>OX941087.1:97687501-98300835 GCA_954870635.1 Arctium minus
TGTTGCACGAGATTCAGCCACCCTAGGTGTATAAGTAGCAGCGTGTATTGGAAACACCTCAGATTTTTCCATCTGATTGAGAATGGAAACACAGGGAAGGATATTTCAGTGCGAAGCACATTACGATAAATCGCTAATCATAAATCATCAATACAATCATTAATCATTATAGAATTTAAAGTTCAAACTTGATAATCATGGGCATTATTTCATAGCTTAAAGAAGGGTAAAAAGAGAAATCATATGACGGCAATGGGATCAAAAACTGTAATGGGTGAAGCATAGAGAATCATTACTTGTAAACGAATACAACAAGCCATGGTTGAACAAAGGATTCTGTATCATAAGGGGTTAAACCCTAACAGCTATAGCAAAATTTGCTCATAAAATTAACACATTCTGAATATTTACGAATAGATGTACAAAACACAACATCGAATACATACATATATATAGGGGGCTATTTATAGGAGAACTTTGTATCTGTGAGAACTAAGAACTGTGAGATTCATTCACAGCCACACATGTTGGAACCCATTCATGGTAATTCACACTGTGATTACTTAATCCAAATCAATGTGTTTTCTATTTCAAACATTAAACCCAAACATGGTAATTCATACCAACAATACTCATTGATTATTTCTTAAACATTAAACCCATACATGATAATTCCTACTGTGAATACTCATCAAAATAGTGGATATGGTTGGATATCACAGTTCACACAAATAACCAGGTTCTCAAACGATTACCGCTATATATATAGGGTGATAATCATTTGAGAACCCAGTCATTTGTGTGAATTGTGAGATCCAACCAAATCATCGCTTAAAATCTGAGAAAGGACTTCTTTTTTTAGTTTTGGAATGTTCATTATGATAAGTATAATGGGTTCAGTGAGTAATCACAGTGTGAATTACCATGTCTAGGTTTAATTTTTGAAACATAAAACACTCATGCCTTGTATCAATGAGTATTAACCATATGAATTACCATGTTTGAGTTTTATGTTTGAAATAGAAAACACACTGGTTTGGGTTCAGTAAGTAATCACAATGCGAATTACCATGTATGGGTTCAACATGTGTGGTTGTGAATGAATCTCACGGTTTTCACAAAATACAGTTCTCCCATAAATAGCCCCCTACACACACACACACACACACATATATATATATATATGTATATATCAATCAGACAAGCTGCAAATTCAAGATGACCAACTAGCAATTGATTAATTGGCAAAACTATAAACATCACCTTTTGCTTTGTAAGCTGCAATTTATATATATATATATATATATAGGGGAGCGATCAAATGAAAACCACTCTAATTTTGAAAACCGTGGAAACCCTCGATTTCATTGGTTAAGTTAATGAAATTGTTTCATAAAATTGTTTAATTTGATGAAATTTTTTCATATAATTCTTTTATTGATGAAATCGTTGCATATATTTGTGTTTTTTATGTAAAAATGAAAAAGTTTCGTCAGACTGCGAAAATACATGAAACAATTTCATCAGAATGAGAAAAATAGATGAAACTACATAAAAAAACACAAATATATTAAACAATTTCATTAACAAAAGAATTACATGAAACAACTTGATCATATTAAGCAACTTTATCAACCAATTTCATTAATTTAACCAATGAAATTGACGGTTTACAATCTAATATGGTTTCCAATTGAAACCACCTATATATATATATATATATATTCTAATATGGTTTCCAATTGAAACCACCTCTATATATATACATATATATATATATATATATCAATCAGACAAGCTGCAAATTCAAGATAACTAACTAACAATTGATTAATTGGCAAACTATAAACATCACCTTTTGCATTGTAAGCTGCAATTTATATATATATCCATCAGACAAGCTGCAAATTCAAGAGAACTAACTAACAATTGATTAATTGGCAAACTATAAACATCACCTTTTGCTTTGTAAGCTGTATATATCAATCAGACAAGCTACAAATTCAAGATAAGTAATGAACAATTGATTAATTGGCAAACTATAAACATAACCTTTTGCTTTGTAAGCTCCAATTTCTCCGCAATCGACATCTTCGGAGGACGAATCCCTAATTTCGTTTCCCTCAATCTATTCAGCCCTAGATCCTCAATAATCGTCCCAAACGCCTCCCTAGGAAAAACAGCTTTCGGAGCAAACTCTTCACAAATCTCAGCCAACTTCTCCCTCGCTTCAACCATCATCTTCACCTCCACTGCCGTAGGCCTCCGACCACCTCTCATCTCCGCCATCGTCGCCAACACCAGCACCATCTCCGCCACCTTCTTCACATCAACCGCCAATCCACCGTCACCACCACCTCCTCTAGCCTTCTTATTCCCCAAATCCCTATCAAAAACACCTTCCTCCAACGCTCTCTTCTCACCTAAACTCCCGGATCTCACCTCCGATAGATCCATAGACTCGTCCACCGCCTTCTCATCCATCAATCGCCGATCGAAACCATGAAATTCGTCTTCTAATCGTTTCTCGACTGAAATAACGAGAATTCGTGGTTAGAAACCTGCATAAGGAGATGAGATTAGATGCCATTAGAAGGGGGAAATTGGGGGAAATGGAAACCCTAGAGAGAGGTAAAAAATGGGGGGAAAAAGGGAGAGGGTTTATGGTTTTTGAAAATGGCAGACCTTTTTAGCGGGTAAATTGAAGATGTTTATGGGACGAATGTTGGGAAGAAATGCGAAGAGAGGGAAACCAAACCACAGAGAGTACCTCTTTTGCCTTCCTTTCCTTTGTAAACTCTCACCCTTTTTGTTGTTTGGTGACCCAACCAAACATATAAAAAAAACACAAATTAAAAACTTTAAGGAAATTACAGTTTTAGTACCTATGGTTTATTTTTTTGGTTTTAGTCCCTACAGTTTGTTTATTAGAAAATTGTTTATGTGATAAAGTTTTGTTTTGGGATTCATTCATTCTAGTAAAGTTGTCCATCTCTTATCAGTTAAGTAAAGTCATCTGCCAATCATATGAGAATATTTTAATCAAAGCATAGTCAAAATATGTAATACCCTAATCTAAGGGGTCGTTTACTCAAACGTTTACCCAGTAAGTGCTTACCCACAAGAGTAACAATCTACTCGGTAAGATTGTAGTCCATCAAAACGTTATCGTAGGTAACAATTTACTCGGTAAGCGCTTATCGGGTAAGAATCAACATCCTCGTTTATCGGGTAAGACTCTTCATCCTTATCATTGTTTTTACCAGGTAAGATCATTGGCCCTTGACATGTTCATTTGATAAGGTAAATGACCCGATAAGCGTTTAGTAAACGACCCCTAAGTCTGTCAATTTCTCTCTTTTCCATCTTCATTTCCCTCTTTCATCTCTAAGTTGGCCATTGTTCCTCGTCCCCAACCACCTTCGTTGTCCATCGCCCTACCTCCCATGTTGTCCATTGTCTTTTTTTTATGAATCAATTTGTATACCCTTTCGTTTGTTTGTTTTTTACATCAAACATGACGAGAAGCAGGAGGCGTAAAAAAAGAAGATAACTTGAATTTCAGTTGAGTGAATATATATAGTATTTGGAGAATGTTAGAACGTTAACCATATGACAAGGTGCCCAACAAGATTAGGGTATCAAGTTCTCAACTTTCATGGCCTCCAACCCTTGATTGCAAAAACCACAAGGGTTGTGGTGTACTGGTTAAGGTCCTAGGGGATGTGGTGGAATATCCCTTTGACCCTTTTACCCAAGGTTCGAATCCAAGCGTACACAACAATTGTGACAACTGTGGTTTAATCAGGACTAATGTCTTACAGTAATAATTTGCCAAAGGAATAGTTGAGGCATAGTTTAGTATACCCTTCAAAAAAAAATACCCTTGATTGCAAACCAAAAGAATTAAAGAACAAAGGCTCCTAGTTTTTATTTATATTAAGGGGGTTTGAAATTATTTAGATTTAGGGTTTTTGATATTATTTAAATTTCATTTGGGGTTTTTGCCTTGGAATACATGGGATTTGTATTTTATAATGTTCGAATGAATTTACACAAATTTGTTGCATACATTTCATAGTGTTTGAATTCATGTCGGTGTGGCTAGTGGTCAACGAGGGTGATTGTCAGACATTGAACGAACCGAGGGTGGTGGCTGTGGTCAAATGGTAATAATAATGTAATAATAAAGAAAACCACATAATTATCTATTGTCATATTTTACATATGCTTTGACTAAACTACCCTTTCACTTCATGAATAATAAATATTCGACGTTAATGGCAGGGACCAATCAGTAACAAAATTGATCACCAGGGATAAACTCGTAATTAATCGATTGTAGTGATCAAAACAAAAAAAAAACGCATCATATCACAAGGACGAAAACTGTAATTTGTTTAAAGCTTTAAATCTTATTAAAATTCTAAAAAGAAAAATAATACCAAAAAGTGAATAGTAAACCTTGTTATAAAACAAAACCAAATCAAACAAACCTACCATATCATTATCCAATGCATGCAGACTTGTTCTCTACCCCAAAAGATAGAGTAGTTGTTTATGTTTAGTCTCGTTATACCTTCTTGTAATTGAAGCAAATACATCGATCTTGTAATTGAAGCGAATACATCGATCCACTTGAAACTGCGACAAGTGGCCATTGAAAGCGTAACCAATAGACGAAGTCGATGGCTAACGGTCGGTGTCGGGGAAGTTTATACAAATATCTTTAAAAATCCAAAAATGATTTGGAAATTCAGGTATGTACCTAAAGTTGACATTGTACATGCACAATTGATACACACTAAGGCTACCCATGAACACATGAACAAGTAAATTAAATCAATGGTATGAGCAAAGAGATGGCAAAAAAAAGCTACCAAAAGGAAAAAGGGGTAGCCAAACAACTCTCGGCCACGAACCCAACATCGACCCAATGACCCTTTGGTATCATTAGCAAAACCATCTTCATCGCAAAATGTATAATCTCTTTGGCTAACCGAAAACGGTGCCAAGGCTCATGGAACTCCTCCGTCACAGAAAGTAATCCGGTGCTAGTTTTTTAGCAGGAGCTCCTCTTGAATCCTGCATATGGAATCTGATTTAGACCATGAATGAATGGAGCACAATTTTCAAAAATCGAATCAAAATGACCAAGTATAATGGACGTATGCAGACATGTCCTCTACCACAATGAGTAGAATAGATGCTTCGATAAAGGTTAGGATAACAATTTTATGTTTTTATCTATGTTTGTCTACTTTTTTCTTGTAAATGATGTTAGCCTTCTTTGTATAACGACGACTATGTATATAGGCATGCACGTGCATACCCAGTTCGTAAAGTAGGTCCAATAATGCCCCTGTAGGTCTTTAGTAAAAAACAAGTCAAACAAACCCTTAATATCCCACTCGAAACCGGGATCTGAGAGGGGTGGTAAGTCTTAAGGGCAGGTTTGGTAAGCGGGACATGACGGGATAAAACAATACAAAAACACATTAGGCACGACATTAGACTGGAACTAACATGACCTAAGTGGGACAAAATTGCATTTTTTTTGTCCCACCAAAATAGGTGGAACAAAACTTAGAGAGATGGGACAAGATTGGTAAATTACTAAACTACCCGTGTCTAATTAAAATACTAAAACCTTCCACAACACTTTCACCCACCTACCTCACTCTTGCTCATCCAATCATGTCCCGACCAGTTCCGTCTGATTACCAAACACACCCTAATGACCTACTAATAAACTTCCAACGTGGTTTTAAGTTGACTTAGCATGTTACTATCGGCTTGAGGCATTACAAATAAATGGCCTTGGTATACCAATCGACATCTCCAAATGCTTCTATTTTCCACTTGAAGTATGCAGGTGGGGATCCCAGTATACAAACCTGTGGAGCGGCTTCAAATACGCGAAACTGTTTGTTGAGGTTCTCATCCAGCTCAAGAATGGCAGCTACATTGCCACACCTGCAACATCAAATTTAAATATCTATTAAAATAAATGTTCCTGAATCACCGAAGAAATGGAGGGTTTGTCTACTCATTCAGGTTTGAGAATTCACCGGTAACAGTAATTTGGAGCCGACCAGACAGTAACTATCTGGTCATTGAACATCCATTTGTAACCTTCCATTACCAACTGGTGAGCACGACAAATGTAATCAATGTTGTTGGTGTGGTTAAAAGTAGTGACAACACTGCCACCGAACAAGAAACCAGCACCACGAGGACTCAAACCCCACCCATCCACGATATCTTCGGGGTCTGACCATAGGAGGTCACACATGGCACCTTCATGAGGTACTTCTTGCTTCCGGTCAATTGTCCGAATCTGGCAAGTTATTTGATGGTAATAAATCATTTAGGCAGGAAAGATGAAAAACAAAAAAGATAGAAGGGGGCGTATCTGGGCTTCCCAAACCTGATCTAATGTGTTGATGGCAGGAGAGAGACCACCATGAACCGAAAATATTTTGTTCTCAATGAGAGCAGACAAACTGTAAAATTTCAAATTCAAATGGTGTAAGCAAGATACCAGAAATAAAGCAAACCAAACTAACCCAGTAAATATGTACTTAAGTTGCCTCTCCCACAAGGGGTAAAGTAGGCATGGTGAATTGCCCCGCCCCGTTGGGGAACCCGGTTCACCCGCCCCATTCGGGGCCGGAGATTCCCCGTAAAACAGGGTACCGGGGCCGGGGATCCCCGAGATGTTGAAAACCGGGGCCGGGGCTGAGCCCGGGTAATGTATTCCCGAACCCGCCCCGTCCCCGTATGTATATATATCAATAAAAAATATTTTTTTTTAATATGCGATATATAATATATGATATTTTTCAACTAATTTTAAATAATTTTTGTTGGACCGGGGATAAACCGGGGATGGACCGGGGATATGTCCAACAAAAACCGGGGCGGGGATTCGATTCCACGTACTCGCCGGGGACCGGGGCCGGGGATTGCATTCCCCGCCCCATCTCCGCCCCGTTGACATGCCTAGTAAAGAGATTGTTTCTAGAAGACCCCAGTCTTGCAAAAGAAAAAACAAGCAGGCTACAAGTGAGAATGTGTGCAAATAAGCAAAAAGAGTACCATAAACAGAAAATGCATAAGGGAATGGCTCAAAGAGGTACATTGTGATGACATGTCCCACATGGATAGAAAATGAGATATGTGAGGTCTTTATAAACCCCAAGTTATGGGCTATCAATAATGTCCACTATGGTTTTAAGTTTACTTGAAGGTTACTGGGTCAGCCTGCTCCTTTAGGGGTTACATACATGGTGCACAGGGCGTGACCATGTGAATGGATTATTTGTTTGGTAACGACAACCAGTGTGCTCTCTGCCGAGTGTTGTCCACACGGCATGACATGTGAATGGATTATTTGGAATGCATAAATTATTAGTAAAAAAATGACAACTTTTGTACATATATAATTATATATATGTAATATATACAGATTTGGTCACCATAAGTCACGCCTTGAAAAACATCATGGCCTCACCTTGAAAAACGCCATGGCCTCGCCATGACTCTAAGGCTTGAGGTTTGACTTTACTGCCATGCCACGCCTCACGCCATTTAGAACCTTGGTAACGGTTATTCAGAATCATCAATTAATGAGACATATTTTCTAAAATCGATATTTGGTTACACTAATCGATGATTTTAGAAAGTTGGTTACATGCCCTAACATGTGAGGGTCATTGCCACGAAATGCGAGAAATTCATAAGTATTTGAGTAAGACAAACTTGTTAAGAGTTGTTAAAAAGTACTTAAGATAATCTAAAACTCTTGAGCTTGTCTAATAAATTATTAGAAATGCATTAATTAGTAGATTGATGAATGGCGTATTTGACACATAAAATGCTATCAACAACACATGTGGTATGTATTGTTGTTACGAACATTTGGCATCGAGAGTCAAAGAACTCAAAGTCCTTCCAGGCAAAGATTAGGTATGCCTTTTCTCTACAGTAGCTAAAAACGCTTCAAGCCGTCTATTATAAGGGGTTTACAAGAGGTGGATAATGACAACAATAGCGGGCAGTGGCAATAACTTGAAGTATATAATATTTATATATGTGGCAAATGCAACAGATAAACTCACACACCCTCCTCACCTTTGGTGAGGTTTGAACCCATGAGCTCCTGGGAGACCAAAGGTCCGGATACCGCTAGGAAGGGAAGAAAATTAGCAAACCTTAGGTAATCAAATATATCTGTGCAGTATCTCCAAACATTGACAGAACCATACTTCCTAAGGCATTCATCATAGAATCCATACACCTAACATAGAGAATACCCGTAAGTTCTCAAACAAATTCAAGATAGGAACCTACAAATCAAGTAAGAATGATATACCTGTGTGATTTGTCGGCTCTCATGGTTGCCCCTAATCAGTGTTATCCGGTCTGGATACCTCACCTGATTACAACAGTGATTTAGCTAAAAGAGAACACCTATGATTGTAGAACAATAACTACAACCATACAAATAACTAAAAGGTTCCTGTAACAAGAAACTACCTTATCACAAATAGTTTTTTCAGATCCAATCCATTCATGGTTTGGCATTCAACACTAATGTACAACGGCTGGCCCAAAAGAAACATCTAGATACTCCTCTATTATGCAATATAATGAACTCTAAACAAGCTGAATGATGCATGATCCTAAATCCTGGTGTGATATTATGTAATTCCAACCTTATTTATTAATTTTATTGAAAGCCTTAATATTTTACATGTGAAGTTAAAACCAAACCAAACAAACACAGCATATTCGACTCGGAGGTAGGGTTTGGGAGATAGGATGTCACAGACCTGTCCTCTACCCAAAGGGGTAGAGACTAGAGAGACCGTTTCCGTGAAGTTTTCCAACTTGCAACAAGTTGTATCATGGGCAAAACAAAAAGTTTGTCGAAAATTTTGAAAGTTTTTAAACATTTTAAAAAGAAACAATAGAGCATGAGACATGAAAAAAGTAGAAAAGGAGTGTGCAAACAGGCATCAAGAACAGTAAATAGTCAAGGCTAGTAGGGACATATGTAAAGGAAATAGGTTAAACAAGCAATGAAACACTAAACCGCTTAAAACGCAATACTGAAAACTATTAGGACAAGGTCCCCCCTTCTGACCACCTTAGGGCGTTGGTGGAATATCCCATCTGCCCAGGGTTCGAATCCAGGCGTACACAACAATTGTGGCCACTGAGGTTTAATCAGGGCTGATGTCTTACAGTCATAAGTTGTCAAGGGATTAGTCTAGGCATAGCCTAGGACACCCTTCCAAAAAAAAACTCTAAAAGTTCATTAATGACTAACCCCTAAATTCCAGAGTTAATTCCATTCATCATAAAGAAAAAGTTTGACGCTTTTGTTCTACATTTATGCAAAAAGAGTGTGATGATGATTGCATATAATTTGACTCTATGGTTGATACATATTCAACTTTGAATAGGGGATTAATGACTTTGTTCACGGAAATAGCCGCTCTACTCTACCCCTTCGAGTAGAGGCCAGGTTTGCATACATCCCGACCCCACCTCCGGATAAGATATACTATACTCGTATGGTTTGGTTTATATAACTTGACTTTTGTGGTTGGCATCATCTTCAACTTCTAATAGTCGATTATTGACCAACCCCTAAATCCAGAGTTAATACCATTCTTTAAAAGGAAAATGTTTAAAGCATTTGTGTTGCATCTATGAAGAAAAAAAAAATACGATGACAATTGCATGTAATTTGACTCTAAGGCTGACACCATGTCAACATCTAATAGTCGATTAACAGCAAACCCCTAAATCCCAGGGTTAATTCCACTCGTCATAAGCAAATTATTTAGAAGTGTTTGTTCTACTAAATCTATGGAAAAAGAATATGATGACAATTGCATATACTTTGATACTATGGCTGACATCATCTTCAACTCCTAGTAGTCGATCGATAACCGAGCGTTAGATCCAAGAATTGATTCAATTATTTATAATACCTTAAAGGATTACCTATATGGAAAAGGAGGCAACCTGAATTGTAAGATATCTTGATTTGGTTCATCACTTATTTGTGATCATGGTTACAATCTATGCTGTTACAGCGGTCAAAATATGAAATCGCGGTTAGGACTGTGATTTGGATTAGCGGTTATCGCGATGGTATAGCGGTCCAAAAATAGTGGTTCATATGTTAATATAAATTATATATATGCGGTCCAAAAATAGTGGTTCATATGTTAATATAAATTATATATATGTATACATAACTCAACATATTTATATGTATTCAATAAAAATATATAAGAATAATGATGTCAAAGTCCAAATAAAAATAACTGAACAATGCAAATGCTTTTATCTAAAGCCATAGGTCAAAGTGACGGTGTCCAAATCCAAAAAAATAAGAATAACGCTGTCTATGTCAAAAAAAAATAAGAATAATGAAGCCTTAATATTGTTGGACTAAAATAAAACCCAATGCCGTCACAAAAATGGCCCACAAAATTACTTTTTAAACACCAAAATAGCCTATCTACAAATAGCGGTTATGCGGCCGCTTTTTTGCGTTAAAAATGCGGTCATCTAGCGGTCAATAGTGTCGCTAATTGCGGGACCGCTATTTGACCACCGCTATTTGTCTCACCGCTATTGCACCGCTATAGCGGCGCAATTAACAGCATAGGTTACAATCATCTAGCACAAAAATAGGTAATTTCTTGTGTTCTTAACCTACAGATATTAAATGTCGAAGAATAACCGAACATGGTGACTTGGACATCAGAAATAATTAGTGTTACCTTCAGTGAGGAGGACATGCAAGCAAAGGGACTTCAATGTATAAAGAATAAATTGTAAACACTATGACTTGATGGAAAACTAGCAAACCTAGAAAAAAGTAGATAACTTGTGAAAAAATCTATGAACCTCTAACTCAAGGAAATAAATCTCATCTCACAGGTCACAACATTTGCTTATTTTGTATAATAAAGCAGATACATTAAAACACAGATCTTACATCTCATCTCACAATAGATGAACCATAAATTTTACCTTCAGGGCAAGTAAAAGCAAAAATGTCTCCACTGAGTAAAACCCTCTGTCCACGAAGTCCCCAAGAAACAAGTAGCTAGTCTTTGGGCAGTCACCTCCTACTTTAAAAAGTTCTTTCATGTCATAAAACTGTCCATGGATGTCGCCACATATCTGATACAACATACAGAGTAGTATCAGAATTTCCTTCAGAAAGAGAAGAGTAATTCGAACCAATAAACAAAGGCAAATATGTATGATCAAAACAGTTACAGTGAAACACAAGCATCAGTAGGTAGCATCAAGCCATCAGTTTTTAGTTCTTTACTCGAAGTTAATGGACTTGATTTCAAACTAACTTACACGATCTGAGAGTGTAATCACGAATTACTGCACCAATAGTGCCACTGGTTAATAAAAAGATATGAACTCATTCCAATGAGTCAAAATACTCTTTAGAAACAACATAATAGCATTAAAAGGATATTCATCATCCTTCAACCAGTATTGTCAGGGCCTCAGGGCTACATACAGCATCACAACATCGCTGTGTAGTGTCAATTTAAATAAGTTTCTATTAAACTAGTTTAGAAACATGGGAATAAGGTATATGAGTCATAAGTAATAGTGTACAAGGAATTAAAAGACATGCACCCATGCAAGCCCTCTTAGGAGGTCTAGCCTTGTTTCACAACTTTGTCTTTCTCCCAATGCTTCCTGAAGTTCTATTCAACATTGTTAGTCATCACTCAAATTCTTTGCCGGTTGTATTATGCAAAGACACACATACATACATGCATACATATAGATAAATAGTCAGGGTTGGAAACTAATTTGTGTGGTGACCGGTAAGCACCCAAAAGGGTGTTGAAAACACTTTGTGCGGCAACCACCATCTTCTCTTATATTATGACCTCATTGTTTCCTATTATCAAATCTTCAACTCCCAAGTCATCTTTGGTGACTCTTCCGACATGAGTAGCTTCTTTCATTGTCTATTCATTTTTTTTCTTCAATGGCTGATTTTTGTGCCTACTTCATCTCATTTTCAGCTATGACATTATTGGCCTTCTCTGTGCTGATCATTATATCTCAATGGTTAACTTGTCACTTGGAATTTATGCCCGTATCTTACTCAACAGCGGTTGGTGGATTAGAATCTTCGACACTTCTAGGTTTAGCAAAAAAATGATTAATCACTTTTTTCCACACTTCAAGCTGTATAAATTATTCTCCCTTGGGATACCACAAAACTAACATCCCCAAATTTCCAAGTAAGATATGGGCTACATCAACTAAATATCATAAAAACCATCAACTGTATCATCTTGGACTGTATCGGGTCATTTAGTAATACATTTATTGTCATGTGTGTAATATTCAGTCACAAAATAAGGATACACAGCAGAATAAGTTGTGAGGTGTGATATGTCCATGAGAAAGTGAGACAAAATATTCAGCCAATGTTCATCTTTGAAAGACTACAAAACAAAACATGCTAAAACACATAAATTAGGAAGCACATGGTCATCTTTCTGAAAGAGCTTTGGGAAGGAAAGGAACAGATAGCTAGCAACTGGGCACTAAATTAAAGCATCTCATTTTATGGTTAGTTACGTCACATAGCTAGGAACTATGAGGAGAAAACAACCAATCACTCAATACTCAATAGTCATCATTAGGGTGGGATTTCACCATTTTACAAGAGAAGAAATCACAAAATAAACACCAAGTTAACAGAATAAAAGAAACCTTGCTAACAGAAACTACTTAGATGAAACTACCCAAAATCCCTAATTACATAAAGTTTCAATTACCTGTATTACCACCAATTGTAGAAACAAATATTTCAAAATAACAAAGACCAAGAAATTCTTTGATGACTTAATGACTTTCGATTCCATAAGATGTAGCATGAAAATACTATCAAATCAACAGAAGTTGGGAACACTTGCATTCTTCAAATCCAGTAAATACTCTTCAATGGGCTTCCAACCCAATTTTCACTAATGAGCTCAACTAACTGTGTTGAAATCATTCAAAAGCTTTAATGTAAACCTAGAGCATTGCAGTAAAAATCCGATTCCTACTTTACTCCTCTCCAACTAACATCCCCTATGTACCCCAACTTCTACATCATTGTTGAGTTAAAAGCTGGAATATCAGCTGCCAAATTTCTGATAGTCACCGTCCTCCCTGCTCGGATCCTACTGTAGCTAAAGTGCCATTCGATAATTGTGATTCACATTGCACCATTATAAGAATTTCAATTCGAAATGCAAGCTCAAGTATTAGAAACATGGATTCAGCAATGAACTAAGGGTAAATAAAACCTTACAATCAGTAAGCACATTTCATCACGCGTGAAGAAATACACACAACAATCGTATCAAAAAAACCGCAACCACATTCAATCGTAGCCAATGCAAAAAAAAAAAAAAAAAACTTACAGTAACAGGAGCATCAACTCTTTGAACATTGCTCTCTTCAACGAGGATTTCCATAGCTTTCAAGCAAAGAGCCTTGACTTCAGACTCTGTGAGTGGTTCACAGTTCTTGAGCTGCTCAATTTGCCTGTCTAGGTCTGACATCGCTCCTCGCTCCGGCACGCAGCCGTTCCCTTCCTCTTTCGTGTTAGATTTGTGGCGTTAATAGCGTTCGATTGTTGAAAAATTAGGGCAGATAAGAGGAAAGGGGGCGTGTGGTATGATATTTTCCGACCGCCGCCGATGGTTAATCGGACGGAGGGACTAGGAGCAGTCCGGCGGTGGTTTCTGTGCCCTTGGAATTTGTACTACTGGGGGCACGACTTTTGTTGGTGTGGTGCCCTTGCTGTGATTAAAGATAAAACGGTCAACGAATTAGAAAACCAAGTCAAATTTTTTGTCATAACAATTAACAAATTAAATATATTTCTGTTTTAATTTTAAATTTCAACTTTTTTGTTTTAAAATAACATGTTTTAGGTGAACCACTTGGGTTGTTTTGTATTGGTAAAGTCTTGATGGATGTAGTGGAAAATCTCATTTATCCAGAGTTCAAATTCATATGCTATCAAAGTTTATGAGGTTGTTTGGTTAGTTTTCCATTAAATCCTGAGTAAATAAAGTTGTCTGTATGGATTAATCTGTCTGTATAAATTAGAAAGGTTTTTGTTTGAGAGGGATTTTACGTAGATGGGAAAGGGCGTGTTTTTTAATCGGGAATGACAGGTTTGGAGAAAACTTGACTTTCTGCATAAAGTTCCCTCCTAAAAGCTTACTGAATAAGTCACTTTCTATATCATTAAGTCACTACCAAACAATCATGTATAGCTGATTGAATAAGTTGTGAGTCACATTAAGCTCATTAAGTTGCTAACAAACAGGTATGTGGTCATGGAGGTTCATCTGCGATGACTCCAGGTCATTCGTGGTCGTCTGAGATTAGTCGATGCATGTAACACCCGGTCTTTCGTAAAGCAAGCTCCGTCTTTCGTTGGTTATCTCTCCGCCTTCCGTCCATCTTTTTTAGTGGTAAATGTTGTGCTTTCGAACCTTAAGTCGACCCATGCGATAATCTCGAGTTTCGACCTTTTTCGGGGTTCGGTACGTGTAGCGCGACTGTGACTCGCGATAGTGACATGTGTCACTATCGCGTGGCACAATCGTCGAGGGTGTACCACCCGCGGTACATTCCCAACGAGAGTGCCCTCGCGATAGTGAAAATGTCACTATCGCGTGGCATAATCGCCCACGGCCACTGGTTCCCTAAATGTCCGAATTTCTCACTGTTTCTCTCATTTTTCACTTCTATCTTCTTCCCTTTTCTCTCCCAAACCCCAAAATCGAACCCTAACCCATTTTGGGGGGGTTTTCCTCCCCAAACCACATGAATCTTCATCATCTAGCTAGTTGGATCAATGAACCGCAAAACCTTCATCTTCATCTTCCTCATCAAGTTCAACGGTTGGGAGTTTGGGTGGAAGAGTTGGATTGGGTGTTCTCGGAAAATCTCATCATCTTAAATGGTAAGCTTCCTTGAATAAATGTTATAAATTCTCCATTGATGTTTTCCTAGTGTTTGGTTTCTCAAATCTCGGATTTGGTAGTTTTGGAGAAACTAGGGTTTTGATTTCATTTGGGGTTTCTTGGTATATTGTTTGGGGAATGATTCTATATGGCTGAATGTGGTTACTTATGGTTTGGATTGTATGAATCTAGGTTTTGGAAGTCTTCGGCTTGAAGATTTAAGTGGTCTTCAAAAGAGCTCGTTGGGTAAAATCTAGATTTAGCCTAAATCTAGCAAGGTGAGTTCTAGTTGATTTGTGAAAACGATGTACATGCCAAAATGTTTATTTTAAAGCGTTTTACATGAAATTGTTAACTGCTGATAAGTTTTGTTAACTACTGATAAGTTGAGTATTTTAAAGGTGTTTAACTTTATAAACTCATTTAACACACATCTTTGGGATTTTGGGCATTATGATAAATCAATCATGTATTTTGGTATTTTAATGATTTATTTTATGGAAGTAGATTTTGAGTATAAATGTGTTTCGATTTGTGTTTTGGAGAAATGCATGGTTTTGTGTTATGGGACGTTTTGAAAGAATAAATGTTGTAAACTCAATTGGAAAATGAATTGTCCTAATCTAAACTACGTTGGAGTAAATTATATGCTTTGGAGCATGGGTTTATATAAGTATGGGTTGTTTATATTTGATTTCATTTTATGAATTTCGATGTTGGGTCTTTGGATTTGTTGAGCTTATGGCTCGGTTTAGATTTTGTTGGGTTTTGAGGACACTTGTCCGTTTTAATTGCTCGACGTTGAGCGTTTGGTTATGATTTGCATTTACTGCATCTTAGTTGAGCATGTCATGTTTTGAATGCTTTGGTTCATTCGTTTGGAGTCATGTAATGGTTTAGTTAGTGCAATGGATCCATAGGCACGGTGTTCCTCTGTCCCCGTTTGGAAAGTTGGTTCATCACTTGGCACGGAATAGGCATCGGGCTCCATGGTAAGTAGGGTGTGGGCCTATACGGTCGGGCAACGTCCCATGGACAGTAAGGTGTAATTCCATTGGGTGTCTGAGTTCCTCAGTTTTGGAACTCTCAAGGATAGACCTGGAGTGGTTGACTTGATGTTTTCGGGCGATAGACTTAGAGTAGTTGAGCTCGGTGGGTGTTTTATGTGTAACCCACATGTTTTGATTTACTACATAACTATGTGACTTACTTTGTGTTCCGTCACGTACAATATAATCGGGTCTTCC
Organism: Arctium minus; assembly: GCA_954870635.1. NCBI lineage: Eukaryota > Viridiplantae > Streptophyta > Magnoliopsida > Asterales > Asteraceae > Arctium > Arctium minus. The sequence continues at coordinate 97,703,799 of OX941087.1, forward strand.
CCGTCACCAATAGGTGTGGTTTTGGTTATGGAGTTTTATAATCCATGTTTTCGGAGACGTTTGAGTATGGGTATTTACCTATGTTTTAAGGTTGTGGTTATTGAAACCCATTTGAGTTATTGGGATGTTTTTGGAAGTGGGAGTTATCTACGTTTTCAGTATTTGATCATTTTAATGTCATTTATGTTTTACGTGCGCCTTGGGTTTTGACTTTATTTAAAGAGGCGTTGGTTTCATGATTCTAATCACGAAAAGGGGTGAATGACGAAAAGAGATCGTTTCAAGATTTAATGTATATTGTTTTGGTTGCTTTCAATTCAAATGTATTGCATTTTGGAAATCATGATTTTAAATAACAGTCTTAAAGTTATTGCTATATATATATATATATATATATATAAATATATCTCTAATGAAAACTCTTGAGCTCACTAGGCGTTAAGCCTAACCTTTTATTTGTCGGCATGTGCATCAGGTTTCAAGGCTGAGAGTTGGTTTTAGCAGCCCTTTGAAGAGCAGAGCCTTAGTTAGATCCGAAAGTAAGTATTCGGCGAAGTCTTCCGCAATATGGAGATAGTGACTATGCATGGGTATTAGTAGCACCCGTCCTTTATAGTTTGTATGTATAAGATGGTATGTGTATTGTAGTTGATTCTAAATTCGTGGTTGTAGATGATTCATTTATTGGTGTATTTAGAAAATTTTAAATTAGTTGCTATTTTCGGATTTGAGGGTGTTACAAGTTGGTATCAGAGCTTAAGTTTGAGAGAATTAGGTATTGATTTTTGGATGCCTAGACTCAAACTAGAGTTCTTATAAGTGATTGTAAGTGAAGTTGCGCATTATATACCTTAAGATAAGATATTTTGAGAATTTATCGAGTCGCTAGAAACGGGAAACTTGTCGAGGGTCGCAAGGATGATCGTGTACGGTACGTTCATAATGGCACCTGACCAGTGTCATGGTGAATCTACATGTTACATGTGTATACTTGAACTACCTTGGTGGAATGACCGTCGGGGTAGTGAGAAAGTTTCTAAGCGAGTGATCTAAGGAAAGGTTGATGTTTATAGCAATGTCACTTGGAAGTGATAGGTAAGTGTGACGAATGCATTAAGCCGACCATCTTGGGTCAAAGTTATTGGTTGGAGTAGAACTATCGGTTCGACAGATCGATTCTGTTGCGAGGAAAATTGTAATGTTAACCAATTAGTGGGATTGTTGCTCGAAGATGTTGAATACGTCCGAATGACAATAGTATGTCGGAAAAATGGAGGAGTGAAGTCCTAAGATGTGAGTGCCGACCGAAATTCATGCACGAAATTTATTTCTAAAAATAAGTTTGCATCAATTATTTCTCATGCTTTCGAAGCATAAATTGTGTTATACTATGAAGCATTGGTAAAACATTTAGCACTCATCAGATTTTAAATCGTGAGCTTAAACATTCATGAAACTGTTTGTTGCATATGGTTGCAATTTTTATTGAAAATCTCTTTATCCCTGTTTCGTGTCTAACACTACGCTTTTCGGATATTGTAATATCCGTGTTTTAATGTTATTTGGGTTTTTGGGCAAATAACTGTGGAATTTTTTACTTTGGCATTGGATCTCCTCCACGTATGTTAAGGTTTAAAGGAAGAGTTGTCCCCATGTTCTTGAGTCGAAATGTTCTTGGGAATTTTAGTCTGTACGAGTCGTGTTGAATTTATGAAATATTATTTTTGACGCTTTGCTACGCACAAGTGTCTTTTGAATTGTGTGGGTTTAATTTTTATTGTGCGTAAATTTCGCGAGTTTTATTGAAGCGTTGGGTCTCATGCGAATTTTGTTGAAAAGTGTCGTCTTATATCACAGATGCGATAAAAGATAAAATTTTGGAATTATGACATTTTAATCATAACTTCGTTTTATGTTATTTGATTTTGGGAGCGACAGTTTTGGCACCATTTGATTTTGAGTATCGTTGGGTCTCAGTGAGTTTCATTGAAATTTATGGAGAATTTTATTGGGTTTTATGGAATTCGATTTTATGACATATTGCGTCATGCAGTTGAACTTTGAGAGGTGTATACTTGCATTATTGTGTGAGTTAACTTATGAATTTTCGTTTAGTATTTTGTCTCGTGTGAGTCTTGCGCCGGTATTTTCGCAATCCTAAGGGACGTATTGAGATTTTGGTTAGTATATATATTATCCCATATGTTATTTTGGGAAGTTTCAAAATCGGGTGGTTTCTCTTTTGAGATTTATACAAGTATTTCATTGCATACAACTTAATATTATAATTGATTTATACGTTTGGTGTGAGTAAGCATAAGCATGTTTTATGATGGTTCGTGTTAAACTTTTGTTTTAAACAATCTCTGGTTGTTAATTTTACTGTTAAGGTCACATGCAATGCTTTATATTGAATTACTTGTATGCATGGCATTATAGCCACCATTTTGGGTAAAAGAAAGTTTATACGTACGACTAAAAGTTTGGAGTCGATTTAAATTATTTTATGATGGACCAAATTGCAAATACTTGTCGTTCTGCTAGGTTTGTAAAACAAATTGATGTATGTGAGTCTTGTTGGAAAAAATTTCATCCCATATCATTGTGAGGTTAAATAAGAAACTTTTGGGATCTGATTATGTGAATTTCCATTCCGGAGCTTTGTACAAACGTCTTGTTATACGTTGTCTTAGTATGTATAAGTGTTTTCATTCTTGGTGCAAAAAGATGCATGTTGGGACCGCAACGGTTCCTTTGGAATGTTTGTTGAACGTTTTCCGTTGTCGACATTATTAGCTTGAATACTAAACAAACGGTTTTCGAAAGAATTTAATATGTGCGATGTTGTGACCACTTTGCACACCTACCGGGTAAGCGGTAGTGAATTTTTACGTGTACAATTAATTGTTATAAAGTTTTACCTTTAGAAGTTTTGTAAAATTTCAAATTGGCATGTAGATTGAAAAACCTCGAACTCATTAGGGCTATAGATTTAAAAACCCTACCGTGAAATGAGTAGCAATTAAGGGACTAGAGGAGTCCTTGGGATTTGAAACGTCGGATGATCTGACTCGCGGTCAGTCTTGGATTTTGGGTTTCAGTTTTGAATCTGTGTGCGTTTGTTTTGTGGAGGTAGTAGATTTAATTCTTCCCGGATAATTAAGGGGTGATTTTATACTTCGGTAATCATGCGAGACAAGGTCTTAGGTGATTATCAGCGTTTAGATTGGGTTCGTTTTGGGTGAATTGCTCGTCGGGGTGACATCATGATTTATGTTGATGGTGTACCGTATTAGTGGGCTTCGCGATATAAGGAAATTCTTGTGGTCCGTCTGTTAGAAATGCATGAGTTGAATTTTAACACTCGGTTAAATGTCAACCTTAGTGCGGCTATCCGTCTAGAATGGGATTTTGGGACGGGATGTCCATGTTTTCAAAGTCACCTTTTAACTCTAGGTGTCGACTTGTTTTCTTGAGGTCATTGGATCTTGCAATGTTCAGAAGTATCCCGGTCGGATCATGGAAAATTTTGACCTTTCGGTGATGGAATCTGAAAGGAGTGTGGGTGTTGAGGATTAAGTATCGATGTGTGTAAGCATTCCGTGGTGATAAAGGTTTTATTATAGGAATGTTATGAGGTTGGTGTGGGATCGGAGTTGAGTGCTAACCGAATCGGGGCTAACCAGTCACCTGAAGGACGCATGGGTGTGCCTTAGAAGAATATCTTTAAAGATATTAGGAATGGATCAGTTGAAATATGAGGGTTTTGGAAGTTTGGTTATGATCTCTGGCTTTGGGTTCGGAACCGTGTAGTTTCGAAAGGAGTTGGTCGGTGGGAAGTTGAGGCCACTAGCTACCTGAAGGTAGTAATTGTCACCCAAGGTTGGGAGACGATCGTAACCTTGTGGGCAAGAGGTTACATTAGAGAGTTAAGTGCTCGCTCGGTTATGAGTATAATGTGCCCAAGAGGGGCAACAAATGTGAGTATCGGTGTAAGGGTTGTGTTAGTGGTGCTGGCAAACGGGTTAAGGTCAATCTTGCTGCAGGTAAGGTTTCGTGGGAACCTAGATTTCGAGGACGAAATCATTTCAAGGTTGGGAGGATTGTAACACCCGGTCTTTCGTAAAGCAAGCTCCGTCTTTCGTTGGTTATCTCTCCGCCTTCCGTCCATCTTTTTTAGTGGTAAATGTTGTGCTTTCGAACCTTAAGTCGACCCATGCGATAATCTCGAGTTTCGACCTTTTTTGGGGCTCGGTACGTGTAGCGCGACTGTGACTCGCGATAGTGACATGTGTCACTATCGCGTGGCACAATCGTCAGGGGTGTACCACCCGCGGTACATTCCCTGCGAGAGTGCCCTCGCGATAGTGACAATGTCACTATCGCTTGGCATAATCGCCTAGGCATGGGAATGGGCCCCGACTCGTCGGGTAACCCGGTCCACCCGCCCCGGTCGGGGACGGGGATTCCCCGCTAAACCGGGTATCGGGGACGGGGATCCCCGCTTTACTCAAACCGGGGATGGGGACGGGGACGGGTATGGCACTCCCCGTCCCGCCCCGTACCCGTATTATATATTATTTAATAAATTAAATATATATATATATATATATATTTATAATAAATTAATGTGCACTCAAAGTTGGTTACGGAAAGAACTTCAAGGTAAAAAATATTTAAATTTTTAGCCATACATATATTTATATATTTTTTTTCTAACTTATCTTACCTTTTGTAGATAAAAAACATGGAGAGCCTAAAGCATTTGATGAAACAATCACATATGATGCGGATATCGAGTAACAAGTAGTGATGTTAATTTTTTGGATGTTGATATGTAATTTTTGTGAAGTCCAAGTGAAAATACAATTAGTGAATGACGTCAATTTTAATGGTTTTAAACTTTTAATTTTTAAATCTTGGTGGTGTTTTAGTTTTTAATTTAGTTAAAAATTTTGGCGTTGTAATATTGTTGTTGCTACTGTGTTGTTCGGTCAATTCCCATGCAGAGGTAGAATTTTTGGTGCAAGTAATTTTTTTTTATTGTTATTGTGTTGTTCCCATGCAATATCTCTTTCTTGAAGAAAGAAGAAAGTTTCTTCTTCTTTTTTAAGTCTTATATATATTGAATATTTTCATTGTTTTTTGGTATAAAAAAAATCCCCGTTTCCCCGTCGGGGATCTCCGCTCCCCGTTGGGGACGGGGATGGGGATGTGATCATAATCCCCGGCGGGGATGGGGACGGATATGGGGGAACGGGGACGGGGATTGGGGTCCCCACCCCATCCCCGCCCCATTCCCATGCCTATAATCACCCGCGGCCACTGGTTCCCTAAATGTCCGAATTTCTCACAATTTCTCTCATTTTTCACTTCTATCTTCTTCCCTTTTCTCTCCCAAACCCCAAAACCGAACCCTAACCCATTTTGGGGGTTTTTTCCTCCCCAAACCACATGAATCTTCACCATCTAGCTAGTTGGATCAATGAACCGCAAAACCTTCATCTTCATCTTCCTCTTCCTCGTCAAGTTCAATGGTTGGGAGTTAGGGTGGAAGAGTTGGATTGGGTGTTCTCGGAAAATCTCATCATCTTAAATGGTAAGCTTCCTTGAATAAATGTTATAAATTATCCATTGATGCTTCCCTAGTGTTTGGTTTCTCAAATCTCGAATTTGGTAGTTTTGGAGAAACTAGGGTTTTGATTTCATTTGGGGTTTCTTGGTATATTATTTGGGGAATGATTCTATATGGCTGAATGTGGTTACTTATGGTTTGGATTGTATGAATCTAGGTTTTGGAAGTCTTCGACTTGAAGATTTAAGTGGTCTTCAAAAGAGCTCGTTGGGTAAAATCTATATTTAGCCTAAATCTAGCAAGGTGAGTTCAAGTTGATTTCTGAAAACGGTGTACATGCCAAAATGTTTATTTTAAAGCGTTTTACATGAAATTGTTAAATGCTGATAAGTTTTGTTAACTACTGATAAGTTGAGTATTTTAAAGGTGTTTAACTTTATAAACTCATTTAGCACACATCTTTGGGATTTTTGTAACACCCTGAATTCTGGAAATAGCAACTAATTTAAAATTTTCTAAATACACCAATAAAAGAATCATCTACAACCACAATTTAATATTTAACATCAACACACACATTCATTCTATACATACGGTTTATAATAAGGACATGTGCTACTAAAACCCAATAAAAGTCACTATCTCCAAACTGCGGAAGTCTTCACTAACTTACACTCGGGAGAACTAAGCACATCTCTTCTTGGGACAGCTAGGACCAAACCCCCATCTCGAACCTGATGCACATGCCGACAAATAAAATGGTTAGGCTTAACGCCTAGTGAGTTCAAGAGTTTATATCATGATTATAAAGAAAACGTAAAATGGAAATATTGTAACTTATAATCATGATCCTTTAAAATGATTTACTTTAAAATAATGGGACAACTCATTTACCAATAATATGCATTTTATAGATGGTCGCCTAAACGCCAAAACACTCTTTCATGAAATGATGCAATCCAACACTTAATTGAAACGGGAATGATGGTAATGCTCAATTAATGAAATTTGAGTAAGCTTTATAAAACAAACGACCAAAATATGATTAAACTCAAGTCTCCAAAATTATAGCATAAGGGAGATAACCCAAACTCAAAACGTGGATATAAAATGACTCCCAATTTATGATAATGTAAATAATACTTTATATCCCAAAACATCCCAAAACACGGATAGGGATTAATACTCGACCCATAAAACATGGAATAAATTAATGTATGAAAATGTCATCGAAAACAAATAATAAACGACTCAGCCAAAAAATAACACCTTTCGGTGACGGGGGAAACCCGATTCCGCATAATGTGACGTGCACATAGTAAGCCACACATTACGTTAAAGGAGTATAAGTATCGGGCTCAACATCTTTCAGAATACACCTATAGATACTAGCACGGAGGACTTACACCATACCAAAGAAGCCAATCGCGCCTCAATGGGGAAAACTAGTCGTTCCACCATCGGATAAAGCAATAAATGTATCGAGCTTAGCATCTTTCAGCATACACCCATTGATACGAGCACGAAGGATTTACATCATATCCAATGTCGAACGTGCCTCGATGTGGAAAACTAGTCGTCCCAACACCGGATAAAATACAAAAGTGCTCATGTGTAACACCCTCAAATCTGGAAATAGCAACTCATTTAAAATTTTCTAAATACACCGATAAAGGAATTATCTACAACCACAAATTAAGATTTAACCTCAATACAAACATTCATTCTATACAAAAGCTTATGATAAGTACGGGTGCTACTAAAACCCCATAATAGTCATTATCTCCAAAATTGCGGAAGACTTCACCAACTACTCACATTCGCACAAAGCTAAGGCTCAACTCTTCATGGCTGCTAGAACCAACCCCAGCTGGAACCTGATGCACATGCCGACAAATAAAAAGGTTAGGCTTAACGCCTAGTGAGCTCAAGAGTTTTCAACATATATGAAATAATAGTTTAAAAGAAAGAATGCGGTTAAAAGTTATAGTCCTTCAATATGATACGTCTTACATGTGAAAACGACTCATTTCCAACAATATGCATTTTAGGTAAAGAACACCAATTAAAACGTTTTCCAAACCAACTACTTCAAAGATACTGATACCAACATAAGTCGCCCATTCATAAATTAGTTTTTAACTCAAAACTCACTCAAAGCGTAAGTATAAATTGAACTCTCCATTTATGAAGATACGGTTAAACCTTATATCCCAAAACACCCCAAAACACGGGTGGGGAATAATACTCAACCCATAAATCAAGGGTAAAACCCAATTATACAAAACGTCACCGGAAACTTGGATAATAAAACTCAATACCAAAAAACAACACCTTTCGGTGACGGGGGATTCCCGATTCCATAAAATGTGACGGTCCACAAAGTAAGCCCATTTTATGTTGTTATGACTAGTCATATAAACAAAAGTATACGCAAGGGATGTCAGGCTCAGTAGCTTTAAACGTACACCCACGGAAACTCGAGTTCAACCCCGTCGGGTTCCTATGTCGAGCCCCTCATCCAATATCGTAATACTTGAGCACGAAGGACTTATACCCACATCCGGTACCTTAACGTGCAACACGAAGGACTTACATCTCAATCCAATACCTTAACGTGCCTCGACGTGGAAAACTAATCGTCCCAACGCCGGAACAATAATAAACCAAATACGGGGTCATGACTCCCAAATGCATCAAATAAGCCAAATAATGCGTATAAGGCTCAACAAGGCTCGAAGTCGAGCTACCAAAACTGGACTATTGTCCAAAAAACCCATCAAAATAACAATGCCAAGCCGCAGACTTAGCAACCCATTGACTCATTGATAAATGAAATAAAAACACGATAAAACGCACTCACCCAACGGATATGCAAACACCACGACCAAAAGTAAGATTAGTTCAAAACTCAACATTAGTTGAGGCACCCATTTTCCCAAATGAAATTATACTCTTATATTTTCCAAAATACCTCATAACACAAATGACATGCATTTTCCCAAACTTGACTGCTGATAGGAATGAAGATCATGAAATGAGACTATAAACACCTTCTCAAGTACCTCACATAAAAGTGCAAGTGATACTTTATAAAACACTCCATTTCATGATGATGCATAAAACCCGACAAACATTTAAAAGTGTATTTATTTGACCAAATATCCATTCATGTAATAAGACTTCAAAACACATTCATTTGTGACACATATATCAAACGCCCAAAAATCTCCAATGTGGGTGTTATACAAGGTTTGTAAAGTTAGATCATTCAAATAATCAAATATTAGCAAATAACCCCACATTTGATAATTCATGTAAAACACATAAAACACTTTAAAATAGACATTTTGGCATGTACAACGTTTTCACAAATCAACTTGAACTCACCTTGCTAGATTTAGGCTAAATCTAGATTTTACCCACTTAGAGCTTCATTGAAGAAACTTGATTCTTCAAACCAATCTCCAAAAACCTATATCCATACATTCCAACCGTAAATAACCACATTCAACCATATAGAAACATTATCCAAACATTACACATCAAAATCTCCATTTTTGTCCAAACCCCAATTTTGACCTAGATTTCTTCAAAACCATCAAACCCGAAATTGATAAACCACACACTAGGATAATCATCAATGGAGCATTTATAACTTATTTTAAGGTTTAGAAATGGAAGGGATACACTTACCATTTAGGTTTTGATGAAAACCTAGAAAACCCAAAAATTCTTGAAGATGGAGGTGATGATGATGAGCTCTTGACCTTTGCTTCCAATCCACCACCAAATACTCTTGAATATTTCCAAAACTAACAATATAACCTTGAAATTCTCTCAAATACGAAACCATGGCAACTTGAATTACCAAAATCGGAGTTGAAATGAGAGAGTTATGAAGAAATGAAGAATGAGGCTGAAAATCACGACTTTTAACACTCTGGTACCCGTAGGCTATTGTGCCAGGCTATAGTGACAATGTCACAATCGCCGAGATTGTACTGAGAGTGTTTGGACTCTGGCGATTGTGACAGTGTCACAATCGCTGGGCACTATAGCCGAGCACATACCGAACACTGTTTTGGCCATAACTTCTTCGTTTTAGCTCCAATTTCGCTCCGGAAAGAACCGTTGGACTCGTAATTGAATCCTTCATCTATAAAGACTATAAAATCAAGGGTTCAAGCCCAAAATCAAATATCTTATTTTTCCTTTATACATCGGTTTCTGTATTCATTTGAATTGATACCTCTCGAAACTCGGGGTGTTACAATCCTCCCAGCTCTGGCTATTGTAACGGCTATAGTGACATTGTCACAATCGCTGTCACAATAGCCAAGAGGGTACCGAACGCTGTTTTGGCCATAACTTCTTCGTTTTAGCTCTGATTTCGCTCCGGAAGGAACCGTTGGACTCGTAATTGAATCATTTATCCATCAAGACTATAAAATCTAAGATTCAAGTCCAAAATCATATATCTTATTTTTCCTCAATATTTCGGTTCTGTATTAACTTCAAATGATACCTTTTCAAAAATCGGGGTGTTACAATCCTGCCACCTTAAAAGAGATTTCGTCCTCGAAATCTAGATTCCCATGAAACGTTTACCGCATAATAGGTTGTATCTACTCCACTTTCCAGAACTACCACCATAACCTTATGTCGGTCCTCACGATAAATGTCCCCTTGGGCACATCACACTTATATCTGAATGAATAGTTATCTTACTAACGTAGTCCTTAACCATGAGACTGCGGTTGTCTCCCAACCTTGGGTGACACGCACTACCCCAAGGATAGTTTGTGACTTCAACTTCCCACTGATTAGATCATTCCAGCTCAACCCGATTCTGAATTTGTAATCCAAATTCCACCATCAGCCCAAATCAGTCCCAAAATTACCACAACAAGGAAAAATCGTACAGTCCCACACTTAATTACCAATATCTAACTTCCTTTAAGTTCCATTACCGAGAAGCTAACATTTCTTGTAATCCAACGGGGACACTTCCAACATTCCAAAGATTACTGACCTCAAAAGGACAGGTCGATTTATACTGAGTCGATCCTCAAAGATTTAAAATTAACACCTAATATGGGAATGATAACTCCGATCATACCTTTTTACAACCAAACTGTAACATCCTCAATATTCCAAATATCCGTAAAGGTAGTACACCGCCAACACATAACATGCTGTCAATATCAACCCATCAATTCAAAACAAACCGCACTCAAGCAATCGCACAAGACTTAACTCACAGATTTACCGAAAGGAAATATTGCCGCTTATATATATAGGGGTAACATATAAATCTAATACCTCAATTATCCATACGTGCACAGATCCAAAACTGAAGCCCAACATTTAAAACTGGCCATAAGTCGGATAATCCGACTCCCCAAATCTCAAGGACTTCTCTAGTCCATTATAACAACTCCTTTCACAGTAAGGGTTTTAAATCTATAGCCCTAATGAGTTCAAGGTTTTTCAACTAGTATGCCAATTTGAAATTTATAAAACTTTTAAATACACAAGTTTTGCAACAATTAGTCGTGCGGTAAAAATACACTACCCTTCATTCGATGGGTTCCAAAATTGATCACCAACTCTACGCATATAAAAACATTTTCAAAACTCATTTGACGTGTACTGACGTTAATAGGGATAATAATAAAATATGCGCAACAAAATTTTCAAACGGGCTACCATGGTCTTAGCATGCATCAGTTATATTATGCATATGAAAATAATTTTCTGCACTATAACGTGTGCAATAGAAATTTGTGCCACTCCCAAAGGAAAATCTCACAACTTCGACTTTAAAATCTTTTCCTTTAATTACACAAAACGTCGGAGGACAACGTCCCCAATAAGGCCCACATACGTCCGTTTAAATCCCAAATTTAGCCACACCATATGAACGTAAATAAATTTTCACATCAAGTTTAAAGCTTTGAGCCGCACCGATAAATTACATTTGACCCAAATAGTAAATATAACGACCTGAATGCCGATAACTCATTGAAGTGCATTGCGGAAAATTTCTAACAGTAAAATCAATAACTACAATATGTTCAGAACAAAAGTTTTATCTGGAATAACATAAATCTTTTATATACTTACTCACACCAACAGTATAATTTAAAGTTGAATGCAAAAAGTATGCAGCGATTTACACTTGTATCGAACCCAAAGGTAAGACACATGATGATGCAATTTTCCCAAAACAGCAGGTAGGGTGACATATATTAACAAAACCTGTAAATTAACGCACACCATAATGCATGTATACACGTTCCAAAATTTATCTACGTGACGCAAAATGCTGTAAGATGAGACGCCAGAAAACTCGATTGAATTTTCCTAAAAACCAGTAACGCTGAAACCAAGTGGTGTCAAAATCTTTTATTTCCCAATCATAAACAAGAATATAAGACGACAATAAGTCTAAAATGTTAAAAAATTTAAAACCACAACGTACGATAAAGTGACCCTTTTCAACAAAACTTTCATGAGACACGACGCCTAAAAAGCTCGTAAATTTACACGCAATAAAATTAAAACTCACACATCTCAAAGTACACTCACGCGCCCAAAACGTCGTAAAACAATATTCCATAAGATTCAACACGACTCGTACAGACTAAAATTCCCAAGAAAATTCCGACTCAAAAAACATGGGAACAACTCTTCCTTTAAAACCTTAACATACGTGGAGGAGATCCAATGTCAAGGTCAAAAATTCCACAGTTACTTGCCCAATACCTCAAATAACATTAAAACACGGATCTTAAAATATCCAAAAATAGCGTTAGACATGAGACGAGAACAAAGAGATTCTTGATAACAATTTGCAATCACGTGCAACTAAACAACTTCATGTTTGCTTAAGCTCACGGTTTAAAAATCTGATGAGTGCTAAATGTTTTGTCAAGACTTTAGAATGTAACTCACTTTATGTTTTGAGAACATAAGAAACAATTGATGCAAACTTATTTTAGAAATAAATTTAGTGCATGAAATTTGGCCGATACTCAACATCTTAGGACTACGCTTCTCAATTTCCCGTCATACTATTGTCATCCGGATGCACCAAACATGTTAGAGCAACAATCCCACTAATTTGGGTAACTTACAATTTCTCCTCGAAGTAGAATCGGTCTAACAACCTTATAGCTCTAATCCAATCGATAACTCTGACCTCAAGATGATCAACTTAGTGCATTCACCATGCTTACCGTCACTCCAAGTGACGAAGACTAAAATCATCAACTCCTTCTAATGGCTACCCATATAGAAACTATTTCACTACCCCAACGGTTATCATACCAAGGCAGTTCAAGCATACACACATAACTCGTAGGTTCACCATATCACTGGCCAGGTGCTATTATGAACGTACTGTACATGATCATCCTTGCCATTTTCGGCGTGATTCCCGTTCTTAGTGGTTCCACTCACCTCGACTCATCAAATCTTAAATTGCCTAATGGTGTGATCTCACATTCAACGCTTAAAAATTACGCTAGTTTGAGTCTAGACATTATAAATCAACACTTAATTCTCTCAAACTTAAACTCTGATACCAACTTGTAACACCCTGATATAACATCCTAAAATTCAGAGTAATTTAAAATTTCAACAATAAGGCAATATGACATCAGCATTGCTATAAACTTCTCAAAAAGTGTATCAGTCCTTAAGACTTTACAAAAAACCTGTACGGACATAGAATTCATCAACAGACTAATCTAAACATAACTATCTAGATTACATCAGTTGACAATCCACAATTCATCAAAAAAATGGGACTTAACAATGCCCAACTATCAACACATAAAATCCTCTCAAAAGTGCCCCGAGACCAAACTCGTCTCTCAAAACCCTGTGCATCCCACCGCTAAGGGAAACCTGATATACATATCATTTGAGAAAAAGTGTCAGACTTAAAGCTTGGTGAGAACATACAGTTTATAAACTCAAAAGATATAAACATTTGTATCATAAGATAATATTTCCAAAGAGGTTTAATCTTACAATTGAAACCTTTGCCACAACCGGGCTATTTCGTTATAAACATGTTATCAAATGACCAACGATAAAACATTTTACCAAGGATTGTGGCATAACACTAAGTAAGCCACAATCCGAGTTATGAGCTAAACAATTGGAATCCGAGGAAACGAACACATAAGTCCGTGCTACAACGTGAGATCTAGCCCCAAGCAAAACCAATGTATACTCCTTCACTAGGATCACTATGAACCATGGCTAGTATCCGGCCTCAATAACCGTACCAAGTTGCCCCCGAGGATCATATACATCCATAGTTACAAAATGGGGAATATGACATCCCAATAATACAGTCGACTCAAAACCTAGGGATCCGCCAGTAATGGTACAGACTCGTCACAACCACATATGTGACCAACCATAAATAAACATATGGTATAAACACATTTTATAAACAAAATGTCATTTCCAGTTCAACTTCTGGTAAGAATGAAAATCATTAAAATGAGTTCTTAAACATTATTTTCACATACCACAAAATGTACAAGTAAAAACATCATTTTACTTCAATAAGATAAGATCCATCATTTAATAAATACGATGATCGGGAACCCTAAAATCTCCCAAAACTCAAGTTATATCAAATATGTAGAAAACTTAGATCTGAAACCATGGAGATATATAGGAGTTCCAAAAGGTATCTTTTGATATGTATACAGTTTAAAATGATAGTAGGAACTCGCCAGTAGGTTTCAGAATAAAACCCTGAAAACCAGATAACGATCACGTCGTAGAAGTGAAGCTTAAAACACCGAAACCTCGGATCTAACACCAAATAATAACCACCAAATCTAGAGAGAGAGAGAGAGAGAACGATTTAGAGAGAGAGAGAGAGAAAAAGATTATGAGAAGTGAAGATATTTTGGGTCAAAACCCTTAAGTCGGCCAGGCAACTACGCGGGTTATGCCGCGACTTCAACTCGCGGCATAACTCGCCCGTGTCCCAAATCCCAACATCATCCAGTGGGTTACGCGAGTTGTGTCGCGACCTCTAGTCGCGGTGCAACTCGCGTAGTTCACTGCTTGTCCCCAAAATTCACAAAATCCAACTCAACTGCAAACCAAACACGGTGTTAACGACAACAGCTTAACACAAGAATACAACGATGAAATATAATGAAAATCCAGGGTGTTACAATCCTCCCCAACTTGGGAATGATTTCGTCCCCGAAATCCCAACTATACAAAAAGATGAGGATATCTTCGCTTCATATCCTCTTCAGCTTCCCACGTCACATTGGCTCCCCGATGATGCTTCCACTGCACTTTGACCATAGTGACCTCTTTGTGACGCAACTTCTTAGACTTCCTTTCTAAGATGGCGTCAGGCTCCTCTACACAACGGTTACCTTCGTCTACTGTCAACTCGGAGAGAGGAATAACGCTTTCCTCTTCCGCCAAACACTTCCGAAGGTAACAAATATGAAATGTGTTGTGTATTCTGCTCAACTCTGGCGGCAGTTCTAATTGGTAGGCTTGCAAACCCACCCGCTTGAGCACTTTGAAAGGTCCGAGGAAACGGGGACTCAGCTTCCCTCGCTTTCCGAACCGAATAATTCCTTTCCATGGCAATACTTTAAGCAACACACGATCGCCTACTTGGAATTCCATCGGCCGCTTCTTCTTATCGGCATAACTCTTCTGCCGATCCTGAGCCGCTTTCAATCTTTCATGAATACATTTGACCTTATCAGCCGTCTCCTGCACGATTTCAGGTCCGGCGAACTACTTTTCTCCCGCTTCAAGCCAACATACGGGAGTTCGACACTTTCGCCTGTACAATGCTTCAAAAGGTGCCATCCCAATACTCGAGTGGTAGCTATTGTTGTAGGCGAACTCCACCAAAGGTAAGTGAGAGTCCCAGCTACCCCCGAAATCGATGACACAAGACCTCAACATGTCTTCCAATGTCTGGATCGTTCTCTCGCTTTGCCCGTCGGTTTGTGGATGGTAAGTCGTACTCAACTTAACTCGCGTACCAAGCTCTTTCTGAAACCTATCCCAGAAGTTCGAAGTGAACCGACTGTCGCGATCCGACACGATCGACAAGGGTATGTCGTGCCTCGAGACCACCTCATCGATGTATAGTTTTGCTAGTTTGTTCATCGGTAATGTCTCGCGCATGGCCAAGAAATGAGCGCTCTTTTTCAATCTATCAACTATCACCCAAATGGTATCGTGACCTCAAAGAGTTTTAGGTAACTTTGTCACGAAGTCCATAGTGATATGCTCCCACTTCCACTCAGGAATCTCTAGAAACTGAAGGCTCCCATACGGTCGCTGATGTTCGGCCTTAACTTGTGAACATGTCACACAACGCTCAACGTAACGCGCTACGTCAAGTTTTATTACCGGCCACCAATAGTGTAACTTCAAGTCCCTGTACATCTTTGTACTCCCCGGATGAATGGAATACTTGGACTTGTGTGCATCTTCAAGCAACAGATCACGGTTACCCCCAAACTTGGGTACCCATACGCGACCGTTGAACAGTTTTACCCCACGGCTATCTTCCGTTAAGAGCAAACGATGTTTTGTCATAACTTCCTCTTTGAGATTCTCTTCTAACAATGCTTCAACTTGCGATGCTTTGATCTTTTCAACAAGACTAGACACCAACTCGATTCTCGAATGGGTAGCCCGAATACAACCGCTATAGTCCTTCCGACTTAACGCATCGGCTACCACGTTTGCCTTACCAGGATGGTAAAGCAACTCACAGTCGTAATCTTTAAGCAACTCGAGCCACCGCCGTTGTCTCATATTCAACTCTTTCTGACCAAAGACATACTTCAGGCTCTTATGATCTGTGTAGAGTGTACACTTCGTGCCATAGAGATAGTGTCGCCAAAGCTTCAGGGCGAACACCACCGCTGCCAACTCCAAATCGTGGGTAGGATAGTTTTCTTCGTGTATTTTAAGTTGCCTCGAGGCGTAAGCGATTACCTTGCCCCGTTGCATCAACACACAACCTAAACCCATTTTTGAAGCGTCGCTATAAACCACAAAGTCTTCTGACCCTTCAGGTAACGACAAAATCGGAGCTTCACACAACTTCTTTTGAAGTATCCGGAACGCCTTCTCTTGTGTTTCGGTCCATTCAAACTTCACATTCTTCCGAGTCAAAACTGTCAAGGAAGAAGCGATTTTCGAAAAGTCTTGGATAAATCTCCGGTAGTACCCTGCTAGACCCAAGAAACTTCGGATCTCTGATGGACTCTTGGGAGATTCCCAATTCATCATAGCTTCAATCTTGGAGGGATCCACTTTCACTCAGTCTCGAGTGACAACGTGACCCAGAAATTGTACCTCTTTAAGCCAAAAGTCACACTTGGAAAACTTGGCGTACAATCTTTCCTTTCTCAACACTTCAAGCACTTCTCGTAGATGTTGTTCGTGTTCTGACTCGCTCTTGGAGTACACGAGTATGTCATCAATGAATACTATGACCGACTGGTCGAGGAATGGTCGGCACACTCTATTCATCAAGTCCATAAATATCGCCGGTGCGTTCGTTAGACCGAAAGGCATTACAAGAAATTCGTAATGGCCGTAACGCGTTCTGAAAGCTGTCTTCGGAACATCTTCTTCACTCACCTTCACTTGGTGATAACCCGAACGTAAGTCGATTTTGGAAAAGCAACCCGCTCCTTGAAGTTGATCGAACAAGTCGTCTATTCTCGGAAGCGGATACCTGTTCTTCACTGTAGCTTTGTTCAACTCACGATAGTCGATGCACATTCGCAGCGTGCCATCTTTCTTCTTTACAAACAAGACCGGAGCTCCCCAGGGTGACGAACTCGGTCTTATAAAGCCCTTCTCCAAAAGCTCTTGGAGTTGTGCCATCATTTCTTGCATCTCTGACGGCGCTAAACGGTAAGGAGCTTTAGCAATTGGTGCTGCTCCAGGCACAAGATCAATCCGAAACTCTAACTGGCGGTCGGGTGGTAACCCGGGCAAGTCATCCGGAAAGACATCTGGAAACTCACGTACAATCTTCACATCTTCCAGCTTTGATTTCTCTAACTTGGCATTGATCACATAGGCTAGGAAAGACGAACATCCTTTTACTATGCACTTGCGTGCCTTTGCCATTGTGATTATTGCCACTTCACCTTTTCTCTTATCACCATAGATGACAATGACTTTGCCAGAGGGGTTGGGAAGTCGAATCAACTTCTTTAAAACATACGATCTCGGCGTGATTGTTTGACAACCAATCCATGCCGACCACAACATCAAAACCCCCGATTAACATCGGCAGTAGATCGATCGAGAATTCTATCCTTTCGATACTAAGAGCGCACTGCTTCAGAACATCATGGATCAGAACTTGACTACCATCGGCTATTTATACTACTAATGCATCTTCAAGACTAGTAGTGGGCATAGCAATCTTTTGACGGAATAATTCAGATATGAAAGAGAAACTGACACCCGTATCGAATAAAACACGAGCAGGTACAGAGTTTATAAGAAATGTACCCGATACCACATCAGCGGATGCCTTGGCCTCATCGCACGTCATCTGAAATGCTCGACCCGGAACCCTAGGAGGGTTCTCCTTCCTTGCTGGCGTGCTACCCGACACAAGCTTCGGGTAATCTCTTCTCACATGCCCCGGTGCCTTGCACTCATAACAGACGAGTCCTCTGACCGGGCAATCTCTGATAGTGTGACCAGGCTTCCCACACTTATAGCAAGTTTGAGAAGTGGTATTACAGTCACCGTGGTGTTTAGTTCGACACTTGTGGCACCACCTAGCTTCCTGCTGATTGCTGAAGTTTCGGTTTCCGCCAAAAGGTCGTGACCTCTTGGGATGAGCAGAATTGCCCTCCCACTTTCTCTTATCAGCCACCACAACAGCTTTCTCAGCTTTGTTCCTTGCGAACATCTCCTCCATGTACTGAGCTTCTTCAACCATCTCGCGGAGGTTAGAAGCTTTAGAATTGTGGACCATAGATTGCATGTCCGCGGGTAGGCCATTCAGATAGGCCTTCATCTTATCCTTCTCTGTTGGGGCAGCGTGCCCCACCAGATCAAGCTTCTCCATGAACTGACGGGTGTACTCCCTCACCATCAGGCTTCCCTTTACCAGAGACCGGAATTCTTTCTCGATTCGGTCCATTGTTCTTTCATTGCAGAACTCTTCTAATAGCTTTTTCTTGAACTCGACCCAAGACAAATGATACAGCACAACAGGAGATAGGGTGGATTGAACAACATTCCACCAAATGAGCGCAGTATCCCTCAGCAGTTGGGTACCGAACCGCACTCTCTGATCATCTCCGCATTCGGAAGAGCCAAAAGCTTGCTCGACCGCTCGAATCCACTTCACACACAAGATTGGGTCGTCGGAACCAGAGAACTCCGGCGGTCCGCAACCCAGAAAGGACTTGTAGGAACAACTTTTCCTATTTCCCGGAGCACCAACAATCCCGTGCTCCTCAACCCTGACTCCTGCATCAGCGCCTCCAGGGCCCGCTACAATGTTTTCCACAACCGTCTCACTCCTCCGATTGTTCACATCGCGGTCCTCAATCACTTTAAGCAGAAACTCTTGATTCTTTGCCATCTCTTCCCTCATTGCCAACATCATGCTGGCCATCAACTCAAACGGGGAACTAGCATCCCTGATGACTGGGTGGGACGAAGCCAGGTCTACACGCGGAATGACCTCTGGCCCCCCACCTAGTATTTGTTAAACAGGTGGACGCACAACAACCTCAACTCCTTCCGGCTGGTCAGCGGTGGAGGCTGTCACTTCCAAACCATCAACACGCATACGCGGTCTACCACGCGTATTCACCATACTGAACTGTTTCACAGAACAGAGAAAGAGATAAGAAAGAGATTGAATAAACACAAAGGAAACGTACTACCACATTACCAATCGTCATAGCAATAGAAGTTCAAGCATACTTACGTACTATATCCTCATAATAACATTAGCTAAGTGAGATTATGAACATATAACACATAAAGGTTCTCGTCCCGATCACCACAACGCCTGATAAACGTACTTTCCGTTGACTCTAAGACTAACCCATCTTAGAAGCTCTACCCAATCTCACGGATCAATTCTTATCATACTCGGTCTAAGTCTAGACATCTTACATTCATGCCTAGTTCACTTAAACTAGAGCTCTGATACCAACTTATAACATCCTAAAATTCAGAGTAATTTAAAATTTCAACAATAAGACAATATGACATCAGCATTGCTATAAACTTCTCAAAAAGTGTATCAGTCCTTAAGACTTTACAAAAAACCTGTACGGACATAGAATTCATCAACAGACTAATCTAAACATAACTATCTAGATTACATCAGTTGACAATCCACAATTCATCAAAAGAATGGGACTTAACAATGCCCAACTATTAACACATAAAATCCTCTCAAAAGTGCCTCGAGACCAAACTCGTCTCTCAAAACCCTGTGCATCCCACCGCTAAGGGAAACCTGATATACATATCATTTGAGAAAAAGTGTCAGACTTAAAGCCTGGTGAGAACATACAGTTTATAAACTCAAAAGATATAAACATTTGTATCATAAGATAATATTTCCAAAGAGGTTTAATCTTACAATTGAAACCTTTGCCACAACCGGGCTTTTTCGTTATAAACATGTTATCAAATGACCAATGATAAAACATTTTACCAAGGATTGTGGCATAACACTAAGTAAGCCACAATCCGAGTTATGAGCTAAACAATTGGAATCCGAGGATACGAACACATAAGTCCGTGCTACAACGTGAGATCTATACCCAAGCAAAACCAATGTATACTCCTTCACTAGGATCACTATGAACCATGGCTAGTATCCGACCTCACATAACCGTACCAAGTTGCCCCTGAGGATCATATGCATCCATAGTTACAAAATGGGGAATATGACATCCCAATAATATAGTCGACTCAAAACCTAGGGATCCGCTAGTAATGGTACAGACTCGTCACAACCACATATGTGACCAACCATAAATAAACATATGGTATAAACACATTTTATAAACAAAATGTCATTTCCAGTTCAACTTCTGGTAAGAATGAAAATCATTAAAATGAGTTCTTAAACATTCTTTTCACATACCACAAAATGTACAAGTAAAAACATCATTTTACTTCAATAAGATAAGATCCATCATTTAATAAATACGATGATCGGGAACCCTAAAATCTCCCAAAACTCAAGTTATATAAAATATGTAGAAAACTTAGATCTGAAACCATGGAGATATATAGGAGTTCCAAAAGGTATATTTTGATATGTATACAGTTTAAAATGATAGTAGGAACTCGCCAGTAGGTTTCAGAATAAAACCCTGAAAACCAGATAACGATCACGTCGTAGAAGTGAAGCTTAAAACACCGAAACCTCGGATCTAACACCAAATAATAACCACCAAATCTAGAGAGAGAGAGAGAGAACGATTTAGAGAGAGAGAGAGAGAAAAAAAGATTCTGAGAAGTGAAGATATTTTGGGTCAAAACCCTTAAGTCGGCCAGGCAACTACGCGGGTTATGTCGCGACTCCAACTCGCGGCATAACTCGCCCGTGTCCCAAAACCCAACATCATCCAGTGGGTTACGCGGGTTGTGCCGCAACCTCTAGTCGCGGTGCAACTCGCGTAGTTCACTACTTGTCCCCAAAATTCACAAAATCCAACTCAACTTCAAACCAAACACGGTGTTAACGACAACAGCTTAACACAAGAATACAATGATGAAATATAATGAAAATCCAGGGTGTTACAAGATGTTAGGGTGGTACGCGAGTTTCCCGATGTGTTCCCGGAAGACTTGCCCGGGTTGCCACCCGATCGTGTTGTGGATTTTCGTATTTACCTCATTCCAGGAGCGGCTCCTATTGCTCGAGCTCCTTATCGTTTGGATTCTACCGAAATGCAAGAGATGGTGGTTCAACTCCAGGACCTTCTCGAGAAAGGTTTCATCCGACCGAGCTCGTCACCTTGGGGAGCTCCGGTCCTATTCGTCAAGAAAAAGGACGGTGCAATGAGAATGTGTATCGACTACAGGGAACTGAACAAAGTGACGGTAAAGAACAGGTATCCACTTCCGAGAATCGACGATCTGTTTGATCAACTTCAGGGAGCAGGTTGTTTCTCAAAGATCGATCTTCGATCGGGGTATCACCAAGTGAAGGTAGCAAAGAGCGACATCCCAAAGACAACATTTAGAACTCACTATGGGCACTACGAGTTTCTGGTGATGCCATTCGGCCTAACCAACGCACCAACAATATTTATGGACTTGATGAACCGAGTGTGTCGACCGTTCCTCGACAAATCGGTAATCGTGTTCATCGACGACATCCTAGTTTACTCCAAGAATGAAGAAGGGAATGAGCAACATCTCTGTGAAGTGTTGGGTGTTTTAAGGCGAGAAAGGCTTTACGCGAAGTTTTCAAAGTGTGACTTTTGGCTCCCAGAGGTACAGTTTTGGGGGCATGTGGTTTCAAATGAAGGAGTAAAAGTGGATCCCGCAAAGATTGAGGCAATGACGAATTGGGAACCTCCCAAGAATCCGTCTGAAATCTGAAGTTTCCTAGGTTTGGCAGGGTACTACCAGAGATTCATTCAAGATTTCTCGAAGATAGCCTCGTCGTTGACGACCTTGACCCGAAAGAACGTGAAATTTGTGTGGACCGAGAGGCAAGAAGAGGCGTTCCGAACCTTACAAAAGAAGCTTTGTGAAGCTCCCATCCTATCCTTACCTGACGGGACGGAAGATTTTATGGTATACAGCGATGCGTCGAAGATAGGTTTGGATTGTGTCCTGATGCAAAGAGGGAAGGTGATCGCTTACACATCAAGGCAACTTAAAGTGCACGAAGTCAACTACCCTACTCATGACTTGGAATTGGCAGCGGTGGTGTTTGCACTGAAGTTATGGCGACACTACCTTTACCGTACGAAATGCACTCTTTATACTGATCACAAGAGTCTGAAGCATATCTTTGATCAGAAAGAGCTAAACATGAGGCAACAGAGATGGTTGGAGTTGTTGAAGGATTATGACTGCGAATTGCTCTACCATACGGGTAAGGCAAACGTTGTTGCCGACGCCTTGAGTCAGAAAGTCTGTGGAGGAAATTCTCGTGCTACCTTTGCACGGATTGAAATAACTTCAACACTCATTGACAGAATCAAGAAATCGCAAGCCGAAGCCTTGCTAGAGGAAAATCTCAAAGGAGAAGTCATGGCAAAACAATATCTTCTGTTGACTGAAGATAGTCGAGGGGTGAAACTTTTCAATGGGCGAATTTGTGTGCCTAAGATAGGGGGTAATAGAGAACTTCTTCTCGAAGAAGCCCACAAGTTAAAATACTCCATTCACCCAGGAAGCACGAAAATGTATCGGGATTTGAAATTGCATTATTGGTGGCTAATCATGAAGCTTGATGTGGCGCACTATGTGGAGCAGTGTGTAACTTGTTTGCAAGTGAAGGCTGAACACCAAAGACCTTACGGAAGTTTGCAATCCTTGGAAATTCCGGAGTGGAAATGGGAACACATCACGATGGATTTCGTGACGAAGCTGCCAAGGACCTTGAAAGGTCACAACACCATTTGGGTTATAGTAGATCGTTTGACCAAAAGTGATCATTTCTTGGCCATGCGGGAGACTTTGCCAATGGATAAATTGGCGAAGTTGTACATCGATGAAGTGATATCCCGACACGGTGTGCCGCTATCTATTGTCTCTGATCGGGATAATCGGTTCACATCGCATTTTTGGGACGGTTTACAAAAGGAATTGGGTACACGTGTGAAGTTGAGCACGACTTACCATCCTCAAACTGACGGCCAAAGCGAGAGGAAAATACAGACTCTGGAAGAGATGTTAAGATCGTGTGTGATCGACTTTGGGGGTAGTTGGGATACGCACCTGCCTTTGGTAGAGTTCGCGTACAACAATAGCTACCAATCGATTATAGGGATGGCACCGTTTGAAGCGTTATACGATCGCAAGTGTCGAACTCCCGTATGTTGGCTCGAGGCGGGGGAAAAGCAGTTCGTCGGACTTGAAATTGTGCAAGAAACGGCGGACAAGGTCAAGGGCATCCGCGAAAGCTTGAAGGCGGCCCAAGATCGACAGAAAAGTTACGTCGATAAGAAAAGACGACCAATGGAATTCCAAGTGGGAGATCGGGTTATGTTGAAGGTGTCCCCTTGGAAGGGAATTATTAGATTTGGGAAGCGTGGGAAGTTGAGCCCCCGTTTCCTTGGACCGTTCACCGTGACTAAGCGGATAGGACTTCAAGCTTATCAACTGGAACTTCCTCCGGAGATGAACGAAATTCATGACACGTTTCACGTGTGCTATCTTCGAAAGTGTCTAGCGAAGGAGGAGAGTGTCATTCCACTCTCCGAGATCAGGGTGTATGAGGGAAATCGTTGCGTTGAAGAACCTAAAGCGATTTTGGAAAGAAAGACGAAGAAGCTTCGTCACCGGGAAGTCACTATGGTCAAAGTTTAGTGGAAGCACCATCGGGGTGCTAATGTGACTTGGGAAGCGGAAGAGGACTTGAAACGGAGGTACCCTCACCTCTTTCCATAGCCGAGATTTCGAAGACAAAATCTTCTTCAAGTTGGGGAGGATTGTAACACCTGCAATTTTGAAGTTGGGTGAAAAGTTGACCTTTACCCAAAGTTCAAGGGGGTCAAATGTAACTTGGGTTATATAAATATAAATAAAGTTAGATATTTTTTTTAAATATCACAAATCTGATCTTAAGAAATCAGAGAGAGAGAGAGGGAAGCAGGAAGAAAGAGGTCGATCGATTTTCTTCAAATCAAGGTACGAATCTAGCTTAATGCTTTGATCTAAGTATTATCTGCCGTATAGAATCTCGTTGTGAATGTTTTTAACCGTTTCATTTCGATATTTACGTATTTTGATTTGGATCTGGGTTCTGTAAACGTCCCATCATAATAATACCAGGAAGATGGTCTCGATCGGTCTCGACGGATATTGGGTTCGACCGGAAGTCGGTTTGACCGGAACTGGCCTTCGACCGATATGTTGTTTCGACCGGTATTGTGGTTTCGACCGGTAGTAGTACTCGGCCGGTACTTTGTTTTGGCAGTGTGTTGTGTATTGTATTCAATAATTGTAAGTCAGTGAGTTGTCTATATTTTTGGCTTACCGATTTATCGGTGTTGTCGTAGGTAGCAATCGTAAGAAGCAGACTTTAAACAGGAAGAAATCTGAGGTGAGACCTTTAAGCTAAATTTGTCTGTATTACGAAAGCTATGTGATAAATGTATTTGTTTAAATGTAGAAAACCACGTTTTAATATGGCATATTGTTGTTGGGTAATGTTTTCTAAATCCCATCATTTTAAGAATCAAGAATTATTGAATTGAACTATTGTTCATATGAATTGCCTGTATATTTGATTTAATATGAGTATGTTATGAAATGACATGCTTTGTCTTTGAGTCTTGTGCAATGGATCCATAGGCACTGTGTTCCTATGTCCCCGTGTTGGGCATCTGGTTCACGTTTTAGCACGGAATAGGCATCGGGTTGCCATGATAAGTAAGGTGTGGGCCTATACGGTTGGGCAGCGTCTCATGGTGCAGTAAGGTGTAATTCCATATGGTGCTTGAGTTCCCCCTGTTTTGGGAACTCTCAAGAATAGATCCAGAGGGGTTGACTTGATGTTTTGAGCAACAGATCTAGAGGGGTTGAGCTCGTTATGTGATTGGTGTTATTTGTACCATGTTTAATCACTAATGGTTTATTTGATTTCTTGACTTAGCTCATGGCTATACTCACCGCGTGACATCGATTGGGTTTAGTACTCCTTTTTATTTTGCTTGTTTTCACTAGGCTTTAGCCTAACACTTGCTCTTGGTTGTCGTGTTGGCAGGTCATCTTAACAGTGGGACTCGCCGGGACTGAGGGAACGACCTTGGGGCCGTGAGTAGTCTTTTTGAGGATATCTAGTGACCATCGTACAGTGATTTTTGAAGATGCACATTTTGGAAGGATAACGACACTCGACCCTAATCTAGTTACTTAATTGTAGATTAGTAGGTGGTCGTCGTATGCTTCATTTATTGACCGTGTTTATGTCTAACCCATACTCCGTTTGGAATAACATTGTATGTTGGGATTGTAATACCTTATTCCGCAAGTTTAGTCTATTGCAGAATGTCGATTTTTATTTCCACTAATTTTTAGGGTGTTACAAGTTGGTATCAGAGCTAGTCACCGGGTCGATGTGTCAGCGAGGACGCTGATCCCACTAGGTGGGTGGATTGTGAGATCCCACATCGGCTAGGAAGGAGAACAAAGTCCTCCTTATAAGGGTGGATGGATACCTTCCTTGTATGAGGCCTTTTGCCTGTCACAAGGTGCGGTCTGGGTGCGTCCCGCGTATGCCTGTGCGGGCAGGAACAAAACTGTGAGCGGTGTCGGCATGCTTATGCAGAGGGTATCCGCAAAGCGGACAATATCATGTACGGTGGACTGGGATGTTACAGAATGGTATCAAAGCCAGTGACCGGGTCGATGTGTCAGCGAGGACGCTGATCCCACTAGGTGGGTGGATTGTGAGATCCCACATCGGCTAGGAAAGAGAACAAAGTCCTCCTTATAAGGGTGGATGGATACCTTCCTTGTATGAGGCCTTTTGCCTGTCACAGGGTGCGGTCTGGGTGCGTCCCGCGTATGCCTGTGCGGGCAGGAACAAAACCGTGAGCGGTGCCGGCATGCTTATGCAGAGGGTATCCGCAAAGCGGACAATATCATGTACGGTGGACTGGGATGTTACATCCTTGGATTCCAATTGTTTAGATCATAACTCGGATTGGTGGTCTACTTTGTGTTACACCACAATCCTTGGTAAAATGGTTCTTTTGTCATCGTATGATGAGTTTTGGACCGAAAGGGCCCGGTGGTGGCGAAATGTTATCTTTTATAAATTAAACCTTTATGAAAAGATTTCCTTATAATACTGATGTTTATATTTCGGGAAGTTTATAAAAGAACTACTTGTGCATTAAATTGTGAAGTTCTGGAAAGAAGGTTTATGGTCTCATTTTAATGGATTTCATTCTTATCAACAGTTAACTTGGAATTGCTTATTTGAAAAGATTTCCTTTGATACAAAAGTTTATATCTCTTGAAATTTATAAACTGTATGTTCTCACCAGGCTTTAAGTCTGACACTTTTTCTCAAATGATGTGTATAACAGGTTCCTTTAGCGGCGGGTCGCCGAGGGTTTGAGTGTTGAGTGTGGACTCGAGGCATTGTTTGAGATGGCTAGTATTTGGAGTTGGGCATTGTTAAAGTCCCATTCTTTTGGTGAGATATGGATCGTCAACTGATGTAATCTATATAGTTATGTTTAGATTAGTTTGTTGATGAATTCTATATCCGTTCAGATTTTGTATAGTCTTAAGGACTGATCCCCTTTATGGGAAGTTTATATCAATACGGACGTCTTGTTGCCATATTTCGTGGTTTTAATTTACTCTGAATTTTAGAGTGTTACAAGTTGGTATCAGAGCTCTAGTTTAAGCGAACTAGGCATGAATGTAAGATGTCTAGACTTAGACTGAGTTTGATAGGCATTTATTGTGAGATTGGGTAGAACTTCTAAGATGGGGCAGTCTTAGAGTCGACGGAAGTTATGTTCATCAGGCATTGTGATGACGGTAACAAGAACCCTTATGTGTTATATGTTCATAATCTCACTTAGCTAATGTGATTATGAGGATATTTTACGTAAGTGTAATTGGTTTGCTAATGTTATGACAATTGGTAGACGTAGCGGTACGTTTCTTTCGTGAGTGTTTCAGTTAAACTCTTCCTTACCCTTTCTCGTGCTTGTGTTTACCTGTTCTACCTTAGTATGTTGACCGTTAGAGTAGTGCGAAAGTTTCTAAGCGAGTAAGTTAAGGAATGATTGTTGTTTATAGCAATGTCTCTTCGAGATGATAGTAAGTGCGTTGAACGCATTAAGTTAATCATCTTTAGCCAGATTCGTTGGTGGAATTAGAATTATATCTTGTTAGATCGATTCTATTTCGAGGAGTTTTGTAAGTTAATTAATGGGATGGTTGCCCTATTATGCCTGAGGCATCCGGTTGATTATAGTACGTCGAGATGTTGGGAAGCATAGTATTAAGATGTGAGTGCCGACCGAATTCATGCATTAAATTTATTTCTAAAATAAGGGTGCATAAATTGCTTTTCATGATCGCCAACCATAAAGTAAATTACCTTATAACGTTTTGACAAAACATTTAGCACTCAACATATTTTAAACTATGAGCATAAGCATTGCTTAAAATGGTTTTGTTGCACCTGATTTCAAATTGTTATCAAAACTCTCTTTATTCAAGTCTTGTGTTTAAATACTATTTTTGAATGTCGAAATATCTGTGTTTTAACGCTTTTTGAGTTAATGGGCAAGTAGCTGTGGAATTTTGACCTTGACATTGGATCTCTTCCACGTATGTCAATGGTTTTAAAGGAAGAGTTATTCCCATGCTTTTGAGTCGGAGTTTCTTGAGAATTTTTAGTTTTGTTTTACGGATTCTTTTGTCGCGTGCGTATATTTTGAGATGCGTGAGTTTAATTTCATTACGTGCAAGTTATGAGTTCTTTGGGCGTCGTGTCTCATCAAAAATCTTGTCAAAATGGTCGCCTTACCTTGTGTTGAAAAATGGAAATTTGGACACCACTTGATTTTAGCGTTAATGAGTTTTATGAAAATCCAGTTGGATTATGGTGTCTCACCTTACGACTTTTGTGTCGTATAAATAATTTCAGGAACATGTGCATATGCATCATTGTGTGCGTTAATTTCGGGGTTTTGTTAACAAATGTCAACCGTCGTGTACTATGTGCATTGGATTTAAGTATAACGTTGGTGTGAATGATTGCATAAACGATTTATGTTATTTTTAAAACAGGACTTTCGTTCTGATCGTATTTCCATCATTAACTCTTACTGTTAAAATTTCCGCAAAGTATTAAGCGAGTTAGTGGTATTTTGTCGTTGTAATTTTCATTTTGGTCAATTGTGTTTATCTTTACAACGTGAAGCTTTAAACTCGATTTGAAATTTTATTTGCATCCCCGTTATTTTACCGCCCTTTGGGGAATGAATTGCTGCATATGAGGTGAGTTGAAAATTCTTTTGCTGCAACGTCTCTTGGTTATAGAGAAGGAATTTTAAAGATAAAATTGTGATTTTTCCCTTTGGAGTTGTACAAACAATTGTTGCACATGTTGAAGTGCAAGAACCTATTTTCACATTTATAGTGTAAATTATTGCGTATGTTTTACTTGGTATTTCTCAAGGTGCGAGTATTTTGTTAAAGTTTTCGTATTCGGTAACTTGGATTGTTTTAACATCATAAATTGCTCATGTCGAGCTTGAATACTTCAACAAGTAAATAGCGTGATTTACATATTCTGGGTGATTTTGTACACGTAAAATCTATATTATGATTTATGCATCTTTGATGATTGTGTGCAAGCAAAGTTTGTTTCATGACATATGCATCTTAGTATTTTTGCATTCATAAAACCTTTGGAAAATCTTTGGTCCCAATACGTGTTGAGTTTTGAGAAAGCATGTCTTTGTGGTGTGGGTTTTCATAAGCATTGTTTAAAGACATTTCATTATTTGGGGAAACGTTAAATGTCGGTTAAATGTGCTTTAAGGTTTACGAGGCTTTCGTTGGAAATTTACGTGAAGTGTTGGGCCTTTGGCTCGGGTTATGACTAAATGAGTCGTGTGGACATTTGTCCGAATTTATAACCGTAATGAAAGATTTGAGTATGATGGTGTTTATTCGTGTCATTTGAGAGTTACATGCTTTGAGTGCGTTGGTCATTCATTTGGAGTCATGTAGCGTTGTAGACTGTAAAGCTGTAGATCCATAGACAGTCTGTCTGTTTTGTAAAGCTTGAGGTTTTGGGTTACACTTAGTGACCGCTCGGGTTGTCTAGCGAGTAGACAATAGGTGGCACGAGCTACTGAGTTGGAACTCGTCTGGATTGGATAGACACCCGTGTCCGTAAGCCCTTGAGGTGGAACTCGACGGAATATGGCTAGAGGCAATAAACGGTTTGAAGTTGTGATGTCTGGTATAGCATGGGAACTAAGATCGGGATACGTGGTGAAATCCAATAACATCACGGGTGGCCCCATTCATTTGTTCTCGCCACCCAAGATGGAAACGTTTAGAGGTCATACGAGGAAGTTGTATGGGCGGCCTACTTGCGTGTCCTTCTATTCTCTTTGTATACGGGTCTCTCCGTCGTAGACCCGGGGTATTTTAAACACTAATGTCATATTTTTACCAGCTTTGGTTATGTGGAGTCGACGGTAAATGATGACTTTAATATTGGGTTCTCCCCACGTATATTAAGGTTTGAATGAAATGTGTTATTCCTGCATATTGATATTTAGTTTTCTTTCGTTTTTGGTCGTGTGAGTATTGGGCCTAGTGTCCATGTTTTCGGACGTACGATGTGGATGGTGTTACTAATGTTTCATACTTCGAGTTAGTACAAGTTGTGTCAATTTATAAAGTATCGTTGAAATGAAGGATCCATCTTTGAAATTGCATAACTTTGAAAAGGAGTTGTTCCATGTTTTAAAATTCATTATTTGAAAGGTTCTGTTTTAAAGAGAAGTTCATCAATTTAATTGCTTTTATTTATGTAAAACTCTTGAGCTCTCTAGGCGTTAAGCCTAATCCTTTTTATTTTTCAGCATGTGCATCAAATTCTTGTTGTGGGTTTTATTAGCTGTAACACCCTCAAATCTGGAAATAGCAACTTATTTAAAATTTTCTAAATACATCAATAAAGGAATTATCTACAACCACAAATTAAGATTTAACCTCAATACAAACATTCATTCTATACAAAAGCCTATGATAATAACGGGTGCTACTAAAACCCCATAATAGTCACTATCTCCAAAATTGCGGAAGACTTCACCAACTACCTACATTTGCACAAAACTAAGGCTCAACTCTTCATGGCTGCTAGAACCAACCCCAACTGGAACCTGATGCACATGCCGACAAATAAAAAGGTTAGGCTTAACGCCTAGTGAGCTCAAGAGTTTTCAACATATATGAAATAATAGTTTAAAAGAAAGAATGCGATTAAAAGTTATAGTCCTTCAATATGATACGTCTTACATGTGAAAACGACTCATTTTCAACAATATGCATTTTAGTTAAAGAACACCAATTAAAACGTTTTCCAAGACAACTACTTCAAAGATAATGATACTAACATAAGCCGCCCATTCATAAATTAGTTTTTAACTCAAAACTCACTCAAAGCGTAAGTATAAATTGAACTCTCCATTTATGAAGATACGGTTAAACCTTATATGCCAAAACACCCCAAAACACGGGTGGGGAATAATACTCAACCCATAAATCAAGGGTAAAACCCAATTATACAAAACGTTACCGAAAACTTGGATAATAAAACTCAATACCAAAAAACAACACCTTTCGGTGACGGGGGATTCCCGATTCCATAAAATGTGGCGGTCCACAAAGTAAGCCAATTTTATGTTGTTATGACTAGTCATATAAACAAAAGTACACGCAAGAGATGTCAGGCTCAGTAGCTTTAAACGTACACCCACGGAAACTCGAGTTCAACCCCGTCGGGTTCCTATGTCGAGCCCCTCATCTAATATCGTAATACTTGAGCACGAAGGACTTATACCGCACCCCGGTACCTTAACGTACAGCACGAAGGACTTACATCGCACCCGATACCTAACGTGCAGCTCGTAGGACTTACATCGCACCCGATACCTAACGAGCTTCATCCAAAATTGCCAACAAGGCTCGAAGTCGAGTTACCAAAACTGGACAATTGTCCAAAACCCCATCAATATAACAATGCCAAGCCACAGGCTTAGCAACCCAATTGAATCATTGATAAATGAAAATAAAAATACGATAAAACGCACTCGACCAACGGATATGTCAACACCACGACCAAAAGTAAGATTAGTTCAAAACTCAACATTAGTTGAGACAACCCATTTTCCAAATGAACTTATACCCTTATAATTTTTCCAAATGTCTCATAACACAAAATATGCATTTTCCAACTTTAACTGCTGATAAGAATGAAAATCATAAAATGAGACTATAACCATTCTTTCCAGTACCTCGCATAAATGTGCAATTAATACTTTACAAAACATTCCATTTCGTGAATGATGCATAAAATCCGACAAACATTTAAAGGTGTATGCCTTTGACCAAAGATCTATTTATGTAATAAGACCTCAAAACACATTCATTTGTGACACTTATATTAAATGCCCAAAAATCCCAAATGTAGGTATTATACAAAATTTGTAAGGTTGAATACTTCAAATAATCAAAGATTAGCAAATAACCCAACATTTGATAATTTAATGTAGAACACATAAACACTTTAAAATAGACATTTTGGCATGTACAACGTTTTCACAAATCAACTTGAACTCACCTTGCTAGATTTAGGCTAAATCTAGATTTTACCCAACGAGCTCTTTTGAAGACCACTTGAATCCTCAAGCCGAAATCTTCCAAAAACCTAGATCCAAACATTTCAAACCATAAATACCCATACTCAACCATATAGAAACATTCCCCAAACATAATACACCAAAATCCCCAACGAGATCCAAACCCTAGTTTATCTAAAATCACCAACTCCAAGATTTGAGGTATCAAACACAAAGGAACCACCAATGGAGCATTTATAACCTTATTACAAGAAAACTTACCCTTGAAGACAAAGAGACTTCCGAGAACACCCAATCCAACACTTCAACCCGAGCTCCAACCTTTGGACTTGATGAGGAAGATGAAGATGGAGGTTTTGTGGCTCAAGCTCCCAACTAGCTAGATGGTGAATAAACATGTGGTTTGAGGAGGAAAACCCCCCAAAATAGGTTATGGTTCGGTTTTGGTGTTTGGAAGAAAAAAGGGAAGGAATTAGGAAGTGGGAATGAGGGAAATGGTTGAGAATCGCGACTCTTAAAAGACCCTGGGGCCGACCGCGATTGTGCCCGGCGATTGTGCCAGGGCACTATCGCCCAGAGTGTACCGAGGCTCGTTTCTTCCCATTTTCCGCACAGACCACTCATGACACAATAAGGCTTAAAAGGTAAGGCGTAAGGGATGAAATTCTATGGTCAGAATCAAGGGTTTCTCAAAGGATTGGCTTTCACAGACAGGAATTTACGGGTGTTACAATCCTCCCAACCTTATAATGATTTCGTCCTCGAAATCTGGGTTCCCATGAAATCTCACCCGAAGGAAGATTGACCTTAACCCGTTGCTAGCACCACCAACACGTCCCCTACACCGATACTCACGTTGCTGCCCCTCTTGGGCACAATATACTCATAACCGCGCGTACACTTAACTCTCCAAAATAACCTTTTACTCACAAGGTTACGATCGCCTCCCAACCTTAGATTGACAATCACCACCTCTAGGGTAGTTTGTGACCTCAACATTTCACCAAACAGAATTCCCTCGGATCATCACGGTTCTGAACCCAAATCTCAAAGATCAAAACTAAACTTCCTAAATCCTCAGATTTCAACTGATCCATTCCTAATGCTGATAAAGTTGACCTCCTAAGGCGCACCAAAACGTTCTTCAGATACTGCTTAGCCCAGATTCGGTCAACACTCAACTCCGTTCGAACACCAATCCCCACAACAATCCTTTAATACAAGCTTTACCACCAAAGAAATGCTTAAACACATCGATACTAAATCCTCAACACCCAAACTCCTTCCAAATTCCATCACTGAAAGGTCAATGTTTCTCATGGTTCGACCGGGATACATCCAAACATTCCCAGCTCCACTGACTCCAAGAAAACAAGTCGACACCTAGGGCTAAACGGTGACCTCGAAAACATGGTCATCCTGTCCGAAATTCCAATCTAGACAGATAGCCGTACTAAGTTTGACACTTAACCGAGTGCTAAATTTCAAATCTTATATTTCTAACAGACCGACCACCAAAATATCTTTTAATCGCGGAACCCACTGAGACGATACACCATCAACATAAACCATGGTGTCGCACCGACGAGCAATCTACCAAAACGAACCCAATCTAATCGCAGGTAATCACTTAAGACCTTATCCCGCATGATTACCGAGGTATAAGATTGCTTCCGTAATTAACGGGGAAGACGTAAATCTACTATTCCCATTAATACCAACGCGAGCAGATTCACAAACCGAAACCTCAAACATTCAAGACTGACCGCAAGTCGGATCATCCGACGCTTCAAATCCCAAGGGCTCCCTTAGTCCCTAAACACAACTCCTTTCATGACGGGGTTAAACCTATAGGCCTAATGAGTTCAAGGTTTTTCAAATAATATGCCAATTTAAACTTTTATAAAACTTTTAAATACACAAGTTTTATAACGATTAACCGTACAGTGACACCACACTATCGCCCATCCGATAGGTTTCAAAACTGGTTACCAACACAACGCATATAAAACCATTTCCAAAACTCGTTTGATCAGTAATTACGTTAATAAAAACGGTAACAAGAGTTGCGCAACAAAGTTTCCAAACGGACTACCATGGCCCTAGTAATGCATCAATTTATACTATGTATATGAAAGATAACTTTCCGCACTATAACATGGGCAATAAAAGTTTGTACAATTCCCAAAAGAGACATTCACAAATTAATTTTAAAGTTCTGACTTCCCAACCCAAAAGTCGTTGCGACATAAAATCATTAACAACTTCGTATGCAACAGTTTATTCCCCAAAGTTCGATGAAATGAAAAGAATGCAAATAATTCTCAAATCGAGTTTAAAACTTAAGTCGCCTCGATAAGACACATTTGACCAAGATGGTAACTATAATGATATGCAATTCGAAAATTCATTTCATGTATTGCGGAAAATTTATAACAGCAAGGTCAACAAGCGAAGCACGCTTAGATTAAAATTTAATTTAAGACAATATAAATATTTCGCATATTTACTCACGCGAGTGAAAGTCGGATTCAACCCAAAAGTATGCACATATACTCGTGTGAAACTCAAGATGCAATCATGCGACATTTAGATTTTTCAAGGTGCCTCTTACGGTTGCAAAAGTGTCGATGCAAGACTCGCATGAAACAAAGTATTGAACACAACTCGTAAATTAATGCACATGTTCTCAAAATTATTTTACGCAATGCAAAATGGCGTAAGACGAGACACCCTAAACCCAACTGAATTTTCACAAAACTCAATAATGCTAAAATCATGCAGTGACAAATTTTCATTTCTCAACAAGAATGTAAGACGGCAATATGGCTAAAACACTAAGTCTTTAAGAGTTTCCTCTTTTAATGCAATGAAAGGTAAAATGACACCTTTAACAAAATTCACATGGGACACGACGCCAACTAACTCGTAAGCTTAAAAGAAGCAAAATTAAAACTCACGCATGGAAAGACATCGTATAAAACAATACTCCATGAAATTCCAACAAAACTCACACAAACTAAAATTCTCAAGAAATTCCGACTCAACGCGTGGGAATAACTTTTCCTTTAAAACCATTGACATATGTGGAGGAGATCCAATGCCTAGGTTAAAATCTCATAGCTACTTGCCCAATACTCAAATGACATTAAAACATGGATATTACAATATCCGCAAATAGCGTTACACAAGAGACGTGAATAAAGAGATTTTTGATAACAATTTGCAATTACGTGCAACAAAACAATTTATGCATGCTTAAGCTCACAGTTTAAAATCTGATGCGTGTTAAGTGCTTTACCAAAACTTTGTGATATAAACCACTTTCTGTTTTACGAACACAAAAAAAACAATTTATGCAAATTTATTTCAGAAATAAATTTTGGTGCATGAATTTGGTCGGCATTCACTCCTCTAGACTACGCTTCTCAATAACCCGACATTCTAGTACCATCCGGGTGTATCAAGCATCTTAGGACAACAATCTCAATTTCCTACCATTGTCATCCGGATACTCCACCTCTTAAAGCAACACTCGGATATTTCATCGGTTCACCTTACAACCTCTCCTCGTATGACGTCAATTCCTTAAGCTCAAGGTTCTACTCCAACCAATTATTCTTACTCAAGACGATCAACTTAATGCATTCAACGCACTTAACTATCACTTAAACGTGACATTGCTATAGATGCCAACGTTTCCTTAGATTACTCCATTAGGAACCTTCTCACTACCCCAACGGTAATCGTACCAAGGTAGTTCAAGTATACACATGTAATATGTAGGTTCACCATAACACTGGCCAGGTGCCATTATGAACGTACCGCACATGCTCATCCTTGCAACCCTTGACAAGTTTCCCGTTTCTAGTGACTCGATCAACTCCATCATATCTTATCTTAAGGTTCCTAATGTGCAACTTCACTTACAATCGTTTATAAAAACGCTAGTTTGAGTCTAGGCATCCTACAATCAATACCAAATTCTCTCAAACTTAAGCTCTGATACCAACTTGTAACACCCTCAAATCTGGAAATAGCAACTTATTTAAAATTTTCTAAATACATCAATAAAGGAATTATCTACAACCACAAATTAAGATTTAACCTCAATACAAACATTCATTCTATACAAAAGCCTATGATAATAACGGGTGCTACTAAAACCCCATAATAGTCACTATCTCCAAAATTGCGGAAGACTTCACCAACTACCTACATTTGCACAAAACTAAGGCTCAACTCTTCATGGCTGCTAGAACCAACCCCAACTGGAACCTGATGCACATGACGACAAATAAAAAGGTTAGGTTTAACGCCTAGTGAGCTCAAGAGTGTTCAACATATATGAAATAATAGTTTAAAAGAAAGAATGCGATTAAAAGTTATAGTCCTTCAATATGATACGTCTTACATGTGAAAACGACTCATTTTCAACAATATGCATTTTAGTTAAAGAACACCAATTAAAACGTTTTCCAAGCCAACTACTTCAAAGATAATGATACTAACATAAGCCACCCATTCATAAATTAGTTTTTAACTCAAAACTCACTCAAAGCGTAAGTATAAATTGAACTCTCCATTTATGAAGATACGGTTAAACCTTATATCCCAAAACACCCCAAAACACGGGTGGGGAATAATACTCAACCCATAAATCAAGGGTAAAACCCAATTATACAAAACGTTACCGAAAACTTGGATAATAAAACTCAATACCAAAAAACAACACCTTTCGGTGACGGGGGATTCCCGATTCCATAAAATGTGGCGGTCCACAAAGTAAGCCCATTTTATGTTGTTATGACTAGTCATATAAACAAAAGTACACGCAAGAGATGTCAGGCTCAGTAGCTTTAAACGTACACCCACGGAAACTCGAGTTCAACCCCGTCGGGTTCCTATGTCGAGCCCCTCATCTAATATCGTAATACTTGAGCACGAAGGACTTATACCGCACCCCGGTACCTTAACATGCAGCACGAAGGACTTACATCGCACCCGATACCTAACGTGCAGCTCGTAGGACTTACATCGCACCCGATACCTAACGAGCTTCATCCAAAATTGCCAACAAGGCTCGAAGTCGAGTTACCAAAACTGGACAATTGTCCAAAACCCCATCAATATAACAATGCCAAGCCACAGGCTTAGCAACCCAATTGACTTATTGATAAATGAAAATAACAATACGATAAAACGCACTCGACCAACGGATATGTCAACACCACGACCAAAAGTAAGATTAGTTCAAAACTCAACATTAGTTGAGACAACCCATTTTCCAAATGAACTTATACCCTTATAATTTTTCCAAATGTCTCATAACACAAAATATGCATTTTCCAACTTTAACTGCTGATAAGAATGAAAATCATAAAATGAGACTATAACCATTCTTTCCAGTACCTCGCATAAATGTGCAATTAATACTTTACAAAACATTCCATTTTGTGAATGATGCATAAAACCCGACAAACATTTAAAGGTGTATGCCTTGGACCAAAGATCTATTTATGTAATAAGACCTCAAAACACATTCATTTGTGACACTTATATTAAATGCCCAAAAATCCCAAATGTAGGTATTATACAAAATTTGTAAGGTTGAATACTTCAAATAATCAAAGATTAGCAAATAACCCAACATTTGATAATTTAATGTAGAACACATAAACACTTTAAAATAGACATTTTGGCATGTACAACGTTTTCACAAATCAACTTGAACTCACCTTGCTAGATTTAGGCTAAATCTAGATTTTACCCAACGAGCTCTTTTGAAGACCACTTGAATCCTCAAGCCGAAATCTTCCAAAAACCTAGATCCAAACATTTCAAACCATAAATACCCATACTCAACCATATAGAAACATTCCCCAAACATAATACACCAAAATCCCCAACGAGATCCAAACCCTAGTTTCTCTAAAATCACCAAATGCCCAGAATGTACCGCGGGCACACCCCCGCTGGCGATTGTGCCCGGCGATTGTGCCCAGGGCACTATCGCCAGGGCACTATCGCCCAGAATGTACCGCGGGCACACCCCCGCTGGCGATAGTGCCCTGGCGATAGTGCCCCAGAGTGTACCAAGGCTCGTTTCTTCCCATTTTCCGCACAGACTACTCATGGCGCAATAAGGCTTAAAAGGTAAGGCGTAAGGGATGAAATTCTATGGTCAGAATCAAGGGTTTCTCAAAGGATTGGCTTTCACAGACAGGAATTTACGGGTGTTACATTAGCGCCCGTCCTTTATAGTACGAATGTATAGATTGGTGGTATGTTTAGAGGTTAATCTTTATAATGTGGTTGTAGGCGAAGTATTTATGGAAGTATTAAGAAATTCGAATAAGGGCTACTTCCAGATTTGGAGTCGGATCGGAGTTGAGTGATAACAGAATCTGTGTTAACCGATTGCCGGAAAGACGCATTAGTGCGCCTTGTAAGAATATCTTTATCGATATTAGGAATGGATCAGTGAAATCTGAGAGTTTTGGGAAGATTAGCGTCGACCGTTAGCTTTGAGTTCGGAACCGTGCAGTTCGAAAGAAATTGGTAGATGGAAAGTTGAGGTCGCTAATTTCCTGGAGGTATTAATTGTCACCTAATGTTGGGAGGCAACCATAACCTTGGGAGTAAAGGTTACTTTGAAGTGTTGAGTGTTCGCTCGGTTAGGAGTGAATTGTGCCCAAGAAGGATAGCTAATGTGGATGTCGGTATTAGAATCTCGTTAATGATTCTGGCATTTGGGTTTGAGACGATCTTCTTTGCGGACAGTGTTCCATTGAGAAGAGTAGATTTCGAGGACGAAATCATTCTAAGGTTGGGAGTATTGTAACACCCCGAATTTCGTTATGTAACCTTGGTATTCTAGTGTTAACTGTTGTCGTTATCACCATAATTAGTTTATCGTTCGAATTTATGTTGTTCGGTGAAGTTGGAGCCTTCCAGTGAGTTCCGCGACTTGCTCGCGACTTATAGTCGCGGCATTAGTCGCGAAAGCCTCTGTTGGTTTTAGGGTTTGAAGACACGGGCGAGTTGCACCGCGACTTGCAGTCGTGGCATAACCCGCGAGTTGGCCTGGCCGACTTATATGGGTTTATTTCTGAAAAGTTCTCATTCGGTCTCATCTCTCAATCTCTAAAACTCTCTCTTCTATCTCTCTAAAATCGATTCTCTCTCTCTCTCTCTCTAAGTTTGGTGATTATTATCTAGTTTCGATCCGAGGTTCGGGTGTAGAAAGCTTCGTCTTGTCAAGAGGGTCGATATCTGGTTCTTCGGGTTTTCGTATAAACCTATTGGGTGAGTTCCTACTATCATTTTAAACTTTATACATATCAAAAGTTACCTTTTGGAACTCCTGTATATCTCAATGGTTTCATATTTAAGTTTTCTACATATTTGATATAACTTGAGTTTTGGGAGATTTTAGGGTTCCCGATCATTTGTGTTTACTAAAATGATGGATCTTATCTTATTAAAGTAAAATAATGTTTTACTTGCACATTATGTGGATATGTGAAAAGAATGTTTAAGAACTCTTTTTTAATGATTTTCATTCTTACCAGAAGTTGAACTGGAAATGACATTTTGTTTATAAAATGTGTTTATACCATATGTTTATTTATGGTTGGTCACATATGTTGTTGTGACGAGTTTGTACCATTACTAGCGGATCCCTAGGTTTTGAGTCGATTGTATTGTTGGGATGTCATATTCCCCATTTTGTAGCTATTGATGCATATGATTCTCGGGGGCAACTTGGTACGGTTTTGTGAGGCCGGATACTAGCCATGGTTCATAGTGATCCTAGTGAAGGAGTATACATTGGTTTTGCTTGGGGGCTCGATCTCACGTTGAAAGACGGACCTTTGTGTTCGTATCCTTGGATTCCAATTGTTTAGCTCATAACTCGGATTGGTGGTCTACTTTGTGTTACACCACAATCCTTGGTAAAATGGTTCTTTTGTCATCGTATGATGAGTTTTGGACCGAAAGGGCCCGGTGGTGGCGAAATGTTATCTTTTATAAATTAAACCTTTATGAAAAGATTTCCTTATAATACTGATGTTTATATTTCGGGAAGTTTATAAAAGAACTACTTGTGCATTAAATTG
This sequence comes from Arctium minus, assembly GCA_954870635.1. Lineage (NCBI taxonomy): Eukaryota > Viridiplantae > Streptophyta > Magnoliopsida > Asterales > Asteraceae > Arctium > Arctium minus. The sequence goes on from OX941087.1 coordinate 97,744,136, forward strand.
TGAAGTTCTGGAAAGAAGGTTTATGGTCTCATTTTAATGGATTTCATTCTTATCAACAGTTAACTTGGAATTGCTTATTTGAAAAGATTTCCTTTGATACAAAAGTTTATATCTCTTGAAATTTATAAATTGTATGTTCTCACCAGGCTTTAAGCCTGACACTTTTTCTCAAATGATGTATATAACAGGTTCCTTTAGCGGCTGGTCGCCGAGGGTTTGAGTGTCGAGTGTGGACTCGAGGCATTGTTTGAGATGGCTAGTATTTGGAGTTGGGCATTGTTAAAGTCCCATTCTTTTGGTGAGATATGGATCGTCAACTGATGTAATCTATATAGTTATGTTTAGATTAGTTTATTGATGAATTCTATATCCGTTCAGATTTTGTATAGTCTTGAGGACGAATCCCCTTTATGGGAAGTTTATATCAATACGGACGTCTTGTTGCCATATTTCGTGGTTTTAATTTACTCTGAATTTTAGAGTGTTACATTCACTAACTTACACTCGGGAGAACTAAGCACATCTCTTCTTGGGACAGCTAGGTCCAAACCCCCATCTCGAACCTGATGCACATGCCGACAAATAAAATGGTTAGGCTTAACGCCTAGTGAGTTCAAGAGTTTATATCATGATTATAAAGAAAACGTAAAATGGAAATATTGTAACTTATAATCATGATCCTTTAAAATGATTTACTTTAAAATAATGGGACAACTCATTTACCAATAATATGCATTTTATAGATGGTCGCCTAAACGCCAAAACACTCTTTCATGAAATGATGCAATCCAACACTTAATTGAAACGAGAATAATGGTAATGCTCAATTAATGAAATTTGAGTAAGCTTTATAAAACAAACGACCAAAATATGATTAAACTCAAGTCTCCAAAATTATAGCATAAGGGAGATAACCCAAACTCAAAAAGTGGATATAAAATGACTCCCAATTTATGATAATGTAAATAATACTTTATATCCCAAAACACGGATAGGGATTAATACTCAACCCATAAAACATGGAATAAATTCATGTATGAAAATGTCATCGAAAACAAATAATAAACGACTCAGTCCAAAAATAACACCTTTCAGTGACGGGGGAAACCCGATTCCGCATAATGTGACGTGCACAGAGTAAGCCACACATTACGTTAAAGTAGTATAAGTATCGGGCTCAACATCTTTCAGAATACACCCATAGATACTAGCACGGAGGACTTACACCATATCAAAGAATCCAACCGCGCCTCAATGGGGAAAACTAATCGTTCCACCATCGGATAAAGCAATAAATGTATCGAGCTCAGCATCTTTCAGCATACACCCATTGATACGAGCACGAAGGACTTACATCACATCCAAAGCCGAACGTGCCTCGATGTGGAAAACTAGTCGTCCCAACATCGGATAAAATACAAAAGTGCTCATGGATCCATAGCAGACGGGGCTGAAACATTACATGACTCAAAACGAATGAACTAACGCATTCCAAACATGTAATTCCCAAATAAGATGCAATAAATGCAAATCATAACCAACCGCTCTACATTGAGCTATCAAAACCGGACAAGCGTCCTCAAAACCCGACAAAATCCAAATGAGCCATAAGCTCAACAAACCCAAAGACCCAACGTTGAAAATCATAAAATGAAACCAAACGTAAACGACCCGAAATAATGCAACCCATGCTTCAACACACCCGAATAACTTTAACATGATTTAGGTCGGGACGAAACATTTTCCAAGTAAGTTTATACCATTTATCCTTTCAAATATCCCATGACACCCAATAAAATGCATTTATACTCGAAATTATACTCCATGAAATAAATCATTTAGATACCCAAAATATATGATTATTTATCAAAATGCACAAAATCCCAAAATGGGTGTCTCAACATGTTTATAAAACTAAACATTTCAAAATAACTAAAATTTATCAGCAGTTAACAATTTGAGGTAAAACACAAACATTTTAAAATAAACATTTTGGCATTACACCGTTTTCACAAATCAACTTGAACTCACCTTGCTAGATTTAGGCTAAATCTAGATTTTTCCTCCAACTAAAGCTCCTTTGAAGAACACTTGGATTCTCAAGTCAAAACTTCCAAAAACCTAAATCCATACATATTCAACCATAAATAAACATAACTAAACACGTAGAATCATTCCCCAACAATTTATATCAAATCCCTAAACGAGATCAAAACCTTAATTTTTCCAAAATCATCCAACCAAAAACTTAAGAAATAGAGTACATGGAAACTATGAATGAAGCATTTACAACTTGATTAAATTGTTAGAAAGAAGAAGGGATGAACTCACATTGGTGGGTTTTGATAAAACTCAAAACCCTAGGATTTTCTTGAAGAAGACAACAATGGAGATGATGAGATGGTAGCTCCTTGAATCCTAGACTTCCAAGACCTTAGATGATGATGGAATGCTTCAAGATCAAAGTAAATGGCCATGGAAATGGTTGAGGTTCGAACCAATATGATAGGAATCGGTTTGGGAGAGAAAGGGAAGAGAGTGGAAATGAGAAAATGGGATAGGGGGCTGAAAATCGCAACTTTTAACACTCTGGTACCCGTAGGCTATAGTGCCAGTGGCACAATCGCTGGCACAATCGCCAGCTCCGTCTATTGTGACGGCTATAGTGACATTGTCACAATCGCTGTCACAGTAGCCAAGAGGGTACCGAACGCTGTTTTGGCCATAACTTCTTCGTTTTAGCTCCGATTTCGCTCCGAAAGGAACCGTTGGACTCGTAATTGAATCCTTTATCCATCAAGACAATAAAATCTATGATTCAAGTCCAAAATCATATATCTTATTTTTCCTCAATATATCGGTTTCTGTATTAACTTTAAATGATACCTTTTCAAAAATCGGGGTGTTACAATTTTAGGCATTATGAAAAAACTATTGAACTTTTTTCATTTTGAAGGATTAAGTTTCTAACATTTTTTTGAATAAATAAAATCATTAAACTTTTAAAAATTTGTTAGCTACAACCTTTTTACCTAAAAAGATCTATCTGTAACTAACTAGTAATGTTTAAAGTTAAAAAAAAAAAATTATGACCAAACCCCTACACCAATCAAACCCCTTGCACACACATCATCGCTCCTCATCACTCCATCGTTATTATTTATCCATATTACTCATCGCCACTATTAGCTAATCTATCTCCTCATCTCCCTATTTTTAATTTGTTTTTTTGTCTTTCAAATATACCTCTTTTACGACAGTTTAATAGAGCGTGTATAGACTCACAAAAAATTAAAAATCGAGAAACAAAAAAGAACGATAAAAAATAGGGTAATTGATGACAAGGCCAACAGTTGTGATGGGTGAGGATAGAGTGCAGACGACGATGAGGAAGCGAGAAATGTCGAGGAGTTTGAATGATGTAGGTTTTGGGAATGGTAAAACTGATTTAAGTTTACATTTTTATTTTAAAACCTTCCTATCAAGGTTTCACGTGATTTTTTTCAGTTAAATGGATGTAAGTAGTCAATTTTTAAAGTTCAAAAGTTTGTTTATTGAAAAAGAAATCATGGATTTTATCTATGTTAATTCACTTGCTGACTTTCCACATTAGACTTACAGAAGCACAGGTTGAAAGTTTTTATAAAAACAATACGAGTTAAAACATAAAAGTAGCTAAGTTTGTATTAAAATGCTTACAAACTTAAAACCAAGTTATAAATATTATTATTAAAAAAATATATACTTTTTGGAACTACAGGGGTGCTTGGGATTGCTTATTAAAACTTCTTATTAACTTATTGCGTTTTTACACAGCAAATGAGCTATTTTGAGTGTTTGGATTAGAAAAAAAAAATACTTATTGACTTTCCACACCGGTAATAAGGAGTTTTTGATAAGTTAAATAATTCTGACTTATTTGAAACTCCTTATTAACTTATTTAACCAAATTACATATTTGTCCATTCTTTCTATTAGTTAATAAACACTTTTACAAATAAACATAAGTTAATAAACACTTTTACAAATAAGCCTAAGTTGTTTTAAATAAGCAATCCCAAACACCCTACATATCAGGTCGGAGTAAGGTGTCCTCGGGCGTGTCCATAGGGAGTCCCCTATCTGTCTCTATCCATAATTACATCAATAAAAAATAAATTGCAACACTTAATTTGACACACATATACGTAGATTCAAACGAGAACAATAACCAAATACGATAATACAAAAACAGACAAATCACATGCAAAATCACATATGATTTTATACTAACAGTCAATGCAAACGTAGACGACGGGCACCATGGTTCGCAACCCCAGTCCGCGTCAAAAGTTGCACGAATCTTATGTGATTTTACACTAAAATCACATCTGATTCAATCGTTTTTTTATTATTTTATTTAGTTATTGTTCTCGTATGAACATGATTATCTCTCTTTATATAGTTTGAGTTTTTGTTTACCGAATATTCAAAATAGCATAATGTATTCACCAATTATAATTTGAATTTTACTTTTTAATAAAACATTTTATTAAAATTTTATTATCGGTTTAAAATAAAATCTTATACTCCATTGTATCTATATCTATACTATATTATAAAACATTTGAGAAACACTCTTAAAAATAAATTTTTATGCATCAAATATTGTTTAAAGTTTTTAAAACTGCATGTTTGAATTCATAACTATCTGATAAACATAATCAAATATAGGATAAACATCTCATTTAGATATAAAAAATCTAAAATATAATTAGGGTGATCATTAAATTGTGACAGAAAACTTAAAATTTTCTTTTGTAAAAAAATTATATTATTAACCTAAAATAAATTACATCACTACTAAACATAAACTAAATTAAAATAAAAAAAATTATAAAGAAAACAGTATTACTTTCTCAAAATCACACAAAAATATATTATAAAATTGATAAAAACAAAATATTAAATAAAATATTAACATTAAAATGTATCACACTCATTATGTACACTCATTATGCAAGTAGCTTTCTAGCCCCAAACAAATATATAATTTATTCGATAAGCACGGATAAAAAACTCTTAAATACAAATTATTAGACATAATGTACCATCATTTTATGCAAGATTTTAAAAATCTCTTAATTTACAAATATCAAAGCACAAGATACATATTACTACTGGAAGTTTCTAATACCCACCAATTTGGTATACGCAGGGCTTTCCATTTATGCAGACATTTTCATGTATCATTATTAATTAATATATTATATTACTATAAATGTGTTTTAATTATATTATTAAATATGTAATTGGTTATTTTTTCTAGATGTCACTAAAATATATAAAATAATCATTGAATTCTAACAAAATAATTAATTTTTTTATATAAAAAATATTATATTATTAAGCCTAAATTAAACAAATTTATAAAAAAACATTATCACTTTCTCAAAACCATCCAAAATCGTACTATACATTGACAAAAAAATAAAAAATAAAATAAAATATTAAAATCGTGATGTATCTCTTTGCATTGTACGAATACGTTTCTAATTGAAATAATTTAGGCGAAAAATGAAGTAATCGAACAGTCGACAACGTGGACGACCCGTTCGGCCAACCCGGCGAATACGACGTCGTTTTAATGCTTGAAAGCATTATCTTCCGAGTAATTAAAGAGTTGTATATCTCGTCAAATTTTGAATTATTTAAATGTAGATGTAGACGACGACGATAAAGCAAAGACAAGCTCGCCGGTTAATGGTGGCGCCCTGTGTCTTCTAATAACATCATAATCATATCTTAAGATTCTATTTCCAGCCTGTTTGATCGATTAACAGCTTCAATTTCGATCTCATAATTCATATTCATTGATCAATTGAGGATTTGAGGTAAGCGTTTTCGGTTAATTTGGTCCTTTTTTTGTATTTGTTGGTTATTGATCAATTATCATGAATTCATGATTCAATCGGTAAAGAGTTATCGACTTTGATTATCTTATTGATTTAAGGAAACAGATGTATGTGAATTTATAGATAATCGATTGTTTTGATTGATGCCCTAATTTCTGAGAATTTGGGGATTCTAGAGCGATTGTATCCAGATCGTCAAAGATGTAATGTTATGTTACGGAAGAATGATGTGGATGACCTAATTTCATGGAGACTGATGTTTTCTTACTTTTTTTTGACGATGTTGGAATTTGTAACCCTAGTTTGGGGTGATATGAATCCAGACTACTTGTTTGTTTGCTATGATTATAGCGAGATCTTGATTGTTAGTGCTTACTATGAAGTAACGGTGTTGATTGTATAATGGTGACGGGTAATTGAGGTGTTACGGTTTTTGTTGCTTGTTTTTTTTCAGACAAATGGCTTCTTCATCGGATCCATGGACGAGGGAATACAATGAAGCCTCTAAACTTGCTGATGATATCACCAGCATGATATCGGAGAGGAATTCCGTTGGGTCGGGGCCAGAAGCTCAGCGTCATGCATCTGCTATAAGGCGAAAAATTACAATATTGGGAACTAGACTTGATAGCTTACAGTCTCTTTTGACAAAGCTTCCTGCTAAACAACCATTGTAAGAATGTTGTTTTGCTTGTCCATTGGAATTAAGAGCACATCAAGTTGAATCCCGTGGAATAATGTCTTGCTTATTACTTGATTAGCTCTATGATGTGTCCTTATTACATGCTTCTTTGCAAATTTTGCTCTTATTTCCGCATTACAGCCATAGATTATTAATTTGCATAGTTGGTATTCTGCTGTACATTGCTTAGCCGAAGTGTAGAGCATTTAGAAATTAGAACCAATTCTTATTTTCGGAGAACAGATGGACGAGTGGACGACTGTAGGTGGATAGACATAAACATCTAGAGATCTTAGTAATTTAATAAATGAGGAAACCTGAGTTTCGGTATAGTGACATGGATAACATGCTATTATTCACAAAGATTCTGGTCGTTTGTAGGAATTTTTTTTTTATTCATAAGATCTGTAGGCAACCAAGTCTTTAATTATCACATCCTTTGGCACTATCTCCAATTTCATAGGCGCTTACATGGTCATCCAAACATTTCCATAATCATTTTTTGCACGAATAGCTCGTTAACCTATCAATGCTATGCATGTCCATATACTTTAAAAACAGGCCTAGAAGATCTAGTATATGATATAGCTTTCATGAACTTGATTAGCTGATTGTAGTTTCCGAATAGGAAGCACATAGACTTCTTATGTTAAACATGAATGCTATCTATTGGAGTATTGTTATTATACAATAGAGAGTAGCCCTTCTCAATCCTACGTAGGTGCTAAGTAGTACATGACATTTGAGACTTAATTAATTATTACTTTCCTGTGTCATTTGGCTTATAACCAATTAACCATTCTACACTTGAGCTATAACAAAAAAGGTGGTATATGTGACCTTCAATAAAGAATAACGTAGTTTGGGAACAATTTTTCTCTCATTAAACTCATAGTAACAGGGCTTAAGGGAACTACATAAATCTTCGAGGGAAGACCATTTGGTTGGCGAGGTACTACATCTAACATGGGGTGTAGGTCATCTTTCTTTGAAAGGATTTGGTCCATGAACTACTCTCTGTCAAAAATTAGGTTAGAAAGAATCTCCAGGGTTGGCCTATACGTGTTTAGTTAGTATGCTGTACATGTGTAAAATACTACCGGCACAAACTGAAGTCCACTTTTGATATTTAAGAGTCAAATTGATTAGATTTAAACTTCAATACTGGTAAGAGGCCGCTAGTTATTGAGAAGAATTGACAATTGCATTAATCTATAAGAAGAGCTTAAAATATTTTGGGCTGCAAAACTTCAAATATCAATGCACATTTTAAATTTGAGAAGTACTAGTGTTTTTTTCAAAATCAAAACTGGACTGGAGTGATATGTATGAAGTAGGTTTAGGTCAACAAGCATGAAATTGTCATGCTTTTCAAATAAAACTAGTCTGCAAGTTCTTCTGTTGGTGTATTTATCAATGAAAATAAAGCGGAAGTCATATATAATCATAGAACCCTTATCAGGCATTCAGTGACGTTATGATGTACATGTGATTGCTTAGTCTAATATCAAATTTTGCACATATAATATCAGAATATTCCAATCTAGATCTTTTTAAAGTAACTCGTTTCGGTTTTCAACTCCTAATCCGCGCCAGATACCATAATGCGAAGTTGATGCATTAAACCAACTTACTTGCTTTTGTCTCTGAAACTTCATCAAAACCGTAATAAAATCATGTAAACGTCAAGGATTCTGTTTTCCTTTATTGCAGAACAGAGAAAGAGATGAACCGACGCAGAGATATGCTTGGAAATTTGAGAACAAAGGTAACACAGATGGCCTCCACATTGAACATGTCAAACTTTGCTAATAGGGACAGCTTGCTTGGGCCTGATATTAAGCCAGCTGATGCCATGAGCAGAGCAGCTGGGTTGGATAACTCTGGTGTTGTCGGGCTTCAGAGACAAATTATGAGAGGCAAGCTATTATTATTTACAACCTTTATCTAATTTAGAAAATAGATTGCACTTGAAACAATTCCCTATTTTCGAGTGGGATTTACTGGGCCAGTTTGGTTTATTGCACCTGAAACAATTAAGGCCTCCTTGAATACATTATTCTTCTCGACTTTTAGGTAGACTTTTTTTTCTTGTTTGTAATATCCATATGACTCTTTATGGTAATCACTCATTTTTATTTTGGGGTATAGGTAAGGTTTTAGTACATCCTCCCCCCGACACCCCCACCCCACCTCCAGGTGGGACATATTGTGCTCGCTTGGTTTGGTAATCATTTTATTTTGGAATTTCTTTATACAGAACAAGATGAAGGCCTAGAGAAACTAGAGGAGACGGTGATAAGTACTAAACATATTGCTTTGGCAGTCAATGAGGAACTTGACCTGCACACTAGACTCATCGTATGCTATTCTTTTGCTTTCACTTATTTCCAATACGTTATCCTTGAGTCTCTCATTAGAAATCATAAAACCAATAGTCGACAATGAAAGTGATCTAATGGCTCTTTTCTGATATGCAGGATGATCTGGACGAACATGTAGACGTTACAGACTCGCGACTTAAGGTTACGCTCTTATTTGATAGCAGTGCAACTTTTATCATAGTGATCAACAGAGCAGTTCATATTTACCTCACATCATCCAAATGGAGTTTTTTCAAAAAAAAATCTTGCCATCTAAGATTATGAAAAAACACCCGACAATAAATGCCCCTTTTTGCTTGTTTTGCTCGGCTACGTAAGTTTGTGGGTCCCACTATTTTGGAAAAGTGTTATAATTAAATAACTTACCATTCTGGATGCTCAAATTACAGCTCCTACTACTTATTTGTCATAAGCCAGATAACAGATTGTTGGTACTTCCAAATACAAGAAATTTCACAATATTAAACAACATTCCTTAAAAGTTGTTTTACCCACCCCTTCACAAGAAGGCAACCACAATTGAAAGTTTTTTTTTTCGATTTTTTTTGGAAGGGTGTTCTCGGCTATGCCTAGACTAATTCCTTGGCAAATTATGACCGTAAGACATCGGCCCTGATTAAACTCAGTGGCCACAATTGTTGTGTACGCTTGGATTCGAACCTTGGGCAGATGGGATATTTCACCACATCCCCCAGGGCCTTAACCAGTACGCCACAACCCTTGTGGTTCACAATTGAAAGTTGCTTTTAATGTCGTATCTAAAACTGTTTTCAATCTACATTCTCGTTACATTTCTTACTCGTTTTTCTCGTACTGTGATTCTTATGTGTTGGTCATCGTTTCTTTTATCTTTTTGCTCACACTTCTGCACAAGCCAAGGGTCTTCATGGAACACCCACTCTACTCTTGGGATAGAGGATAAGGTTGTGTACATCCTACTCTCATGACCCTACTTACGAGCCTACAGGGTCAATTTGGTTTGTTTTGATCATTTGATGCATAATTTCCGCTTGGTGTTTGATAATTTGTATCTCGGCCTTATTTTATAACAGAGAGTGCAGAAGAACCTGGCGGTTCTGAACAAACGGACCAAGGGTGGTTGCTCCTGCTTATGCCTACTGTTGTCTCTGATTGGAATCGTTGTCCTGATCGTGACTCTATATTTGATCCTCAAATACTTGTGATGCAAAGTGTATCTAGCTCTATTTCGTTTGTGTGAAGACCAACTTGTTATACTGGTGATCCGAGTGCTTTGTGTGTGTAATAATTTGTGTTTTTTGGTTACTTGAACGGCTGTCGAGTGCAAATTCGCCGGTTTCTTGCATCTTTGATGCTATATATATACAGTGTTTTGTGCTACCCAAGAACAAAATCCTGAATTGCTAAACATTTGTTTTGATGGTTTGCTGTGATAATTGGAGTTGCTAAATCTTGACAGTTTATCGGTAGATTCTAACCTCCATAAAGTTGTACAAACCCTGCTCGATAAAACCACCGGTAATATTAAAATTAAAGCTACTAATTGATGCTTGTTGTAAGTCATTGGTTTGGAAAATTGACAGAAATAGCCAATCTATCAATTCATTTTATAGCCACTTTTTAAAGTAAATTCTTAAAGTAGCTGGATTCTATGCAAATGGTTTACACATCCACCTTTTTGTAAAAAGAAAAAAAAAGTTGGTTTACGCATTTGCGTAAAATCCAGCTATTTTGAGAATTTACTTCAAAAAGTGGCTGTAAAGTGAAATGAGTTAGAAGGATTTGGAATCTAGTATGATTGAGTTGTATGATTTGGAATGAAATTTAATTTTTTTTGTAAATGTTTGTATGTTTGGGGGAGATTATGGCAGATTTGATGAAAGAGATGAGGTACAGATGTGATGAAAACAATTAAAATATATGGGATTTAGATTTGAAAAAATTGATGGCCATCTCTAGATTTCTAAATGTCGGTTATGGGATTCCAAATACAAACTTTCCTTCAAACCAAACATGATTGGAATGAAATTCAATTTCAAATCCCTATAAATCCTACCAAATCTCGTAAACCAAACAGACCAAACGGGCCATAAGAAATCCGATTTACCATAATTTCTCCAAAACAGAGAAAATATATACTGAACTAGGAAGAGGAGACAGGTCAATTTATTTCATGGAGTGGCTGTTCAAAAATCAAAACTGAGCTAGAAAGCCACTGGTTAAATAACAAGAAACAAATGCAGTCCATAATGCTCACATACAAATCCCACCAATTTCTTTAAATAGTTTTTACATATTTTCACCAATTTCCTTCCTAATTTCCATCCATAAAACCACAAATGTTCGATGCTTCATTCTCCTTCACTCAGAATTGGGACAATGAGTGGGTTCATTTGTGCAAGATAAACAATTGCCCACCTGCAATACCCACAAGATATAGCTTTCATTAAAAAATATATATATACCAAACCCAACCCATGATATCCTACTCGAAACGAGAGTCTATGGGTGGGATGTAAGCAAGCTTGACCTCTGCCTCAAAGGGTAGAGTGGTTGTTTCTGTGAAGACCCTAGACATGTGCAAAAGTGTGAGCGTGATTGAAAAACATATGGCATTATTAACTCTCAAGGGACCGTTTACAACACAAATTGGGTAAACGCTAACGGGGTAAGAATGCGATCCGGGTCAACACTAGTTGCTGACCGAGTAAGAGTCCCTTACTTAGCTTACCTGGTCATCATCATGGACCGTAAGAGAGGCTTGGTAAACATCATCTCTGACCAGGTAAGAACCTCTTGGCGGTATGCAGGAGGTAAACAGCCCCTAAATCTTGGCGAGCTTTGTTTAGTCAATATGGTTAAGACTCCATCAGGATGAACTAGAGGACTTAAGTTTGAATTCTATGCTCGGCTTAATGAATAGGGTGCACAAAATCCCTCCGGGTGGTTCCCCATGCATCTCTAGTAAAAGAAACCTAATTGAATCGCCCCGACAAAAATCAATGCAAAATACCACATACATTTCTTGTGGAAAGAACCATCTGCATTTCAGCTTAAGGTTTAGGGTCAATAATATTCTACAAAGGTCCATAAAAGAAGAAAGGTGGTTCGAGTTGATACAGCAGCAAGCAGGATGAGGACACCTTCAAACATGATACATGGAAGAAGTAACGATTGTAAAAAGGGAACATTATATCTCGTTCTTTGCCCCATGTATATTACTCCCTCCATGCCACAAAGGCAAAAAGTGAGACAATTTTTCATTTTAAAACTTCAAATGAACAATGACTAGTAAATCTAATTATTGACACAAAAAATTCTTACCTGCAACACTTCTTTTATGGTTTGATGTATCACTGATTTCTTTAGATACAAATATTTATGTCAATTTTGAGGCTAAAGTTGCCTATTTAACACTCAAAAGTTGTATGTAGAGTCCTTTGTTTTCTGGCATGAAGAGGGGTATTGGACTTCTTTAGATGTTGACATGCAAACATCCAATACACATCAAATCATATAGGGCTAGGTTTTATCCAAAAAACCCATAAGGCCCTGTTTTGGTTTGCGGTATTTGATAGGATTTGGAATTAAATTCCATTCCAATCCTATGTTTGGTTTGAAGGAATGCTTGGATTTGAAATCCCGGAATTTCATTAAAATCCCACAAACATGGGGATTTAGAAATCCCATGGGAGTAGTTGGTAATTCTCAGGATTTTATAGGAGTTGTTTCTAATAATATTTTAAAATATGTTAAAAACACTTGTTTTGTAATAATCAATTAATAAAAAAATGTAATTTAATTATTTTCATAAGTTGTATTTTTAAATTATTCATAAGGAATGGAATTCAATAATATTCCAAATCCAAAAAAACCAATCACACCAAAGATTACAAATCCCTCAAAAACATTCCATCAAACCAAATGGGCCCTAATTATCAAGAATTCCATATTATTTGGGTTATAAGAACTGCTAGATAATATTGTGTCTTGGTTCAGACAACGTTAAGTGTTTCCATGACTACTAGCCTCTCAATGGTGCTTCCGAGGCAAGCTTGCAAAAATGCATTATTATCATTCATAATGCAATCTCTTGCTATAAAAATCATTTACCTAACTTGTCCCATCTCCCATATTTTTATTCCACTTATTTTGGTGGGACAAAAAAACTGAATTTGTATCCCACTCACACAAGCAAAACATGGGACAACAAGTTTTTGTTCTGGTCTATCCCGTTCTATCACGTGTACCAAACGCACCTAAAAGGACTCACATATACGCAGATTGATGTTCTAAATTCACAATATACCATCAGTGATCTTCAATATTTTCCGAGAAATTTCAGTTAATAATCAAGGAAACAAACTTACATCATCCAACAGCATACAGTTGCAGTAGTCACCAATGTAAGGTGGAGCCTGCACCATATATATACATGTCAATGGTTATCAAAGTTGTGACATGAACATCATGCATACATCATACGTTACTAAGATAGACTATGATAAAAGCAAACTCAACACATTCTCCACACTTCTCTTATGTGCTTATCTGTAAGTCTACTGAAGTTTTCAACGAACTGACCAGAACTTCTTATGAAAATACATGGTATTGAACACCCAAAGACAACACGTATGTGCTGGATAGTTATGCAATAGCAGTTCTATTACTCAACAAATTTCATTCGAACCTTTTCCATTCATTACTTAATAAAGAAATAACCAACGTCATCCTATCCAAATGGAAAAACCTACTATGCATGGTTGAATGATCATCTAACCACTGAATGCTTAATTGGACACACACTGGCTGTAGCAAAACCTCCTTCAACAAGATATTCATAGCATAAATGGTGCACTAAAGTTGTGATTCATCACACACTGCTGTAGAAATTTACCATGGAAGAGCAAATGGAAGAATTCTCAGTACAGAAATCTTTGTTTATATTCTTCAGTAGAAAGCATTAGTAAGAAACAAGAGTGGTAAGTGGTTAACCCTACAGAGTACAATAATTACAATACAGAGAGCTGACTGGTTCCTAAACAGCAAGAGCTTTCTGCTAATTACTAATATCCCAAACAAAGTTTTAAAAAGAAAGATCTGATCAAATGTATATGCAATCAAACAATCAATTGAACAGATAAGACAATAATCACAATTTCAGTGTCCCAATTCTAATCAATGCAGCACTTTTTTAGCAACTACCAAGCCACAAAAGGAACAATTTACATCAGTATGTGCATATATGTTACCAAAAGCAAACATTCATCAAATATGAGACCACGTGAAGTAAAATTGAAGCATACAGGTTAGCAGAAGGGCCTTTGTTGCAGCAGATTCGGGTGCAAAGGCACGCAATCATTCCGATAACGATGAAAATCAAAGTTGTAAGCATAAAACCCATCGCATTAGATCGATCTAGCCACTCGAATCAAATATCAAGTCCAAATCCAATACACGCGTGCGAAATCTGTATTCCGAAATACCTAATCGAATTAGACGAACAAAAATGAACCCTAATTCGTACGGACAATTACATATGTTTATACTTGTATATGTAAAACAGTAATTGACGGAAATATATAACGAACCTGATCTCCGGTGACCGGCGATTGCTTTTTTTGTGGTTGTGGAAGCTCGTCGATCCGGCGTGTGTAGAGATTTAATTGATCCGCTAACGTCCAATTTTCCGACCGATAAAAACGACTTGTGACGTCATCAACGAGTTGCTTGTGTTGTGGGTCCAACGATTTTAATGGGCCTACGTACTTAAGCCCATTAACTAGTGGATTTTAAAGTCCATAAGCCCAATTATGGAAAAAAGAAATCATGTAAAAATAACTTAATTTAAATGAAGAAATTTAGAGATGTATTTGATAGAGATAGAATTTGAAAGGGCGTGAGAGATGAAGATGAATATGTAGGTGAAGATGGATAAGTTAGAGAGTTATATGATGTTGGTAAAATTACTAAAAAACCCACATAATGTACTATAAAGTTTTCATATATGGACCAAAAGTCTTTAACAAAATAATCATTTTTTTTTAAATTAAAAAATTTTGAATTTGCCACCTCATTACATGTTGTTTTTCCTCTTATATATATACATGATTGGATTGGTGATAAAAACTTGAGTTCTTGTACATAAACTTTGATTCTTAACTTGAATTGATGTGAAGTGATATTTTGTTTGTTTTTTATTTCTTTATTACAAAGATATAATAATTTATTGATATTGGAAAAAAATATATGGTACCACAAAAAAGGTCATTATCAGAACAACCATTGTGAACTTTTATACATGTTATGAATTGAAAATGATGTGGTAAGAAAAAATGCAAAAAAGTAGGTGCTAATAAAAACTTCTATTGGAGATGTTCTTTATGTTCAAAAAATTGTTACACAGTGTTCTCAGGTACTTTTTCACGAAGGAAGGGAATGGAAGGAAAATAAAAGATAAAATAAAAAATCTTGTATTATCGAGGTTTTTCTTTGAGAAGGGAATGTAAGGGAAAATGAAGTAAAAAATAATGTTGATTTTTATTCCAAAACAGTTCATTTCAAAATGCAAGGAAACAATTTATAATAATTTTAAAATATTTACAAAATTAAACATCATTCCGTCAATTACATTCCACTATAAATTAAATAAAACTAGTGTTGGGCCCGTGCATTGCACGGGAGGATAAATTTTTTGTTGGAATATTGAACCGAGTTAAAATAAAACGTAATTTCTCTGTTAACACTTAATGAAATACAATGTGAAAAACGAATGTATTTTCATAAGTGGTTAACTTGCATATATTCTTAATCGTTTGTTGTTATGAGTTTGTGCAATAATATTGGTAATGGTTTTGTATTATATTATTTAAAACTCAAACGACATGTCTCACAACATATCACTATTATTGAAATAATTATAAATATGAACATACGTTTTTACAGATTTTGCAATTTTTCTGAAATCTCCTCGACAACACTTGACAATCACTTTGAACGTATAAATCTGTAGATTAATTAACAACATTCAACACACATCAAATATGACAAAGAAAATAAATGATTTCTGTCTTTTGTAACTGACAACTCAACTGGTATAGTTCAAATTCACTCAGTACCACTTGAAAATTTATCTGACTATTGATTTCAAGACCTCATAGTATTAGTCGATAAAAATAAAGATATGTATATATATCTTATTCCCCTACTTCGAAAATATGATTGTGGATTTTGAAAAATATAAACAAATCCTCAGTAAATAAAATAAAATAAAATATAAAAAAGTAGTTTTTCAAAGAAACAAAAATATAGTGGAATACCTTTTGTTCAGTTGCAGGCGTTCCGCCATTGACACTCGACCGTTCGTCTTCTTCTTGTACTCGGATGATACATAGAGAAACTATATATATTTATAGTGAATGTAGAGAATATTTTAAAATCTTTTATTTTCATTTTCGATTTTACATTATTCCCTTACTTCGAAAAATATGATTGTGGGTTTTGAAAAATATAAACAAATCATCAGTAAATAAAATAAAATATAAAAAAGTATTTTTTCAAAGAAACAAAAATATAGTGGAATACCTTTTGTTCAGTTGCAGGTTCCGCCATTGACACCCGACCGTTCGTCTTCTTCTTGTACTCGGATGATACATAGATAAACTATATATATTTATAGTGAATGTAGAGAATATTTTAAAATCTTTTATTTTTATTTTCGATTTTACATTTAAATTTAAATATATTAAAAATATGGAAGAATATTTTTATATCTACATCGTTTTTATTTTATTTTCTTTACAGTTGGTTAATTTGGAAAGTATTACGGAATATTTTTATTTTAAAGAATATCATAATTTATTAGTGTATCTCGCTATTTTTTATTTTTAATTCATATCAATCTTCTTTTTTCTTTTTTTAATGCTCGTGAAAAAAATACGTGTAGATTTTATATTATAAAAAAAATACGTGTAGATTTTATATTATGCTAATATAAAATACGTGTAGATTTTATAAAATAAAATAGATTTTATATTAGCAAAAAAAATACGGAAGAAAAAAGAGTTTATATTACATCTCATTATGTAAAAAGATTTTATAAAATAAAATATAGAAAAAGATTTTATAAAATAAAATATGGAAAAATCATTATGAGATGTAATATAAAAAAATACGGAATAAAAAATATTTTATATTATATCTCATTAATATAGATTTAAATGTAAAATCTATATTTAAAATATATTATGCTAATATAAAATCTATTTTATAAAATCCTCCACCAAAAAACAAATAGTTATATTAATAAATGAGTATACATTCCACAAATAGATGATTATGTGAGATACTGTGTTTGGAAAGGTTGTACTAAAGCATTAAGAAATTGTAAATTAAGTAATTGAATTTAATTAGTTGTAACTTGTGCTAAAAATGTTGTAATTAAGAGTTTTTTTATGTCGTTTTTATAATATAACTAGTGTTGGTCCCGTGCATTGCACGGGAGGATAAATTTTTTGTTGGAATATTGAACCGAGTTAAAATAAAACGTAATTTCTCTGTTAACAGTTAATGAAATACAATGTGAAAAACGAATGTATTTTCATAAGTGGTTAACTTGCATATATTCTTAAACGTTTGTTGTTATGAGTTTGTGCAATAATATTGGTAATAGTTTTGTATTATATTATTTAAAACTCAAACGACATGTCTCACAATATATTTATCTGACTATTGACTACTTCGAAAAATATGATTGTGGGTTTTGAAAAATATAAACAAATTATCAGTAAATAAAATAAAATATAAAAAATTAGTTTTTCAAAGAAACAAAAATATAGTGGAATATCTTTTGTTCAGTTGCAGGTTCCACCATTGACACCCGACCGTTCGTCTTCTTCTTGTACTCGGATGATACATAGAGAAGCTATATATATTTATAGTGAATGTAGAGAATATTTTAAAATCTTTTATTTTCATTTTCGATTTTACATTTAAATGTAAATATATTAAAAATATGGAAGAATATTTTTATATCTACATCGTTTCTATTTTATTTTCTTTACACTTGGTTAATTTGGAAAATATTGCGGAATATTTTTATTTTAAAGAATATGATAATTTATTAGTGTATCTCGTTATTTTTTATTTTTAATTCATATCAACCTTCTTTTTTCTTTTTTTAATGCTCGTAGAAAAAAAATACGTATAGATTTTATATTATGCTAATATAAAATACGTGTAGATTTTATATTAGCAAAAAAATACGGAAGAAAAAGGAGTTTATATTACATCTCATTATGTAAAAAGATTTTATAAAATAAAATATGGAAAAACCATTATGAGATGTAATATAAAAAAATATGGAAGAAAAAAGATTTTATATTACATCTCATTAATATAGATTTAAATGGAAAATCTACATTTAAAATAGATTATGCTAATATAAAATCTATTTTATAAAATCCTCCACCAAAAAAACAAATAGTTATATTAATAAATGAGTATTCATTCCATAAATAGATGATTATGTGAGATATTGTGCTTGGAAATATTGTACCAAAATATTAAGAAATTATAAATTAAGTAATTGGCTAAAAAAAATTTATAAAATAAAATATGAAAAAAACATTATGAGATGTAATATAAAAAATATGGAAGAAAAAAGATTTTATATTACATATCATTAATATAGATTTAAATGTAAAATCTACATTTAAAATAGATTATGCTAATATAAAATCTATTTTATAAAACCCCCCACCAAAAAAACAAATAGTTATATTAATAAATGAGTATCCATTCCATAAATAGATGATTATGTGAGATACTGTGCTTGAAAATATTGTACCAAAACATTAAGAAATTGTAAATTAAGTAATTGGCTAAAAAAAATTTATAAAATAAAATATGAAAAAACTATTATGAGATGTAATATAAAAAAATATGGAAGAAAAAAGATTTTATATTACATATCATTAATATAGATTTAAATGTAAAATCTACATTTAAAATAGATTATGCTAATATAAAATCTATTTTATAAAATCCTCCACCAAAAAAACAAATAGTTATATTAATAAATGAGTATTCATTTCATAAATAGATGATTATGTGAGATACTGTGCTTGGAAATATTGTAACAAAGCATTAAGAAATTATAAATTAAGTAATTGGTTTTAATTAGTTATAACTTGTGCTTAAAATACTGTAATTAAGAGTTTTTATGCCGTTTTTATAATATAGTATAGATATAAATTATATTTTTAAAAGTGACCACTTTTCTTTCCCTCTCACTCTCAAAAATACAAACAAAAAAAAATATTTATTTTATTTTCTTCTAAAATTCGGGAGTTACATGTACTTTTTTTCTAACCGTTTTTTATAAATAAATTAACGATCATTAGTTATAGTTTAAATCATACCAATTTAATCATTAATTTATCGAGTTGGGTTCGGGTGATAACAGAAGTTATAATGAGAAGCGGTAAAATGGATCTACATCTTTAGATGTACATTAAAATGAGATACACCAAAATAAGATGTATCAGAACATTTCCAACAGCTTTCCTATAATTTTTCTAAAATAGAGAACCCAAAGTGAAAATCTCTAAAATGTATTACATTCAATTCCAACAGATTTGCTATTTTAGAAATTTTAAAACAACTTATATTATTATAATATTATCTAATTTATCATCTCAATACACTTTTAAAAAAATAACTTAATATAAAATGATAAAACTTAAATCTCATTGGTGGGATGAAATAAAATAATATTTCTTTCTCTTATTTAGAACATTATAGAGATTTCTCTATATTTAGAGATTTTTCCATGATTATCTATTTTAGCAAACAATATAGCAATGATGTTGGAGGAGAATAGCAAAACAATTTTTTTTTTTTTCTATTTTAACAATACAATTGGAGATGTTGTCACTAAATATATATTTTTCATAGGGCAATGCTAAAAGCATCCCCAATGCATAATCTATTCAATAACTTATTATTTTGTCCACATAATATTTCCACTAACTTTTCTTTAATAAAAATTTATCCTTAAAAACCTTCTCCAATACAAAAAAACCTTTTCAAAAGTTTTTTCATCAACTACATTGTAATCTATCCTCATCTATTTAAAATGTTTTATAAAAATCCCTTATTTTATTTGTCGTTTTAAAATCCACATCATATTTTACGAAAACAAAAATAACTTGCAAAAATGAATTCATTAAAAATGAAAGACGATAAATATATAATATTATTTATATATATTTTTAGGTAGATATTGATATTATTTTGATTGTCTTAACGAAAACTTTAATAATGTATTTTGTTATAAAATATATTGGTTTTATTATAGATATTTAATAAATTATATTAATTAATTAAGATGTAATAATGTATAAAATAATGGATGGTGCAAAATGAAAATTTTATGGAAAAAAGCTTTTCTCCAATAGGTTGGAGTTTTTCAACCCTTCAATCAATAAGCTTTTCAAAAAGCTTTTAGGGTGTGTTTACTAACGACTTAATGGGCTTAATGGACTACCCAGTTTATTCGCACAGTTATTTTTGGTTGTTTACTTGGGGCTTAATCAAAAAAAATATAGCTTATTCACACAGATAAAATAACTCACTTATCCAGATTCAGTCGTTCAAATTTACCTCCGCCACGCTCCATATACAAAATAAAATAAAAAAGATAACCTAACATCTCCCTTACACTCGGTTTTCTCGTCCTCTGTTCTTCTTCCTCCAGCGACGCGACCTCATCGCCGAACGTCGGCCTCTCATCACCGTCTGTTCTGTGTTTCTGCTTCTTCCAGTGAACTCGATCTCGTCGTCGTTTGTTCGACGGACGTTGTGGTTTACATTATAAATACTCCTGGGTTTCTGCCTCCTCCGGCGACGACGACCTCATCGTTGTTGCACTGTGGTTTACACCCAAAATACCCTGTACAATTTCAAGGGTTCTCTCTCTCTCTCACTCACACCTCTAGGTTCTTGAAGAATAGATTATTTCATTGTTCTATAAAAAGAGTGTTTCATTGTTTATTCAAGCAAACTCCCTTAGGGGGCGTTTGGTTCGCTGGATTCCGCCGGAATCTGGTGGAATTGGAATGGTCAATTCCATTGACCGAATTCTGTCGTGCTGTTTGGTTGCCAAGGGAATGAAATTGAATTCCATGAAATCCTTAGATTAAGGAATTGGTCATTCCATTTGAAAATGGATGGAACTGAATTCCATTCCACCATGTTTTTTCAAAAAGATAAAAATACCCTCCAAACCTTTTCTAACAAAATTAAAACCCATCAGATATGGATTTGGTTTCCTCTCTCTCTCTCTCTCTCTCTCTCTCTCCTCTATCCCCTTTCTCTCCTTTCCTCTCTCTCTCTCTCCTCTCCTCTCCTCTCCTCTCTCTCTCTCCTCTCTCTCTCTCTCCCCTCTCTCTCTCTCCTCTCTCTCTCTCAGCATTTAAAAAAATAAATAAATAAAAATAAAAGAAAGGGTATTTTTGTCATTTTTCAAAATTCCATTCCAATTCCTTTGTAAACCAAACAAACATATTCCAATTCATTTGACTGATTACATTCCATTCCTGCTAACCAAACAGTTGGTCAAACCTGAAAACATTCTATTCCAATTCCTTCCAGATTCCAATTCCATTGACAGATTTCATTCCATCAGAAATCATTCTGCGAACCAAACGCCCCCTTAGGTTCTCTCTGACGCCCCTAGATTCAACCTTTTTTTACAGTAATTGAAATGACTATATAGCTTATTTCATTGTTTATTCACCTATTAGGTATAAATTATATTTTATTTGGGTATAAACCATATTTTATTTGGGTATAAACAATGTATCTCATAATGAGGGGTAAAACAGTCATTTTTGTTATTCAGATGGTTGATTCAGTAAAAAAAAGTAAACAACAACATTTTCTTATTTGGACAGACAAATTTATCCAGAAAGACAAATTTATCCATACAAGAATTAATAAAAAATTTGGTAAACAACCTCTTAATCCAATGTTTAAAAAGTCTTTCAAAAGTTTTTTAAAATAATAAAAACCTATAAAGAGGTTATGCACCGAAAATGCTGTAATAACACACTTATTAATGTCAAAATCAGCATTGAAAATGTAAAAAACAGGTTTTACGTTGATGTATGTGAGAAGAAAATCATTTATAAAGATAAAGACTACCATTAGCCTCCTTTTTTTCATATTCAATTATGGCCTTTTTATAGCCAATCTGTCCACACACGTGCATTTATATCATCAATTTCAGTAAATACAATTTCATAATCTAACCAAATGACAGTTGAACGTAGGCCCTCCCTCATCCTTGTCGAGAAGACTTTTCATGCAACCAACCACCGTCCCACCGGAGACGGTGGCGACGGCGGTAACGGCGGCCACATCCACCATTGTTTTCACATAATCAATAAACAACTTAAATTCCTCCAACACTTTCACATCAGCACCACTCTTAATCAACGGCGGAAAAAACAACCAAAAACTCGTCAAAAACATAAACCCCACCGTCAACAACCGCGCAACCACCGCCGGCAATTCCAATTTTCCGGCCACCAATCTCTTCACCTTTAATTCCACCACGAGACAGATCCCGTGAAGCACAAAAAACGACGTCATTTCCCACGTGGGACTCACACGTGCCACATAGTAAAACAACAGCTCGTGCATCAAGCCGGAAACGAGAAAAGTCGCCATCACCGCCGGAACCGTCGCCCATTCCTTCGCCGGAAAAACAGACTTCACGGGTTTGTATACCGTGTAACGCAGACTATTCGTTACCATGAGGTTCCATCGACGGCCCCAAAAGTCCTGAAGCGAGGTCGAGAGGTACGGCTCGTCCGACGGCGGCTCGAGCTCCAGCCCAGCCACGGCTCGAACGACGCCGTTTGAAACGAAAACCAGAAGATCGATCAGAATGAAAATTAGAAAACAGTAGAGGATCAACAAGACGTGAGGATTCAAATCGTGTTTGTGATTATACGCAAAATTGATGAGTAAAGGGAAAACCAACGATTCGATCCCCAAATTCACGCGCGATTTGTTCAATTTAGGGTTGAAAATTTGGGGTTTGATTTTGGCGGGAAGGGAGGCGATGGCGATGAATTGGATTAGGGATTTTGTGGAGGAAAGTGGGCCGTGATCGAAGGCGAAGAGGAGGAGTTTGGAGTTGGTGAGCCAGGTGAGGAAGAAGGTGGCGACGGCGGTGGCGACGGCGGAGGAGAGGAGGAGGGGGAGGATGGTGAGGAGGAAGAAGATGGGGAGGAGGGAGGTGAGTCTGTAGATGCCTTTTGGGAGGTTTGAAGAGAGGTAATAAGTGTAGGATAGAGAAGTAACAATGGCGGAGAAGAAGATGAGAGCAGTACCCGCCATTGTTGACCTGAAGAAGAGTAACAATGGAAGTGATGAATGGAGATCACGTTTTTTTTTTATAATAAAAAACCTGTATTTCCACCGCCTTACAATAATAGTTGTCATACTTCTTATCAGCTATATAGTATTTAGAGAGAATTACAGTTTTGGTCCATGAGGTTTCGTATTTTTTTTGAAAGTGGAACCTATACTTCAATATCTCAAATAATGGTCCATGAGGTTTGGATTTTGCTCTGAAAGGAGGACCTCCTCGCTAACCCCGTTAAAAAACTCAGTTAAATCTAGGGGCATTTTCGTCCAATCCCGTTTTTGTCCTTTTTTTGTTTATTCTTGTGTTAACAAAAACAATAAAAACGCATGGACCAACCACGTAATTAACTCATACATACATACATATATATATATATATATATATATATATATACACACACACATATATGTATACAGGGACCGTCGTCCCCCATGACCACTATATGCCACGCCACAGAAACGAAACCTCAGGGGTTTGTGTCTTGGACATTATTGTTAGAAAAGGTACTCAGAAAACTAGAGATCAAATCACTCTGATTGCTGAAACAGAAGGTGGCTTAAATAGCCAGATTACAACTTCAAAAGGTCCTAAAAAATAGCAATTAAACTCCTAAAAAAACTGAAGACTGGGTTTATTCAAAACAGAAAGGAAGACCAAGTAAAACAAGTAAAACAAGTAAAACAACTGAAAACGTGACTAAATTTATTCCTTCATACCCTCCCTCAAACTTGACAGGAGTTTCTTCAACAAGTTTGGCTTCAATCGAACAGACTCCAAGCTTCTTCCTTAGTATCACGAACATTTCACGATTCAACGGTTTGGTGAAGATATCTGCTACTTGCTCACGCGTTCCACAATGCTCCAAACAAACAACTTCATCCTTGACCAGATCACATAAGAAATGGGATCGAACTCCGATATGCTTGCACCTCCCATGAAACACCGGGTTCTTTGACAATTTGATGGTCGAGGTGTTGTCACATTTAATGACTGTGCTCTTGTGGTTCTTCAAACCCAACTCTTTTAGTATTCTTCTGATCCAGATTGCTTGACATGCACACGTAGCAGCTGCAACATACTCCGCTTCGGTGGTCGAGAGAGTGACTATACTTTGCTTCTTAGATGACCATGCTACAGCACCATTATCCCATAAAAACGCATAACCATACGTACTTTTTCCGCTATCGCTGTCTCTTGCAAAATCACTATCTGTGAATACTTCTAGCTTTCCTTCACCTCCATAATTGTACCAGATACTAAAGTCAAGTGTACCCTTTAAATATCTCAGCACTCTCTTTGCTGCCAGGTAGTGTTGTTTGGTGGGTTTAGCCATGAAACGGCTCATTAAACTCACCACAAACTGCAGATCAGGCCGAGTGGTAGTAATATACATGAGACTCCCTATGATTTTCTTGTAGAGAGTCTCATCAATTCTCTCTCCCTCTTTATCCAAGTCCAACTTGCAGCCCGGAACAATTGGACTAACAATAGCATTGCAATCCTCCATTTTAAATTTCTTTAGAATTTCAGCTGCATACTTTCGCTGAGAGATGTGTATGCCATGGGCCATTTGCATGACTTCAATTCCAAGAAAGAATCTCATCTTCCCTAAACCAGACATTTCAAATTCTCTTTGCATAGATTCTTTGAACTCTTGCATCATTATAACATTATCACCAGTATATATAAGGTCATTTACATATATACTGATAATTAAAATGTTACCTTGTGGATTTCTCTTCATGAACAATGTTTGCTCATTCTCACTTTTCTCGAAGCCTTTCTTGATGAAGTAGGTTTCTATACGATTAAACCAAGCCCGTAGAGCTTGTTTTAATCCGTATAGTGCCTTGTGAAGTTTGTAAACTTTATGCTCGCTTCCCTTGACTTCATACCCTTGAGGTTTCTCAACGTATACATCCTCTTGCAATGCTCCATACAAGAAAGCCGACTTTACATCCATTTGGAAAATCCCCCAACCCCTTTGAGCAGCCAATGCAATCACTTATCTCACCGTATCCATTCTGGCAACCGGAGCATAAACCTCCACATAATCGATTCCATATATTTGAGAGTACCCCTTGGCCACCAAACGGGCTTTGTATTTGTCGACTTTTTCATGTTCGTTCAGCTTCGTTTTGTAGACCCATTTTACACCGATGCATTTAGTGTTCTTGGGTAGTTCAACAAGTTCCCATGTATGGTTCCTTTCTATCGCTTCTATTTCTGCGTTCATGGCGATTCTCCATTTTTGCTCCTTTTCTGCTTCTTCAAACGTTACTGGATCATGGTGGTTGAGCTCCACCATATTTACTTCATCCTCTTCTTCAAAAGGTTCACTTCCGGTGACACAGTCACTGAGATAACGCGACTGTCTTCTGGACCGACCCTCCCTCGCTCCTGCATTTTCGGTTTCAGTAACCTCGTCGTCTCTGTTTCCAGCTTGGCTATCTTCAACATCTTCCTGGTGATCTTCATCGTCTACTTGGTTGTCGTCATCATCAAAATACTCTACTGAGTCTTCATTATCGCTCCATGTTAACTCAGGTCCAACTTGATCACCATGATTTGTTTCCCAGATCCATTGTTTGCTTTCTTCGAATACCACATCTTTACTTGTGATGACCTTCTTCGTTTGAGGATTGAAAAGCCTATAACCCTTCGATTCTTCACTCAAACCTAGCAAAATACAAGCAACACTTTTGTCATCAAGTTTACCTCGTTTTTCATCAGGTACGTGCACATGTGCGAGGCATCCCCATACTCTGAAGTGTTCGACAGACGGTCTGGTGCCGCTCCATGTTTCTTGTGGTGTGACACCCTTTAAGGCTTTCGTGGGACATCGATTTAGGACGTAAAATGTCTAGATTACGGCCTCGGTCCAGAATCCTCTCAGCATCTTCTTGGCTGCCAACATTGTTCTCACCATATTCATCACCGTTCGGTTTTTTCGCTCTGCCACACCATTTTGCTGAGGCGTGTGTGCAGTTGTTAATTGTGTAAGTATTCCATGCTCTCTACAGAATTCCTTGAATGAATCTGATGTGAACTCTCCTCCTCTGTCGGTCCTCAAAGTCTTAATCTTCTTCCCTGTTTCCATCTCAACCTTTCTTTTGAAATTCTTAAAACATGTAAGTGCTTCTGATTTTTCAACTAATAAATAGGCCCATGCTTTACGACTGTAATCATCAATAAAACACAGTACATACCTCCTTCCACCATTTGATGTTGGGGTAATTGGTCCGCAAATGTCAGAGTGCACTAATTCTAAGATTTCTTTTGCTCTCCACATGCTTCGTTTTGCGATGGCTCTCCTATGTTGCTTTCCGACCAAACAATCCGTGCAAGTGTTGTTGTCTACATCGAAACGTGGCATTTCTCGAACCATCTCCTTCCTTTGTAACGTCTTCATTCCTGTGTTGCTTAAATGCCCATAGCGTTCATGCCACAACTTGGACAATTCTTCTGTGTTTGAATAC
The DNA here is from genome assembly GCA_954870635.1 of Arctium minus. Classification (NCBI taxonomy): domain Eukaryota; kingdom Viridiplantae; phylum Streptophyta; class Magnoliopsida; order Asterales; family Asteraceae; genus Arctium; species Arctium minus. The sequence goes on from OX941087.1 coordinate 97,770,994, forward strand.
AAGCATCCCACACTCTTTTCTACAGCATTCACCTTCGATTGATCGAACAACGTGAACATTCGATTTGTAGTCATCGCGCTCTGAAAAAGCAGACCTTTTTCTGGGTGATAGATCTTACATGCATCAGACTTTATGAGGATCGACAAACCTTTCTCTTGAAGCTGTCCTAAGCTTAATAGATTGTTCTTAAGGTCAGGAACATAATATACTTCACTTAATACATAGACGGCGTCATTCAATGTTAGTTTGACATTCCCTTTGCCACTTACCTGTAACACCCCGAGTTTCGTTAGATCATTTTGGAAGAAGAAGCAAAGTCAGTGGCCGGCGCGAGTCACGGCGCGACTTAGCCCGCGCCATAACCCGCGCGGTGCACTGCTTGTTTGGGTTTTCCAGTGGGCGGCGCGAGTATCGGCGCGAGTGTACCCACGCCATAACCCGCGCGATGCGCTGTTTGGTTGCGAGTTCCAGTGGGTGATGCGAGTCACGAGGCGACCTAGCCCGCGCAGTGGCCTGAGCGGTTTAAATGAGATTTTCCTGAAATATCTCATTTGTGTTTTCTGAAATATCTCAACTCTCTCAAGTTTATCTCTCTTTCTTTCTTCTTTGTCATTTGAGGTTCCTTGGACCTCGTATCTTGCTAGTATTTAGCGCTCCAAGCAAGGGTTTGATATAGAAAGCTTCGTCTTCTCTCGGTGGTCGATATCTGGCTTTTCGGGTTTTTGTCTAAAACCTATTTGGTGAGTTCCTACTACCTTTTTATAAACTTTATACATGTCAAAACTTACATTTTGAACTTCTATATATCTCCATGGTTTCAGATCTAAGTTTACTACATTTTTGACATAACTTGAGTTTTGGGAGATTTTAGAGTTCCCGATCATTTCCGACTAAAATAATGGGTTCCATCTTATTTGAAGTAAAAGGATGTTTTACTTACACATTTATGTGGGTTACTTGAAAGAATGTTTAAAGTTCATTTTGATGATTTTCGTTCTTACCAGAAGTTAAACTTGAAAATGCATTTTTGTTTATAAATGTTGTTTTATACCATATGACTATCTATGGTTGGTCACGTATGTTGTTGTGACGAGTCTGTACCATTACTAGTGGATCCCTAGGTTTTGAGTTGGCTTTTATTATTGGGATGTCTATTCCCCTTTCTGTAGCTATGGATGCATATGATCCTCGGGGGCCATTTGGTACGGTTATGTGAGACCGGTTACTAGCTATGGGTCATGATGTAGTCCTAGTGAACGAGTATGACTGGTTTCCTCGAGGGCCCTCCCTCACATCTTAGTACGGACCTTGTTGTTCGTGGCCATGGATTCCATGTATTTAGCTCACAACTCGAATTGTGGCCTACTTTTGTGTTCTGTAACACCCTCAAATCTGGAAATAGCAACTTATTTAAAATTTTCTAAATACATCAATAAATGAATCATCTACAACCACCCATTCAGATTTAACCTCAATACAAACATTGGTTCTATACAAAAGTCTTTGATAAAAACGGGTGCTACTAAAAACCCATAATAGCCACTATCTCCAACGTTGCGGAAGCCTACACTGATTTCTTACTTTCGGATCTAGCTACAACTCTACTCTTTATAGGGTTGCTAGAATCAACTCCCAACCTCGAAACCTAATGCACATGCCGACAAATAAAAAAGTTAAGCTAAACGCCTAGTGAGCTCAAGAGTTTTTCAATATGAATAAAGATGTCTGTGAAAATAGATAATGCAGTTTAATTCATAGTCTTTCAAAAGGTATGCTTTGAATATGCAAACGACTCGTTTTCCAATAATATGCAATTTAGATGGAGAACACCCATTTGGACATTTTCCAAATCAAACTTCTACAAAATGATGATACCAATGTAAACCGCCCCTTCATAAATTAGCTTTAACCCAAAACTCACTCAAAGCGTAAATATAAATTGAACTCTCCATTTAAGAAGGTACGGTTAAACCTTATATCTCAAAACACCCGAAACACGGGTGGGGCATAATACTCAACCCATAAATCAAGGGTAAAACCCAAATATATAATACGTCACCGAAAACTTGGATAATAAAACTCAATACCCAAAAACAACACCTTTCGGTGACGGGGGATTCCCGATTCCATAAAATGTGACGGTCCACAAAGTAAGCCCATTTTATGTTGTTATGACTAGTCATATAAACAAAAGTACACGCAAGGGATGTCAGGCTCAGTAGCTTTAAACGTACACCCACGGAAACTCGAGTTCAACCCCGTTCGGTTCCTATGTCGAGCCCCTCATCCAATATCGTAATACTTGAGCACGAAGGACTTATACCCACATCCGGTACCTTAACGTGCAACACGAAGGACTTACATCTCAATCCGATACCTTAACGTGCCTCGACGTGGAAAACTAATCGTCCCAACGCCGGAACAATAATAAACCAAATACGGGGTCATGACTCCCAAATGCATCAAATAAGCCAAATAATGCGTATAAGGCCCAACAAGGCTCGAAGTCGAGCTACCAAAATCGGACTATTGTCCAAAAACCCCATCAAAATAACAATGCCAAGCCGCAGACTTAGCAACCCATCGACTCATTGATAAATGAAATAAAAACACGATAAAACGCATTCACCCAACGGATATGCAAACACCACGACCAAAAGTAAGATTAGTTCAAAACTCAACATTAGTTGAGGCACCCATTTTCCCAAATGAACTTATACTCTTATATTTTCCAAAATACCTCATAACACAAATGACATGCATTTTCCCAAACTTAACTGCTGATCAGAATGAAAATCATAAAATGAGGCTATAGACATCCTTTCAAGTACCTCGCATAAAAGTGCAAGTAATACTTATAAAACATTCCATTTCATGACGATGCATAAGACTCGACAAACATTTAAAAGTGTATTTATTTGACCAAAGATCTATTTATGCAATAATACCTCAAAACACATTCATTTGTGACACATTTATCAAAATACCCAAAAATCCCAAATATGGGTGTTATACAAAGTTTGTAAAGTTAAATACTTCAAATATCCAAAGATTAGCAAATACCCTAACACTTGATAATTTCATGTAAAACACATAAACACTTTAAAATAGACATTTTGGCATGTACAACGTTTTCACAAATCAACTTGAACTCACCTCGCTAGATTTAGGCTAAATCTAGATTTCACCCAACGAGCTCTTTTGAAGGGCGCTTGAATCCTCAAGCCGAAAACTTCCAAAACCTAGATCCATACAAATCCAACCATAAATACCCATACAATACCATATAGAAACATTCCCCAAACCTTATTTACTAAAATCCCCAATAAGGTCAAAACCCTAATTTCTCCAAAAACCATTAGATCCGAGATTTGAGAAACCAAATACTAGAGAAACATCAACGAAGCATTTATAACATTATTTTAAGAAAACTTACCATTCTAGGTGATGAGGCTTTCCGAGGACACCCAATCCAACTTTTCAACCCGAGCTCCCAAACGATGAACTTGAGGGGGAAGATGAAGATGGAGGTTTTGTGGTTCAAGATCCCACTAGCTAGATGGTGAAGAATCATGTGGTTCAAGGGGGAAAAACCTTCAAAATGGGTTAGGGTTCGGTTTTGGGGTTTGGGAGAGAAAAGGGAAGAAGGTAGAAGTGAGAAATGAGGAGAATGGGTGAAATTTCGGACTTAACAGCCTCTCAGCCCCCGCAGGCGATAGTGACATGCGACTAAGCCCTTGGCATAGTCGTCGGGCATAGTCGCACGGACCACCCGACTCGCGGTACAAACGGGGCGATTGTGCCCCGCGATTGTGACACCCTGTCACTATCGCGGGCACAGTCGCGGGCACTGTACCGAGATCTAAATTCAACCAGTTTTGTCAACTTTCAGCCCACGATGCCCAAAACAGATTAATTCATTAAGTAACGATAAGTCCCAAAACACGGTAGGTCTTACTATGCTAACAACCATTACTAAATCACAAATTTCAGGGTGTTACATGTTCCGCCGCAATCCTTGGTAAATCGGGTTTCCCCCGTCATCGCAAGATGAATTTTCAGACCGATCAGTCCTTATGTGGAAAAGATTTCAATTGTAAACCAAAACTTATTGAAAAGATTTCCTTTTAATACAATTGTTTATATCTCTTGGAATTATAAACTGTATGTTCTCACTAGGCTTTAAGCCTAACACTTTTCTCAAATGATATGTATAACAGGTTCCCATTAGCGGTGGGTTGCCAAGGGCTTGAGTGACGAGCTTGGTCTCGGGGATTTTTCAGATGACTAGTATTGATGTTGGGCAATTGTTTAAGTCCCATTCTTTTGGCGATATTGGATTAACAACTTATGTAATCTAGATAGGTAATGTTTAGATTAGTTTGTTGTTGAATTCCATATCCGTATTCAGGTTTTGTAAAGGTTTAGTACATTTCCCCTTTTTGGGAGGTTTATACCAAGTATTGATGTTTATTTGTCCATTCCCGCGTTTTAAATTCACTCTGGTTTTTAGGGTGTTACATTACCTCCATTCAAGTGTTGTTTCCAAGCTTGACCGAGTGAGAAAAACTAAGGTCCAGGCTTGTAAACTTCCCTTTGTCTCCGCACATATGGTTTGAGCAACCCGAATCCAAAAACCAAACGTTTTTCTTCCTCGTTTCATCGGTTTGTGCCATGAGCAACATTTCATCGTTTTCTTCAAACTCTGTATAGTTTGCCTCCCTGTTCCACTTTGGACATTCATACTGGAAATGTCCAAGATTATGACACTTGTAACACTCCACCATCGTTTTGTTAAATGGCATTCTTCCTCGACCTCGTCATCTTCCTCTCAAATTCGATCTTCCTCGACCTCGACTACCGGCGCCTTCAACATAATCGACTTTCAAAACTTGTTCTTCTTCCTTGTCTTTATCATGCCTTTTGAATTTCTGCTCATGAACTAGAAGTGTGCTTTGTAATTCGTCGATTGACATTTTCTCGATGTCTTTGGACTCCTTGATGGATACCACCACGTACATGTACTTCTCGGTGAGTGTCCTTAATATCTTCTCCACTATTTTCACATCCGACATTTCTTATCCATTGCTTCTCATCTGATTAGCAATCGCCATCACCCTCGCAAAGTATTCAGCAACGGTTTCACCGGTTTTCATTTCCAGAACCTCGAAATCCCTTCTGAGCTTCTGCAACATGGACTTCTTGACACGTGCGTTCCCCCCGAACTTCTTCTTCATGGATTCCCATACCTTCTTTGCATTACCCCTATTAAGGATTTGTTCAAACGTTACCCTATCAATTGCTTGAAACAGGTAATGTTTAACCAGTTGATCCTTGCATCGGGATTCTTCCACCTGCTTCTTTTGAACATCTGTGAAGCCGCTGACGGATGCCGACTCTTGAAATCCTCTTTCGATTACATTCCATAACCCTTTAGCTCTCAACAGGTTCTCCATCAACTCACTCCAGTGCTCGTGGTGCCCATCAAAGTGTGGCACCTTCATCTTATTTTCACTCATCTTCTTGTATAGTATTCAAGAAGTCTCTCTCCAGATCGATCTCGTTTCTCAACCTCGCTCTGATACCAGATTGTTAGAAAAGGTACTCAGAAAACTAGAGATCAAATCACTCTGATTGCTGAAACAGAAGGTGGCTTAAATAGCCAGATTACAACTTCAAAAGGTCCTAAAAAATAGCAACTAAACTCCTAAAAAAACTGAAGACTGGGTTTATTCAAAACAGAAAGGAAGACCAAGTAAAACAACTGAAAACGTGACTCAATTTATTCCTTCAATTATCACAGGGGAGTTTTCGGAGGAACCATTGATGGGGATGACGAGTTTCTAGCAACCTAAAAATGGTTTTTGGTAGAGAGAGAGTGTGTATGTGTGTGTGTGTGTGAGATAGACCATCGTCCCTGTAAAACCATTGAAATATAGAAACCAACCACGTAATTAACCATGAAAAACCTTCTCCGAGAGCCTCCGGTCATCTTCTCTGGCGAAGGTTTTTGGTCATCACGTTTCTGTTGCAGGGACGATATTTACATATACAAATTATACATATACAGAGACATACACATAGACATTATCTAACTCAATCAAACATTGAGTTCTTGAATGTGTGGTGGGTGAGGGTAATCGGGAAGTTGCAGGTGGGTAAATGAAGTCATTGAAGTGGGTTGGTATTTGTGGGGATGGAGTAATCGGAGCAAGGATCGAAGAACGGTGGTGATGGTTGTCTGGTTAGGGTGGGTCACGGTGGTGATGGTTGCCTGTTTCTAAGTTCATTAAATCTAGAAGATTTATATTTTTGGAAATGCTTGGTTGATGACCCAATTGTTGGGAATATATTCAGGTATGGATGTTGATACTGTTTCAATCCAGCTAGCATGCATGAATCCTGAACTCCTAATGAGGGGTTGAGTTTTTTAGTACTTGTAGAGATCTAGTGTCTGAGGGCATATATGGCGTGATTACTGAGATTTTGCACATTGAACTTTGTTGAGAACCAATCATGGTTAACCACTGATCAATTTACACCGTGGGTTAAGTAAATGGGTGTATACATATATACATATACACACACATGGACCGAAAAACCTTCATTGTGATGACATAAAAACCTTCATTGTGGTCGTTGTCATTTGGTTCCTTTTACAATCGTTGGAGAGAGGAGAGGAGAGGGAAAGATCATCACACATGAAAGATTTCAATTTTACAAGTTTTCATAGGGGGAAAAATGGTGAAGATGGTTTAGGGGGAGAAATGGTGAAGATGGTAAAGATTTCAATTTTACAAGTTCCTTTTGTATGTATATATATATATATATATATGTCTGTGTGAATATATATATATATATATATATATATATATTTACAGGGGGAAATGGTGAAGATGGTTTAGAAAAATGGTGAGGGTTCTCTGTGTTTTGTTTGTGTGTGTGTGTATATATATATATATATATATATATTACAAAACAGGTCCCTATAATTTTTTGGCTTTAACAAAAAAAGAAAATGCAAAAGGAGGGATAAAATGTGACTGGACAAAAATGCCCCTAGATCTAACTGAGTTTTTTAACGAGGTTAGTGAGGAGGTCCTCCTTTTAGAGCAAATACCAAACCTCAGGGACCACTATTTGAGACACTGAAGTATAGGTCCCACTTTCAAAGAAAGTACGAAACCTCAGGGACCAAAAGTGAAGTTTACTCTAGTATTTATAATTTTAAAATTTTGTATTATTATATACGAGTATTTATATAGCAGGAGGAAAGTTCAAACGAGATCGATGTCTATTTAAGAAAAAAAAACAGTAGATCGTATATAAAATTACTATGTGATTTTACACTACCCGAAAAATTTCGTATGCGGGCGATGTCAACCACAATTCGCAGATCACGCACATAGTCACGTGAATCATATGATTTTGTATATACTCGACTGTTTTCATGTTTTGTTAAATAGATGTTTGCGTTTGAGCCCACCTTATAGTAATTTATTAAAAGGAGAGAGATAAAGGTGAAAAGCTAGGAGAACTTTTTATAATTTTATAAAAGAGAGAATAATTTTTTAAACCTTTTTCATTAATAATAGTCCATTAAAATTAAATGTATATATCTTTAAAAAAACAATATTTTATTAAATATATTGAATATCTTATTATAATAGTTAATATTAAAATAGTTTTAAAATAAATTAGTCATTATAGTTAGATTAATTGTTTTTAAAGATCTTAATTTTCATACTTTATTATAGAAAAATGACATGTTAAAAAATTGAAACCACCGGGACTCGGTCTAATAATAAAAACGCAACTACATAGACCAACTTGTCAAAAAATACAACCACAAGGGTACATTCCACTAATGTTTTAAAACAAACGTAATGGACAAAAATGCAATTCCCTTTTATTAAAACAACTAACTACAGATAGATTTACGGTAAGGAGGAGGTCCAAATAAAAAGACTAGACATTGTTTGGCAAACTAGCTTATAAGCTAGCTCGTAGCTGATAAGCTAGCTTTTCAAAACGCTACTTTCAATAGCGTTTCAATAAGCTAGCTTATGTTCATCCAAACATGTACCAGGAAAAAAAACTAGCTTATAAACTAGTTTTTTTTTTGCCAAACATAGCCTAAATATCAGTATGAAAGAAATATTCATATGCGAATTATTAAATAAATCAATTTGAAAATGAATATGTGTATATGAATAACTACTTTTCCTTCCAAAATTTTTCAATAATTCATGTATAAACCTTACCTTAATCTTCCTCTTATTTGAACGGTTTTCTATAAACAACTACATAAACCGTATTATTTCCATTTCATCTCCTTCATGACCTCTCATCATTACTAGATTTCCCACTTTTTGGTCCAAAAGAATTGGACCAAAAACGCACCCAATTCCACCTGCAAATTCCAGACGGGTCCAAAGACCCATCTCTACGATGCAAAAAAGCCCGATTTGTGTAAAATTTTACCGTTTTTCCGTTTCACCAACGATTCTTCTTGCAAACAAAAAGCAGTTATTACAGACAAGTGTCCTCATTTTCGATGGTCGATGTACCGGTAGTATCAGATCCCGCTTCATCGATAGACAAGTTCGATATCTCGGCACCGACAGAGTTATCATCATCGCCATTAACTGAAGTTTCTGGTGATGCTTCGTATCTCGCAAAAACCGATGACGGAGACGATTCAATTTCGTCCCTCGATTGCTGCAGGCTCCAGTACATGATGGCTGCTGTGAGCATTAGTATCATCTTCTGGTTCACCTGTTGAGAGCCAGGTTAACCATGTCAAATCCCGTGTCCGAATTGTAAAAGGAACAAGTTAATGATTCTTGGATCGTGAAACCCGTAAAACTTACTTCCATGATGTCTTCGGGCAGCAAGAATATCGAGCATCCAAGCTTTCGGGCAACGCTGATTATGTAAGTTGCATTCAGCTTCTTCTCCTCGTCTATCAACAATGACAACAAAAAGAACGATCATGCTTAGTGCTTACTATGGCCCAAGGGCCGTGCTCGAGGGTGTCTCAATAAAAGATATGAAAAAAAGGACCCCAAAATTTCCGGAGTCCAATTATACAAATTTTAACCGATCATATATGTTACAAGTGTAACAGGGACTCCAAAAAGATTGGAACGACACTGTATAGCCTAATTTGGACCGTAAGTCGGTCTATTATGACTAAAAACAAACCAAACCAAACTAAACGAGCTCAGTCAATCCCACCCGGAGGTGGGTTCACGGGTGGACCTATGAAGGCCTCAACGGGGTCCCGTGCATCCGCTCAACCAGTTTTTGCAGGTAGAATTTTTTTTGGGGTATGAAAGGTGCAAACGCTAAACTTTCAGGGGTGCTTGGGGATTTTTAGAAAATACAAGGGACATCAACCAAAAACTGAAAGTCCCTCGAAATCAACCGAAAAAAATCTCTTGAAATCAACCAGCAAAAGAAATCTCTCGAAATCAACAAAAGAACTTGAATCCCTAAAAATGGTGGAATTTGGCTAAAACACATCGGATGACTTTATAGGACTTTGTTCCACCGTATAGGTGGATCTGCTCGGCAAAAATCCTGGGTCCACTGCCGAGTGAGTTGAGGTTGAGATGTTCCTAGACCTGACCTCTATCCCAAAGATATAGCCCTACCCCCAAAAGCCTACGTAGGATTTATTGGGTTTGTTTTTTTAGTCTCTAAGCAACACAAAAAACAAGTGTAATTCGATGATATATGATAATCTTGAGGCTATAAGCAAACCATTACCACTTTCACCCTTGGTTACGAGGTTCCAGTTGACAACCCGGGGCTCGACTGCACTCAAAAGCTGAAGGAAGAATATTCCACTTGAAAGCCGCTTATCCTGCACGAATTAAACAAGAAGAATACCAATCACCATCATTGCATAACATGATAACGATCATGATAAATAAAGAACAAACATCGTATCCAACCTTAAAACCGTCCATTTGAGAAGTTCTGCCTGTGTTCTTCACTTTTTTGTTCGCCCACTTCAAAATATTGGCATCGGTTATCTCCTTCCCTTGAGAGCTCGATCTCAAGTTCTTTAAAAGTTGGAGCATGTGAAATCTCATCAACTGCCACAAGAAAGCTGAAAAAGAATGTAAACAAAAATGAGTTTCGTAACCTTAAAGGCCAACTCAACTAGCAAATAAATGTGTAGGTCTTGGGACTCCTCCCCATAGGTCTCGTCTTTTCAAGGCTACTGAGAATTTTCCTAGCTATTTTTTTCAGGGTCACTGGGATTTTACTGGCTGTTATCTAACCCTCTATTTTTGGCGTAGCCGCTAATTTTGACCAGTCAAAACCGCAATTCTTGGGGCAGTCAAATCCGATCTTGACTATATGAAGGGCTAGGATTACTTTTCTACTTCTCATTTGAACCTATGGCTATATATATGCGATTTTCCTGGCTGTTATTTTTAGGGCTCAGGGCAACTGGGATTTTACTGGCTATTATCTCCAGGGCCACCAAAGATTTTCTATTTATTATCTTAAGGGCCCCACATGCCACTGAGGATTTTTTTGGCTGTTATTTTTAGGGCTGAGGGCTACTGGGCTTTACTTGACTGTTATCTTCAGGGCCACTGGGATTTTATTGGCTGTTATCTCCAGGGTCTTATAAGAGTAGTTGAGGTGCATACAAACTGGCCTGGACAACCACAGTTACAGAAAAAAAAAAAGTAGTTTCGTAACAAGGAATACACGCCATGAAATGAGTCCAAGATTGTGGTACCAAGTATGAGCTTCTTATTCCCTTGAACGAAATCATTCCCGGCTAAGTTCACGAGGGAGAATTTCAACTCCTTTCCAATCCTAATAGCTTGATTGCAGTTCTCGACTTTTCTAAATGGCATCTTAATAGGAGGTTTCGTTGAGTGCTTCCAGTTAACGGATCCTGGAGAAACTTTGTCTAGAACTTCCAAAAGTACCCATCTGCATCGACGACACATTAAGTTTCTTAAATAAACGATCTTTATTGCCCGAAAATATAAGATTTTGTCGAGAAACGTAAACGCACTCACCCGTTTCTGACATCCTCGAACACATTGTTGACGTAAGAAGAAATTCCGAGACTATTGATCCAGAGTCTGAAACACCGCTCTTCTCTAGACATTTGTTCATCGTCTGTCATCATCTCGGCAAAAGAAATCTTTTTGCTATCAGTAGATAGACCATTCCTGCAAAACGTTTTTAACCCGACAAGAAAAAGAACACCATCATTAAACTAAAATAACCCTCAATATCGAATTTCAAATTGAGGAAAACAATTAAAAATGAACCCAACCCAACCCAATATATCCTATCCGAAAGTGGGGTGGGGTGTATGCAGACCTGACCTCTATTTAGAGATGGAAATTTACCAGTTGGGGCGGGTACCCGACCCTAACAGGGCGGGGATTCCCCGGGTTGACGGGTAACGGGGCAGGGACGGGATTTATTTTCATACCCGAAGCAGGGTCGGGGCGGGGTCGGATGGCATTACCCGCCCCTAACCCGATGCCGATTAAATTTTTATTTTAATTTATATATGTATAGTGTGTTTATAAATAAATATATATGAATATATGTCTATATTTATTGTTAAATGATAAATACATTTGATATTTCAATATTGGTAATTAATGCAATGACGATTCGTTATAATTTTAATTTTAAAACAAATTGTTTTTTATCAAACGGGTACCCAGCGGTTCCCCAAACCCGTTGGGGATTAGTCGGGGCACGTGGACAAGGGGATTAAACGGGGGTCAGGGAGGAGGGATACATTACCCGCCCCGTTTCCATCTCCAACCTCTACCCTCAGAGTGGAGCGACAGTTTTCGTGAAGACCGGGGAAAGCAATTACTAATGATTAAAAGACGACGAAATTAGCTAAGCAGTAATCTTTGACCTTTGGTGGAATATTTGGGCAACAAATGCAAGATTTAGATTTGCCGAGCCATCGGTTATGTCCTTTGGAGTTAAGTATCTTTTGCAATCCATTTTCTCGGCATGCTCAAGTACCAAATCGGCCCTTTCAGCGGGATCTTTGGCATCAAGAGTGGCTGGGCTGCCATGTTCTGGTGCAAGAACATTAAGAAGGTATGCATATGCTTCTCCATCCTGCAGATGAAACAAATGAGAATGCATGATATTCATGATAAATAATATTCACAAATATTATAGTGACTAATTCATAAAATAGTAGGTTCTCAGGTTCTCATTTGAACCTGCACACAAATTTATATATACATGAACCTCAGAACCTATAAGGTTTTACGGTTAGGTTCTAGTGAAAATATCATTTTTCGTGAGAATTGTGACCATCACATAACATACGTAACCTTATTGTATGTGAAGGTACCCTTATATTGTGTGAAGGCTTGCACAGAAACCGGTGAAGGTACATATTCAGGTCTAATTGCCTTCACAAAATATAAGGTAACAAGGGTTTTTGCACCTTGCTAACATTATTACTATAAAAATATATCGGAAGTTGAGTTTATCAGAGCTGATGTCTTACGGTCGCAATTTGCTGTCTGGTCATAGCCTGGGATACCTTCCAAAAATATATCGGAAGCTCAACAAACAGGGAGAAATTACCTTAAGATCAGACGAAAAATTTGTTACAGGTTTCTTGTAGCCTGCTTTCTTAAGATGAAAGTTCATCCATTTTAGTAAGAGTTTTTCGGGTGCTAATCCCATGAGCTCCTCGACATCCTGCAAAACGATTTATAACAACATTCATGTACATATACATGAAACGATCACATAAACCATATTAGGGGCATCCCAAAATGTCGAGAAATAGGAAAAAATATCAAGAAATTAAACGTTCATTTTCAAAATTACAGACATTATTGTCCTCCACCAATTCCACAAGCTGGGGAGTCTTCCTAAGGTTGAGATCCGCCAAGAGTTGGATCTGACAATGCCGCAATTGCAAGAACCAAGAGTTAGCGAAAAAGAAAATAGGAAAAAAGGTAATCCTTTCGGTCCCAAAATGAGTGTCCACAATAGAAATGACACACATTTTTAGACATCCATAAATATTACAACTTTTAGTTAACCAAATGACAACTATACCCTTCAATTCATTTATCTCTCTTCACGACTCTTGTATATTTGTGCATAAATTACTGGTAGATTTGAGAATTTAGTTTTCTATTTTTAAAACTGGACACTTATTTTGGGACAAACAGGACTGTTATTTCGGGACAAAGAGAGTAACAAACAAGATTTCTGCTTTCTAAAACAAGACAAATACAACAAACCCACCTTTATGATTTGAGAAATCAGGCCGAGTACCAAATGAGGCTGCAAAATGGAGTTGGTAAACATCAGATTACAAGAACTAAAAGCGTTATCGATTAATAAAGCAACCAAACCAAACCAAACAAACCCAGTAAGTCCCACCCGAAGGTCGGGTCCAGTAGTGGGATGTATGCAGATCTGACCTCTACCTCAAAGAGCAAAGTGGCCGTTTCCGTGAAGATCCCGGCTTGTGCAAAGTGTGTGAAAATAAAGAATAAAGCATGCCCAAAAAAATTGCGGAGAAAGAACATAAGAACTTGAAAATAATTGGAAACGAGTTAGAAAGCAACAATCAAAACAAAACATACAAACAGAAGCAGGTACAAAAAAACATAATCAAACGAATAATTACACCTACGACTCATAAGATCTAACTATTTAATATAACTCCAAAATAAACCAAATAGCTTACTCTTCCCTCGACGAGGTCCTCGGTTCCAATATTGACCACCGTGCAGCCTATCGCCTTAGCGGAATTGAGGCAAAGAGTATGATTTTCATTTCTTTCCCAAGGATTAAGTATTCTTTTCGTATTGATAGCTCGTTCATCTATCGTGTTGGGGACAGCAACATTGATAAGTTTACTGCATTATATAATACCATAATAATAAGATATCAGAAGAATCACCAAAAATGATCGGTTTTCGGCAGCAAAGTAGAGTAAGATAAAGCAGACCCTTTTTAATACCATAGAAGAACTCCGTCTCTAGCAAGCTCGAACAAACCGTTGGTGGTTGGATCTATAGGAAGAAACTGCTTCATAAATGGATCATCTCTAAGATAGCTATTGATGTGAGCAACATAAGATTGTTTTTCAGATTCATGGATCGTGTGAAGTAGTGTTGTGGTTGTGTCTTTAAGAAACGAAGATGAGTTCTTTGAATCGCCCGATTTCGTTGCAGCATGTGATTGTAGAGTTACATAAGCCTGCCCATGCAATGCAACCGTATCGGTTAGTGCATACTTCATTTGCAATGTGTTCTCGAACCCTTTATTACGATGGAAAGGGGATGAAAGTAAAAAAAACTCGTTTTCTGGAAACTTTTTTAGAACAGAAAGGAAAGGGAAGGAAAATAAGGAGAAAAATTAAAACCCCTTGAATAGATTACTCCCTCCGTCCCAAAATAAATGTCCACAATTAGAAAAACACAAATTTTGAAATATGTAATTATCACACTCTTTAATTAACTAAAGGACACTTTTACCCTTAATAATAGAGAGAGAAATTTCTCCCCCTCATAATTAAGGGTAGAATGAGAAAGTAGACGTTTACTTTTCAAAAGTGGACACTTATTTTGGTAAAAACTAAAAATAGTAATATAGACACTTATCTTGGGACAGAGGAAGCATTAAAGTTACAAAACTATCCTACATTTCATTTTAATGAATATATATTTTAAAGGGTATATTTGTAAAAATGACATATTTCCTTTCTTTTCGCTCCCATTCAAAAGCATGCAAAACTATTTTCTTTCTTTTAAAGACTATGGGGCTGTTTGGTTGGTTTTCCATTAAGTTATGTATGGATAAAGTTGTATGTGTGGATTAATCTGTCTGTATAGATTTAGAAGATTTTTATTTGAGAGAGTTTTTTCATAAATGGAAGAAACGTGTTTTTTAATGGGAGGGACTGGTTTGGAAAAAACTTGGCTTTCTGCATAAAGCTCCCCCTTAAAATCTTACTGAATAAGCCACTTTCTATATCATTAAGCCACTACCAAACAGTCATATATAGCTGCCTGAATAAGTTGTGAGTGTCATTAAGCTGCTAACAAACATGCCCTATGTTTACTCCCGAATGTGGGAAGAAAAGGAGGCAAAGAAAATCCGAAAGAAGTCTGTGGTCATTTATGACAAAAATACCCTCGTACAAAAATGTTGCAAAAAAAGTGAGAAAAACAAATATAAAATATATATCTATAAAAATGATTTATTTCCTTTCCTTTATCTCTCCGATTCAAGAACATGAAAGTCTTTCGATTCCATTCCTTTCACTTTCAAGAACACAAATAAACAATTTCATTTCCTTCCTTTTTTCCTTTCCAATTCTTTCTTTCTTCCCAAATTCAATGAACACAAATTATGAAAGATACCAACACCAAACATGTACCCTGAGGAATCCTTCAAATTCGACTTCATCGTTAGCATCAGAACAAGATGAACATAAAACATCCCTTAGTTCATCCTCCTTAAACATCCCGCAAAACGGCTTCAATTTCAAAAGCAAACCCGGCAAATCCCCAACAACAACTTGACCATTTTGATTCTTTAATGCTATAAACTACACAAAACAATAACAACCAAATGATTTCCAAACTCAATCTATCGCACAAAGGATCATCAAACAATCTACTAAAACCAACTTAATCATCTGTTCAACAGAGAGAATAAGGTGGTGTTGTTTATAAAGAGGTGTTGAAGTCTGAAATCTTATTTCAATTCTGATTGATAAGAGGTGGTGCTGAATTATGAAATCTAAATCAATAAGACTGTTTGTTTTTGTAAACAGATAAATGTCTGAATTTGTTTAAATTGTCTATTTTACCCATTAGAATATCATAGTGTTGAATATATATATATATATAGAGACGGAGGTTCAGGGGAAAACCTCAAAAAAACGGAAAACTGAAGAACACTCTGGTAGCCTTCCATTTGGAAGGTATGCACTTGTGCATACAGGTAAATTATGTTGATTTTTGGTTATTATGCACAAGTGCATTATGCACTTGTGCATATGCACGTGTGCATGTTACAAATTACATGTATGCACAAGTGCATACCGTCCAGATGAAGGGCTACCAGGGTGTTCTTCAGTTTTCCATTTTTTTGAGGTTTTCCCCTGAACCTGACCCTATATATATATATATATATATATATATTTATACAATTTCACATATGTATTCATCGTCATTACGAAATTTACATCAAAATTATAAAATTAGCATTCACTTAAACGAATTAGGTTAATCGATTGAGAGATAATTATATAAAATTAAAAAGTCACCTAATTATAGTAAATTGAGTTTTATTATAATCCAAATGGATTGATTGAAAGAAATGATCTATTAAAGTTAATCGATTGAGCACAATAAGAGCCAAATAAGGGGTTGCTTTACCTTTTACAAGATAAGAGGACAATAAGACATGAGTGGCTCTGAAAATTTGGAAAAAACCGTCCTACCTCTTACCTCCCTACCTCTTACAGGATGGGACATAAGAGGCTGATAAGAGCTTTTTTTTTTGAAAAAACAAACAAGGCCCAAGTGAACAACAATGTCATAGAATACAAATTAAGATCAATCTTAAGGTGGGTTTAAGATTAATCACCTTGGATTTAAGGCTACGAAGTTGAACTTGAGTGAATTGACTTTGAAGCCAATGATCAGAAACAAGAACTCCCTCAAATCTAGACATTCTCTTCTAATCTTCTTCCCCAAATTTTGCCAACTTTGAAGCTAATTAAATTCGATTGTGATTTGTTCCCCTTTAACTTCCTTCGCCGATAAATTAATCACGGAACAAATACCGATACTGATACCAAATCAAGCAAATCTTCAAAACCTACAATCCCAATTAGCATGAAATTCAAAGTAAATCCATCAAATCAATACAATAATAACACATAAACCCAGACAAAAAAAGGCAATAGTACTAACCAAATTATTGAAAGAAGTAAACAAATATGAAAAAAAACAAAACACATTATGGTGATATGGTCAGTGGGGTATTGAAAACCAAACACGAAAATAGATCAAAACCCATAATTCTAAAGATGAAAATTGAAGCGATACAAACCTGCAGAAGAAATCGATTAACCAGACAATGAACTACTGTTCAATTAATTGATTTCAATAACAAACGATCGTGGATTTTAGTTGATAACAGAAGCAAATACGCAAAAACAAAACACATTATGATGATATGGTCAGTGAAAACCAAACACGAAATAGATTAAAACCTATAATTCTTAAGATGAAATTGAAGTAATACAAACCTGCAGAACAAATCGATTTAACCAGACAATGAACTACTGTTGGATTAATTTAATTTCTACTTAAAAAGAAAGTTGCGGGAAATCGATGAATTATTACAAACGAACTGTCGATTTTAGTTGATAATAGAAGCAAATACGCAAAAACAAAACACATTATGGTGATATAAAACCAAACACGAAATAGGTTAATAAAACCAGAATTTCTTAAGATGAAAATTGAAGCAATACAAACCTTCAGAACAAATCGATTCACCAAACAACGAACTAATGTTCGATTAATTGAATTTCTACTTAAAAAAAGTTGCGGGAAATCGATAGATTATTACAAACGAACTGTCGATTTATAATAGAAGCAAATACGCAAAAACAAACACATTATGGTGATATAAACCCAAACACGAAATAGATTAATAAAACCAGAATTCTTGAGATGAAAATTGAAGCAGAAGAAATCGATTCACCACACAATGAACTACTATTCGATTAATTGAAACGAACTGTCGATTTTAGTAGATAATAGAAGTAAATACACAAAACAAATCACATTATTGTCCAAACACGAAAATAGATTATAATCCAGAACTATGAAGATGAAATTGAAGCAATACAAACCTGCAATGAACTACTGTTGGATCAATTGATTGATTTCTAGAGAGAAAATGTTGCGGGAATCGATGGATTGTTTGAAACTAAGTGTGAATTTTGGTTAGAGTAGAGATGAAAGGGGAAGTTGGAGGTAAGAACACTATTTTGCCATGAATGAAGGCATGGAGGGAGATGTGAAGAGGCCAGTTAAGAAACGGCTGTTTGGGTGTTGGGAAAATATATATATACACGCGTCTCGTTTATGAAATAAGTCGACAAAATTAATTTTATACGTGTAAAATCCACGTCATCAATTTTGGCTTCATTTGTATGAGGATGATATTGAAAAGAGACGGTTTTTATTTGACGTAGAGATGATTGGATGAGACTCAAAAAGATGGAACTGGACAAGACTGGATTGGATATGACAAACCGAAAAAGATTGGACAGGACAAGAGATTAGGATGGGACTGGAGAAGATAAATGATGTCTTGTGTTTGTGTTTGGTACGATAGGATTGGATATGACAAACTGAAAAAGATTGGACAGGACAAGAGATTAGGACGGGACTGGAGAAGATAAATGTATGTCTTGTGTTTGTGTTTGGTACGATAGGATTGGATATGACAGGACTTGACAAGTTTCCTAAAAGGCGATGGGTGGTTGGTGAAGAACGGTAATTGTGAAGGACGTGAAAGATAGTGGATGTGGCGGAGGCATAGGTAGTCAACAATGGTAGCGGTGGTGGCGGTGGACAGTGATAAAAGAGGTTGTTGTAGTTGAGAAACGGGCGGAGGTGGCGGACGGTGGTTGGCCGTGAGCGTCGTTGGCGGTGGTGGTGGTGGACAGTGATAAAAGAGGGTGTTGTAGTGGAGGAAGGGGCGGAGGTGGCCGACGGTGGTTGGCGGTGAGCGTCGTTGGTGGTGGAGGCAATGGGTGGTGGTGATGGGTTGTGGTTGTGGAGGAATTTGTAGTGGAGGAAGAGATGGAAGTGGTGGCTGATGGTTGGCGGTGGCTACCGGTGGCCGTCAATGGTGGTGGCGGCCATGGGGGGTGGTGATCGGTGTTCGTGTAGGTGGTTGACGATGGTAGTGGTGGTGGCGATAGCCGATGGTTGTGGAGGTGATGGAGGAGGTTGTTATAGTGGAGAATAGGTAGCGGTGGTCGATGGTGGTTGGCATGGCTACCGGTGGCCGATGGTGGCGGCGGCGACGATGGGTAGCGGTGACCCTTAAGACTAATATCATATTAGAATTATATATCAAATAGCGGTAGATCAGTAATTTTTAGGGTGCGTTTGGTTTGCCGGAATGGATTGAAATTGGAGGGATTTGGATTTCAAATTCATTCAAATCCCATGTTTGGTTTGAAGGATTGGCCGGATTTGAAATCCTAGGATTGCTTTGAAATCCCTCAAACATTGGATTTTGAAATCCTTTGGGGATGGTTGGGATTTCAAAGGATTTCGAAGGATTTGCATATAATAATGCTTTAAAATATGTTAAAAACGTTTGTTTTCCAATATCAATTAATAATTAGACAATTTAATTTTTTTTATAATTTTAATATTTTTTTTATAAATAATGAAATTCAAATTCATTCTAAATCCTACAAACCAAACACACAAAAGGATTCCAAATCCTCCCAAATTCAAATCCCTCCAAATCCAAATTCTTACATGAAATCCAATCCATTCCGGCAAACCAAACGCACCCTTAGTTTCTGTCTCACTTTTGTCACATGTTCCACCTATTTTGGTGGAACAAGACGAGACCCTTTTTGTCTTATCTTGTCCCACCTTGTCTCATCCTTGTCCATGTCCCATGTCGCGCCAAACGTGGAACAGTGAATTTTGTCCTGGCCCATTTCACGCCAAATGTGGGACAGTGAGTTTTGTCCCGTACTGTTCTGTCATGTCCCATGTACCAAACACAGGTTCAGAGAACAAACTATATATAAATTAGTTTTGTAGGCACAAGTTTATTTAGGAACCTAAAATAAAATTTAGGAATACTATATTTTGTGAGTATTTATTATTTATTAAGAACATCTGTTACGATATTTATCATGAATATTTTATAACGTTATTCATTATGAATACTCATAAAAAAGGTGGTTCTTTTTTTTTGGAAGGGTTGTCCTAGGATATGCCTAGACTAATCCATTGACAATTATGACGGTAAGACATCAACCGTGGCTAAACCTCAGTGGCTACAATTGTTGTGTATGCCTGGATTCGAACCCTGAGATTCACAACTTATTCAGTCAACTATACATAATTGTTTGGTCGTGGCTTAATGATATAGAAAGTTTATTATTAAGCTTCTAAGGAGGTTTATGTAGAAATCCAAGTTTTTTTCCTTCCAAACCTGCCCTATGTTACTTCTGTCTATGAAAAAACCATCACATATATAATTATATAAATCTTCTCAATTTATACAGACAACTTAAGAATACAGGACTTGATGAAAAACCAACCAAACAGATATGTATAACTATAAGTTGTGTGTGTGGATTAATATGCCTGTATAAATTGAGAAGCTTTTTGTTTGGGAGAGTTTTTTTTATAAATGGAATATACATTTTTTTAATTGGGAAGGGCAAGTTTGGAAAAATTTGGCTATCCGTATAAAGTTCCCCCTAGAAGCTTACTGAATAAGCCACTTTATATATCATTAAGCCACTACAAACAGTCATGTATAACTAACCAAACAAATTGTAAGTCTCATTAAGCTACTAACAAACAAACCCTAAGGTTTCTTCGTAAAATGAAATTATTACATGAATTTGTATGCATGAAATTATTACATGAATGTTAAAAAATATGTTTGATTAATAAAATTGAATACTCAAAATGATGTTTTTAAGATCTTGAGCTAAAGGCATCTTCAATGACTGATTCTACAAGTAAAAACTATAGTATCTTGTAAGAACTACTATTGTAAAGAGTTTTTAAAAGAACCTTATATCCTTTGAGTTCATGTACAAAAGCCTCGTTTCTTACCTTGAACTTGATGTAAATTGACATTTTGTTAGTTTTATAAGAACTACGTTTGTGGGCTTTTATATAGGTTTTTAATTTTATAGTTGAAAGTAATGTGGTAAAAAAAAAAGTACAAAAAATAGGTTCTATAAGAACACTTCCATTAAAAATACTCTATTAGTAAAGGGTGAAACAAATACATCTCTATATATTGTTAAATACATCCTTACCTACTAATTTCTACGTTACATACATCTACATCAACATCAACATCAACATCAACAAGACTCATTAACATAATTTTAACACATCAGGACTCATTAACATAATTTTAACATTACCCTGTAAATGCTATGAAGATACATATGGGTTAAATAGTTGATTGGGTTGGTTTGAGCCATTAACATTTTTTTGTTTGTTTTTCAAATTTTGCAAGTAATGTAATAAATTATTATTACAAAAATTATGCTATCAAAATGATAAAATAATCGTGATTTAAAACGTTATAACAATTTTCAAATATGATCGAATTACGAGAATACAAGAACATCTATATTATATGTGGTTAAGGAAACGTTTCTCAATCACATGTGATTTTTAGTATAAAATCATATGTGATAATGCCCGTCTTTCAGAATCGATTCATTTGAAAACAATACAACGAATGATGTCGAAAGACAAACTTAAATGTATTAGATTACCTTCATCAAACAAAACCACGATTCGGAAAAACAACTACGTATCTTGCAGAAATCAAAAGAACGAAAAAAGGGGTGCCGTTTATGCATAATCTAAGAGCATATAGTCGGTTTCTTGGCACGAACAATCGCCACAAAAGACAATGGAAAAACGAGCGACTGCAACATTCAGACTAGCGAGAAAAAAAATCCCTAAAGAACGAATACCCATGAAAAATACCAGCTTCCGTAATGGCCATAGAACGTTCGCGATCTACTTGGCCCAATCTTTCTGGATGTCGAAAGTGTAGTTGAGCTCCAAGTAACACTTGTTGTCATCATCGAGAAACTGGGCACGACGAGGTCAAAAAACGACAAAAAAATAAACCGAACATGAGTTCATCATTAAAAAACAAATCAAACAAATCAAACAAACCCAATATATCCAACCTGCAGGGCCGCTTTTCATTTTGAAAGAAATTAGATAGGTCTTCACTGAGATGGATTCAAAGATTGGGCTATAGAAATATGGGCCCAAAAGCAAGTAAAATTGGGCCCCAAAAGTTTGGGGGCCTTTTCAAAAGACCATGATTTGACGTGTTAATAGACAGCCCTCCCCACCTGACAAGTGTCTGCCACGCTAAATCACCTCCTAACGAGTGTTTTTTAAATCCTTGATCTTATAATAGGTTTTTGGTTAAATGACTTCTGATAGGTTCTTCTTAAATCCATAACCTTCTGCCAGTTTTGAGAATACAGAATATGCATCTTCTGCACACAAGAATCTCTAAAAACACATCTAAGAAGACTTGGATTAAAAAAAACACTTGTCAGGAGGTTATTTACTTAAATACCCCTTCAGAAGGACATGGTTTAAATAAGAAAACCTGTCAGAATATCATTTTTTAAATTCATGATCTTATGACAGGTTTTTAGTTAAATGATTTTCTGATAGGTTCTTCTGAAAGCCATGACCTTCTGACAGTTTTGGGAATACATAATACAGAATAATGCCTATTCCATACATAAGAATCCCTAAAAACATATCAAGAAGTCTTGGATTTAAAAAAACATTTGTCAGGAGGTTATGTACCTAAATAACCCTTCATAAGGTCATAGTTTAAACAAAATACCTGTTAGAAGGTCATTTAACCTGACGACACTGTCTGGGGTAAGATGTACACAGACAGACAGCGGATTGTTTCCAAGAACTTTAAAAAAGATTGAGATCGTTTACGAACCTTGGTTTTTGCAGAATAATTTCCTCTAGCAAACATACCCGAAGGAGTAACCTCTTCGGGCATTACATGTGTGTAAGGCTCGGCTTGAGGGCTGAAGGTTCCAAGCATCTCTTTTGAGCTATCAACTACACGAACAAACACATCCAACGGATTCATGATAATGGATAGATCGATGAAAAAAAAGACGTTAAAGCATTAACGACAATTTTTTTTTTTTGGGGGGGGAGGGGGGGATAAAAGAGAGGGTTACCCTTGATGCCGGTTTTCCAGACAGTGTTGGTGTACTTTAGCCCACAAACGATGTCGTTGCTGACCTTGATGGAGAATTTCAAACTGTATTTGCTACCTTCTTTTAGGGTAAACCAAAGGCCTTTCGGGTTTCCAGACTCCGGGATTTCAAGAACGATGTCGGGTCTACCAGGAGAGACGATGCTAAGGCTCAGTATCTTCACATCTGGTTCTTCAACTACTAGCACCAAAGAACGTATTAGCTTCGAGTTTTTCAATGTCAGTATTATGCTAGTTTCTTTTGGGCTGTTTAGCTCAATGACCTTCTCCAGAAGCTCGTTTTGCCAAATGACCCTCTAATTAAGGTTATACTCCTAATAGAAAACTCATTTGCGTTTGGTACACTGGACACAACAAAACAAAACAGGGATCATTGTTCCACGTTTGGCAAGACTTTTATGTGGAACATACAGAAAAGTGGAATAGACGTGTTCCACCCCCACCCCTTGGAACAAGGTGGAACAAGGTAGAATAGATCTATACTTTTAATCATCTTAGACGAAAACTTTCTAATATATATTTTGTTATAAAAAATATTTATCTTATTATAATTTAGTAAATTTACATAAATTAATCAAAATATGTAAATAACTCATTAGGGATAAATTGGTCGTTTTATCTTTTATGTCCTGTCTTTCCGGTCTTCCCAAACGTTGAACAACTGTTTTGTCCTGTCCTACCTTGTCTGGATATCAAACGCACCCTTAAGGTCATTCAACCAAAGGACCCACAAAACCTACTTTCGAGTGGGATTTACTGGATCTATTGGGTTTGGAGTTCTTTATGTTCAATTCAGAGGATTGGACCTAGAAATCTTTTAAAGTGAAGACACCATTTGACTATAGAAAATTTACAAAATCATCATTGATCTGTTGGTTAGATCCTTATTTTTTTGTACATGAGGTCCTGGGCGAGTCTTTTACCCCAAATTTTTTCAGAAACATAATAAACCTGAAACTAAAAGCTAAAACACTAAAAAAATGACACAAATGGGACTTGAACCCACGCCTAGAAGGGGAGAAAAGAAAAGAAAAGAACATACAAACAAACTCTACCAAGAGAAACTTGTGTTATTACTATATTATCAAGGAATAGACAGTTGCACCCAACAAAATAATATGATGGCA
Organism: Arctium minus; assembly: GCA_954870635.1. Lineage (NCBI taxonomy): Eukaryota > Viridiplantae > Streptophyta > Magnoliopsida > Asterales > Asteraceae > Arctium > Arctium minus. Next base: position 97,795,215 of record OX941087.1, read on the forward strand.
CCTTTCACAACCCTAAAGAATTTTACACTACAGTGTAGGAATGAAGCAGTGGCCCGTGCCACCATATGCACCATAGTGGATCCGCCCCCGTTCAGATGACAAAAGAAGCTACGAATTGAACCAAATTACACAATAAACAACAAATCAAATAGAAGAAAAAAAATACCTTCCTGACTGACATCAACACTTCCAAGCAGCTGCTCTTTCCACCTCCTCAAGCTCTCATCATCCTAAAACCAACAACACGTAATCAAGAAAGCCGAAAACAAGGCCTTTTAGACAAGATTTCAATCGGGTACACAAACGTAATAAGAAAGTAAGAACCTTGTCCTTCTCAAGATGCTCTTTGATGCTAATTTTCGGACCCAAATGTATATGGGTCTCATCTTCATCTTCAGTTGCATAACAAGAGGATTCGGATGCATCATCATGAACTACGGATCCAGATGGTGGGGTTTCGTTCGATTCACCGTGCTTGTCGTCTTTATCATCAGTATCACCCATGTTGCCTCAGAATCTAACAAGAAAAACAAAAGTTTCACCCAATCTATAAACATAATGCAAGAACAGTGAAGAGCAAATAACTCCAATCTTTTGAATACCCACAAAAATTATCTATAAAAGCAATGAATTCAAGCTTTTCTACAAAGTAAAGAATCAACCAAAGAAGGTCAAAATTTGGGGGAACATGCCAAAAATCTGAAATCTTATAAAAATTATGAGTAATGGGATTCTATTAACAGTGAAGAAATTGGGCCAAAAATTAAAGATAAGTAATAAAGAAATCACAATTAAATTGTGGGTTGGTGGAAGAATTGGCTAGATACCTCTCCTTATAAGAAAAAAAAGGAAGCAAAAACCAGCAACTGATGATGGATTATCCAAAGAACCTAAAAATGAGAAAAGCATGAACAGGAAAGAGGGGAATTCCAATAATGGTCCCAAAAGAACACCAATCTTTTAAATGCCTACAACATTTTATCTATAAATTCTATGAATTGAAGCTTCTACATAGATAAGATTCAACAAAAAAAAAAAAAGATTGAAATTTACAGAAACAATGCAAGAATATGCAATCCCATGAAATTTATGAATACTGCAATGTTATCTACAGTGAAAAAGCTACAAATAAAAGGTACCCATTCAAGAAACTGAACTAAAGAATGAGAAAACTTTGAAAAAGAAAGCACTTTAAATTGTGGGTTGGTGAAAGAATTATCAAAAGAAGCTTCTCTTGATAATGATGGGTTACACCAAAGAACTCTTAGCTATCAAAAAAATTCAAAAACAATAAAGAGGGAAAATTCAAATAACCACTCAAAAAAAAGCATCATATCTTTCAAATACCCACAAAATTTATCCATAAATGCAACGAATTGAGCAAATTAATCACAAAATAAAAGCTTCAAGAGTCTACTAATAAAGAATATAATCTAGGTGAACAAGCCAAGAATACATAATCCCAATAGATTTACAAGTAATGCCATTGGGGAATTACAACAAACACATGGTGGGCATTCGAGAAAATGAAACGGAAAAGAGATAACTTAGAAAGAAAACATAATTCAATAGTGGGTTGTTGAAAGAAATTATGAATTATAACATTACCTCTCAGGATCAAAAAAAGGGAACCCAGCAAGTAATGATGGGTTATACCAAAGAACCCTTGACTAACTTAAAAAAATCATAATGAATAATGAATTTTCTTCTTCTGAAGATGGCATGAAGGGGGGGAATTAGGACAGAATTGGGGGAAATATTGTTTCGATTGAAGATAGGAGAGAGAGAAAAGGTAAAAGTTGCTTAATTTAACGGAAAAGGAATGTGGGGGAAATGGTCGTGTGGTGATCCAAATATGGTGATGATCAATTGAATAGATTGGGCAAGAAATATGGCCACTCAGACGATTTCAATTGTTGATACTCCCTTTCTGTTTTTCCTTTTTTAGTTTCTTTCTTTGGTTATGATGATTAGATGATGCATACCAAACAAGACTACTTCTAACATATTATGGGGTGTTTGGGATTGCTTATTAACTTATTACGTTTTTAAACAACAAATTAGTTGTTTTGAGTGTTTAAATTGGAAACTGTTTATGACTTCTCCACTTCGCTAATAAGTAGTTTTTGATAAGTCATTCTCAATTGACTTATTTGAAACTCCTTATTAACTTATTTAACCAAATTACATATTTGCCCCTTCTTTCTATAAGTTAATAAACATTTTACAAATAACCATAAGTTAATAAGCACTTTAATGTTTTATTTTATTTTTTTGTCGATTTACAGTACGATTTTGGATGGTTTTGGGAAAGTGATAATGTTTTTTTTATAAATTTGTTTAATTTATGTTTAATAATATAATGTTTTTTATATAAAAAAAATTAATTATTTTGTTAGAATTCACTAGTTATCTTATATATTTTAATGACATTTAGAAAAAATAATCAATTACATATTTAATAATATAATTAAAACAAAATTATAGTAATATAATATATTAATTAATAGTGATACATGAAAATGTCTGCATAAAAGGAAGACCCTGCACATACCAAATTGGTAGGTGTTAGAAGCATACAGTAGTAATATGTATCTTGTGCTTTGATATTTGTAAATTAAGAGATTTTTAAAATTTTGCATAATGATAGTACCTTTTGCCTAATAATTTGTATTTAATAATTTTTTATTCGTGCTTTGTAATATAGTATATATAATTATATATATATTGTATATAATAATATATTTGGTTATGATAAGATGTTGCATACCAAAATCATGAATAAAGGTAAATAGCTATCAATGAGAATATAAATGCATGATCCAAGAGAATACTATATATTAGTAATAAAATAGGGAAAATCAGTTTTATGTATACCTTGATTAATCATAGGGTGTTGGAGAACGATCAGGAAAACTTTTGGGGGTGTTTGTTTACCTCTTAACAGTTTCATTAAGAGTCAGCTTTTGAATCATTAACAGATGAATCTTGTTTGACAAAAAAAAAATAGCCTCTTAATGATTTTAAAAATCTCTGAATGATTTTATATCTTGGGTCTCTCTTAACCATTCAGTGCTCTAATTTCATCCTGAACAATTACCAAACAACTATATTTCATTTTACACTCTATCGTAAGAGTCTCTTAATCATTCTAACAACTTAGGGGCTGTTTGTTTTTTGAAAATTACATCTGAATGCCTCTAAAATCTGATTCGGTCAGACATTTGTCATTTAAGACTGTTTGATTTTTTTTTTAAATAAGAGCTGAAAAGCTCTGAAAGTCCTCTGAAATAACAAGTGATAATTTAAGCTCTTGTAACCTCTTAAAGTCGTACGACGGATGAAGTTTTTCAAGAATCGAACCATGATAAGCTTCCTACTATTCTCCATTCTCCATCGATTATTTCTGCTTCCTTTTCTGAGAGAGAGATGGAGTAGAAGAGAGAGAGAGAGAGAGGAGTAGGTTTTACCGTTTGAGTTGTTATAAACAATAAAGAATGAGATGGAGAAGGGGAGTGGGTAGATTCGCCGGAGAAAGGGGGGGGTTGGATTCACCGGAGAGAAGGGTAGTTTTGCCGGTGAAACGGAAGGGGAGGGAAGGGTTGGATTTACCGGAGAAAAGAGAGAAGGATAGTTCCACCGGAGAAAGGGATGGAAAGGAAGGGAGTTGCAGGATTTCTTGAAAAAGGATGGATGCTTTTCTTGAAGGAATAAACAGTCAAAGCATATCTGACAATGCTTTTATGGAAGATAACAATAAAAAGTAAAAATACTCTTTTTCCTAAATTTACATAAATTATTTTTTTTATTTCAAAAAAAAGTAAATTGTTTTTTTAATAATATAATTGTTTTAACATTTCTAATAAATAAACAAAGAGGTAAAAGAATGGATTTTATATTCAATTATTTTAATAGAAATGGATTTCAGACGTTATAAAAACAAACAGTGTTATTGATTCAGATTTCAGACTTCAGTACCACCTCTTATTAATCAGAAGTGAAATAAGATTTCAGACTTCAGACCTCTTAAAAAACAAACGCCACCTTACTCATCCTACACTAAATCATTCAACAACTTGTCAAACAACCCCTTGTTGATCTGTGAGATTCAAATTAGTGACTTCTAAGGAGGAGCGGAGGACGTCAAAGATCCTTTGTCGGTTGATTTAACCCTACAAGATTGGGATACCATTTTTTATTTATTTAAATATGGTACTTAAATATTGAAAGAAATTTAGTCTGCTTAATCATTTACCATGGGATCACTAACCATGTCATAATTTTGGATAATAGTGTTTGTTCATATCAACTTATGTGCATCTTGACTAGTCGTACAGGACCTTGAAGTTAACAGTTAGACAAACCTTCAGTGGACTTGACGAGTGGCCACTACATTGTCCAAAAGTTAATAGTCAAACAAACCTTCAAAGGTCCACAAAGTTGTCCAACGTTTTTTTTCCTTTTGCCTAATTCCACTTTCTTGAAGGATTTTATTAAGTTTTTTGGTTGATTTATAATATCCCGGAGCACCACTCAAAGTTTGGCTGGTACACCTTTCATACCCCAAAAAACTTCTACTCACCAAAATCGGTTGAATGGATGCACCGGACCTCACTTGGGTCTTCATAGGTCTGCCCCTAGGCTAATGACAAAGTGGATTCATTAAGAGGCTAGGGGTTTAGTTTCCCCGACATAGTGAATACTTTGTATGAGTTCTAAAGATGCATCAACTGTATCTTGATATGTACATTTGTATGTTACAAAAAAACATTTGGTTGTTGAGAAAAAAACACTATTTGTTCATCATTTCTAATGGAACCGTATACTCTATAATTAATTTATCATTTATTTTATATTATACTAATTAGTTTCCATCCTTAAAAAAGACAGATCCAAAAGACTAGAACGTTCAACATTTTGTTTGGAGATTTTGGAGAATCTCTTAGAACAAAAATATGCCTAAAACTTCCATTTTGTTCATCTTAGAGAATCTGTTGAAGATGTCTTAAACAATGACTTTCACTTTCTAAAATGATAGAAGGTTAAAACCAACCCATGTTCATCCTCAAAATTTATAGTCATGAAACACTTAATTTTAATTTATTTTATTTATACAACAGTTTCTGTCATATCATATTAATACTTTATAAACTTCTACGTTTTATAAATTTGGCTGTATCATCATAGAACTCTTACAATTTCATAACTGGATCATGCTTAAATTGTCTTTTGAAAATAAGGTATTCCATGTCATGTCATTGTAAAACTATTTCCTATTACGGTTGTATACGAGCCTCATCGGATATGGCGTTAAAACAAGAGATCATGCAATGATGTCTTTCTTCTCTATTAAAGCTCCAAAAGATATTAGAGAAAAACTCCATCAAGACCTAAAGATATATTACATAGGCATGGAATCAGTGGTTCAATGAAATTGACTGAATGAAATATCAAAATAGTAGAGAAAAGTTTCATATGTAATAAACTCAAACTCATCCCGTGTTTTTTTCTCTTGTTAAAAAACAAATTTGAATGACCCGAACCGAACTTTATATATTTTTAAAAAGATAAAACATTTATAGAAACTCTTAAAAACAATTGTTAAAGCTTAATATACCGATATTTACTGCTAATTATTTATCTTTAACTCTTCAACTCCCCTAAAATAACTCTCTAGGATAAACATCTTATTTTAAATATTGAAAATATAAAATATAATTAAGATAATAATTGAAATCTAAAATGTTTATTTTGTAAAAAAACATCATTTTTATTAAACCTAAAATAAATACATTATTTATAAACTTAAATTAAATTATAATTAAAAATTGAATATTTTTTTTATAAAAAAGCATTATCGCTTTCTTAAAACTACACAAAAACATATTATAAAATCGATAAAGACAAAAACAAAACATTAAAATCCATACGTATCGCACTGCATTGAACGAGCACGCTTCTAGTATATCTTTATAAAGAAGGACAAAATTTGTTTTTATGACAATTATATTATCGTCCAATAACATAAAAAAGAAAAAAACTCACCATTAAAGAAGGTTGTTATTATGGTTCCCGCCAAGATACATATGTATATAACCTTAAATGAGATTGTAATTAAATCTACCACCTTTAATTAACGACTATAAAACCATTTATCTTTTAATAGAAATGGACTTAAAATTCATACCCTAAATCATTAAATTTGATTTTAAATAATTAAAGTAAAGTAAAATGATCAACTTACGGTTCTTAACAAGTAACCACGGTATCATCACTTTCAATGAACAAATGATGGTAGTACCATTATCTTAACAATCAAGTTACTGAATAACACTTTATCCACACACTTTGAATATTTTATTCTTTTTTCTTTTTTTACCGATCAACTTACATGCACCGACTGATCTCCCGAACAACCACAAATGGCCTTATGGACGACTTTCCAAACCAACTAACATGCACCAACTAATCTCTAGACAACTACAAATGGCCTAGACTCATTGCAAGTGAACCTCCATAACCACAAAGATTTTGGCAAAATTTTCGTTCAACTTTAGAAAATATGATCTTTACTCGAGCAATTCTTATATAAAAAGATATATAAAAAAACAACGGACATATTTTACGTCAGTAACCCAGGCCCGTCCATGGACGGAGCTTGCAATTACATTAGAAAACTTCAAAACAAGCTCAGTATATCCCACACAAGGGTGGGGTGTGGAAAACTGCAAAACGAGTGAGGAACCGTTAACACGAAGAAAGACTTCAAGATTTAACCTTCGAAAATCGCCCCAAACGACCGACATTGGTTTCGACTCACCTTTGCATCTCGACAAAAAGGCTTTGTAGGTTCCACAGATTGGTTTTTTCTTCGATATATATTTCTACCTTGTACTCTATTGGTGCCGGGAATGATCCTAGCATGAAGCGTCGTTATCATTCTCAGATGGGCCACCGAATATAGGTCTCATGTAAGCAGTGTCGAACCTTCTCCAGTAGGAGTGGATCGTGTAAACTGGTCGGTCCATTAGCATCGATAAATTGTCCTTGGCTCTTGACAGATTCTCGGAAGCAGATTCTTCTAAAGACATCAATGGAAGTGTCATGTCCTCTTTTGGTCCGGGATCACGAGAGACCCTCGTGGTGTTTGAATTAGGAGGAAGCAGATGATCTATTAGTGGCTTTGTCAAGAAACCGAACACCTGAAATACAAGTCACTTGCTAAGAAACTATAAATATTGGATTCCCAAGAAACTATGCACATAGACGTTATTAGGATCCGTTAACCTCTCTCTATAAGAGCCCTTAAGATCATATCTACACCGGAAGTTTCGCCTATTTAGGTATATAACCTTAAATGAGATTTTAACTAAATCCATGACCTTCTTGCCTATTAAAGAAAAAATGGGTTCATACTCATTATTAGGTCAAAGGATTTAGTTAAAATCTCATTTAAGGTTATATACCTAAATATTGGGACTCTCCAACATGTCCACACAAACGGATTCTACTATTATGCTCAAAACTGAGGTCATAAATTCAGAAAAACATGTGAGAAGGTCATTTAACCAAAGGACCATTTAAAAGGGTTCCACATATTCCAATATGGTATCAGAGTTGAGGTCTACCATATCCAGGGACTTGAATCGCTCTTTGCTTCCATTCTAGGGGGCACCATCTAGCCTCCGTGTGAGGTGGCCTGTTGGAGTTCCAATTCGCTAGACACGGGCCATCGGGACTCAGGATTTTTAGGTAAATAACCTTAAATGATATTTTTATTAAATCTATGACCTTCTCAGGAGTATAAAGCCATTTTTTCTTTAATAGGCCAGAAGGTAATGAATTTAATTAAAAATTCATTTAAGGTCATATACCTAAATGACTCCATCTAACATGTATATATGTAGGAACTTCCAAATCCCTTTGGTTAAATGACCTTCTCACCAGGTTTTCTGAATCTATGACCTTCCAACAGTTATGAGCATGCCACTGTATAACAAAAGATTGCCTCTTCCATACACAAGAATGCCTAGAAACTTGTCAAAGTTCAAGGATTTGTCAAGAGGTCATTTAGCTAAATACCCCCTCCCCCTTTTTCTTATTCTCTCTTTTAGGTATATAACCTTAAAATGAGATTTAATTTAAAGCCGTGACCTTCAGATGAGTATGAAGCCATTTTTTTCTTTTAATAGACCAGGAAGTCATGGATTTAATTAAAATCCCATTTAAGGTTATACCTAAATGAACCCTCTTTAAAAGAGCCTTTAGAGGGAAGGTTCTTATATACATACAGGTTTGATGATTCATGTCTAGTTGATGTAGACTCCTGAACATTTCCTTTTTCCCTTCTATTAGGTGGTGGTGGTGGTGGTGGCATGTGAGAAGCAACACTGCCTTGATTGCTAAATGTTTATGCTGATAGCACCAGGAAAGAGAGATATATACTTACAACGGTACTGAAGAGAACAATCACGATAGTGGTGGTGATCATCGTAGCGTTGGTTGGATCCAGTGTCACACCAGAGTGAGTAAACTACACAAACACGACAAAGAATTGTGTACCTTTTAATTATTAAATTAAACTAGACTAAACATGAGAATTGCAAAACAAAACAGAAATGTTACAAAAGAATGCCTGTTTGAATGCCAAGGCAACAGAGACAGCACCTCTCATCAGACCAGCCCACCAAATTACCATCTAAACCAAATTGCATAAGATAAAGTAAGTTAATTTGGCATTAGCAGGAATATATGAGACTGCACTAGAAGTTGCAGTGGCATGTCTACCTGGTGTTGTCCTGTGATCTTTGCAGACTCCCCTCCACTTCTGTACATGTAATTGGTAATTACAGAAAGGGGAAACACAAAAACAGCACGGCCAAGCAATATCAATAACATCACAGTGCAGTAAATGCCCATTTTGGTCCCAAAACTGTGACAGGAAAGTCCAGTAAGTACCTGCTAGTTAAAAATCACACATTCACTACAACAAAATCGGCTTTTTATGACACCAAATCTGTTTAAATGTCCTAGTAGAATGCTTTATAGGATTTAAGTTTAAATGACCGAGCAAACAATTATACATTATATGTGAAAGTGTTGCAATAAGTTGATAGAACGCTTTTGAGCTTCCTAACAAGTTTTATGGGGCACTTCTGAAATAAAATGCCCTATTAGCATTTCTAAAAATGTCATCTGAACACATCTTTTTATAGGTTACTTGTTTTTATAAGAACTTGTTAAGACGCTGAAAAACGTCCTATCAACTTATTGTAACATCTTTTCATATGAAGCAAACAATTGGTTTAGTCCTATAAAGCAGTCTATAAGAACATTTAGACATATTTGGCATCCGATAAAACCAATTTTTTTGTAGGTGACTATCTTCATAATGATGTATACAAGTTGTTGCACTGCACACATGCTCAATGTCATACCTAGAGAGGGAAACTTGTCATCGGCCATCATCAAAGAGATCATAAAGACAGAAAGAGATGCTCATTTTAGGAAGGACTTAGGGGCCGTTTACCAAATGCTAACCGGGTAAGCCTTTACCGGGTCACTTACCTTACGGGTGAGCATGGCAAAAACCGAGAATCTTACCTGCCAAGAGGATGGCAAGGACCAAATGTCTTACCCGGTAAGTAACGGTGGTGATTCTTACCCGGTTAGCCTTAACGGGTAAGATTGTTCCCTACTATGCCATTTTGATGGCTGAGAATCTTACCTGGTAAGGTAAGTGAGTGAGGGTGGTAATTCTTACAGGTAAACGTTCCGTAAACAACCCCTAAATCACCTTTTTAGCCATATACCTCAGTACCAGAACACCCCCTTTATCTAATTGATGAAAAACAATAAATGGCACAAGTGCTTTACACTAATTAGGTTATGACTCATACCCATGCCAAAAAAGAAAGCTTTTGTCATATTTTGATGATTGTTTGCTTGTGTAACATATATACAAAGAAAACATGATACAAGGGATGCCAAGAGAGTACAGAAAGAATTAAGCCAAAAATGTAAACATTAAAAAAAGGGAATATATCTGTAGATTAGATTCGTAGAATGACCACTATCACCTTATCGTGCTCGTTTTCCACTTCGCATAGTCCAGAGCATCCATTCCCACATAAAGGAATATAAATGTTTCCGCAATGAAAGACAATGTTGCAAATGCATACCTGGAATCATAGAGCTCTTAAGAGAAGTAACCATGGCAATTCTAAGTGAATTTACTTACTTGTGGAGTTCACTTGATCACTTAATGTCTTCCCAAATGCTGAAGGAGTGAGGCATAAACTGACAAAATCTAATTGCATTGAACCATACATGCCTGGTGGTGATTCTTGAGCTTTCAGTCACATTATGCCATGAATAATGAGACATCAAAACCCCAGCAAAAAAGACTGTGAGAATCCCACTGAGTTCAAATAGCTGCAAAAAGCAACAGAATTCAACATTAATTGATTCACTTTTATCATCCTCCATGATGCAAAACTGAAGACGCAATGGAGTCCCACATATGCTAGACACGATCCATCAAACTTGTATATATGTAGGACCCTCCCCTATCGCTGTAAATGTTTTTTAGATAGAGATTCAAAGGGTTCTACATATCCTATGATGGTATTATCGCCGGGGTCTACCACATCTAGGGACTCGACACACTCTTTCACCTCGGTTTTTGGGGTACCATCTAGCCTATATTTGAGGGGCCGTGTTGGAGTCTCACGTAGGCTAGACACATACCATCAAACTTGTATATATGTAGGACCCCCCCCCCCCCTCCTCCTCTCTACAAGGGCTCTTTTAAAGAGAAATTCAAAGGGGTTCCACACATCCCAAGTCCTAACACACGCAAAACAAGTTTTCTTATGGGGTGCAAATTGAGAGCTTCCGGTATCCACACCATAAAGATTAGCATTTTACTGAATATAGAGGAAGAGGTTACAGTGTAATCTTGAAGTTACAAATCACATAGAGGAGTGATGTTTTAGAATGTCAATCTGAAGCTATACGACTACCTTTATAAGGTAAGCACGTGTAGAAGGATATAAAATAGATGAATATATAAATCAGTGCTCATGCAACAAGCAAAAAGGAACTCATACATGCCCATTACCTCGGCCAACATGTAGGACAAATATGCTACTAGAACCATCAAAGCAATTTCTCTGACACTTGAATGCCTGTTAAAGAGATATGTAGGCAAATGGTATTACTGATCCACAGATACTCTATGTATACCATATTAGAAACAAATTTTATCCTGTTCAGGTTCCCCAATTAACAGTATTTTTGTTTCCCACAATTTACGCAAATGAATATTAACCTGCCAAAGTACAATCCTTTAAGAATGAATGCCGTCACAAGCCCAGCCTGCAGAAAACAAAAGCAACTTGTATAGATTGTTGGTTACAAACTATTACATTAAGGATCAGAATATCTCTTCTATGACTAAGAGCTTTTGCTATTGAATTAATAGGACAAGAAATTGGACTAACTGTAACTCCAAGAATTGTGCTCATAGAGAATAGATATAAGAAGTCTACAAAGATGCGAAGAGCTGTCTGGCCATTGAGTGTATCTGCATTCATTTTTTGAACAGCATTGAAGAGAACAACTGATGTTGCATCATTCACTACTCCTTCACCAAAGACTAGGCTGTATAGCAAAGGTGTCTCATCTTGGTTCAAAACCTGCACATAATTTTCGATCGATAATCAAAACAGCACCACCAAACATGATGTCCATTATAAGAAACTAATGAACTAATATTTGGACCAACCTGTAGTGTACATACAGTATCTGTTGATGAGAAAATGGTCCCAATACCTAAGGGAGTGCCAGGTCACAACAGTTGGTGATTACACAAACAATCATAGATCGAGGCAGAGGCGGATCCATATTTTTTTGTTCAGTGGTATCACAAAATAATTACCGTTATACAAAATAAAATAAAATTTTATTACAGTTACAATTACAACACAAAACACCAATTTCGATATTTACATTTTAGAGTTTTGTGTTCATCATTGTTAACCATTAAACTCAAATTTGAGCTTCGATATGTTACTGTAGCCTCTCAATTTTCCAGTAACGATATCCTGTGGTAGCACAAAACGAATCACAGTGGTAGCACCTATAAGGGTCATAAAAAGTTTAACGCTATGACGGAATATATTAGTGATGCTTGTGCCACCACTGGCTAACAAGTGGATCCACCCATGGCCCGAGGGTTATCAAAGAAGAAGAGTTGATAGACTATTATACTAAGATAGTCGCTGATAGTCAAACCCTCAAATCCTAACTTTGGAAACAGCCACCAGCTACCTGCATAACACCAAGCACAACATTCCAGATATCAAGATAAATGGGAAGTGTGCATATTGATATAGTCCATCCAACGTTATGACTTATGGTGCACTGAAAGAACAAATTAAACAATACACAGAATTGTAACATAATACCAGCTGCAACTATAGATGTTGATATGAAAACACCGGCAACTCCGAACAACATAATAGGGAAAAGGTTATGGAAGAACTGTTTCTTCTTCACCTGAAATCTATTCAAAGTACTTGAAAATTAGTGATGCCATGCAGGACAACCAAACTAATTGGACAGACCAAATAGGCAGGCACCGACCTTACCCAGCATTGAAGATTATGGGTGGAAGTAGATAAATGAAGAACAATTCTTCATTGAATGTGAGCAAACGAGAACTTTTCCACTTGCTTGTGCATAAGATGATTGTTCCAGCAACACACCCCTGTTCGTGATACCAGTTAGAGAGAGTAAAACATAGACAACATGTAGGAGTCTGCCTTTTACAAATGTTTCATCAACAAGACAACTACATATCTGGCTCAAATGCAGACTAGGTTGTACACTCTAAATTAAAATCTTAAGCTTATAGCTTCACTATGTATATAATTGACAGCATTCATGTTTAGACAAAATATTAAGCTTATAGCTTCACATTTATGACTTTTACAACCAAATGAGTTATTTCGTAATCCAAATGTTGACAAGATCTTTGTCGTGATTCATATGTGACACCAAGGCTACCATCAGGCTATGCAAGGCTTGGCTTGGTAGTCAGGTCGCTGCAGCTAGATTGCTTAGAGCAGGGATCGATTGAGGAGCTACTTCTCCAGAGTTTTCATAATCGACCCGTTTACCAAGCAGAGTCTCGCGAACTCTTCCTTCTTTCCCTTCATTTACATCTGAAAGCGACTTGTAAACTCTATTGTGATCATCCCTCATTGGTTGTCCGCATATTCCATTATCAAGAGGTGCATCCACAACTTCTTCATCTTGTAACAAATTTTCCAACTTTTTCAATTATACCCCTAACATTTGTCCAATTAATTTTTCAACAGGACCTTTTAGGTCATATTACAACATCATCTAGTTTATCGGCTGGTTTTTAACAAACATGACCAGTTTATCGGTTAACATCTAGCTTTCCAACTAGTCTGTCAAACATAGTCTAACAGGAAAAAACTTATCCAGTAGAGAACACACATAGATACAGGTTTATACCCCTTTGCTCAGCAATTATACCATTCCAAATTTCCAATGGGAACATCAAAGGCTTGTAATTAGTTCCATAAGATATAGAAGAGGCCGGTTGTAACTCTATAGCTATAGTTACTTAGGGCCGGTTAGTTGGTTAGTTACTTGTTAATTTTCTTAAGGAATGGTTTAGTGCGGAATGATTAAGTGGTCTGAATGATTAAGAGGTTTTTATGGTATAGTGTAAAATGAAATATGGTTGTTTGTTAATTGTTCATAATGAAATCAGGGCTCTTAATGGTTAAGGGAGGGTCAGGATACAAAATCATTAAGAGAATTTTGGAACCATTAAGAGGCAACCCTTTTTTTTTTTTGCCAAACAAGATTTACCTCTTAACGATTCAGAGGTTGCCTCTTAATGGAACCATTAAGAGGTAAACAAACAGCCCCTGTATAAAGCCTTTTTCATAATCCTTCGGTCTTATTGTCGCTAACCTTCACGACGAAATGGCATGATGAACAAAATAGCAAACCACTTTCTCAAGACGCCCATCAGAAGATTTCAAAGCTAATTTCCCAATTTATTTTTGAGGTTTCTGCATTTAGGCTGCCATAAAACTTATCATTATGATTCCATTTTCTGCATCTGATTTCACCACAACTTGTGCTGCTCTTTTCAAACATGAACTACCATATTCTTATTTTGCAAACTCTCTTTATACAACACCCTATGACCTCCATTTAATGGAGGTAGAACCGTAGAAGATCTTCAGTTCCCCTCCTTTAAAACTAGATTCCATTATTAAGTTCCTTAACAGAGTTATACCAACTTCAAATTTTGTACAATTGATTATACAATGAGAAACTAGTAACAACTGAAACGATAAAATGAGTATTGGAAGTAAGCATCTAGAAAACATCAGAGTAAACTTCGAACGACAGGAGGAGAATTATAAATAAGGACCGATAACCAAATCGAGAAAAAAAGAGATAAATCTTACAATGAGGATAGCAGTGATGGACTCGTTAACCCAGCGATACTCTTCAAGCAGATGCCCGATGACCAAACACAAACAGAGTACAGCGATGAACATTGTGATCGGAATGACCTGACTATGACTACTCTCTAGGTTCATCGCTAAATCATATAATGTCGAATTGTCGTTCATCGCCTCCATTTTTTCACCGTTATCGGAATTAATCTCCGATCACCTCTTCCGTTTTCCTGGTTTGAATTTTGGGGCTACGTTTGTGTGTGTAAGAGCGTGCTTTTCCGGGAAAAAAGGCGCGAAAATGGAGACGGCAGCCGTGTGGATGCGTTATGAACTAACACGTGGAAGACGATGGATGGACATGGTCCACGTGCATATTAGCAGGACTGTCACGTGGACCCGCATGCCACGGAGGCAAATAAGACAATATATATACTAGGGGCGTTCGCGGTCCGGTTTGGGCGGTTTAACCCCTCAAACCACAAACCAAACCGCAAATGACGGTTTATTAAATTTTGAAACCGAGCGGTTTGACATCAAGTACCTAGACCGGTCAAACCGGACCACGGTTTAGGCGGTTTGGTCCAACCGGTTTAAACGGTTTGGACCTTTTATGGCCTTTAAAGTTTAAAATTAAAAAAAACATATATAGTTTTGAATTTTAAATGCATATATAAAAAAAATAAAAAATATATATGTATTTGGCGGTCGGTTTAATCTAAACCGCCCAAAAAAACCTCCAAACCGTAGACCGGACCGCTCGGTTTTGCAATTTTTCAGACCAGACCGGACCGCCAGACCGCTCAAACCGCCAAAAACGGTCCGGTTTGACTTGGTTCGACCGGTTTGAGCGGTCCAGCGTTTTTTTTGAACACCCCTAAATTATATACCGTTTGAATATGAGGGTCCTTTTTTTTTGGCGAATGATCGAGAAGTCGAGGTTAACGTGAGAAGCGGATCTGAATCGATGACCATTTTTAGTGGGTGCTTGGGATTGCTTATTTGAGGTGTTTTTTAGCTTATTGTGGTGTGACATTGAAGATAAGCTCTTTCTAGTGTTTTGATAGAGAAAAAATCAAAGTGCTTATAGCGGTGTCAAACCGGAGATAAACATTTTTTCATAAGTCATTTTGTTCTAACTTGTCAACTTATTTGAAAGTGTTTATGACTTTTTGGTTATTTTACATGTATAAGCAATCTCAAACACCTTTAAATAACAAATTATTAGTTTATTACGTTTTGGTAGCACAATAAGCTAATCCAAACATTTTTTTAAAAACTCCGGTTTGGTACCGCATAAGTTGATAAACACTTTTCAAAATAAGCATAAGTTGTTTTAAATAAGCAATCCCAAACACCCCCTTAATTAAAAACTTTTCATGAATTGCGGCTTAGAAGGGAATTGATGTGGTACATCTTGGTGTATCTCGTTCTAATGTGCATTCATTTCTCATCCAACGGTTGATAACCATTTCACACGCTTCTCACGTTAAGCTCAACTTCTCACCGGAACCCAACCTCCGTTTCTTATGGTCAGTGGTGGATGCAGAATTTTTGCATAATAGGGGCACATTTAAGGCAGATTAAAGGTATGTAAAGTTGTCCAACGTATTTTTAGCTTAATTTCACCGTTTAGAGGGATTTTTAAAGTTTTTTGATTGATTTTGATAAATTTTTAAGCTTTTTTTGTCGATTTCAAATGACTTTTATCGATTTTTTGGTTGATTTCGAGACTTTTTTATTTTTTAATTGATTTCGATATTTTCTTTTGGTTGGTAGGAGCACAGGTGGATTGGAGGAAAACTATGGTAAAAAGCTTAAAAAATAGGGAAATTGGCTCAAATAGCCACATTACTCTATCAATTGCATCTCCTAGTCAATTCTCTCCATGATTTACCAAAATAGACCTAGGTCCGCAATGGCGGACCTGCAGGTCCTCTACCTCCGCCATGGCGGACCTAGGTCCTCTGCTGTCGTTGAGTGAGATCGTGACACATGACGAAATGGCGGACCTGGGTCGGGTGGCGGACCCACCCGTTGCGGACCTGGCTTGGACCGACAATTTTTTTTGTCTTTTTTCTGGAGGTAGAGGACCTTCAGGTCCGCCATTGCGGACCTAAGTCTATTTTGATAAATTATGGAGAGAAATGGCTAGGAGATTCAATTGGCTAGGTAATATGGCTATTTCAGCCAATTTCCCTAAAAAAATATTGTTTTTAATCTAAATAAAAGAGAATTATTTTTTATGGGGGTCCATCCCCCCAACGTTTTACATGGTGGATCCGCCTCTGCTTATGGTAGTTTGGTTTATGTTTTGTATATATAATGGATAAAGGCTAAACATTGTGGGTAAAAAATAAGGAAATATTTGTATGTGAATTATTGATAAAATCTATTTCAAATTATATAAGTGAATTTATGTGAATAATTTGTAATGTCGGTTCACGTATATATTTTTAAATAGATATTTTTTTCAATTTTTCTATGATTCATATGAATATTTTTTTAACCTTTTATAAAAAGATTTTACTTTTGAAAAACTAAGTGAAAACACCCCCCAAAAAACTTTCTTTTTAGAATGATTAAATTCATAAACTTCCTTTGATGAATAAACTATTAAACTTACTAATTTTCGTATATTATATAAATATTTTAATTATACATGTATGTTTGAGCTCCATTCATCAAAAATATTCACATTTTTGTTTATATAGTTTTTTAATAAAAAAATTAAATTATTTAAATGTAATTTATAATTTAAAAACATAAAATAAATAAATTATTAATTAAACCTAACACAATGATTGATTTGTAAAATGATTATAGAAAATAAATATAATAATCTATACTATCTATACTATATTATAAAACAGACATAAAAAACTCTTAAAAACAAGTCATAAAGCACAAGTTACTATCATTTTATGCAAGATTTTAAAAATCTCTTAATTTACAAGTTTCAAAACACAAGATACATATTACCACTGCATACTTCTAGTATTATAAAGATGACATAAAAACTTTTAAAGTCTTAAAGCTTAATGTATCGCTATTTAATGTTAATTACTTAAAAAACAGCCATAAAAGCTATATATACTACATTTAATGATATTCATTAATTTTCAATCATTATCTATAACCATTTTAACTCCCCTAAAATCATTTCTCACTTTAACTCCCCTAAAATAACTCTTAGCATATTTTAGATATAAAAAATCTAAAATATAATTAAAAAATCTTACATAATATTTTATAAAAAAAATTATATTATTAAACCAAAATAAATTACATTATATTATATTATTAAGTCTAAATTAAACAAATTTATATAAAAAAAATCATTATCACTCTCTCACAACTATCCAAACTCGTAATGTAAATCGACAAAAAACAGAAAATAAAATGAAACATTAAAATCGTGATGTATCTAGCTGAATTGTGCGAGTACACTTCTAGTGATATTTAAAATATTAGAGCATCTCCAAAAGCATTGTTAAAATAGAAAAAAAAATGAGTTTTTGTTCTCTAAACCTTTTCAACAGTTTTGCTATCTTGTTTGCTATAATAAAGAAAAGTTCAAAAAATTCTAAGTTTAGAGAATTCTCTAAAACTTGATGGTAGGAGAGATAAATTATTATTTTATTCAATTTCACCAATGAAATTTGCTTTTTATTATTTTATATTAAGATTTTTTTAAATGTATTGGGATGATAAATTATAGAATATTATAATAATATAAGTTGTTTTAGAGCATCTCCAACAGCTTTGCTAAAATAGAAGAATTTTGGTTTTTGTTCTCTAAGAGCATCTCCAACAGCATTGCTAAAATAGAAAATTTTAGTTTTTTATTTGCTATTCCTCTCCAACAACTTTGCTATATGGTTTGCTAAAATAGAGAAAGATCCAAAAATCTCTAAATATAGAGAATTCTCTATAATCTCTAAATTGAAGAGAGAAAACATTATTTTATTCAATCCAACCAATAATATTTAATTTTTAACATTTTATTTTAAGTTTTTTTTATAAAAAGTGTATTGAGATGATAAATTATGGAATATTATAATAATATAGATAATGATTGATTCTCTAAAATAGAAAAGCTGTTGAAGTTAAAAGAAAATGTTTTTAGAGATTTTGATTTCCAATTATCTATTTTAGAAAAAAAATTAGCAATGCTGTTGGAGATGCTCTAAACCTCTCCAACAGCTTTCCTATATTGTTTACTATAATAGAAAACACTTGAAATTTTTCCGAGTTTAGAGAATTCTCTAAAACTTGATGGTAGGAGAGAAAAATTATTATTTTATTCAATCCCACCAATGAGATTCAATTTTTATCATTTTATATTAAGTTTTTTTTTAAATGCATTGGAATGATAAATTAGATAATATAATAATAATATAAGTTGTTTTAAAATATTTAAAATAGCAAATCTGTTGGAGTTGAATCTTATTTCTCTATTTTAGAGAAATTATAGCAAAGCTGTTGGAGATACTCTTAAAATCTCTAACATAGCAAATCTGTTGGAGATGAATGCGAGCATCTCCAACAGCATCCCCAAAAATTCTCCAAAATGGAGAATTAAAAGTCAAAATCTACATAAAAAATTACATCTTTCTTCAACAGATTCTCCATTTTTGAGATGACTTCATTAATTATAATATTAAAATATTATATAAATATAATAAATTATTATTTCTCTTTTCTATTAATTTCATTTGAAAAATTCTTATTGGTAGAATATAATAAAAAACAATTTCTCTCTCATTTTAATCACTTTTTGAGAGTTATCCATATTTGTATAAAATTACACTATCTCTCTCCAACTTTCTCCATTTTGGAGGAAGATTTGGAGAATCTGTTAGAGCAAAAAAATGTCTAAAATCTCTATTTTGGAAAAGTTGTTGGAGATGATCTAATACTTTTTAGAGATTTTCGTTTTTGGTTCTCTATTTTAAAGAAATTATAGCAATGTTGTTGAAGATGCTCATAAAGACCAATAGTTTGACCTCTAAATACAAATACCAATAGTCTTTTTAGTATTATATTGATAAGTTACATTAAAAAGACCTTTATTTTTATTCACATTCGAAAAACCTATGCTTTTTATGTTTTAATTGATTACTAATTAGTTAAAGATATCTTAACCGATTTATTAAATAATAAAAAACTAACTGGATCAAATCAACAAAAATGTTTGGTTTGGTCGGTTTAGTCATTTTGACCAACACTAATTGTGAATTGTGATTCCATGTGATGTATCGACAAACATTCCAAATATAGAAGTGACGTTATTATAAAACACAACAACTTTATGTTAAATGCACCAAATTTTTTGTTAAATGCATCAAAAATGATTGTTAAATGATTGTATTTTTTTTTGTTTTTTCGTCTTTTTGTTGTCTTCTCTTTTTTTATTTTTATTATATATTTTTGTTTATTTGTATTATATAGTTTTAAAAGATTTTTTTTACTTTTTGTTTTGATTTGAAAAAAAATAAATATTTATAAATATAAATATTACTAATTTTTTATAATTATATAATTATAAAAATAAAACATAAATATTGCAATTTAACATATAAATAGAACATAAAATAATATATATATTATATTCGATTATTCTAAAATAACATTATCCGTAGTACAATTAACACGTAAAAGCTTCATGTGCTTCTTTATTCGCTTTGAATACGGGGTAGCCCATCTAGCAACACACGGATAACTGTAATGGAAAAAATGTCCTACAATTTGCGAAAACGGGTATCCTTCTGCCATATCTAATTTCACATAATGGTTATCATTAACATACCCGATCGTAAAAACAACATGTTCATACCACACTGGCGGAGTGGACCTAAGCAACAAGTGCGTCCCACTGTCGGTCATACTTATAACATGTAATATCACATCATATTTTGAAACAATCAAGACACCTATTTCAGGCATTGTCATTCAGTGTTCAAAATTTGATCGAAAGAAGTTTAAAGTGTTGTAAGTAATATCCCAATGTTCACCTCCAAAAACGTTGATGTACTCTGTCTTGTATGTATCTAACTCTTCCATCAAGTTATACCGAATTGTGGGTCATGCATCTTCATGAAGACCTAGAGAGACAACTATTGCTCGGAATCCGCAATTTCCATCACCTATCACATCATGTACCTGCTTGATGTAAGGGTGAAACAATGCTAGAAATTGATTGATGTATGGATGTGCATTATAATTTTTTAACATGAAAGAATTGTGTCTCGTTGGTTCTTGGTAACTCATTTTTTTCTTGTCAACAAATCTAGATGCGTTCGAACTACTACGTCTAAGGGGTCTTTCACTTGTAAAAGACGGGTCAACATGAGTCGGAAATGAGGGATCAACATGAGTTTTTCTGAAAAATTTATCCTTCAACGAGGGTCGTCCATGAGTAGTTTTGTTAACAACAGGTTCACGAACCCATGTTTTTGATGCACTGGTTATCTCTTTTATCTTCCTCAGTAAACTGAACTTACCAGATCTTGATTGCTTGTTAAATTACTCAATAAACATTTGGATTTCAGTTTCACAACCTACGTCATCATCTTGTAAAGATTTGCACGGTGATAAATCAAGCGTCGTCCAAAATACATCAACTGAATCAATTGGGATAGGATGACCTTTGTTCAAGTCTTGCATTTGTTCGTGCGCACATGACAACCCATATATATTTAGAGTAAATTACAGATTTGGTCCCTAACGTTTGGCGTTTGTTAAGGAATTGGTCCCTAAAAGAAAAATACATTTTACAAAGTTATAATAAAATGTAATTGTTACAAAAAGAAAAATACATTTTACAAAGTTATAATAAAATCAAAAGTTACAAATTTATAAAATAAAATCAAAAGTTACAAATTTATAAAATAAAATAAAGAGTGAATTGTGGATTTGGTCCCTGTGTTTTGATGATTTTTTTGACTATGGTCCCCATAGTATGTTTATTGTGGATTTGGTCCTTATGATATTTAATTTGTTTTGGTCATGGTCCTTCTGACTAACACCTCCATTAACTTTGTTAACTCAAGGACCATTTTAGCCATTTTGCTTAACTTTTGTCATTTTTTCCTATAAAAAAGTAAAAACAACAATCTATACCCACACACACGCACGCGCGCACACACACACACACACACACACACACACACACACATATATATATATATATATATATATATATAACGATAACAAAATAAATAAAATAAGACATTATTGTATGATTTGATTTGTTTAAATTAAAAATCAATTATATTAAATTCGATTTAATTTTATGGTTTTAGTATTTTTGTCTATTTTTGTATGAAAACCTAGTTGAAATTTATATAGTGATTTGTTCAATTTTAAGTTACAAAGATAATAGTATATATGAACATGTCATTTGGTTATAATATAAATAGTTGATTTTGAGTTTTTGAATAAAAACAATATGAAAAACGAAACTCCTAATATCTTATTTAATAAAACAATAAAATTAAAACGAAACCCCTAATATCTTATTTAAACTCTCTGTCTTTTTCCACCACTATAATAAGACAATAAAATTAAATCGTATTTAATATAAATAATTGTTTAAAAAATTTAGACAAATCAAATCATACAATAATATCTTATTTTATTAGCAAAATAAAATAAATTATAATATATATATATCTTTTGAATATGGAAGACGATGCGTTATGAATTGACACGTGGAAGACGATGGATGGACATGGTCCACGTGCATATTAGCAGGACAGTCACGTGGACCCGCATGCCACTTCTAGTATGTTAATAAAAATTATATTAGTTGTTGGAGATGCTCTTAAAGACCAATAGTTTGACCTCTAAGTACAAATACCAATAATCTTTTTAGTATTATATTGATAAGTTACATTAAAAAGACCTTTATTTTTATTCACATTCGAAAAACCTATGCTTTTTATGTTTTAATTGATTACTAATTAGTTAAAGATATTGTAACCGACCAATTAAATAATAAAAAACTAACTGGATCAAATCAACAAAAATGTTTTGGTTTGGTCGGTTTAAGAGCAGCTCCAACAGTTTCCCCATAAATTCTCTAAAATGGAGAACCAAAAGTCAAAATCTCCAAAAAAATTACATCCATCTCCAACAGATTCTCCATTTTGGAGATATATCATTGATCATATTTTTAAATTACTATATATATTTAATAAAATATTATTTCTCTCACTATACATTTAATTTCAAAGTTTCTCATTGGTGAGATATAACAAAAAATCAGTTATCTCTCTTGGTAACCATTTTTTGGGATATCTACAAATTTAAAGAAAATTATACTCTCTCCTATTTTATTCATTTTGGAGAAATTGTTGGAACAAAAAATTGATCAAAATCTTCAAAAATCCCTCGTTTCTCCATTTTAGAGAAGTTGTTGGTGATGCTCTAATCATTTTAACACTACTTGTGAATTGTGATTCCATGTGATGTATTGACAAACATTCCAAATATGGAATTGACATTATTATAAAACCCAACAACTTTCTTTTAATAGAAAATATGATAAACTAGGCTTTTCGTCTATCTGGTTTGTTAAAGGTTGCCAGTTTTAGTCCTTGTATTTTAAAATAGCATTTTTTGTCTCTATTTCTGTTATTTTGTTTCCTTTTTCATCTATGTATGCAGGTATATATGTATTGATGGATATACATATTGAGAACTACAATTTATTTGAGAATTGAACATGTATATTTTTTGATACATATATACTATCAAAATACAATTTTGTATGCAGTGGCAGATACAGAAGTTTTTATGGGTGGGGGCACACTTAACAGTGTCGAAAAAATGAGTTTTTATGAAATCGTATAAATGAGTTTTGAATTTTATTTTGTGTTCGAGATCGACTCAAACTAGATAATTAATAAGACCGAGCTCGAGATAAACGAGTTCGAACTCGAGTAATTGGTTAGAAACTTGACTCGTATACACTCCTATATATATATGTAAAGCAAATTGACCGATTAAAATTTAGGATCAAGATATCAGATCTGGGATCTTTGTTTTCTTCTTATTGGGGGCTCAGTAAAAAAATTTACTAAAAAAACAATTTTTTATGCTTTTTTCTTAAAAAGCGGTGGGTTTTATTGGGGGCCGACCCCCATCAAAGGGTACTTCAACCAATGTCTGTATGAGTGTATATTAATTAATATATATCTAAAATGTATGCAAGTATATATACGCATTGATGTATACATTCACTAAAATTCATTAATATATGATTATCATCGAATGTACACTAGTACACTACTCACTAAAGTTCATTAATGTATATGCATCAATTTATACACAATATCTCACGGTTTTCGGTTTCTTTGTGGTTCTCATGTGAACCGCCTCCTATTACTGACAAGCCCAAGATTTTTGTCGAGCGGATGCACCTCAAGGTGGATCAAAGACGCACAAAGTTGCTTGATGTGTTTTTACCCAAATTCCATTATTTCGAGTTTTTTTAAACAATTTTTTGGTTGATTTCGATGTACTTTTTTCGGCTTTTTGGTTGATATTAAGCTTCAAGGTACTTTTTGGTTTTTTGATTGATAATCTTTATATTTTTTAATATCCTAGAGCACATCTCAAAGTTTAGCGGATGCAGTTTTCATACCTCAGAAATAATTCTATTTGCGAAAATAAGTTGATCAAGCTCAAACAAACGTATGTTCGCTTCCGCCTCCTATGTATGTATGTATAATATTTTATTAGAAAAAGAAATAAAAGTGTAAAAAAAGTAAAGGGCTCATGATTTAACGGGGTTAGTCATAAGGACGAAAATCAAAGCAAATTTCAAACCACAATAAAGAAAAAACGTTATATTTAAATATAAGGGACTAAAAGTAGCAAGTTTTAACAATCACAAGGACTAAAAACGTAGTTTACTCGAGAAAGCGTTCCCACTTTTGACTTCTGGTGGCCCGAGCCAAATCAAGTGGGTCCACTCCGTGTTGCAAAATGACGTCGTATTGGTCATTGCATGTACGTCAGCAAGCGAGACGGTTGGCTGGCCCATGTATGAGCTGTCCTCCAATTCTCACCCTTCAGCCAAGCCGGCTCATTCTTCAGCCGAAATTTACACGTAATTTGAAAAGTTTTATATTTTCCCCAAAATATATTATTTTAATCGATAATTTATATAACAACCAATGTAGTTTTATCTTGCAAAATATAATTTTGTATTTTATTTTTAGAAAATATGTTTTGAAAAGTTCATATATAAAAAAAAAATTAGATTAGTAAGTTTTTAGGGAACTGTAATTGTATTGTTGTAATGTAGATATATTTTTATTTTTATAATGAATATGTATGATTTTAAGAGAGTTTTTTTATTGGTTATCAGTTTTAAGGAATGTTTTTAGGTATTAGCTCATCTCCTACAAACATGCAAGAGTAATTTTTTAAAAGATTAAGGTTATGTTTGGCAAACTAGCTGATAAGCTAACTTATGACTGATAAGCTAGCTGGTAGTTGATAAGCTAGCTGATGAAAAAGTCATGTTTGACAAAAACTAGCTTATAAGCATTTAAATTACCAAAAAGAACATTAATTATTTATTTATAATTAAAAATTAATATATAATTATGAAAATTAATGAAGGACATAATTGGAATAATCACAAAAAGCTCCTCATAAGTTATTCCAAGTAGTTTATCAAAAAACTAGCTTATGGTCATCCAAACATGTATCCAGAAAATAAACTAGCTTATTTTTGCCAAACAATGCCTAATAATTTTGTTGTTTCAACAGTTAAACTAAAATAGTGGGATAGATTATGTTTTATTTTTTTATAAAAGCTTTAATAAGTTGTGCTAAAGCTAAAATAGTTTGTATAATTATATAAATATTTAACAAAAATGAAAAAAAAGGGTAAAAGATATCGTTTTAAATGATAAAATAGTAATATTTTACTTTTAAAAAATGTATTTACCGATAAAATTGTCTCAGTTAACTAAAAATAAAGTGATAGAAATGTTTACAAGAAAGAAGAAAAAGTTTTTTTTTTTTTCTCATTACATCTAAATGCAAAATGATTTTGAAAAACAATTGAACCAAAAATTAATTAAAATAAAAGAACTTAATCATGCAATATGATATTTTCCATTATGTTATTCGGTTACAATTTTAATGTTATGAAAAAAATTATTTACCCGGTTTAAAGTCTTTAAATCATTTCAAATCTATTTTCAAAAATCAGAAATTATCTACACTTTTCCAAATTATGGAAATAAAATCTAAATCTTTTTAAAATAAAATACATTGAACTATAACAATATTTTATTTATTTTTGAAAATTGAATTAATTAAAATATTTAATAAAGACAACATCTCAGCAAACTTTTTATTAAATTGTAATGCCTAAAATAAAATTTTGCATATTAATACATATCCTATTTTTATTAACATACTAGTAGCGTACTCGCGCAATGCAGCGAGATACATAACGATTTTAATGTTTATTTTTATTTTTTGTTTTTTATTGATTTACAGTACGATTTTGGATGGTTTTTTGATACAGGGAGAATTCGGGTTTAGACGCTTGTCGATTCTTCCGCAAACCTACGCAGCGTCAGTTTGCGGAAGGATCGACAAACGTCTAAACCCTTTTTGATAACGAGAATTACAACCGTAAAACTCAAAAACTCAAGAGAATACTCTCTAAAATATAAACTTTTATTGAATAATTGAACTGATTAACAATGAAACCTAGCTATCCTATTTATAATCTAGACTATGAAAAAGATAACTATTAAAATAAATCTAATCTTAATCTAACTAGAAAAGATAATTATGAAATTAATTAAACTAACTCTAATCCTAATTTACTTAGAGGATAATTATTTATTAAACTAAATCTAATAATAAAAAACAAAAGAAATAGTATAGGAATAGGATGTCACGTGGATGATAATTTCATGAATGGGAATTGAGTGGTCACGTGATGGAGGCAAAACAAACATAGTGAGCTACGATTTGTTGTATGATTGAACTCGCGTAATAAGCCGCGAATGCCACTGTTTATGCGGGTGTTAAGTGACTCAAGTCGCTTGACACTCGCATTCGTTTCTGTTTACGGTTTTCCACCCGCTCTTCAATTTCCATCACAGTCCTTTTTATATTCGGGGCTTTATATTTGCCTCTTTTCCGATACCAAATTCTGAGTCTTTTGCGAGCTCGTTTTTTCTTTCGATCTCGTTTTCCTCTTTTTCAATTACTTTCGAAAATTCTTATTAACTCCCGAATTCTCCCTGTATCATTTTTATTGAGTGATAAAGGTTTTTTATATATAAATTTGTTTAATTTAGGCTTAACAATATAATTTTTATATAAAAAAATTAATTAGTTTGTTAAAATTCATTAATTATCTTATATATTTTAAATTTTTTATATTTAAATTGAGATGTTTATTCTGTTTTGATTATGTATTCAAATTTCATAATTTTAGGATTTGGGGATTAGAGATAAGAATTTTGGGGGATAAAGATGCAATTTATTAATTAGGGTTAAAAGCATTTAAAAGTAGTACATATTGCTTCATTAATTGTTTTTTAATTGAGTGATAATGGTTTTTTATATATAAATTTGTTTAATTTAGGCTTAACAATATAATGTTTTTTATATAAAAAAAATTAAATAGTTTGTTAAAATTCATTAATTATCTTATATATTTTAAATTTTTTATATTTAAATTGAGATGTTTATCCTGTTTTGATTATGTTTATCAAAATTCAAATTTCATAATTTTAGGGTTTGGGGATTAGAGATAAGGATTTTGGGGGGATAAAGATGAAATATATTAATTAGAGTTAAAAGTTTTATAGGTAGTACATTAGACTTTAATAGTTATTTTTAAGAGATTTTAGAGTAGATAACTTTAAATGATAGTACATAAAGCTTAGTGAGTTGTAATTAAGAGTTTTTTATGCCATCTTTATAATATAGTATAGATTAATACATAGTTTCTTTACTAAAAAGATAAAAAAACAATTGATACATATAATTTATCTTCCAAAATAAATCTTAAATATTTCTCCAAATATGGAAAATATTCCATGTTGTATTCTCTTAAACGCCTTTTGTTTGATTTAAATTGGATGGGTATAAAATCATTTATTTGTTTGTTTTGTAAGATTTAAAATGAAATTGAATTATATTATTTATAGATAATTTATAAAATAAAGTATAAATACTATAAAAATAATTAAATAATGTTTTATTAATTGGTATTTTTAATATATTTTAAAAGATTATTATATACAAATCTTATCAAATTACGTGAAATACCAATTAAATATGAGATTTGTAAATCTAATTTTTGTGGGATTTAATTTGAAATCATGGAATTTCAATTTTCTTGTAAACCAAAAATGTGATTGTGATGAAATCAAATTTCAAATTCTATTGAATCCCAATAATCAAAGGTGTTTTGGAAGTGTTTGATTGATTTTTTATTAAATATTGTATGGATAAAACTGTTCATATGGATTAATATGTCTGCATAGACTAACAAAATTTTGTTTGGAATGTTTTTTTTATAGATGTAATGAACATGTTTTTTAGTTGTGAGAGAAAAGTTTGAAAAAAACTTGACTCTTTTGCATAAACTCTCATAGAAGTTTATCGAATAAGTCATGGTCTATATTATTAAAAAAAACTAAAACAATAAGAGCATCTTCAATGCAAGATTCTTATAAGCAAAAAGTGTAGTGACTAATAAGAATTAACATTGTGGAAAGTTTTTATAAGAACCCAAATCCCTCTAGGTTTTTAAATAAGAACATTGGTTCTTACCATGAAATGTGTGAGATGTGACATTATCTTTATTTTTTTTTCTCTTTACTTTATAATAATTATTAATATTATATATATTTAACTTATATATATGGGACCCACAAAAATAAGTTTTTATAAGAACTACCATTGTGGACTTTTATATGAATTTTTAATTTGATAAGGTGGAAATGAGGTGACACCAAAAAGTATAAAAAGAAGGTTCTTATAAGAACTTGCATTGGAGATGCTCTAATATATAGCTAACCGAATAAGTTGTGAATTATATTAGATTCATTAAACCGCTAAGAACATCTCTAACGAATTCCCCAAAAGAAAATTTGAAATGAAGATTCAAAAGTCAAAATCTTAAAAAAAATCACATTCATTTCCAATAGATTCCTCATTTTGTAAATAAATTATTGATTATATTATTAAAATATTTTATATATTTAATAAAATATTATTTCTTTAACATAAATATTTCATTTCAAAGTTTTTAGAATATAATAAAAAATCATTTATCTCATTTGGTAATTATATTTGAGGATATCTCTAAATTTAAAGTAATTTACGTTCTCTCACATATTTTCTCCATTTTATTATAGTTTTAGAGAAATTGTTGGAACAAAAAGTTATCTAAAATCTTCTTTTTTTTTTTATTTTGAAGATACGGTTTAAAAATTTCATTCAACTCAGCTTGAGATTGATGGCTTGGCTGCTCAGCTTAGCCAGCGCAAAACTTAAAAAGCTCGGCTTATGTACGCGAAAATTGACTTTAATTTAATTTAATTTAATGTGTTCCTTTTCGCAGGATTTTCTTACAAAATTCAATACGTGTCTTCTTCATCATCATCAATGATCATCGAATCAGTTATCAGTCCTCTTTCTCGTTCCTCTCACCATCTGCACGTCAAATCCTACAGTTCCCGAGTTGATCGCCGGACGCCGGTGTAGAGATTCCAGCAATGTCGAACCTCCGGTGGCTATTAAACCTGTTATTACTTCTTGCTTGCTTGGTGTCGTCGGTCGCTGCACGGGGATCTAGTAACAGAACTAGTCCATGGCAAACATTAAGCGGTATAACATTACAGCGATTAGTTCTATGTACTTTTTTCGTATCTAATATTGTTAGTGTTTTGTTTATTTGATTGCATGTGAAGGTTTAATTTCGGAATTTTGTTTTGAAATTTTTGAAGAATTGGATATGGAATTGGAGATTATGTTAAAAAAAATAACGAGTTTTAGTTCTGGAATAGAGCTTGAGTGCAAGTAGGGGATATTGAAAAGGTTAATTTTCTGGAAAGTAGTTGTGAACTTGTGTTCGATTAAGATTTATGAATATAAGATTAGGCGGGTTAGGGTTTTGTGATTACTGCAGTAATCAACATATAATGATTAACTACTAATGCTTTAGACCGAATACCTTCATACATGTGAAATCAAGAGAACCTATGCATTTTGCATTGTATTAAGATTTTGGAACAAAACTAGCCAAAAATGAAGTTGATGACCATCTTTTCTTCAACTTAGTACAAAGTTACCATCTATTTCGCAAAACCGCAAGGAAGAACCCTTTTATTTTGCGAAACGTACATCTTTAGTTTTATTCGATTTTGTGGGCCCATTTCACACAAAGGTGAGCAAAATCCTATATTTTTGCGAAATTTTGGGCGGTAAGAAGGTTTTGCTAGCTCTTTTTACGATATATGCGACGCACTTGCCGCCCAAAACTTCGCAAAAGTTAGGGG
Organism: Arctium minus; assembly: GCA_954870635.1. Taxonomy (NCBI): domain Eukaryota; kingdom Viridiplantae; phylum Streptophyta; class Magnoliopsida; order Asterales; family Asteraceae; genus Arctium; species Arctium minus. Next base: position 97,825,288 of record OX941087.1, read on the forward strand.
TTTGCTCACCTTTTTTGCTAAGCCGGCCCACAAACCATGCCAAAAAGTACGTTTCACAAAAGTGGGTTTTTGCTCGGCCATTTTTCGTGCTAATTTGAAAAAAAAAACATTTTTTGGTGGATTAACTCCAATTTTGGCTACTTTTATGATTATCCTATTGTTGTATGTGTGGTTTTGACCAACTACTTTGCCTATTTCTATAGCATGTTCTAAAACTCTACCTCTCTACCTTTTGCAGAAGAACGCCCTTTAGTCATAGCTCGTGGTGGGTTTTCAGGATTATTTCCTGACTCCAGTGAAATTGCATACTCTTTTGCTAAATCTATCAGTGTATCCGATGTGATCATGTGGTGCGATGTACAATTGACCAGTGATGCCATTGGGATCTGCTTTCCAAATCTTAATCTTGAAAATGGTTCTACTATTAGCCAAGTGTTTGATAATAGATCCAAGATATATCCTGTAAATGGGGTACTCACCAAAGGATGGTTTTCTGTGGACTTCTCACTCGATGATCTAAGAAATGTCTCTTGTAAGTTAAATTTGTGCTCATAAATCTTATATTATCTTTAGTGGGTCAATATTTAATATTCAATTATAATTGGCTATTAGATAAATGCTCACTTTTCTTGTGTGCCATGTACCACAAAGTAGACCCTCTTTTATGTTTGTGAAAGAGTGAATGAGAAATAAGCCAAAATGTTTTTAACCCAAAGGAGGTCTATAACTCCGTAAGCTCTTATTGAGACGTCTGTTGAACAACCTACATGTTAAATCGTGTTTTGATACCATATGAGGATATGTGGAACCCCATTAGATTACTCTCCAAAGAGCATTTCAGGAGGGGGGGGGGTCCAACATATATTGAAGAGAAAGTGTTCAAGTTTAGCCGATGTGGGACTCCAAAACGCCCCCTTCAACAGAGGCTAAACGGGCACATATTGTTTGAGAGTGTCGAGAGGAGGCTAGATGGTTGTGGGGGCTAGACGAGTACATATTGCCCTCGAATGTCGAGTCCCTAGAGTGGTAGAACTTGACTCTGATACCGAGTGAGAATATGTGGGATGAAGCTCATGAAGCCCATCAAATTACTCTCCAAAAGAGCCTTTGAGGAGAGGAGGGCGGTTCCAATGTATACTGAAGAGGATGTGTTCAAGTCTAGCCGATGCGGGACTCCATTAGCAATTATTCCCATTTTCTACTTGATGACTCTGCTCCCCAACACAGAAAAGATCCAGATGCCAACTAACCATTGGTTTCCCTTTTTGGTGTTGCATTCCCCACCCCCTTTGTCTTTGGCTGCTATTTTAAGATGTCATCACGTCTTGCCAAGTACTGACAGTTCCTTTTTTGCACTGAACAGTAACACAGAACATCCTTTCACGGACTCCATATTATGATGATATGTATTACATCCTCACTTTTGAAAACGTTGTTAAGATGAACAAGCAACGATTGTGGTTGAATATCCAGGTGATTTTTACTTTGTACATTAGTAGGTACATGAACTTGACAACTATTTTTCATGTAAAGAGATTCCTGAAGTTTATGGAAAGGATAGTTGTTCACTACAACAAAATTGGTTTTATAGAACGCAAATGTGTCTAAATGTCCTAATAAATTGTGTCATAGGACCAAACAATTGTGCATCCTAATTCCTATCTAAAACTGTTACAATAAGTTGATAGAATTTTTAACATGTTTTTTTGAACATATTTGAAATAAATTGTTCTATTAGCTTTTTTATAGGACATTTTTTTAGAAGTTCCTTATGAACACGTCTTCATATAGATTTGTTTTTATAAGACACTTTTTCAGATAATGTCTTATAAAAAGACTAATAGGACATTTCATTTTGAAACTGTTGTAAAAAATTTGTTAGAGCACCTGAAAGAGTCATGTCAGATATTGCAACAGTTTTACATTGGATGCATAATTGTTTGATCCTATAAACTTAAGTCCTATAAAACAGTCTATTAGGACATTTTGACATATTTTGCGTACTGTAAGCCAATTTTGTGGTAGTGGTTGTTATCTGTTACTAACCTCCTTTCTTTTTGCTTTTGCAGCATGATACATTTTTCACCCAACACAATTTAAGTATGAAAAATTTTGTAATTTCTGCTTCTAGAAGTGGTATGGTCAAATATATATCATCACCAGAGGCGGGTTTCCTAAAAAGTATTTTGAAAAGATTCAGATCAAGCACCACAAAGCTAATTTTCCGTTTTCTGGAGCTGGATGAGACCGAGCCCTTAACCAAGGAAAAATATGGTTCTCTTCTGAAAAATCTGACATTTATCAAAACATTTGCTTCTGGGATTCTAGTTCCTAAATCATATATATGGCCTGTGGGTAGTGACTTGTATTTACAACCATCTACCTCCTTGGTCTTGGACGCTCACAGGGAAGGTCTAGAAGTTTTTGCATCGGATTTTATGAACGATGTGCCACTTCCATATAACTACAGCTATGATCCTGTAACAGAGTATCTGAATTTCGTCGACAATGGCAGATTCTCTGTGGATGGTGTGATTTCTGACAATCCAATAACTCCATCACTAGCTTTTGGTAAGCTTGGAACCATTTAACTCCCGTGACACTACTCTTTTATTGTAACCGTGTCTGTTCGGACCAGCTTGTGCGCACCTAGATTAATCCCATGGGGCCCGAATCCCTATAATAACAGCCAGAAAATCCTCTGTGGCCCTGACTTGAACTGACGACCTATGGAGAGGAGCCCCAAGGCCTAGACTTTATTTGCCGGTTTAGCCCTGAAGGTTCCCATGACACTACTATGCATATATTGGAAATTGGTTTGGGTCCTTTGGATAAATGAGTTTACAATTAGGAGCATAACATTCTAAAAACAATTTAGCTCTATGACCGGCATCTGACCTGCCCCTGATTCAAAACAGCATGATCCTAGTTAAAAACCTGTCAAACTTAAAAATACATTAGAGGGTCATTTTGCAAAATCAGCTTCTGGGGAAGGTCATTGGGCAGATGGGATATTCCACCACATCCCCCAGGGCCTTAATCAGTACGCCACAACCCTTGTGGTTTAGAAATAAGTTACTTCTGGCTATATGTTAAATCTCTTTCTCATTAGCCAAGAAGTTGTATATCTAACCTCATCTGGTTGAAGAACAGTCTATAATTTCGAAATATTTGAACTTCAGGTGCATTAATGGCTTATAACCTATTCATCTTTCCCCACAATATAAAATGTGTTTTTTCTCTGTTTTCATTCCTTTGTAGAAGCTAATGTTTCTGCATCCTGCAGCTTGCTATTCTCACACGGGGACAAATCAATCACAGCAAGGTCTGTCATTTTGGATATTATACATTCTAATACAATTCAGTTGATCTTTATATTTCTGTCTTAGATGCTCTTGGATAGTTATCAGTGTTAGGATATGTCGAACTCCTTTGAATCTCTCTCTAAAAGCCCTTGTTGAGAAAGGAGAAGTTCCTACATATATACAGGTTTGATGGTCTATATCTAGCCGATGTGGGACTCCAGAAAGTCTTTCAAAGACCCCAAGAATGGAAGCGAAAGAGTGTGTCAAGTTCCTAAATGTGGTAGACGCCGGCTCTGATACCATGTTAGGATTTATGGAACCCTTTTGAATCTCTTTCCAAAAGAGCCCTTATAGAGAGGGGGGATGTTCCTACTTATATACAGGTCTGATGGCCCGTGTCTAGCCTATGTGGGACTCCAACACACCCTCTCGAAACCCCTAGGAACGGAAGTGAAAGAGAGTGTCGAGTAATCGAGTCCCTATATGTGGTAGATGCATGCTCGCCTCTGATACCATGTTAGGATATGTGGAACCTTTTTGATTCTCTATCTACAAGAGCCCTTAATAAGAGAGGGGATGCTCCTACATACGTACAAGTTTGATGTTCCATGTCCAGCCGTTGTGAAACTGATCAATATCTCTTCCTTTGCTATTGCTTCAGAAAAGCCTTTAATTATCTCATTTGAAGGAGCAAGTGGGGACTTCCCTGGCTGTACCGATTCAGCATACCGGAAAGCTGTTTCTGATGGTGCAGATATCATCGACTGTCCCATTCAGATGACAAGCGATGGAGTACCTATTTGCTTGGGTTCCATAAACCTCCTTGATAGGACAACAGTCTCTCAGTCAGATTTTAGCAACTTTACATCAAGCATTCCCGAACTTCAGTCTCGTGCTGGAATATATACCTTCAGCCTCACATGGAGCCAGATTAAGAGCTTGAGACGTAAGTAATCTATTCACCACTTCTCTACTCAAACCTTGAATAAATGTACCTTCAATCGCGAGGATATGTGGAACCCCTTTGAATCTTTCTCTAACATTGTGTTCTCGAATTTGAGAAGAAAAAAGAGGGAAAAGAAAAGAAAAAAAAATTATTTGTGTTTTTGAAAGGGAAGGAAAGAGAAGTGAAAGAATAGGAAGGAAACAAATTTTCGTGTTCTTGAACAGGATAGAAAGGAAATGAAAAATGTTAATTTTACAAATATATGTTCTATGTTTATTTTGATGGTGTTAAATTGATGGGTAGTTTTGTAATTTTACTAAATTGTCTAAGGGTCATCATTTATTTCATTTCTATCTCTTCCCACATTTGGGAGGAAACATATTATTTATTTTCCCTCCTAAAAAGTTCCGAGAACACGTGCTTTTTTGTTTTCCCCTCATTTCCTTCCTTTTCCTTTCCTTCGTAAAAACGGTTTTGAGAACAGTGTAAAAGACCCCTTGATGAGAGAAGGGAGGTTCCAACATATATGGAGGAAAATGGTCCAAGTCTAGCCGACATGAGACTCGAGACTCCAACATCGGCCTCACATGGAACCAGATTAGATACAACCACTCACATTAATATGCAAATAGATAAAATGTTATTGGACCTTCACATTTTTCTTTATTATATGCAAGAACTAAAAGTTTTATAAATCACACACTTATATGGATATTCGTTTGTCAAGCAAATACTTGTATTCTCGTAGACATATGAATTATATCACTTTAGTCCAAATGGAATCAAATCGACTAGCAAGTATGTGATAGATAATCTGGACTTAATCTGCTCGTTAATTGTTACTCCTTTTGTGGCATTGGTTGTGCCTTTCAATAATGTATGTTACTGACATGCTATTTCAATGCTTTATGTTATTTTTAGCTGCAATTTACAGCCCATATACAAATTCCACCTTGTTCCGCAATCCGAAATTCAAAAATGATGGAAATCTTATGACGTTGTCCGACTTTTTGGACTTTGCAAGCAATGCTACTTCTGTTTCCGGTGTCCTGCTCAACATCAAGGTGAGTCTGTGTTCTTCAGGATCTCTTCGAACCAAATAGGCTTTATAGGACACCAAATATGGCTAAATGTCTTAATGACTGTTTTATAGGACTAAACAATTGGGAATCCTATGTAAAAGTGTTACAATAAGTTGATAGAATGCTTTTGGCCGTCCCAACAAGTTATTAGGACAATTTAAAAATAAAACGTCTTTTTAGTCTTTTATATGACATTATTTGAAAAAATGTCTTATAAAAACAAATGTCCTATAAAAAATAACGTTCGTAAGACATTCTCAAAACTATACTATAAAAAAGCTAACAGGACATTTTATTTCCTGAAAAACTTATTACGTATTAGGATGCCCAAATACGTTCTAACACCTTTGTATAGGACGCATAATTGTTTGGTCCTATAAACTTTAGTCCTATGAAGCTGTCTATTAGGACATTTAGAAAATTTTGACGTGTTATAAAGGCGATTTTATTGTAGCGGTGGTTGCATGTTTCATTTTGTTGCTAGCACCAAAAATCAAACTGAAATTATTTTTGTTACTTAAAACTCCAGAATGCAGCCTACTTAGCAAAACATCAAGGATTAAGCGTAACGGATGCGGTGATGGACGTCTTGAATAAATCTAGTTATTACAACGAATCATCCAAAAGGATATTGATTGAATCTTCTGAGATATCTGTTCTGAGATTATTCAAGGCACGAAGCAACAGGCACGGGCTTGTTTATGAGCTCGATGAAAATATCCGAGATGCGAATAACTCAACCATCTCAAAGATCAGCGATATCGCTAAATCAGTGATCATTGGCAAGGAATCTGTTTACCCTCGAAATGACGGATTTCTTTTTGGTCAAACTGGTGTTGTGGAGAAACTTCAGTCGTTTAAGCTCCCGGTATACGTGCAGATAATGAGCAACGAGTTCTTGTCGCAGCCGTGGGACTTTTTTTCAGACCCGTATGCCGAAATGGTCTCATACGTCCTAGGAGCTGGTGTTGACGGTGTTGTTACCGATTACCCGGCCACTGCCGCCAGATACAGAAGTAAGTTTTCTATATTTGAGATTACTCTTAACGTTGTTATGGGTCTAGATCTATGTTAGATTATCCAATTTGTTAATGGTGAGTGTACACACTTATTAGCATCACTGAATGAACACTCGCCGTTCAGTGCCATTGAAAGTTTGAAACAATCAGACACTGAACATATCAGCTTCAGTGTCGGCTCCTTATGCATATAGTTTAGGTTTCGGGGTGCTGCCTCGAGCCCGCAAGGGCGCTGCCCCTCGACCCCCACCATCTGGGATTCCGGGTTCAAGTTAGTTTAGACAAGTCTCACTCTGCTAGCAGTGGGCGCAGGATTTTTGCAGAGCGGTTACACCTTTAAGGTGGATCAAAGGTCTGCAAAGTTGGCCGATGTGTTTTTAGCCGAATTCCGTTGTTTCTAGGGATTTTTTTCTGTTTTTTCGGTTGATTTCGAAGGACTTTTTTCGGTTTTCGGTTGATGTTTTTTTGTATTTTCTATTATCCCATAGCACCCCTCAAGGTTTAGTGGGTGCAACTTTCATAGCCCCAAAAAAATCTACTTGCTAAAATCGGTTGAGCGGGTGCACGGGACCCGCTGGGGCGCCATAGGTCCGCCCTTGCACTCCGCACCTCTGGAATCTATTTTCATTTGTTTTCTTGGGGGAACTACAGGGAACAAGTGTTTACAGCTTCCAGATGATCAGATCTCGGTTTTCGCTCTTCCTGCAATGCCTGGCCAATTGTTCGGAGACATGGTACCCGGGTCGATACCACCAGCTGGAGCTCCCAATCCGGTCCTGACTGATGCTGATCTGGCTGACGCACCAATCCCACCGGTTACAACGACACCACCTCCGCCGTCTTCCGGTAACAGGTCGACAGCACCGTCTCCAACGACAACGAGTTCTCAACCGTCGAAACCCATTGTGAGCATTCTGCTTTCTTCTTTGGGTATTCTCGTAGGATCCATATTTATGTACTGATGAACAAATCATTAATAGAATTTAAGAGATCTATTTGTTTATAGGGTCGGTTTTCGGGTTATTCAGTTTTTTCATTGGATACTTGCCTCCAACAATTTTTCCAAACGCAAGGCTTATTGCTTCCGATATATTATTGTATCGATCGAAGTCGATAATTGAACTAGTATCAAGTAAAAAGCAGTATATGTATATCTTCAGGCCCATTGTTCATCAAACAAAAACATTAACAAGCAAAAAAAATATGAAGTAAAACTACTAGGATGGTAGTGTGGTGGATACAGACGAGCTGATAAAATCAACTCGGGTTTAATCAACCTGAGGGCCGTAAATGAAGCCTACAGTCGCAACTTGCCAATTAGTTTCGCGTGGGGAAGCCTGTAATCCCTCATTTTCAAATAAAAATATAAATAGGGTTGTTTGTTTTAAAAAAGAAAAAATTAATGACTCTTTTAAGTCTGAATCGGTCAGACGTTGTCTTTTTTCCAGTTCTTAGAACCTCGTAACTTTTAAATACGTCTGAAATAAGAAGCGGTGACTTAACTTCTTAAAACCTCTTATCGCCTCCTCAGTTTATATGTCCTCCTTTCTCTCAAGACGTATCCAGACGTTACAAAAACAAACAATCTTATTGATTCAGATTTCAGACTTTAACACCACCTCTTATTAATCAGAAGTAAAATAAGACTTTAAGACTGAACTCTTAAAAAACAAACGCCACCTAAGTGTATAAAATAAATGTGCACAATGAATATGACGTTTTTTAGGAAGGTATAATTATTACATTTTAAATAACTAAATGACATATTACCCTTAATAATAGAGACAAAGTTTCTCATTTCTACCCTTAACTAGGAGATGGAGAAAGTTTCACTCCTTGCCATCAAGGGTAAAATTGCCATTTAATTAACTAAAATTGTAATAATTATACATTTCTTATAATGGTTGACACTATTCTGAAAGTGTAATTTGTTATTTAATGCAAAATAGTAATAAATAAATAAATAAAACCAAACCTTATTCCTCACACTCAAACCCGAACTTCATTCGATTAAAGTTAGGGTTATTCGGTTTCGGTTTTTTCACACCCTAAATTGTTTATCTTTATTGTGTGGAATGTGGAATTATCATAAATTTCCAAGTAAACTACAAAATCTTGTTTATAAGTTAGAAACAATATATATGTAACACCATATATTCGACTCTAAATAGCTGCTTTCAAGCACCAAACTCAATATTCAGGTATCGCAAGTCTTCGGCCGCGTAAATTCGATCTATCTCTACCAACTCTAAACGAATATCATTCGTTTCAACGACTACTCTGCAAGCTACAACATCATCGTTACCAAATACGATACGACAATCTTCGTAGACACCCTCTTTTGGAGGAAGATTCAACAAGCGGGATTTGGGAAATGAGATCCTGCTTTTATCGCTCGTAAACCTTTGCTGATCGTTCAGCGTTAAGATTAGACGATGCTGGCGACCGAGAAGCTCGGAAACGTATTTCATATCTCCTTCTGAAAGTGCATAACGAACACGGGTGGATGAGACTTGTCCTCTTTCTTTTGCATCGGTAAATCCTCTGTTTAATATGCTTTGTTTCTTGTCCATCACAGGGTTTATAATGTATGATTCTATACCGTACTCTTCGCATAATCTAGATAGCTCTGATGCATCACCTGCAGCTCGATAACCAAATCGATAGTTTTTGCCTACCGACAAATAAGAGCGACAGTTAGACTTTTGAGGTTAAACATGCTAAATACCAAACCAAACCAAACCAAACTAAGGATCATTTACCTATACAAAAATTGGATAGGTGCTAATCGAGTAAGATGCGGTCTGGGTAAGCGCCTGACTAAAAATGGTTGTTTACCAAATGTCTGGGTAAGCACCAACCGAGTCAGAAAGCAACCCCTCCCTTACGGGGTCAACATATTTGTGGGCTAGAGTGTCGTGGTAAACAACATACTTTCTTACCGGGTAAACACCTCTTACCCAGGCAGAGGTAAGGTCCGAGGGGTAGGATGTAGGGGTGTAAATGAGCCGAGCCGAGCCGAGTAGTAGGTTATTCTAGCTTGGCTCGGAAAATAATATCAGGCTCGAGCTCGAACATTTTTTGAATTATCTCGTTTAAGGGGTCGAACTCGCAATCGATTGACTCGTTTATTGGTTTGAGCTCGTAATATTTATATTTTTGTTTTATGATTTATGAACATATGAGCATGTTTGGCTTGAAAAAATGTATCCTTGAATGGCTCGGCTCGACTCAAAAAAATTAATTGAGTTTTTGAACGAGACGAGTCGAACATTGGTGTTTGGCTCGTTAATTAAATGAGGTTTATTTTGTGTTCGAAATCAACTTGAGCTCGAGATAAACATAGCTGTTAAAAGCTCGAATAATTTACACCCCTAGCAGGATGTGCACAAACCAGGCCTCTATCTCAAAGGGTAGGATGTAGCCCGATGACAAAAGCGAAAAGAAACAAGCAAGCAGGCTATAGGTCAGAGCGTGTGCAAAGAAGCAACGAGTACAGTTAAGCGAAAATAAATGTATCAGGGCCATCAAACATGCTAATTATGTTCATGTTATTTTTACCTGCTACAACACCACGTACACCAAGCTCTTTCGATAACTTCTCCACGAACTGACGTGGGGTCAGATTGCGGACTTTAGAGAATTCGATTTCAAGCTCTGTGGGGGTCACTTCACCACAGCAAGCGGACCAAGATGAAAGCACCCGTTCACGATCACATTTTGCAACTACAGGAGCCCTGTTCGACCACTTAGATTTCAAACTTTCTACGACAAAAATGAGGGAATTCGTAAGGTGCATTGCATACCTAGGTTCCCAGCCAAGAACTTCTCCCATTCCAGTAAATGATAACAAAAACGGAGTGCCTGCTTTTGCTGCTTGAATAGCAAGCTCACGATGACCGATGTGCAGCGCATCAAATTTTCCCAAAGCTACTATCCCTCCTAGAAACACAAATTAAACTGTTGGAAATTTGTTGAAGTTTCCATGCATTGAATCTTTTAATAATACAATTAATATTGGAATCTCCAAAATGGAGAAATGTTGACTTGAATGTAATTTGTTTCGAAAATTTTGACTTTTGCTTCTCTGTTTTAGAGAAATTATACGAAAACTACATGCCTTGTCATCGAGCGCATATGAAATAAAGATGCATTGGGATTTTAGGGCCCTCCCATTTGATTGAATGCAAGAAAATAAGAATACCTGCCACAGACGACAGTTGTTGGGAGAGAGTCGTGCCATCATCTTCCCGCTGACTTTGCACACAAATAAAGAGACAAATCAATAAGTCGAAGCACACATCAATTAAGGTGCGTTTGGTATGCAGAACAGAACGGGACAAAAACTTGTCGCCCCACGTTTGGTGCGGCATTAAGACCTGGACGGGACAAGACTGAGTGGGACAAAAATACATTGGTGGAACAAAAATCAAGAAAGTGGGAAAGGTTTGGTAAATTACTAAACTACCATGTCAAATTAAACCCTAAAACCTTGCACAATTCTTTCAGCTACATACCTCACTCGCGTCCATCCAATCCCTTCTATGTACCAAAGGCACCCTTAGGGGGCGTTTGGTACACCCAAGAGAAAAGAGCAGGGATCAATGTTCTATGTTTGGCAGGAGTTTTATGTGGAACAGACAGGATTATGAGATGGAGAAAGTTTCTCTCTCTATTATCAAGGGCAAAAGTGTAATAATTACATATTTCTAAAGCTAAGGCTATTTTCATTGTGGACATTCGTACCTTGTTGCCTTCATATCTGCAGAAGATAAAGAGAGAACCCTTCTTGAAGTCCCTTGTATAGTAATTGGTAACCTAATACCCCTGAACATCAGAATAGCCTTAGTTTTATAGACCAGTCCCCAACTTGAAGCTCATAATGATTAGGCTCACCCGTTCAGATGGACGAACAACTTCTGATTCGCGAGCATTGTTTTGTTTCAGTCTCGAACAAAAATAGAGCAGCCCTGAGAAAGTTTCTTCTACTTGCGGAGAAAAGACTGTGAAGACATTTGGATCAAATTGTGCTACAATGAACTTGCAATATCTACCACAGATGTGATTGCGAAGGCCATGAAGGCTGATGATCTAATTCACATTCAGAGGAAGTCGAGGGAGTGCAATTTCGATCAGAACCCAAGACAATTATAACTTAAAAAATCATGCTTTTGGAAAGGGAAAATTGAACGAAGAAGTATAACAGCAGGGGAAGGAGTGAATAAACAGAGTGATCAACATTTTGAACCATTGCACTTGGCTTTTCATTGCAATTAACTGTCCTTCGTGAAAGAGAAAAACACTTTTTACTTTTGTTTCATAATGAGCAACTTTGTACAAAATACAAAACTAAAATGCAAAACAAAAGCATCCATGGCAATTCATTCTCCAAAATTGCTCAACTATTGCATTACCTTAAGAACGCCATTTTGTTTGAAACAAAAGTCAGATATGATGATTCAAAAAGCTAATAGCTCTTAGAGAATATGTTGTAAGGACTAAGGAATGCACTAAAATATGGCAGCTTGTAGCTAATACCTCCGGTCTGAAAATAAAATCAATGATCAAGTAGACACATTACACATAGTTTGTACGAGTGTGTTGATTATTACTCAAATATTTAGAAAACCCACAAAATAGAGGCATTTATAGACAGAAGTCAATTTGTTATCCTTATTTTGTAATAATGCAATCCTGGATCAAAACTTCATAGAAGAAACCAAATAATATGATTATTTTACGATCACTAAAGAGAACTTATTGCATGTATTTTGGAAATAAACCCTAATACACTTTTCAAATGTTCTATTGTAAGACCTTACACGTTCCAAAATCATATAATGTAGCCTGATTTGAAGGTTCATGAATCATTCCCACTCAAGTCCATATATCTTAGATGCCTCAATTCTGCCAAACGTGAGCTCACCTCATCACCGACTAAGTAATACTCTTCTTCACTCGAACCCTGTTATTTCCCTTGTCGGTTCCCCTTAAATCTCCTTCATAACTAAACATTACATTATAATCTACGAATGTATGAGCTTAAGTCATAAAGCACACATTTTGATAATGATATCAGGACTAAATATCCCAACCAAGCTCATCCAGTGAGATTTTTCATGACACTCGCAGAAACACAAGCCTAAGTACCTTAAGAATTGGGCTTTCATAAACATGGATATCTTCACTAAAACGTATTTTCGTTCTTCAATAACCTATCTAGCAATTAACATCAAATTTCTAGCTTGACTTTTCTCATTGACAACTTTTATCAAACACTTGGTGTTCATCAAATAACAAAGAAACTTAGCACAAGAAATCGTACACAAACAACAGTGAAATCAAATACATTTAACACAAAAAAAATTGAAGAACGGAACATACCAATACTGAAATTGAAGAAATCAAACACCAATAGCCGAATCTGAGTTCTACAACAAACAAGTGAGATAGACAAGATTCAAACTTCGCTGCTGAGTTCTTCAGGAATCAAGAGCTTTATCTTCTGGTTTATAAAGCAATGCCAAAATTGTCTTGATATAACATTTTTATCCTTCAGCAATAAAAGAAAAAGATGACCGGAAAGCAATAAACTTGATTTCGATTCAAATCACTGCAGCCATCGATGTTAAAAAGGTCCAAAATTAATGGCTTTGATAAATTCAAATTCCTACATAAAGCAACATAAAAAAGAACTCAACTATGACGTAAACCCTAAATAACAACAAGAGAAGAACACTGACCGGACAAATGTGAATCACCGACGATGGGGCTTCCTCCGGTTCTGATTCAATGAGCTCCGGTTCGGTGCTGCGGAGGAAAATGAACGACGGCGAGACGGCCGGTGAGCGGGACGAACCGGAAAAGGCGACGACGGCGAGAAAGAGAACACGAAACGAGACTATGAGAGGGTGATTCTGGATTGGTGGCATGGTCTAGACCATGGAGGCTGGGAGATCGAGACCCGGATTACTTGGTTGGGTTTCACGGGTGGGTCGGGTTTTTTCTCACACCATTAAGCTTTTTGGGCCGAAAAGGTGGATTGGGCCTATGTTTACAACCAAAGTCGGTCCGTACAAGATCCGAAAAGCTCAAAAGCTTTTCTCATACCAAAAATCAATGTTTTAAATGAACTTTGACGTAGTAACGGGTCCAGAATTTTTTATTATCGGGCACCTTAAAAGATAGAATAAAGGTTTGCAAAGTCGACTGATGTATTTTTTGTTTAATTCTACCTTTTCGATGTTTTTTAAAGTTTTTTGGTTTATTTCGAAGAATTTTTAAGTTTTTTGTCGATTTCGAGAGATTTTTTTTGTTGATTTCTATAAAAAAAAAATTGTTTTTGGGATGATTTCCGTATACGTGGTGGCACAGGTAAGAAATCGTTGGTGGGACTTGTAGTAGAAAGTTATAAAAAATGTTTTTAAACTAAAAAAATGAGAAGAAAAATAATTTAGTGGGGGCTCATCCTCCACTTTTATGGATTTGCCCCTGCTTTAACGTGATAGTAAGGTTAAACCTTAAACTTTATTAGTCACAACATTTTATAATATGTGACTTGCAGCTACAAATTTGTATATTATATATAATCAAAGGGGGTTAGCTCAGTTGGATAGGTAACATCCTGGGGGGTGTGGAGTGAAAGCTACACTATCCAGGTTCGATTCCCACGAGCGACACTTTCCTGGGTCTGGTCCTTCGGGGTCGGATCCGAGGCCGGTTCGGGTGGGTCCAGTCAATGGGACCCTCTACCCTGCCGGTCGGGTTCAGCCAAAGGCTAGACCGGGTCGCAGTGGATTAGTGGGATTGCCCGTAATGGAGGGCCGATACCGCTGGATCGTGTGTGTGCGTTAACTTGTCGATCAAAAAAAAATTGTATATTATATATAAATTGACTAAATTATCTTTTTCTTTCATGTGTTTGTTAAAAATTGTAGATTTCGTTCTTGTGATTTTGAAATTTCGATTTTTTTCGCTATGGTTTGCAATTATAGTTTCGGCCTCGAGACCAAAACACTACCTTTAAGTATGAAGGACTAAAATAGAAACGAATTGTAAACTATAGAGATGAAAAAAGCAATGAGATTTAAATCATAAGAACGAAAAAGGTAAAGAAATGAACATTAAGAATAATTGGAGGGTCAATTTGTAATATTCCTTCTAAATTTCACATAGTTTTCTCTGAGCCCTCCCGAAACCAAATCAGAAGACGCAAGTCGAAGTCGGTATGTCGCTTTGATCTGTTTCCTTCTCAATTTGCAAATAAACATTCATCTGCATACATATATAGATGTGTGTATGTATATGTATCTCGCTTGATTTGATTGAGGTAAATCTGTATAAATTGGGTGACAACAAAAATGCCGGTAACATGTTCGACGAAATGCCAGTTAGGTTTTCGTTTGAGCAATCATCGATAGGGATGAAAATTAGGTAGTAACTGAAGTAGGTTGGCTCAAATATGGTAATTGAGCTTCTGAATCTTTTCATATTGTCTGTTCATATGCATAAAAGTCTGTAATTTGATCAGTGTTGAGTAGGGAGAGAGAGGGGGGGGGGGGGGGGGGGGTTTACAATTTCAAGAACCAGAAACCCATTTTATTAGGTTATTCCTCACCCTCCAATGAAAGATTTACATTTGGGATGTTGATATAGTATGTTTTTTAATTGCTGTCAACTTTGTGATTGTTGTAAAATTCTACATTTTTATGAAAGTTCTTGCAAGTGTTTTGAGCTTTATAAAAAATCACATATATCAAATTTGCTTCTAAAAGGTACTTGGTTTATAATCAAATGCTAAAGATAAGCTTTCTACACTTAGGTTATTTACCAACACAAATTGGGTAAGATGTTCAGTTTGGGCAAGCTTTGAAAATGATTGTTTACCGGGTATTTTATAGTCGGCGCTACCTTTATCTTCTTGCACTGACCAGGTAAGTAAGATGGTAATGCTGGCCAGGTAGGTGCTCGGTCAGCACCATGAGTAAGATCAGTGGTAAACTAGCTGATGTTGGCCGAGTCGGCAGCAGTAGGTCAACAAGCCAGGTTATCATCATAACTTTTTCTCATAAAATATCCAAGAAACCACAAGTCAATGCAGCAATGCACTTTTCCTTGTGGTTTCTGACATTTTCTTGCGCATCTAGATGAAAAGTGCCCCCACTGCAAAAATAAATTGAGGCACCACAGCTTGCAGCACCGCAATGACATGCGTTGACACACAAAAAGCAAGCTAAAGTCGCAGCTTGCGGCACTGCATGAAAAAGTAACTTGCAGGTTGATTTGCGGTTTCTTGGCTATTTTGTGAGAGAAGATAAAATGGTGGCTATAATATAAAACTTTTTTTCATGAGGTGGCCATTTAAGATGATAACACTAGACAATCCCTTATATTTCTTTGTTTTGTCTATGAACAATGTTGGGTTTAATTTGTGTAGACCAAGGTAGTGTTTGTGGATCATATGGCTTGAATATGTGATAATTGGTGTGTTGGTTTTTCTGTCACTTAGGGGCTGTTTGGTTGGTTTTCCAATTAAGTTCTGTACGACTAAAGCTGTCTGTATGGATTAATCTGTCTATATAGATTGGGAAGGTTTTGTTTGGAAGGGTTTTCCATAGATGGAAGGATTTTACTTTTTAATTGGGAGGGACAAGTTTGGAAAAAGAAAAAAAAACTTGTCTGCATAAAGCTCCCCCTAGAAGCTTAAGGAAAAATCCACTTTCTATATCATTAAGCCACTACCAAACAGCAGCTGACCGAATAAACTGTAAGCTCCATTAAGCTCTTTAAGCTGCTAACAAACAGGCCTTTATTTTTGCTGGCAGTGTGTAAAGGGGGAGATGGTTTTGTGCTTTCCTTCAACACCTCAGAAGTTGTGGATGACAGTGGCTTTGTTTCTTGGTGGTTCATCCCTATTTGGTGTTGGTTTGCATCTTTCTTATGTACATGTTGCTCCTCAACAAGCTCGAATAAAAGCCCGAGGTGATTTTGTGAAGGATAAGTTGAGAAAGAAATATGGGTATGACCAGTTTCCGTACGAGAAGTTAAAGTCTAAGTTCCCTTGATCGTTGCTGCTGATTGGTATGTTCTATTTAATTGTTTACATTAAAGTTCTTTTACTACTTCAAATGAAAATGTGAGCCAAATTCCGCTTTGAAGGCGTATCTAGTTGTACGAAAACTCAGTAAACATATAGCGCACACGCGACACGCCGTAAGATTCGCACGATGAGGTTATTAGAGCATCTCCAGCAGCTATATCTTTTAGAAATTTTGGATATTTGAGAAAAAATTGCTGCAAACAACTATGCTAAATTCTCCTCTAAATAGAGGGAAAAAAAAGAGAATGGTGAAATCTCCAAATTTAAAAGAGAAGAGGAACAATATAGCATACGTGTTGGAGATGCTCTTACCTAGAGCATCTCCAATAGATATGCTGAAATAGAGATTTTGGAGATATTTCTGTTGCAACAGCTATGCTATATTGTATGCTAAAATAGAAAAGAGGTGAGAGAGAGAGGGTGGAAATCTCAAATTTGGAAAATTTTCTAAAACTCAATTTGTAAGAGAGAAAATACTATTTAATTCTTCTCACCAAATAGGAGACATAGAGATCAAATGTTTAGGAGAGAAATAATATTTTATTAAATGTATTGAGTATTTTAATAATATAATTAATGTTGGAATCTCTAAAATAGAGTAGTTGTTGGAGTTGGTATTTTAGAAAAATTATAAAATATCTGTCGGAGATGCTCTAAGGGTTTTAACTTCATATGTTTGATGCAATTGGTTCAAATAGGAAAGAAACTAGTATCCTCCTTTTCCTTATCTTTTGCTAGCACTTTTGCATAAGCCTGAGGTCTTCACTCTTCATGAAAACAGTAGTTCTACCCTCCGATTCGGACTACTTACGTCCACCCCTCTCAGACACTGCTTTTGGGCGAGATATGCTGGGTTGGTTTAGTTTAAGAAAGAAACTAGTACCCGCATCATATGTACCCTTATTCATGTCGAAGTACCTTGTAGGACTTTCTTCTTCTCAAAAGGGCTCCCATTTTCTCCCCTAGTGATGATGCTTTCTTTTTAATGAATTTGAACCATTCCATCTTATATAACATTAATACAATGATTGCAGATCGATCAATCCCGCTACGCAGAGATACGTCACGGTAGGAAGAAAGCATCATTTTTCATTGTTTAGATCATTCATGTAAAAGATTTATGAGAAATACTATCTATATGATTGTTGAAGTTGGATTTTGGAGTATTGATTGTATTGTAGACACATACATGTAGCCTTCAATAAGCCTATTTTTCTGTGAAGTGTTGTAATGAAGTGCTAAATGGATACATTTCAGATGTAAAGAATAGTTTACCAGCAATGTAAAAGGTAATAGGTGTGATACCTTTTGTTCAATAAGAAGATGATTTAACCTCTTTATCATCAAAAAAAAAAAAAAAAAAAAACGGCCTGAAAGTACTAACCTCTTATATGATAAGACATAAGTGATGATTAAGAGGTAATTTTCAATAACAAATACCACCTCAATCACTTATCATGACAACTTCAACTTGACTAGGGGTTGTTTGTTTTTCTAAAAAAACCTCTTAATGACTCTTAAGTCTGAATCGTTCAGACCTTTTTATACACCACTTCTTATTAATCAAAACTAAAATAAGACTTCAAACCTCTTAAAAAACAAACGGCACCTAAGAAACATATCTTATGTCGTGACTACCTTGAGGGGTAGCTCAACCGTTAAGACCTTGGTTTACTGTCCAAAAATCACTGGTTCAGGCGCGCCCCCTCAAGGAGTCAAGATCACCAGAAGATTTTATGTTGGTTAAATTCAGTGTCCCATGGAATTAGTGTGTGTCAATGAAGAATCTATTTGCTACCGACTTTTAAGGTATTAGTTGTGTAAGTTAGGGGTGGTTTGTTTGTTTTTTTTTTAAACCTCTTAATAGCTCTTAAGTCTAAATCGTTCAGACATTTTTACACACCACCTCTTATTAATCATAACTAAAATAATAATTCAGACATTAGACCTCTTAAAAAACAAACGACACCTTAGTCTGAACATCCATAGTTACAAAAAAAAACTATGTTGCATTGTAAAAGGGTTTTCAAAAATAGTCATTCTATTCTTTGGGGTAAATAATATGTTTGTATACATTTGATCCCATACCTCATCATTGCATAAGTTAATACTAAAGGGCAGTTTACCAATTACTTCAGCAAAAGTCACCATCCTCAACATTCTTCACCACTAAAATGAATAACGAATTGTTAGGATTTTTAACACGGTAAGTGCAGTCGTATTATCGATCAATCCTACGCCTTTTATTAGGTAAGATCATCAGTTTATGTGCCATGCTCAACAAGTGCACCCAATAAAGACTTGACCAGTAATTATTTGGTAAAAGAGCTCATTAAACCGGTCTATATGCCTAATTTTGCATAAATTAGTAGTAAACAAATAGAACCATGAAATTGAATCAATAGCACTAGTATTAATGAAAAGCAGGGTAAAGCTTACATTAATCAACCCTTAAAGATTCATAAAAGTCACATTTTAACAAACATAAACACATCAAAATTTCGGTTCCAGTAAAAATAATCTATGAATTCAAACTCGATACGACAAAATGCTTCTAAGCAGCACCCTTTCCTTTCTTCTTCTGGAGCTTCTTCATGTAGAACTCAAGCTCCTTACCCTCCAAGATGTATCTGCCAACATTCAAACAAATATATGTCAAAAAGAACCCACAAAACCTGAAACACGACACTGAGAAAGAAAAACTTATTATAATTCAAACCACGTCCAAACCAAACACAATGAATCTCACACCAAGTAGGGTCTGAAAAGGGTAAGATATATGTGATGTATGTAATGTATGTAAAGAGGTGGTTTACGTGAAAACCCCGAGCTAGTAAAAAGTTATAGAAAATAAGATTTTGGTAAAAAAATCTTGGTTGTAGAAGTTGGACAAATCACAAGCGTTTGAAAAGAGACGAGATAGAAAAAATAGGGCTCTTTCAGTGTAAAACCTTAAACAAGATTTAAATTAAATACATGACCTCCTGAACTATAAGAAAAATATGGCTTCATATCCATCAGAAGATCATAGATTTAACTAAAATCTCATTTAAGGTTATATACTTGCATATCTCTAAAAAAGAATAAAGGGAAGACCCAACGATACCAGTTACACCATGTCTGCTGGCTTGGTTTATATGATCAGCATAGTATATAATCGATAGATTGGATACTTGCATTTAAATAAAAAATAAATACGTTGACAAAAGACATACCCATCAGCTCGGCCACACTGGCCAGGGCGTGACGAAATTGCTGCTAAAAGACGACCACTTGAAAACTGCTCCTCAACATGGGGGTCAAGTTTGCGCTCCTCTTGACGCTTCTCCAATTTTCTCACAACATGGTTGCTCTTCTTTGCCTCCTCGGTAGCAGCCTCTGCCTCCTACAAATAATTCAAATCACAATAAAAATCACAAGCAATTTTGAATACCCTGTCTATAATCAAATTAATTAAAGGTTGGCCATTAATGGATGCAAGTGTTTGCATATAGATTTAGCTTTTTTAAACTTAGGATAAGCATCTCAAATTCTCAAATGGCAAGTATATATAAATACTCCATTTTGAACTAATATCAATAATGCAACACCAAGAAATTAGATACAATAAACAAGAAACAAATGATAAATAACCAAACAAAATCAAGTTGAATGAGAACTTCCAAAAAAAATCTATATACATAATGTATAAATCCAAAAACTATAAGAAAAAGAACATACCTCTCCCTCTTTCTTGGTAGCAGTAGCTGCTGGTTTCTTCTTGCGACCAATGTCAAGTCCATAGTGTTGAAGATACCATTGTTTAAAGGGTGCAGCATCAACCTGAACGATTGCACCCTTGACTAGAGTCTGTGTCCTGACCAACTCGTTGTTTGATGCATTGTAAACCACATCCAAGATACGTGTCTTCCTGGTGACAGCCTCGCTTCCCCAAGAGTAGTTACCTGTATCTAACCTCAAAGCACGCCACTTGACATTACCACCGCGAACCCTGACCCTTCGAACAGTCTTGTTGCTGGATATTTTAGTGTTGGCAGGCTGTCGTCCGAGCTCGTACCTTTTAGGGGAAGAAAGAATAATAAGAGTATTAAAAACATTGGGCAAAACACATACGGTATGACATCATCCAAATCTTGTGACACTTGTTCTCAGCACAAAAATATTAATAACAAGAAGCTAAGATTTTCAAAAGCATTTGTTCAAAAATCATAAATTCACTTTTTTTCCAATCATTGAGATAGAATCAATGCATTATTCAACAATGATAACATAACCTCAGATTTTTACAAGATAGGTTCACAAGTAAAAACATCTACAAACTGTGCCCTATCAGAGTCCCATTATCTCACCACTATGAACTACTCTACAATCAGAGAAGATATTTCTCTAATTACCATAATATGAATAGTTGCAAGCAGAGTATCATTTATATGGCTCATTTACCCATAATCAAAATTGAAACTAAGAGGCTGTTTGTTTACCTCAAAATGGTTTCATTAAGAAGCAACCTCTGAATTGTTAAGAGGTATCTCTTTTCAGCAAAAAAAAAATGTATGCCCGTTAATGGTTCCAAAACTCTCTGAATGATTTTGTAGGGTGACCTCCCTTAACCATTCAGAGCCCTAATTTTATTCTGAACAATTAAAAAACAACAGTATTTCATTTTGCACTATATCATAAGAGCCTACCAAACCATTCAGCAAATGCCAAACAGCACCTAAGAGCTGAATACAACCGTACAACCACACCAGAATGTCTGAAATCAGAGGCATAAATGATGATACTACGAGAAGAACGTAGTGTTGGAATTTTATCTAATCTAATACAATAAAAATGAAAATAGTATGGAGTGAATAAAATAGATGTCAAACTCAAGCAGAAGAATCTATATAGTTCACTGAAATCGAAAGCATATAGGATGACTGTCCCAACACATTAACGAATCTGATACTTATGAATAATACTTCACATTATCATAATCGAAATCAATAAGAAAAAACCAAGGAAAAGGAGTTCAAAGCAACCACAAATTGCAAAAATACACCGATAGAAAGCAGGAACTTTAAACAATCAAAAGCCTACTAGCATGTACAATGAATGAATTTCGATTCTGTATCTTTCTATTTTCGAAATCGTCATATCATAATCCAGAAAATGCAAAAACCATAACTTACTTTCGCTTCTTCCTCCACGCCTTCTTCTTGCCACCAGTGGCACGTCTCTTGTGCATCGAATCACGAGAGATACCTGCAACAATAGCGAACAATTAACCACCATCAGTATGTTCATAAGATCACGAAAAATATAGATTACAAAGGAGTAAAGCAAATCCAATGTATAAGAATTTGATCTAGCCATTGGTACAGCATACATACCCATGTTTGCAGATCGGAAAGCTCCTCCTGCGGCTCTGAACTCAAGTAACAAAGAGAAAGCTAGGGTTTGGCAGGAAGATGGCTTAAAAAGGAGAAGCGATTTGCTTCTAAACCCTAGTCCAGTAAACTTTTAAGTAACGATTTCAAATGCCCAACGTAAATGGGTTTGTGGCAGGCCCACTTATTTGGCCCAAACTTAATAATTAGGCCCAAAAAACGTATACAGATTGTAAGGTAGTTTTGTAAAATTATAACAAAAAATGTATTTAAAATTTAGGGGGTTGTTTACAGTTGTTGAATGGTTTGATGCAAAATTTTTAAGTGGTCAGAATGATTAACAGACTCTTATGATATAGTGTAAAATGAAATACGGTTGTTTTTTAATTGTTCATAATGAAATTAGGGTCCTGAATGGCTGAATGGTTAAGGAAAGGACATGATACAAAATCATTCAGAGGGTTTTGGACCGTTAGAAGGCAGACATTTTTCTATGCCAAACAAGATCCATCTCTTAGCGATTCAGATGTTGCCTCTTAATGGAACCATTAAGAGGTGAACAAACAACCACTTAGTATGTATGTAATAAGGGATTGTTTGGCAGTTGCTGAATGTTTTGGTGCAGGATGATTAAGTGGTTAGAATGTTTAAGAGGCTCTTATGATATTGTGCAAGATGAAATATGGTTGTTTGACAATTGTTCAGAATGAAATTATGACGCTAAATGGTTAAGGAAGATTCAAGATACAAAATCATTTAGAGGGTTTTAGAACCATAAAGAGACAAACTTTTTTTTTTGTTAAACAAAATTCACCCTTTTAGCAATTAAGAGCTTGTCTCTTAATGAAACTATTAAGAGGTAACAAACTGCCCCTAAGACTTGTATCGTACAAATCGTATTTAAGCCCAACACACAACCACTCCCACTTATTAGGACGCTTAGTTTTTTTTTTTTTGGTATCATATAAACCTAATTTTGTTGTAGTGATAATTTTTCTTAATTGTTTGAATAATCATTGTTTTTTAATCTATTATAATTTTTATGTTGTTGTTATTTTAATTATTTGTTATTTAACTATATATTAATAATTCAAAATAACCAAACTTAGTTTTCAATATTTTGCTCGCATATTTCAATCTCAACTCAAAAAAATGTGAGTGTATCTTGATTTCCTTCGTTTTTCTAAACTTGAGATTGTTTCCGCTATTTTTTTGTGAATTTAATAATTTTTAAATAAATATAAATATTTTTATTTAATATATACTTTACTTTAAGGAATTTGATTTGTACTTATTTTAAGGAATTTGATTTGTGACTGGACATACAAAAATTTTAAAAAAATAACTGTAAAACACAATAAATTTTATAGCAGATTATTCTTTTGGTCTCTGTAGTTTGTTTAAAGATTGATTGGTTTTTCATAACGGCTGCTAACTGATATTGTTAAGTGGAGGGACCATGAGTTTTATGAAAATAAAAAGTTAGAAATACCAGTGTAGATAATCTATACTATATTATAAAGATGACATAAAAACTCTTAATTACAACTCACTAAGCTTTATGTACTATCATTTAAAGCTATCTACTTAAAATCTTTTAAAAATAACTAGTAAAACCTAATGTACTATCTGTAAAGCTTTTAACCCTAATTAATATATTTCATCCTTATCCCCCAAAAACCTTATCTCTAATCCCCAAACCCTAAAATTATGAAATTTGAATTCTGATAAACATAATCAAAACAGGATAAACATCTCAATTTAAATATAAAAAATTTAAAATATATAAGATAATTAATGAATTTTAACAAACTACTTAATTTTTTTTATATAAAAAACATTATATTGTTAAGCCTAAATTAAACAAATTTATATATAAAAAACCATTATCACTCAATTAAAAAACAATTAATGAAGCAATATGTACTACTTTTAAATGTTTTTAACCCTAATTAATAAATTTCATCCTTATCCCCAAAAATTCTTATCTCTAATCCCCAAATCCTAAGGGGGCGTTTGGTTCGCAGATTCTGATGGAATCTGATGAAATTGGAATGTCCAATTCCTTTGACCAAATTCAATTCTCTTGTTTGGTTCATTCTTTTCTAAGGAAGGAATGTGTGAATTCCACCAAATTCCACAAATGAAGGATTTGAACATTCCATCCTAAAACCCAAGGATTTCAATGGAATGGAATCTTATATTTTGATAATTCCAAATTTACCCTTTACTCCAAACTAAACCCTACTAATATTGATTATCAGCAAACACAAACTATCTCTCTCATCTCTATCTCCCTCTCTCTCCTCCCTCTCTCTCCTCTCTATTTCTCTCCTCTCTTTATCTATCCTCTCTCTCTCTTTATCTCTCCTTTCTCTCTCTTTCTCTTTCCTCTCTCTCCTCTCTCTTTATCTCTCATCTCTCTCCTCTCTCTCCCTCTCTCCTCTCTCTCTCTCTCCTCTCTCTCTTCCCTCTCTCTCCTCCACTCTCTTCTCTCTCCTCCACTCTATCCTCTCTCTCTCCTCTCTCTCTCCTCTCTCTCCCTCTATCCTCCACTCTCTCCTCCACTCTCTTATCTCTCCCCCTCTATCTCTCCTCTCTCTCCTTTTCTCTCTCCCTCTCTCTCTCCTCCTCTCTCTCCTCTCCTCTCTCTCTCCCTCTCTCTCCTCACTCTCTCGACATCATTCATGTGCTAAAATAATAAAAACAATTTTTGTTAAAAATTAAACTATTTAATGACTATTTTATTAAAGTAATTTTTGTTTAAAAAATTAAAATAATCAAAAAGGGTATTTTGGTCATTTACCAAAATTCCATTCCAATTCCGAAGCTACAATCTGTGAACCAAACAGAAAAATTCCAATTCATTTAACAGATTCCATTCCAATTCTGTCAACCAAACAGGTGGTCAAACCTGACAACATTTCATTCCAATTCCATTAAAGTCAAATTCCTTTGACAGATTCCATTCCATCCAAAAACATTCTGCGAACCAAACGCCCCTAAAACTATAAAATTTGAATTTTGATAAACATAATCAAAACAGGATAAACATCTCAATTTAAATATAAAAAATTTAAAATATATAAGATAATTAATGAATTTTAACAAACTACTTAATTTTTTTTATATAAAAAACATTATATTGTTAAGCCTAAATTAAACAAATTTATATATAAAAAAATCATTATCACTCAATAAAATTCATCCAAAATCGTACTGTAAATCAATAAAAAACAAAAAATAAAAATAAACATTAAAATCATGATGTATCTCGCTGCATTGCGCGAGTACGCTTCTAGTTTATATTAGAGACCAAATCCAAAATATAAGCAAACCATTAACAGCCACAATTGTAATTCACTCTATTTATCTTATTTTACTTATTGTTAAAATTTATTATTTGTTTCACTTGTTTATTTAATAATACTATCATCGTTGTGTACATGTGATTTTTGTTTTATTTTAAACTAAACATCTATATATATACTACCTTATAAAACATATTTCAAAATCTCTTAAAAACAATGTTTGATGCACAATGTATAAGTGTTTTCTACACAATCTCTTAAATCTCTTAATTACAATCTATAAAGCATATTGTACTGTTGTTTTATGCATATTTTTTTAAAATCACTTAATTACAACCCTTGTAAACATCTTGTACAACTTGTATTAGCTTATTACATTTTTCAAGAATGAGTCAGAACCATACACGCTCATCTTCCCTATCACGCGTTTAGGTTTTCAAGAATGAAAGAGGCGATTCAATTTCTTGAGAGGCCATTCACGTTTCCCAGGTAAAAGATTATGTTTCTTTCTAATTTCTTGCTCACTCTATGTCTTGATTCTTCATCTCACATTCGTTTTTTCTTTCAATGGCCATCCACTCTCTGTCTTATTTCTTCCTCTCACTCTCGGAGGCTGTTCTTTCTTTTCTATTTTACTTATGCCTTTCTTTTTTATACAGATCGTTGATAAGTATGTGAAAGATGCTAGAACCCTAATTGTGTCTCAGGAGCACAACTTCATAGGGCATTAATCTTCAACCGACATGGTACCGATGGTAGGTTCATTTTTTTTCTTATGGTTTCCAGTTTGCACAACCCCTTCTTCGACTTTCCATTTCTATCGTCCCCTCTCCTCGACTCTCAATTCAAATACACGATTAAGTGATTCTAGGGGCATGATTTCATGAAACAGTCGATTTGATTCAATTGAATCAACTTATGTGTTGTGGCAACTGACATGTGTGTGATTCGATTCCATCGACTTCAGCAAACAGTGTAACTCGAAGTCTTCACTGTCTCGATTTGATTCAAGTGGTTCATTCCAAGGTCTCGATGTGAGTTTTTTGGTTTATAAACTTTCATCCCCTGTGTTTTTGTTGCACTTTTGCAAACTTGTTTAGGTAGATGTTGTAACACCCGGAAATTCAGGTAAGTATAATGTTTTGTTTATCTTGCGGTTATATGTTGATCAAAATAGAATTATATGATAACTTACTATTTGGTGTAAATGTTGTTCTTTGGTTATGATTGAAGTATAGAGTGGCCTGTGAGAAACAGTGGACCTCGCGACTTATGTCGCGGGTGGTAGTCGCGGCACAAGCCGCGTAGTCCACTGGAGTGTAAGCCTTCTAGGTTACGCGCGACTTATGGCGCGGGTGAGAGTCGCGGTGTAACCCGCGTGACTCACTGGAGTTCGCGGGTGTGATGCACACGGGTGACTTATGTCGCGGGTTCAAGTCGCGGCATAAGCCGCGGGTCGACCTGCAGACCCTAAAACCCCCATTTGCTCATTTCCCTTTCATTTTCTAACACCAAAATCAGATCAAACCGAGTGAGTTAGGGTTTTTGGGTGTGACAACCGTCAAGATTAGTGCTCAGGTTAATTTCTAAGCTAATGAAAATTAAGATTTAAGTATTTGCCACTCCTTAAATTGCATAAAATTTTTAAGATAAAAGTTTCCTAAAAAAAAAAAAAAAAAAAAAATTTAGGAGGTTGCGTAGAATGCCCGGAACAGTCCAGCAACTGACCGTCACAATTCAGAAATGCCAAAAATATTGATTAAGGCCCAAAATATATAAAATTATAAAGTTATATTATTTTAGTTGAAATACTTTCATTTTTTTTATAAAAGTTGTTTTAAGCAAAAATTGAGAATCGAGTATTTCGGTTCTCGATTATATCTGATATTTTAAGAAAATAGACTAAGTATTTTAATTAATATTTATTTTTTTATTTAACCTTGACTAGTCATGGACACTTGTCATGACTACACCATCCTTATTATTATTTTTATTTATTTAATGAATAAATCTCAATTAAAATCAAATGAGAAAGGGTTAAACCCTCATTTTAAACTCTTTATCTCCCTCCCTCTCTCCCTACAATCGGCCGAACCACCACCACCCCCATCTCCATATCATTTTCAAAATTTAAGCTAAATCAAGAGTGAAATCAAGAAATTGGACATCAATTTGAAGATTAGAACAAAGTTTGCACATCAATTTCACAAGGTATCATCCAAAAACCTACCTTTTTGTCTACACTTAGGTATTTTTGGTTTTAACTTGAAATATTGAAATTATGCATAATGTGGTTATGAAAATTTGGTTTTTGTTCATGAAATGGATTACTTTTGGTAGATACAATGTTATGTTGCAAGTTTTGATTACAATTTCAAAGAAAGAAATTGGTTTTTCATCAAGAATCTTGGTTTGATGTTCATGCATAAGGAATTTTGATACATTAGTGGCTTATTCTTTCACTTAAAGAATGCATGCATATAAAGCTTGAAGTACTAATGATAATGGTATAGTGATCATGTTTGCATGAAGAATAGTTTAACTTATATATGTTCTTAAGATGGAAATTCTCAAATCCAAATGATTAAGAACATAAAAGTGATGTTTATATCACTTTAGTTAGTAGATTGTTCATTTGGGTGTTGGATGAGCATCTAAAGATTGCTATGAGTCCATAAATCAAAAGGTTTTCATCTCAAGAATATGTGATGATTGATTATGGTGTGATAACATATGGTTATTTTATTAAACCAATGGGAAAATGATCACCATTTCAAAATGTCATAATCTTAACCTTCTGCAGATTTGCTGTCCAGAAAATGGACCTACCTCCAACATGCATAAATCATGTTCTACATGTCAAAATTTGGGCTTTTTGCTTATAGACTTCAATTTAAGGTGTTAGCTTTCTAAAAAGTCCAAAAACACTAATTTTGGAGATGATTTGAGCACTTAAATGAATTTTACAAGAAAATGGTGCAATCTGTCCAGTGAAGACAGATTCAAACACCTATCTTGTGGAGGCCATAATTTCCTCATTTCTTATCCCAAATTAAGTGAATCTTTTTCCAAATGATAGGATTTTGAGTTAGGTTTACACCCATATAAGGATTATGGGCTAATTCAAAGAATTGATACCTCAAAAGCATGCTACAAGTGAGGTATGTCACTGATCCGAAAATCAGTGACACACTGCTTTGTGGAAATTATTTCAGGTATCAAAACTCATCCAAAAATTATGAAAAAGTGCAGATTTACTCTTGACACACTATAGTATTACCACAAAAATTTTGGTGAATTCATTCCTTTGGGAAGATATGTTTCTATAGTGGTTTTGTTAACCAAAATATTGGACAGCTTCTGCTGAATTTTCAGAAAAGTGATTATAATGAGTTCTAAAATAGTGTTAAGGCATAATAAGTCTATAATTGATCTAAAAATGGTTTTGGCTATTGAAACCTACTTAATGGCATTTCATAAGTTATTGGGACGGGTCATTTGGACATAGGAACGGGTATTAATGTATTTCCTCTATGGCAACCTTCACTATAGGAAACCAAGGAAGCGGCACCTATTTTGAGCACTATCATTAAGTTTCCAAGTTCACTCTCAAGGTGAGTATTCACAGCCCCTCTTTTATCGTTTTACGTATTTTGGGGTGAAAAGCATGCTTAAGTACGATTTTAATGATTCATGAGTTAATTGAAATATTTTGCGCTGTTAAGTCGCCAAGGCTTGTTTTCAAGCATTTTAAAAAGTAAGATGTATGACGTTAAATAGTTGGTATGTTGAGTATTTAAGAGTTAGTCCCCAGACGACACTACTATTAACCCAGAAAATTGGGCCTATAGTATTAGTGGATAGCGCTATTTGGGCTTGACCAACCCCACTTCTTACAGCTGACGAGCTAGGAGTGCACTATACTAGAGAAGTGATTGAACATGTGGCGCTTGAGACCACCTCTGAGTCAAGGCACACGGGGCAAAAACAAGGGTCCGGGACGGTTTAGTAGTGGCTCAACCAAGTTTAAGTTATACCGACTCAAGTCATACGTAAAGCAATACTCATAAAATTTTCAAGTTAAGCTAATGAGCACGAATATGCTCCAAGTATTTGAGCACGTATATGCTCTAAGTATTCAATTTAAGCTAATGAGCACGAATATGCTCCAAGTATTTGAGCACGTATATGCTCTAAGTATTCAATTTAAGCTTTTGAGCACGAACATGCTCCAACTATCAAATCTTGCATATAAAATGTTTTGTGCATATTTAAAACCTGTGAACTCACCAACTCTCGTAGTTGACCATATTTTTGTACATGCTTTTCAGGTAATCAAGAAGGTAAATTTTAAGGGTCGTTCTGCGTATGATCCGAATATGCTTGGGGGATGTACAAACTTTTGGACAATGTTATCTTGAAATATCTCGGGATTGTAATTTCACGATAAACTTTCTACTACTAAACTTTGTAATATATTTTTATTAAATGTATGGTGGTTGAACTTTATGCTTGTGGATTGTTTATCGAAAATTGTTATACCCCGTGTTTCCGCTTTAGCGGGGTGTGACAAATTTGGTATCAAAGCCACAGGTTATAGAGAATACCGGTTTTATACAAAACCATACACTATAACCCTATAAAAAAAAAATTAATTTATTTTACAAACGAAATTACGAACCCGAGTACATCCCTAGCATGACTAAGATGTGTCTTTTGTAATCACACCCTAACTTAGGCAAAGCTTGATCACCTTTGTTTAATTTGAGTGTGCGTAATAGAGACATGGATCGGGTATGCTAAAAGTTACTAAAAATAGAAACTTTTCAATTCAAAGACATAAAGCATGTTTTGTTTGTGAGTTCGCATGACATTTTTGGGTTATTAAAGGATATTATCATGTGCTTAATAATTAAATTTTGTTAATTATCGCAGTCGACATGTCTCGTTCCCCACCTAGAGAGCAATCCCCTGATGAATCAGGTTATCTCACCCACATACCTGGGAGAAATACTCCTCCTAGTGAAGAGTATGACCCTTCTGAGCATGAGTATTCCGATTCCGAGCATACACCAGTAAGATCCGCTACGCCCACACCAGATCCGATACCATGTGCTACACCTGAGTGTAAGAAGACTCCTATACCAGCTAGAGATGAGGCAGGGCCTTCTCGGCCCAGGGGTCTGAGGTTATCACCCCCTTCACCTGCTAGGATACCGGCACTCCCACTAGCCGGCATGACTGAGGCTGAGACATACTGGGTTAGGAGTTTGTCTCGGAGTATGGAACGGTTTAGGTTGCAAGTTGATTACCATGAGTATTCCATTGACTCACTTAGGGAAATGATGAGTATGACTGACAATATTACAAAAGGGATGATATCGATGATGGGATCTAGTGATGATATGATAGGGAAGATATTTGGAGAGCTAGCGGAGACTAGAGCGATGGTGACCTGGATGCACACTTGTTTGTCGACCGTGATGGGATTCTTGGTAGTGATTTTGGCTCTGGTGATGGTACACTTTTGGCGTATGTAGTTTGAGACTGATGCATGATTTGGGTTGTTAAAAAAACTATATTTTGGGGCTTGTAGCCGTGACTTTAAAACACTTGACTCATTTTGGATTGTCATATTTTGTAAATGTTTGAATGATGTATGTCTTGATGATGGATGCTTATGATATATTTTGTTATGCATGATTCTAAGTCTTTAAGAATGTATTCTTTATGATTTATTTATCGTGTCATGTTTGTATGGTGGAATGGAATTTAATTAGACTTTAAAAAAAAATTGCAATTAGAACGATGCCGCCAAGAAGGGAAGACCCCGAGATTGCTCGGCTTGTAAACGAACAAATTCTTGCAACACTCCCTGCCATAGTTAGCCAGATAGCAGCGGGATTAAATGCAAATCCACCTAACCAACCAGGAGTTGGTGTTAACGTTGAAAGAGAATGTACATATAAGACCTTTAGGACTTGTAATCCAAAGGAATTCCATGGTACTGAAGGAGCAGTTGGATTACTGTCTTGGATAGAAGGAATGGAGTCTGTCCTTCATATCAGTAAATGTCCGGAAACTAAGAAGGTAGAATTTGCAACTTGTTTATTACAAGGGAGAGCACTGACTTGGTGGAACACCCAAGTGCAAACGAGAGGAAGAGTTGCAGCAAATGGATTGACATGGGACGAGTTCAAAGAGATGATAAAAGGGGAATATTGTTCAAGGAGTGAAATGCAGAAGTTGCAGGCAGAATTCTGGGATCATGAGATGAAAGGCAATGATGTAGATTCATACACGGCACGATTCAATGAGTTGGCGAAAATTGTACCACATCTGGTAACACCAGAAGAAAATCGAGTTGACAGGTACATCTGGGGATTGGCACCGGAAATTAGAGGAGACGTAACTTCGGGAAAACCGAAAACTCTTCAAGAGGCTGTGGATTTAGCAACGAAGCTCACCAATAATGCAATTCGTTCAGGACTTTTCTCTAGTGACAAAGCCAAAGGAAAGAGGAAAGTTGAAGAGGGTTTAAGGAGGCAGGATGACCGAAGGAGGGGAAAGGATCGGAGAATCATGGGTAACTATGGGGTTCAGGTGCAGGCAGCCGATAAGGGAAAAGGGACACATCCAAGATGTGACAAGTGTAATAGGCCACATGTCGGAAACTGTATAATATGTCGCAAGTGCCACCGAGGAGGTCATTACGAGAAAGATTGCAAGGCTGGAGGAAGGAGAGTTTGTTTCGAATGCGGGAGCCCAGATCATTTTAAAAACAACTGTCCCAGGGTGAACAGAAGGGCGAATGCGAATCAGATTCGGCCAGTTGGACAGAGGGATCAAAGGGGCCAAGCAAGAGGCCGAGTGTTTGAAATTGGGGCGGAAGAAGCAAGGCGGGACCCAAATGTGATTACAGGTACGTTTCTCTTAAACAATCACTCCGCATCTGTACTATTTGATTCTGGAGCAGATAAAAGTTTTGTGTCGTTAAATTTTAGACCGAAAGTTAAACAAATGACACAAAAATTAAAAGAAGACTATGTCATTGAGTTTGCTAATGGGCAAGAAATTAGGGTCAAAGATGTACTTCCAAATTGTACTCTAAGTCTAGCTGAAAAGGATTTCAAAATAGATTTAATCCCAATAAAGCTAGGTAGCTTTGATATAGTCGTGGGCATGGATTGGTTGTCAAAGAACCACGCGGAGATAAGTTGTTCCGAGAAGATTCTCCGAATCCCGTTACCGGGAGGAGAAGTACTTATAGTACCTGGAGAAAAATCTAAGAGAAAACTGAAGATGGTGTCTTGTATGAAAATGCGGAAGTACCTGAGGAAAGAATGTGACGCATTTCTGGCGCATGTAATAAGTAAAGAACCTAAGGAGAAGTGTTTGCAAGATATTCCGGTAGTCCAAGAATTTCCTGAAGTATTTCCTGAGGAGTTACCTGGATTACCTCCACCGAGACAAGTCGAATTCCGTATCGATTTGGTTCCAGGAGCTGCACCGGTGGCCAAGGCACCGTACCGTTTGGCACCTTCTGAGATGCAAGAACTGTCAGAACAACTACAAGAGCTACTCGACAAGGGATTTATTAGGCCTAGCTCTTCACCTTGGGGAGCACCAGTACTTTTTGTTAAAAAGAAGGACGGGACGTTCCGAATGTGTATTGATTATAGGGAACTCAATAAGCTGACCTTAAAGAATTGATACCCACTTCCCCGAATCGACGATTTATTTGATCAATTGCAAGGCGCATCGTACTTTTCAAAGATTGACTTACGGTCCGGATATCATCAAATGAGAGTGCGTGAAGAAGACATCGACAAAACGGCGTTTAGAACTCGTTACGGTCACTATGAATTTCTAGTTATGCCCTTCGGACTGACAAACGCTCCAGCAGTTTTCATGGACTTGATGAACAGAGTCTGCCGACCATACTTGGACAAGTTCGTGATCGTGTTTATAGATGATATTCTGATTTATTCGCGAAGCAAGGAGGACCACGAACGACACCTGAAGTTGATGTTGGAATTGCTTAAGGAACAGAAATTGTACGCCAAGTTCTCCAAGTGTGAATTTTGGCTTCGAGAAGTACATTTTCTGGGTCATGTGGTTAATAAGAAAGGGATTCATGTTGATCCAGCAAAGGTTGAGGCCATTAAAAAGTGGGAAACTCCTAAGACACCGACGGAAATTCGTCAATTCCTTGGCCTGGCAGGTTATTATCGACGATTTATCGAAAATTTTTCCAAGATTGCTCAACCACTCACGTCGCTAACCCAAAAAGATAAGAAGTTTGATTGGGGAGAAAAACAGGAGGAGGCATTTCAAACGCTGAAGCATAAGTTATGCAACGCACCAATTCTAGCGTTACCAGAAGGTACAGAAAATTTTGTGGTATATTGCGATGCATCACATCAAGGTTTGGGATGTGTATTGATGCAAAGAGATAAAGTTATAGCTTATGCCTCAAGACAACTTAAAGTTCATGAAAAGAATTATACCACTCATGATTTGGAGTTAGGAGCAGTGGTATTCGCTTTAAAGATTTGGAGGCATTATCTTTATGGTACCAAGTGTATCGTTTACACTGATCACAAAAGCCTCCAACATATCTTTGATCAGAAAATGCTAAACATGAGACAACGAAGATGGGTGGAACTACTCAGTGACTACGATTGTGAGATAAAGTATCATCCCGGAAAAGCCAACGTAGTAGCAGACGCATTGAGTAGGAAGGAGAAGGTAAAACCAACAAGAGTACGAGCTATGGGAATGTTGGTACAAACGAGCCTCAAAACACAAATCTGTGAAGCTCAAAAAGAGGCACTGAAGGAGGAGAATCTAAAGAATGAAGTACTTCATCAGTCAGAAAAAGAATTTGAAACCCGATCAGATGGGGTACAATATTTCAAGAATAAGGTCTGGATACCAAAAGTGAAAAGTCTGCGGATGTCAATCTTGGAAGAAGCGCACCAATCGAAGTATTCGATTCACCCGGGAGCCGACAAGATGTACAAGGATCTAAAAGAATATTATTGGTGGTCGGGAATGAAGAAAGACATTGCTGAATTTGTGAGTAAATGTTTGACTTGTGCTAAAGTTAAAGCAGAGCATCAAAAGCCATCTGGACTCTTGCAGCAACCGGAGATACCTCAATGGAAATGGGATCAAGTATCCATGGATTTCATCACAAAGTTACCAAGAACAGGAAGAGGTAATGATGCAATTTGGGTTATTGTGGATAGACTTACAAAATCCGCGCATTTTCTTCCTATCCGAGAGGATTTCAAAATGGAAAGATTGGCACAAGTATACATTGATGAAATTGTCTCTCGTCATGGAGTACCACTATCCATCATTTCAGACCGAGACAGTCGTTTCACTTCTCGGTTTTGGCAAGCGTTTCAGAAAGCTCTGGGTACCAGGTTGGATTTGAGCACTGCTTATCATCCCCAAACAGATGGTCAATCTGAAAGAACCATTCAGACTCTGGAAGACATGTTACGCGCTTGTGCTATAGACTTCGGAGGTAGCTGGGATAAGCACTTACCATTGATTGAATTTTCTTATAACAACAGCTACCATACCAGTATTCAATGCGCGCCATATGAAGCCCTTTATGGACGTAAGTGTCGATCTCCACTTAGTTGGGTGGAAATTGGTGACAGTCAATTGTTTGGGCCTGATATTATACGGGAGACAACCGACAAGATATCGACCATACAAGACAGGCTTAAAGCTGCAAGAGATCGACAGAAAAGCTATGCAGATAATCGCAGAAAACCCTTAGAGTTCCAAAAGGGTGACAAGGTTCTTCTGAAAGTATCACCATGGAAAGGAGTTGTGAGATTTGGAAAAAGGGGCAAATTAAGCCCAAGATTCATTGGTCCATATGAAGTATTAGAAAGAATTGGACCAGTAGCTTATAAGCTTAAGTTGCCACAAGAGTTGAGTGCCATTCACGACACATTCCACGTGTCAAATTTAAAGAAGTGTATAACTGACGAGATGGCGATTGTACCCTCAGATGAAATCTTAGTGGACGAACGGCTTATTTTCAGAGAAGAGCCGGTTGAAATTTTGGATCGTGAAGTTAAGCGTCTAAGGAGAAGTAAAATTCCTATTTTAAAAGTTCGTTGGAAGTCACGTCACGGACCTGAATTTACGTGGGAAAGAGAGGATTTTATGAAGCGCAAGTATCCTCATTTGTTTAATCAAGAGGCGGTCCGGAAGTGACAAACTTTAAATTTCGGGACGAAATTTCTCGAAGTAGGGGAGACTGTGACAACCGTCAAGATTAGTGCTCAGGTTAATTTCTAAGCTAATGAAAATTAAGATTTAAGTATTTGCCACTCCTTAAATTGCATAAAATTTTTAAGATAAAAGTTTCCTAAAAAAAAAAAAAAAAAAAATTTAGGAGGTTGCGTAGAATGCCCGGAACAGTCCAGCAACTGACCGTCACAATTCAGAAATGCCAAAAATATTGATTAAGGCCCAAAATATATAAAATTATAAAGTTATATTATTTTAGTTGAAATACTTTCATTTTTTTTATAAAAGTTGTTTTAAGCAAAAATTGAGAATCGAGTATTTCGGTTCTCGATTATATCTGATATTTTAAGAAAATAGACTAAGTATTTTAATTAATATTTATTTTTTTATTTAACCTTGACTAGTCATGGACACTTGTCATGACTACACCATCCTTATTATTATTTTTATTTATTTAATGAATAAATCTCAATTAAAATCAAATGAGAAAGGGTTAAACCCTCATTTTAAACTCTTTATCTCCCTCCCTCTCTCCCTACAATCGGCCGAACCACCACCACCCCCATCTCCATATCATTTTCAAAATTTAAGCTAAATCAAGAGTGAAATCAAGAAATTGGACATCAATTTGAAGATTAGAACAAAGTTTGCACATCAATTTCACAAGGTATCATCCAAAAACCTACCTTTTTGTCTACACTTAGGTATTTTTGGTTTTAACTTGAAATATTGAAATTATGCATAATGTGGTTATGAAAATTTGGTTTTTGTTCATGAAATGGATTACTTTTGGTAGATACAATGTTATGTTGCAAGTTTTGATTACAATTTCAAAGAAAGAAATTGGTTTTTCATCAAGAATCTTGGTTTGATGTTCATGCATAAGGAATTTTGATACATTAGTGGCTTATTCTTTCACTTAAAGAATGCATGCATATAAAGCTTGAAGTACTAATGATAATGGTATAGTGATCATGTTTGCATGAAGAATAGTTTAACTTATATATGTTCTTAAGATGGAAATTCTCAAATCCAAATGATTAAGAACATAAAAGTGATGTTTATATCACTTTAGTTAGTAGATTGTTCATTTGGGTGTTGGATGAGCATCTAAAGATTGCTATGAGTCCATAAATCAAAAGGTTTTCATCTCAAGAATATGTGATGATTGATTATGGTGTGATAACATATGGTTATTTTATTAAACCAATGGGAAAATGATCACCATTTCAAAATGTCATAATCTTAACCTTCTGCAGATTTGCTGTCCAGAAAATGGACCTACCTCCAACATGCATAAATCATGTTCTACATGTCAAAATTTGGGCTTTTTGCTTATAGACTTCAATTTAAGGTGTTAGCTTTCTAAAAAGTCCAAAAACACTAATTTTGGAGATGATTTGAGCACTTAAATGAATTTTACAAGAAAATGGTGCAATCTGTCCAGTGAAGACAGATTCAAACACCTATCTTGTGGAGGCCATAATTTCCTCATTTCTTATCCCAAATTAAGTGAATCTTTTTCCAAATGATAGGATTTTGAGTTAGGTTTACACCCATATAAGGATTATGGGCTAATTCAAAGAATTGATACCTCAAAAGCATGCTACAAGTGAGGTATGTCACTGATCCGAAAATCAGTGACACACTGCTTTGTGGAAATTATTTCAGGTATCAAAACTCATCCAAAAATTATGAAAAAGTGCAGATTTACTCTTGACACACTATAGTATTACCACAAAAATTTTGGTGAATTCATTCCTTTGGGAAGATATGTTTCTATAGTGGTTTTGTTAACCAAAATATTGGACAGCTTCTGCTGAATTTTCAGAAAAGTGATTATAATGAGTTCTAAAATAGTGTTAAGGCATAATAAGTCTATAATTGATCTAAAAATGGTTTTGGCTATTGAAACCTACTTAATGGCATTTCATAAGTTATTGGGACGGGTCATTTGGACATAGGAACGGGTATTAATGTATTTCCTCTATGGCAACCTTCACTATAGGAAACCAAGGAAGCGGCACCTATTTTGAGCACTATCATTAAGTTTCCAAGTTCACTCTCAAGGTGAGTATTCACAGCCCCTCTTTTATCGTTTTACGTATTTTGGGGTGAAAAGCATGCTTAAGTACGATTTTAATGATTCATGAGTTAATTGAAATATTTTGCGCTGTTAAGTCGCCAAGGCTTGTTTTCAAGCATTTTAAAAAGTAAGATGTATGACGTTAAATAGTTGGTATGTTGAGTATTTAAGAGTTAGTCCCCAGACGACACTACTATTAACCCAGAAAATTGGGCCTATAGTATTAGTGGATAGCGCTATTTGGGCTTGACCAACCCCACTTCTTACAGCTGACGAGCTAGGAGTGCACTATACTAGAGAAGTGATTGAACATGTGGCGCTTGAGACCACCTCTGAGTCAAGGCACACGGGGCAAAAACAAGGGTCCGGGACGGTTTAGTAGTGGCTCAACCAAGTTTAAGTTATACCGACTCAAGTCATACGTAAAGCAATACTCATAAAATTTTCAAGTTAAGCTAATGAGCACGAATATGCTCCAAGTATTTGAGCACGTATATGCTCTAAGTATTCAATTTAAGCTAATGAGCACGAATATGCTCCAAGTATTTGAGCACGTATATGCTCTAAGTATTCAATTTAAGCTTTTGAGCACGAACATGCTCCAACTATCAAATCTTGCATATAAAATGTTTTGTGCATATTTAAAACCTGTGAACTCACCAACTCTCGTAGTTGACCATATTTTTGTACATGCTTTTCAGGTAATCAAGAAGGTAAATTTTAAGGGTCGTTCTGCGTATGATCCGAATATGCTTGGGGGATGTACAAACTTTTGGACAATGTTATCTTGAAATATCTCGGGATTGTAATTTCACGATAAACTTTCTACTACTAAACTTTGTAATATATTTTTATTAAATGTATGGTGGTTGAACTTTATGCTTGTGGATTGTTTATCGAAAATTGTTATACCCCGTGTTTCCGCTTTAGCGGGGTGTGACAAATTTGGTATCAAAGCCACAGGTTATAGAGAATACCGGTTTTATACAAAACCATACACTATAACCCTATAAAAAAAAAATTAATTTATTTTACAAACGAAATTACGAACCCGAGTACATCCCTAGCATGACTAAGATGTGTCTTTTGTAATCACACCCTAACTTAGGCAAAGCTTGATCACCTTTGTTTAATTTGAGTGTGCGTAATAGAGACATGGATCGGGTATGCTAAAAGTTACTAAAAATAGAAACTTTTCAATTCAAAGACATAAAGCATGTTTTGTTTGTGAGTTCGCATGACATTTTTGGGTTATTAAAGGATATTATCATGTGCTTAATAATTAAATTTTGTTAATTATCGCAGTCGACATGTCTCGTTCCCCACCTAGAGAGCAATCCCCTGATGAATCAGGTTATCTCACCCACATACCTGGGAGAAATACTCCTCCTAGTGAAGAGTATGACCCTTCTGAGCATGAGTATTCCGATTCCGAGCATACACCAGTAAGATCCGCTACGCCCACACCAGATCCGATACCATGTGCTACACCTGAGTGTAAGAAGACTCCTATACCAGCTAGAGATGAGGCAGGGCCTTCTCGGCCCAGGGGTCTGAGGTTATCACCCCCTTCACCTGCTAGGATACCGGCACTCCCACTAGCCGGCATGACTGAGGCTGAGACATACTGGGTTAGGAGTTTGTCTCGGAGTATGGAACGGTTTAGGTTGCAAGTTGATTACCATGAGTATTCCATTGACTCACTTAGGGAAATGATGAGTATGACTGACAATATTACAAAAGGGATGATATCGATGATGGGATCTAGTGATGATATGATAGGGAAGATATTTGGAGAGCTAGCGGAGACTAGAGCGATGGTGACCTGGATGCACACTTGTTTGTCGACCGTGATGGGATTCTTGGTAGTGATTTTGGCTCTGGTGATGGTACACTTTTGGCGTATGTAGTTTGAGACTGATGCATGATTTGGGTTGTTAAAAAAACTATATTTTGGGGCTTGTAGCCGTGACTTTAAAACACTTGACTCATTTTGGATTGTCATATTTTGTAAATGTTTGAATGATGTATGTCTTGATGATGGATGCTTATGATATATTTTGTTATGCATGATTCTAAGTCTTTAAGAATGTATTCTTTATGATTTATTTATCGTGTCATGTTTGTATGGTGGAATGGAATTTAATTAGACTTTAAAAAAAAATTGCAATTAGAACGATGCCGCCAAGAAGGGAAGACCCCGAGATTGCTCGGCTTGTAAACGAACAAATTCTTGCAACACTCCCTGCCATAGTTAGCCAGATAGCAGCGGGATTAAATGCAAATCCACCTAACCAACCAGGAGTTGGTGTTAACGTTGAAAGAGAATGTACATATAAGACCTTTAGGACTTGTAATCCAAAGGAATTCCATGGTACTGAAGGAGCAGTTGGATTACTGTCTTGGATAGAAGGAATGGAGTCTGTCCTTCATATCAGTAAATGTCCGGAAACTAAGAAGGTAGAATTTGCAACTTGTTTATTACAAGGGAGAGCACTGACTTGGTGGAACACCCAAGTGCAAACGAGAGGAAGAGTTGCAGCAAATGGATTGACATGGGACGAGTTCAAAGAGATGATAAAAGGGGAATATTGTTCAAGGAGTGAAATGCAGAAGTTGCAGGCAGAATTCTGGGATCATGAGATGAAAGGCAATGATGTAGATTCATACACGGCACGATTCAATGAGTTGGCGAAAATTGTACCACATCTGGTAACACCAGAAGAAAATCGAGTTGACAGGTACATCTGGGGATTGGCACCGGAAATTAGAGGAGACGTAACTTCGGGAAAACCGAAAACTCTTCAAGAGGCTGTGGATTTAGCAACGAAGCTCACCAATAATGCAATTCGTTCAGGACTTTTCTCTAGTGACAAAGCCAAAGGAAAGAGGAAAGTTGAAGAGGGTTTAAGGAGGCAGGATGACCGAAGGAGGGGAAAGGATCGGAGAATCATGGGTAACTATGGGGTTCAGGTGCAGGCAGCCGATAAGGGAAAAGGGACACATCCAAGATGTGACAAGTGTAATAGGCCACATGTCGGAAACTGTATAATATGTCGCAAGTGCCACCGAGGAGGTCATTACGAGAAAGATTGCAAGGCTGGAGGAAGGAGAGTTTGTTTCGAATGCGGGAGCCCAGATCATTTTAAAAACAACTGTCCCAGGGTGAACAGAAGGGCGAATGCGAATCAGATTCGGCCAGTTGGACAGAGGGATCAAAGGGGCCAAGCAAGAGGCCGAGTGTTTGAAATTGGGGCGGAAGAAGCAAGGCGGGACCCAAATGTGATTACAGGTACGTTTCTCTTAAACAATCACTCCGCATCTGTACTATTTGATTCTGGAGCAGATAAAAGTTTTGTGTCGTTAAATTTTAGACCGAAAGTTAAACAAATGACACAAAAATTAAAAGAAGACTATGTCATTGAGTTTGCTAATGGGCAAGAAATTAGGGTCAAAGATGTACTTCCAAATTGTACTCTAAGTCTAGCTGAAAAGGATTTCAAAATAGATTTAATCCCAATAAAGCTAGGTAGCTTTGATATAGTCGTGGGCATGGATTGGTTGTCAAAGAACCACGCGGAGATAAGTTGTTCCGAGAAGATTCTCCGAATCCCGTTACCGGGAGGAGAAGTACTTATAGTACCTGGAGAAAAATCTAAGAGAAAACTGAAGATGGTGTCTTGTATGAAAATGCGGAAGTACCTGAGGAAAGAATGTGACGCATTTCTGGCGCATGTAATAAGTAAAGAACCTAAGGAGAAGTGTTTGCAAGATATTCCGGTAGTCCAAGAATTTCCTGAAGTATTTCCTGAGGAGTTACCTGGATTACCTCCACCGAGACAAGTCGA
The DNA here is from genome assembly GCA_954870635.1 of Arctium minus. Classification (NCBI taxonomy): domain Eukaryota; kingdom Viridiplantae; phylum Streptophyta; class Magnoliopsida; order Asterales; family Asteraceae; genus Arctium; species Arctium minus. The sequence continues at coordinate 97,866,637 of OX941087.1, forward strand.
ATTCCGTATCGATTTGGTTCCAGGAGCTGCACCGGTGGCCAAGGCACCGTACCGTTTGGCACCTTCTGAGATGCAAGAACTGTCAGAACAACTACAAGAGCTACTCGACAAGGGATTTATTAGGCCTAGCTCTTCACCTTGGGGAGCACCAGTACTTTTTGTTAAAAAGAAGGACGGGACGTTCCGAATGTGTATTGATTATAGGGAACTCAATAAGCTGACCTTAAAGAATTGATACCCACTTCCCCGAATCGACGATTTATTTGATCAATTGCAAGGCGCATCGTACTTTTCAAAGATTGACTTACGGTCCGGATATCATCAAATGAGAGTGCGTGAAGAAGACATCGACAAAACGGCGTTTAGAACTCGTTACGGTCACTATGAATTTCTAGTTATGCCCTTCGGACTGACAAACGCTCCAGCAGTTTTCATGGACTTGATGAACAGAGTCTGCCGACCATACTTGGACAAGTTCGTGATCGTGTTTATAGATGATATTCTGATTTATTCGCGAAGCAAGGAGGACCACGAACGACACCTGAAGTTGATGTTGGAATTGCTTAAGGAACAGAAATTGTACGCCAAGTTCTCCAAGTGTGAATTTTGGCTTCGAGAAGTACATTTTCTGGGTCATGTGGTTAATAAGAAAGGGATTCATGTTGATCCAGCAAAGGTTGAGGCCATTAAAAAGTGGGAAACTCCTAAGACACCGACGGAAATTCGTCAATTCCTTGGCCTGGCAGGTTATTATCGACGATTTATCGAAAATTTTTCCAAGATTGCTCAACCACTCACGTCGCTAACCCAAAAAGATAAGAAGTTTGATTGGGGAGAAAAACAGGAGGAGGCATTTCAAACGCTGAAGCATAAGTTATGCAACGCACCAATTCTAGCGTTACCAGAAGGTACAGAAAATTTTGTGGTATATTGCGATGCATCACATCAAGGTTTGGGATGTGTATTGATGCAAAGAGATAAAGTTATAGCTTATGCCTCAAGACAACTTAAAGTTCATGAAAAGAATTATACCACTCATGATTTGGAGTTAGGAGCAGTGGTATTCGCTTTAAAGATTTGGAGGCATTATCTTTATGGTACCAAGTGTATCGTTTACACTGATCACAAAAGCCTCCAACATATCTTTGATCAGAAAATGCTAAACATGAGACAACGAAGATGGGTGGAACTACTCAGTGACTACGATTGTGAGATAAAGTATCATCCCGGAAAAGCCAACGTAGTAGCAGACGCATTGAGTAGGAAGGAGAAGGTAAAACCAACAAGAGTACGAGCTATGGGAATGTTGGTACAAACGAGCCTCAAAACACAAATCTGTGAAGCTCAAAAAGAGGCACTGAAGGAGGAGAATCTAAAGAATGAAGTACTTCATCAGTCAGAAAAAGAATTTGAAACCCGATCAGATGGGGTACAATATTTCAAGAATAAGGTCTGGATACCAAAAGTGAAAAGTCTGCGGATGTCAATCTTGGAAGAAGCGCACCAATCGAAGTATTCGATTCACCCGGGAGCCGACAAGATGTACAAGGATCTAAAAGAATATTATTGGTGGTCGGGAATGAAGAAAGACATTGCTGAATTTGTGAGTAAATGTTTGACTTGTGCTAAAGTTAAAGCAGAGCATCAAAAGCCATCTGGACTCTTGCAGCAACCGGAGATACCTCAATGGAAATGGGATCAAGTATCCATGGATTTCATCACAAAGTTACCAAGAACAGGAAGAGGTAATGATGCAATTTGGGTTATTGTGGATAGACTTACAAAATCCGCGCATTTTCTTCCTATCCGAGAGGATTTCAAAATGGAAAGATTGGCACAAGTATACATTGATGAAATTGTCTCTCGTCATGGAGTACCACTATCCATCATTTCAGACCGAGACAGTCGTTTCACTTCTCGGTTTTGGCAAGCGTTTCAGAAAGCTCTGGGTACCAGGTTGGATTTGAGCACTGCTTATCATCCCCAAACAGATGGTCAATCTGAAAGAACCATTCAGACTCTGGAAGACATGTTACGCGCTTGTGCTATAGACTTCGGAGGTAGCTGGGATAAGCACTTACCATTGATTGAATTTTCTTATAACAACAGCTACCATACCAGTATTCAATGCGCGCCATATGAAGCCCTTTATGGACGTAAGTGTCGATCTCCACTTAGTTGGGTGGAAATTGGTGACAGTCAATTGTTTGGGCCTGATATTATACGGGAGACAACCGACAAGATATCGACCATACAAGACAGGCTTAAAGCTGCAAGAGATCGACAGAAAAGCTATGCAGATAATCGCAGAAAACCCTTAGAGTTCCAAAAGGGTGACAAGGTTCTTCTGAAAGTATCACCATGGAAAGGAGTTGTGAGATTTGGAAAAAGGGGCAAATTAAGCCCAAGATTCATTGGTCCATATGAAGTATTAGAAAGAATTGGACCAGTAGCTTATAAGCTTAAGTTGCCACAAGAGTTGAGTGCCATTCACGACACATTCCACGTGTCAAATTTAAAGAAGTGTATAACTGACGAGATGGCGATTGTACCCTCAGATGAAATCTTAGTGGACGAACGGCTTATTTTCAGAGAAGAGCCGGTTGAAATTTTGGATCGTGAAGTTAAGCGTCTAAGGAGAAGTAAAATTCCTATTTTAAAAGTTCGTTGGAAGTCACGTCACGGACCTGAATTTACGTGGGAAAGAGAGGATTTTATGAAGCGCAAGTATCCTCATTTGTTTAATCAAGAGGCGGTCCGGAAGTGACAAACTTTAAATTTCGGGACGAAATTTCTCGAAGTAGGGGAGACTGTGACAACCGTCAAGATTAGTGCTCAGGTTAATTTCTAAGCTAATGAAAATTAAGATTTAAGTATTTGCCACTCCTTAAATTGCATAAAATTTTTAAGATAAAAGTTTCCTAAAAAAAAAAAAAAAAAAAATTTAGGAGGTTGCGTAGAATGCCCGGAACAGTCCAGCAACTGACCGTCACAATTCAGAAATGCCAAAAATATTGATTAAGGCCCAAAATATATAAAATTATAAAGTTATATTATTTTAGTTGAAATACTTTCATTTTTTTTATAAAAGTTGTTTTAAGCAAAAATTGAGAATCGAGTATTTCGGTTCTCGATTATATCTGATATTTTAAGAAAATAGACTAAGTATTTTAATTAATATTTATTTTTTTATTTAACCTTGACTAGTCATGGACACTTGTCATGACTACACCATCCTTATTATTATTTTTATTTATTTAATGAATAAATCTCAATTAAAATCAAATGAGAAAGGGTTAAACCCTCATTTTAAACTCTTTATCTCCCTCCCTCTCTCCCTACAATCGGCCGAACCACCACCACCCCCATCTCCATATCATTTTCAAAATTTAAGCTAAATCAAGAGTGAAATCAAGAAATTGGACATCAATTTGAAGATTAGAACAAAGTTTGCACATCAATTTCACAAGGTATCATCCAAAAACCTACCTTTTTGTCTACACTTAGGTATTTTTGGTTTTAACTTGAAATATTGAAATTATGCATAATGTGGTTATGAAAATTTGGTTTTTGTTCATGAAATGGATTACTTTTGGTAGATACAATGTTATGTTGCAAGTTTTGATTACAATTTCAAAGAAAGAAATTGGTTTTTCATCAAGAATCTTGGTTTGATGTTCATGCATAAGGAATTTTGATACATTAGTGGCTTATTCTTTCACTTAAAGAATGCATGCATATAAAGCTTGAAGTACTAATGATAATGGTATAGTGATCATGTTTGCATGAAGAATAGTTTAACTTATATATGTTCTTAAGATGGAAATTCTCAAATCCAAATGATTAAGAACATAAAAGTGATGTTTATATCACTTTAGTTAGTAGATTGTTCATTTGGGTGTTGGATGAGCATCTAAAGATTGCTATGAGTCCATAAATCAAAAGGTTTTCATCTCAAGAATATGTGATGATTGATTATGGTGTGATAACATATGGTTATTTTATTAAACCAATGGGAAAATGATCACCATTTCAAAATGTCATAATCTTAACCTTCTGCAGATTTGCTGTCCAGAAAATGGACCTACCTCCAACATGCATAAATCATGTTCTACATGTCAAAATTTGGGCTTTTTGCTTATAGACTTCAATTTAAGGTGTTAGCTTTCTAAAAAGTCCAAAAACACTAATTTTGGAGATGATTTGAGCACTTAAATGAATTTTACAAGAAAATGGTGCAATCTGTCCAGTGAAGACAGATTCAAACACCTATCTTGTGGAGGCCATAATTTCCTCATTTCTTATCCCAAATTAAGTGAATCTTTTTCCAAATGATAGGATTTTGAGTTAGGTTTACACCCATATAAGGATTATGGGCTAATTCAAAGAATTGATACCTCAAAAGCATGCTACAAGTGAGGTATGTCACTGATCCGAAAATCAGTGACACACTGCTTTGTGGAAATTATTTCAGGTATCAAAACTCATCCAAAAATTATGAAAAAGTGCAGATTTACTCTTGACACACTATAGTATTACCACAAAAATTTTGGTGAATTCATTCCTTTGGGAAGATATGTTTCTATAGTGGTTTTGTTAACCAAAATATTGGACAGCTTCTGCTGAATTTTCAGAAAAGTGATTATAATGAGTTCTAAAATAGTGTTAAGGCATAATAAGTCTATAATTGATCTAAAAATGGTTTTGGCTATTGAAACCTACTTAATGGCATTTCATAAGTTATTGGGACGGGTCATTTGGACATAGGAACGGGTATTAATGTATTTCCTCTATGGCAACCTTCACTATAGGAAACCAAGGAAGCGGCACCTATTTTGAGCACTATCATTAAGTTTCCAAGTTCACTCTCAAGGTGAGTATTCACAGCCCCTCTTTTATCGTTTTACGTATTTTGGGGTGAAAAGCATGCTTAAGTACGATTTTAATGATTCATGAGTTAATTGAAATATTTTGCGCTGTTAAGTCGCCAAGGCTTGTTTTCAAGCATTTTAAAAAGTAAGATGTATGACGTTAAATAGTTGGTATGTTGAGTATTTAAGAGTTAGTCCCCAGACGACACTACTATTAACCCAGAAAATTGGGCCTATAGTATTAGTGGATAGCGCTATTTGGGCTTGACCAACCCCACTTCTTACAGCTGACGAGCTAGGAGTGCACTATACTAGAGAAGTGATTGAACATGTGGCGCTTGAGACCACCTCTGAGTCAAGGCACACGGGGCAAAAACAAGGGTCCGGGACGGTTTAGTAGTGGCTCAACCAAGTTTAAGTTATACCGACTCAAGTCATACGTAAAGCAATACTCATAAAATTTTCAAGTTAAGCTAATGAGCACGAATATGCTCCAAGTATTTGAGCACGTATATGCTCTAAGTATTCAATTTAAGCTAATGAGCACGAATATGCTCCAAGTATTTGAGCACGTATATGCTCTAAGTATTCAATTTAAGCTTTTGAGCACGAACATGCTCCAACTATCAAATCTTGCATATAAAATGTTTTGTGCATATTTAAAACCTGTGAACTCACCAACTCTCGTAGTTGACCATATTTTTGTACATGCTTTTCAGGTAATCAAGAAGGTAAATTTTAAGGGTCGTTCTGCGTATGATCCGAATATGCTTGGGGGATGTACAAACTTTTGGACAATGTTATCTTGAAATATCTCGGGATTGTAATTTCACGATAAACTTTCTACTACTAAACTTTGTAATATATTTTTATTAAATGTATGGTGGTTGAACTTTATGCTTGTGGATTGTTTATCGAAAATTGTTATACCCCGTGTTTCCGCTTTAGCGGGGTGTGACATTGGGCGATTTTTGTAACAACCTGAACATTTATTTACATAATAAATTAACATTCATTACTAAATATTGTCTCAAGCTTACAATGTTCTTTACTATTAACTATTACACAACTGAGTCTAAAAAAGATAGCTATGGCAGGAAGTCTTCTATCTCCTGCTTAAAGCTCACACCTTCTCTTTACCTTTATCTGCTACCTTTCGATAACCTGAAACAGGGTTAAAATTTCGAAATAGCGAGGGTTAGACCAAAGGTCTAGTGAGTCCCCTCCAATCATTACTACACAGTTCAAATATTAATTAAAACATTTAAACTAAACTGTATATCTCAATACATACTTGCTCTTTAATTCACTTTCAAAACATTTATGTTTCACATACATAAATCAATCTACTGGCCATTACTGATCACTTTCTACGCTCGCAAGCGTACTTTCAACTACTGACCAACATTCCCGTCAAAGACGGTATGTCTGTCTCGCACTGCCTTATTTTAGGGACACACCCTAATGGCATAAACGGACCACACTCCCCGGTACGAGCAGGCGGGTCACACTTCCCGACTTAGGTCAAAATTTGACTCAAATGTACGCATACATTTGGTCCTGCCAGTATATAAAACAATTTTATATACCCTGAGCATAAACATGCCCAACTAATTAAATCAATCATTTGAAATAATTCTGTTAACTTTCAATATTATAAATGCGCAGTATATAAAAACTCACATTTATAAAATAACTGCTCAAATCATAAAAGATTTAGTTTAAAATACTCACCTTATATCCTTCCGAATAAAACTCTGACTTCTATTGATTAACACCACCTACGATGGTATTAAAAACAAAGGTAAGCTAACTTGCAACTAACACTCCTTCTTTCAAAAGACTCATCAATTGAAATCTACTGTTTTTAACCCGGTCAAAACCAAACTGATTAAAACCTCTTAGACCAATTATAAAACTATCGGTTGAATCTCTATCGGTCCTTTACATCCTACCGGTCGAATCACACCACCGGTCTAACAGACCTTCGGTCGAGCAGACCTCCGGTCGAACAGACCTTCGGTCAAGCAGAACTTTGGTCTTATACTATATCGGTCTTTTACACACCACCGATCTTACACTATATCGGTCTTTAACATAAGACCGATATCTCATCTTCCGGTCTTAATCAAGAACATAAGTCGGTTTACACAGTTCAAACCCAGAAACTTTTGATCGATTAAATCGATCAAATATACGGTTAAAAGCTTGATTAACACGTCTATTTACCGACTATAACATGCAGATAGAAGTATGAAGCTAAAAACATACCTCTATTTGACCAAAACGAATCAACCCTTCAAGATTTCCTTCTCTTTTCTCTCTGCTTTCTCTCTTTCACTCTTTCTCTCTTTCAAAATATAAGTCGGCTTACAATTGATTAGAATGAGATATAAATCTCAAAATTCTGATATTTATTTCTTAAAACAAAACTTTCAATAAATCCCCTTGAACTTTGATTAACTTACACTTTTTCCCCCAACTTCCAAAATTAACAAAATTTCGAAACTGGGTATTACAATCTTCCCCCCTTAAGAGAATTTCGTCCCCGGAATTCTATCACTAAACAACTGGGGATACTGAGCTTTCATATCTGCCTCTACTTCCCACGTAGACTCTTGCCCTTGGTGAAATTTCCACTGAACTTTCACCAAGCGAATCTCTTTGTTCCTCAACTTCTTTATCTTGAGGTCTGTAATTGCTACAGGCTCCTCAATATAACTTAGTTTCTCATCTATCTGAATATCTTCCAAAGGAACAACTATATTTGCTTACGCCAAACACTTCTTCAGGTTTGACACATGAAATGTGGGATGAATCCCACTCAAACTTGCTGGTAGATCAAGTTCATAAGCCACTTCACCAACACGATCAGTGATGATAAATGGTCCAACAAACCTTGGTCTTAACTTTCCTTTCTTTCCAAATCTGATCACCCCTTTCCAAGGTGAAACTTTCAACATTACTTTATCTCCTATCTGAAACTCTATCGGTTTCCTTCGTCTGTCAGCATACACTTTCTGACGATCTTGAGCAATCTTCAATCTTGCTCTAATCTGATCGACTTTATCAGCTGTCACTTGCACAATCTCTGGTCCTGCTAACTGACGTTCACCCACCTCATTCCAACATAGAGGTGTTCTACACTTACGACCATACAAAGCTTCAAACGGAGCTGCTTGTATGCTAGCATGATAACTATTGTTGTAGGAAAATTCAATCAACGGTAAATGAATCTCCCATGAACCTTTAAAATCTATAACACATGCACGAAGCATATCTTCTAAAGTCTGTATAGTTCTTTCACTCTGACCATCTGTTTGCGGATGATAGGTCGTGCTCAGCTTCAGTTGAGAGCCTAATTCCCTTTGCAAACTTCTCCAGAACGCTGATGTAAATCGAGCATCCCTATCTGATACAATGGACGACGGTACTCCATGCCTGGTCACTATTTCGTCGATATACAATCGAGCCATCTTTTCTAGAGAGTACGTCTCCTTGATTGGTAAGAAATGAGCTGACTTTGTGAGTCTATCCACTATCACCCAAATGGCATCATGCCCCTTAGGGGATCGCGGTAACCCAGTAACAAAATCCATAGTAATCTCATCCCACTTCCACACTGGAATTTCTAACGGCTGAAGCTCCCCATAAGGTCTCTGATGCTCTGATTTAACCTTTAAACATGTAAGACATCGTTCAACAAAATGAGCAATATCTTTCTTTAAACCTGGCCACCAATAACTTTGCTTTAAATCTCTATACATCTTATTAGTTCCAGGATGAACTGAATATCGAGATCTATGAGTTTCTTCCAACACTTTCTGCCTCAGATCTCCTGATTTTGGAATCCATACCCGCTTATTGAAACACTTTACTCCTCGATTGTCAACTACTAATGAGTTAACAATCCCAACTATCCTTTCACTTTTCAAATTTTCTGCTGACACCGCTTCTTCTTTAGACTTTATAACTTCTTCCAAGAAATTGGAAACAACATCAACTCTAAACGCTACAACCTCTGCTATTTCTCCATGCTCTTTACGACTTAGAGCATCTGCTACCACATTGGCCTTACCTGGATGGTACAAAATTTCACAGTCATAATCACTTAATAACTCCATCCATCTACGCTGCCTCATATTAAGCTCTTTCTGATTAAACAGATATTGAAGACTCTTGTGATCTGTGTAAATCTGACACTTGATCCCATACAAGTAATGTCTCCAGATTTTCAAAGCAAATACTACAGCTGCCAACTCTAAATCGTGCGTCGGATAATTCTTTTCATGCTCTTTTAACTGACGAGATGCATAGGCAATCACCTTGCCTTCTTGCATTAACACACATCCCAAACCCAACTTAGAAGCATCGCTATAAATAACAAATCCTTCCGACCCATTGGGTAGAGACAAAACAGGAGCACTACTTAAACTTTCTTTCAACTTATCGAACGCTTCTTTCTGAGCCTCTGACCAAACAAACTTAACATTCTTTCTGGTTAACGCTGTTAATGGCGTAGCTATCCTAGAAAAGTCCTGAATGAACTTTCTATAATAACCAGCCAATCCCAGAAAACTTCTTACTTCAGACGGCGATTTCGGTGTATCCCACCCTTTTATGGTTTCAATCTTAGCTGGATCAACCTGAATCCCATCTTTCGACACCACGTGTCCTAAAAACTGAACTTCTTTCAGCCAAAATTCACACTTTGAAAACTTGGCATACAACTTTTCACGCTTCAGAAATTCCAAAATTGCTCTTAAATGAGTTTCATGATCTTCTTTAGAACGTGAATAGATCAATATATCATCTATAAAGACAATGACATATTTATCTAAAAACGGACTACACACTCTATTCATCAGATCCATGAAAGCCGCTGGCGCATTAGTCAAACCAAATGGCATAACTAAAAGCTCATAATGTTCGTACCTCGTACGAAATGCAGTCTTATGCACATCCTCCTCCCTCACCTTCAACTGGTGATACCCAGAGCGCAAATCTATTTTCGAAAAATAACTCGCTCCTTGCAATTGATCAAAAAGATCGTCAATCCTGGGAAGCGGATACTTATTCTTAACAGTCAGCTTATTGAGCTCACGGTAATCTATGCACATTCTCATAGACCCGTCTTTCTTCTTAACAAACAATACTGGCGCCCCCCAAGGTGAGGTACTAGGGCGAATAAACCCCTTGTTTAACAACTCCTGCAACTGAGTCATCATTTCTTTCATCTCTTCCGGTGCCAATCTGTACGGTGCTCTTGCAATTGGCGCTGCTCCGGGAACTAAATCAATACGAAACTCCACTTGCCGATCAGGAGGCAAAGTGGTCAAGTCTTCCGGAAATACTTCTGGAAACTCACTGACTACCGGAACTGACTCCAATCCTTTCTTTTCCTTCTTAGTATCTATCACATAAGCTAAGAATCCCACATACCCTTTTACTAAACATTTCTTTGCCTTAATCATAGAAATCAAACATGACTTTCTATCTCTTCGATCTCCAAATACTATTATCTCTTCTTTTCCTGGTTGCGCTATACGAATCAATTTCTTATTGCATACTATATAAGCATCATTAGAAGCCAACCAGTCCATTCCCACAATAACATCAAATTCTCCCATACCCATTGGGTACAGTCGAAGTGGAAATGATTGTCCATCAATAACAATACTACTCCCATCATACACTTCTTCTACCAAATTTTGACTATTATCAACCACTTCTACTTTCAATTCACGCTTAAGTTTCTTAGGTTTCATATTCAATTTATGCACAAAATTAGGAGACACAAAAGAACGATTTGCTCCTGAATCAAACAATACTTTTGCATAATTTGAATCTATAAAGAAAGTACCTGTAACTACATCAGGTATCTCCGCCGCTTCTTCCGCTGACATGTTGAACATTCTAGCTCTGGCTTTAGCTGGCTCTCCCTTTTTCTCACTTCCCTTTTCTACACTTCCTCCGACTGTTCCCTTTTTCAATTGTGGACAATTGGTCCTGATATGATCAGGAGATCCACACTGATAACAAGACCTCAAATTCTGACAGTCCCGAGCCAAATGCCCAACCTTCCCACACTTATAGCAGCCCTCTTGATTTATCTTGAATTCTCCCTTATGCATTCGGTTACACTTACTACAGGGCTTATTTTCAAATTTACTAACAGGACGTTGCTCAAACTTTGCAGACTTAAACGGTTTAGAATCACGAACTGTTCCTTCCCACTTTCTCTTATCTCCACTTCTTTCTGTGGCTTGCCTGTTCTTTTCTTTCTCTCTCATCTCTGCTGCATTTACTGCCATTTGAAAAGTCAACGGCTCTTTATTCGAGACAAATTCCCGAATATCACTTTTTAATCCAAAGACGAAACGTTCTACTCGTCTTTCTTCATTCGGAACATAAATTCTTGCAAATCTAGACTTTTCAATAAACTTGGTCGTATACTCTCGAACTGACATTCCTTTCTGTTCTAAACCCAGAAATTCTTCTTCCAACTTTTTAACTGCCGCCAGAGGACAGAACTGTGCTTTAAATACTTTTACAAATTCACTCCAAACCATCTCTTTAGCTACTGACGACCCTTGACCTCCAGATTCTACATCCCACCACATTACTGCTTCATCCTTCAGCATTGACAAAGCATAAACTACTTTATCTTCTTCCGCACACTTACTTGTGTCGAATGCTAACTCCATACCTTTTATCCATCTTAATGCTACTACGGGATCACATTCCCCTTTATATGAAGGAGGCTTGCAAGCAGCAAACTCCTTAAAACTACATCCTTTTCCGGCTAAAGCTTTAACTGACACAATGGGTCCTGACTGAGGATGACTTCCCATTCCAGTTACTGGTGATTCTGCTACTTCAGTCCTTACCTTATCTTCACTCTTTTCTTTACTTACTGAAACTTCATTAACACGATGAGCTAACAAAGCATTCAAAGTTTCTTGTAACTTTCCCATTTCTGCTGTAAAGGTTTCTTGTGTAACAAAACCTTGCGTTCTACCTCTACCACGATTTCCCGTCTGCTTTCGACCCCTCACAGAAGCCGAACTTTCTTGATGAGAAGTCTCTTGCTCATCTCTTATCTCTACATTTTCATTCTGACGAATACCACGACTCGTCTTCCCACCTCGAGTTCCCACATTGGAAACTCCTATCTGAGTAGTTGTTTTCTGAACTGCTTTACCTTTAGGTCGACCTCGACTCTTTCCTTGGATAGCAGTCGGGTTGACATTAACTATTTGCTCTCCGGCAATGACTTCATTCTCTGGATCCATTTCTGGATTTACTACAAATCTACTCCTGGTCACTCGCTCAGACATACTTCTGCTAAGAATAAACATAAGATATTCAATCTAACACGCTACACATTACGGCAGTTTAAGCACAAGCATGCACTTGTAAATTCACAATTACACTGGCCAGATGGAATTCCAAATTTACCTTACATGCTAGTCCTTACTACCTTAATGTCATATTCTTATGGTCTTCCTACTACTCAGTTGTGCTTCTACTATCTCAGTTTAAGTCTAGGCCCATCTGGTCACCTAGATCCCTTAAACTAGTGCTCTGATACCAATTGTAACAACCTAAACATTTATTTACATAATAAATTAACATTCATTACTAAATACTGTCCCAAGCTTACAATGTTCTTTACTATTAACTATTACACAACTGAGTCTCAAAAAGATAGTTATGGCAGGAAGTCTTCTATCTCCTGCTTAAAGCTCACACCTTCTCTTTACCTTTATCTGCTACCTTTCGATAACCTGAAACAGGGTTAAAATTTCGAAATAGCGAGGGTTAGACCAAAGTTCTAGTGAGTCCCCTCCAATCATTACTACACAGTTCAAATATTAATTAAAACATTTAAACTAAACTGTATATCTCAATACATACTTGCTCTTTAATTCACTTTCAAAACATTTATGTTTCACATACATAAATCAATCTACTGGCCATTACTGATCACTTTCTACGCTCGCAAGCGTACTTTCAACTACTGGCCAACATTCCCGTCAAAGACGGTATGTCTGTCTCGCACTGCCTTATTTTAGGGACACACCCTAATGGCATAAACGGGCCACACTCCCCGGTACGAGCAGGCGGGTCACACTTCCCGACTTAGGTCAAAATTTGACTCAAATGTACGCATACATTTGGTCCTGCCAGTATATAAAACAAGTTTATATACCCTGAGCATAAACATGCCCAACTAATTAAATCAATCATTTGAAATAATTCTGTTAACTTTCAATATTATAAATGCGCAGTATATAAAAACTCACATTTATAAAATAACTGCTCAAATCATAAAAGATTTAGTTTAAAATACTCACCTTATATCCTTCCGAATAAAACTCTGACTTCTATTGATTAACACCACCTACGATGGTATTAAAAACAAAGGTAAGCTAACTTGCAACTAACACTCCTTCTTTCAAAAGACTCATCAATTGAAATCTACTGTTTTTAACCCGGTCAAAACCAAACTGATTAAAACCTCTTAGACCAATTATAAAACTATCGGTCGAATCTCTATCGGTCCTTTACATCCTACCGGTCGAATCACACCACCGGTCTAACAGACCTTCGGTCGAGCAGACCTCCGGTCAAGCAGACCTCCGGTCGAACAGACCTTCGGTCAAGCAGAACTTTGGTCTTATACTATATCGGTCTTTTACACACCACCGATCTTACACTATATCGGTCTTTAACATAAGACCGATATCTCATCTTCCGGTCTTAATCAAGAACATAAGTCGGTTTACACAGTTCAAACCCAGAAACTTTTGATCGATTAAATCGATCAAATATACGGTTAAAAGCTTGATTAACACGTCTATTTACCGACTATAACATGCAGATAGAAGTATGAAGCTAAAAACATACCTCTATTTGACCAAAACGAATCAACCCTTCAAGATTTCCTTCTCTTTTCTCTCTGCTTTCTCTCTTTCACTCTTTCTCTCTTTCAAAATATAAGTCGGCTTACAATTGATCAGAATGAGATATAAATTTCAAAATTCTGATATTTATTTCTTAAAACAAAACTTTCAATAAATCCCCTTGAACTTTGATTAACTTACACTTTTTCCCCCAACTTCCAAAATTAACAAAATTTCGAAACTGGGTATTACAATTTTCTACTCCTCTAAACCCTATTATCATTTATTGCAAGAGCTTGGTTGGTGGAATCATTTATTGCACTTTCATCTACCTCAAGATCTCAAAATTTAAGTCTATCTCTTCTTCTCCAAGTCTCAACCTCAACTTCTAGGGTTTTCGTCTTTTCTAGGTTTTGGTCAAAAACCTAGATTGTGAGTTTACTAAAATTTTGTAAAAACTAGATACTCATCATTTACTCTTGCTTGTTATTATTATTGTTATCACACAAGTGTTCATATTTAATATACAAGTATTTGGGGATTTCTATGGAAATATGTATATGAGTAACCTCCCATGAATCGTGTATACATATCTTGGTATTGTGATGATTCCTACTTGGAATGCCTTTTGGCGACCTTATGTTCTCTCGGAGTATTTGGATGATTATTATGTTATACGATGGATTTACATGATTAGGATGGTAATATGTGCTCATGGTTGATATCCGAATATGTTGGATTAAAACACACTTTAAGACCTCTTAAATGCATTATGTGGACAAACCGAGTATGTGATTCACTATAGGAATGTAGGTGGGTGACATGTGGTGAATTTCCTAAGTGGTAGTCCCCTATGTGCCTAGACCTCCACCATCGGGGAATTTCCTAAGCGGTAGTCCTCGATGCGTGTCGGGCCTTTGGGTTGCCATTGTTATTTGGCTTCAAGGTGCATTGCCTCTTTGGGTGAACCTGCTTGGAGATACGGGTCGCTCCCGTTGACTCCACATCTACGTGATTAATTGCTTAATTGTTGATAAGAACTGTATCTGTTTCTGACATGCGTTTACTTGTTCAACTCACTAGGCTTTTTGGCCTAACACTTGTTTGGTGTCGATGTGTATCTCATGTATTAGCGGCGCGGCTTCTAGGCAAGCCTAGGTGCTTGGGGCGAGAGCTTGATGATTTTGGCATTTGAACTATTATTGAGAAGACTTGGATTTATAGATGACACCCATTTTGTAATCTCTTTTCTAGTTATAGAAATTAGATTAGTCGGTTGTTGTTTATCTATCCGTTAAATTACAAATTGTGATTAAACAGGTTAATTGTATATTTTCCCCTTTTTGGGAGGCTCTTGCTATGGCAAATTTTATACTACTTCTCCATCTTTGGAAAATTTTTGTTATCCCTATTTTTAGGGTGTTACAAGTTGGTATCAGAGCTTTAGTTTAAGTGAACTAGGTATTGTTGTAGCATATCTAGACTTAAGCTTTAGACTGTTTTGACTTTACTGTCCTCTTGGGGTAGAAATCCTAGGTGGGAAGAGTGTTAGGTTACGGAATTACACTAAATGATGGTTGTGATGATGGTGACGAGAATTCTTATGTATGGTTCGTTCATAATTTCACTTAGCTACTATTATTATGAATGCATTGTTACGTGAGCGTACTTGATTTACTGTTATTGCAATAATTGATGAATGTATTAGTACGTACAATGAGTTCAACTCGCTTAGTCTTTTCTCAACCTCCTTATCGTGCTTGTGTGGCAGTGTAAATGGTTACCACTCGGAGCAGGTCACCGGGTATGCCGGATGGTCATTTGGAGATCGAATCTATCGTTGGACAACCCGCTTTAGGGGTTGATGCTCAAGGACCACCACCGAACGAACCTTTGAGAAGAGAGCCCGAGCATATCCCTCGTAACATTCTTGTGGCGGACAATGTTGTGTTAGAAGAGGCAACCATGGAGACCCGGTTGCGGGATAGTATGATGCAGGCCATGAGTGCTGCCATGGCCTAACAGCAAATTCAACAACAAGAGTTTTTCACGAAACTCTTACAGGACCGAGACGCCATTAACGGCCAACCAGAGACTATAGCGGAAAATGTTATAGCCGGGTCGGGTGCTAGACCGGAAGTGGTAGTGACTGATGAACCACCGGTGATCGAGGATCAGGTAAAGAACAAGGGATGCTCTTACAAGACTTTTCTGGGGTGCAACCCCAAGGAATTTGCGGGTTCCGATAACCCGGTTGTGTGCATGTACTGGCTCAAGGAAGTGGAAATGGCCTTTGAGTCGAGCGAGTGCGACGTGTCACAACGAGTGAAGTTTGTTTCTCAACTACTCCGGGGAGAGGCATTGATCTGGTGGAATCTCACCCGGTCCGCCCTCACCCCCGAAGTTCTGATGAAGCTAACCTGGACAGTCTTCAAGAAGAAGATCATGGACAAATACTGTAGCGGGAGGTCGCTGGACCATCTGGAAAGGGAGTTCAGGAATTTGAAGAATGGGACTCTATCAATCGCCGACTACTCAAAGCAATTTCTGGAGAAGTTGAACTTGGTGTGATATCTGGTCCCCGACGAGAGAGCAAAGATCAAAGCCTTTTATGAAGGATTGCCGGCGAATATGAGAACGGATGTGCGTAATGCAAGCGGGGCAACTCTTCAAGAAGTCATTGAAGAGGCCTTGCTTGTGGAAGATGATAGAGTGGCTGAGAGGCAAGAAAGGAATGTTGTTGGAGAGAAGAGAAAATGGGAAGGGCCGTCCGAGCCCGTTCGTCAGTCGAGGTCGTTTGTGGGTGGGAGAGTCGGCGACTCACGCAGGGACGATCGTTGGTGCCAAAGGTGTAGGATCAAGCACTCGGGTGCGTGTGCTCCTAAAACCTACGCGGGTCCGGTAAGTTGCACCAGGTGTAACAAGAGAGGCCATGTGGCTCGGGATTGCACTCTTTATGCAACGGTGTGTTATGAGTGCCAGGAACCGGGGCACGTAAGAAGGAATTGTCCAAAGCTAGCGGGAAACAACCAAAACAGATCTGTTGGGTCGACAGATAGAGTTGATCAACTGTCAAGGGAGCCGAGCCGAGCTTTCCGAATGACTACCGAGGAGGCAAAGGAGACCGCCGATGTCGTTTCGGGTACGTTCCTAGTAAACTCCTTGCCTGCTCGTGTTTTGTTTGATTCAGGTGCTACATGTTCATTTGTATCAGATGTTTTCTGTAAGCGTTTTGTCACTCCTATTAGTGTCCTTCCCGATGCGTTAGTAGTAGAAATTGCCAACGGTGATCAAGTAATCATCCGAGACCGTTTTTGTGGTTGCACCATAGAGATCGATGGGAATTCGTTTGAGTTAGATTTGTTACCTATGGCTATAGGGGGTTTTGACGTGGTCGTAGGCATGGATTGGTTAGTAAGGCACAAGGACGACATCTTTTGCTCTAAGAAGATGATCCAAGTGCCTTTGGAAGGAAGCAACGTGGTCGTCATCTATGGAGAGAAAGGAAAGGGTCGCAACCCCATAATCTCTTCTCTCAAGGCTCGAAAGTTCTTAGCAAAGGGTTACCCTTCGTACCTCGCATTCGTGGTGGACGCAAAAAAGGAAAAGAAGACGGTGGAAGATGTGAAGATCGTGCGGGATTTTCCGGATGTCTTTCCGGAAGACCTGCTCGGATTACCGCCGGAACGTCAAGTGGAATTCCAAATCGACCTTACTCCTGGAGCGGCTCCGATAGCCCGAGCTCCCTATCGCTTGGCCCCGACAGAAATGAAAGAGATGATGACACAACTTCAAGAGTTGTTAGAAAATGGCTTCATCCGACCGAGCTCTTCACCTAGGGGAGCGCCGGTGTTGTTCGTGAAGAAGAAGGACGGATCGATATGTATGTGCATTGACTACCGTGAGTTGAATAAAGTCACGGTGAAAAACAAGTACCCTCTACCGCGCATCGACGACCTCTTTAATCAACTTCAAGGTGCGGGATGCTTCTCAAAGATCGACCTTCGATCCGGTTATCATCAAGTAAGGGTAAAGAAGGATGATGTAGACGGCCTTCCGAACGCGTTACGGTCACTATGAGTTCTTGGTGATGCCCTTCGGATTGACCAACGCTCCGGCCGTATTTATGGACTTGATGAACCGTGTGTGTCGTCCATTCTTGGATAAATCTGTGATCGTCTTCATCGACGATACTTTAATTTATTCTAAAGATGAATCCGAGCATGGGAAACATTTACGGGAAGTCTTGGAAGTCCTAAGAAGGTAAAAGTTGTTCGCAGAGTTTTCTAAGTGCGAATTTTGGCTTCAAGAGGTGCAATTCTTGGGGCACATGGTGTCCAAGCACGGGGTGAAGGTGGATCCGGTGAAGATAGAGGCGATGATGAGTTGGGAGCCGCCGACAAGTCCTACAGAAATTCGGAGTTTCTTGGGTTTAGCGGGCTACTATAGACGCTTCATTCAAGATTTTTCCAAGATAGCTACCCCACTCACGTCTCTCACAAGGAAGAACGTCAAGTTTCATTGGACCGATGCTCAAGACCAAGCCTTTCAATCGCTCAAGAAAAGATTATGCGAAGCTCCTATCTTATCCTTACCCGAAGGATCGGAAGACTTCGTAGTGTATAGTGACGCTTCCAAGATGGGACTTGGATGTGTACTTATGCAAAGAGGGAAAGTCATAGCCTACGCGTCGCGACAACTAAAGGAGCATGAGAAGAATTATCCTACTCATGACTTGGAGCTAGTGGCGGTAGTTTTCGCGTTAAAGTTGTGGCGGCATTACTTGTACGGGACCAAGTGTACTCTCTTCACGGATCACAAGAGTCTCAAGTACATCTTCGACCAAAAGGAACTCAACATGCAGCAAAGGAGATGGCTCGAACTTCTAAAGGATTATGATTGTGATCTACTCTACCATCCCGGTAAGGCCAATGTGGTGGCGGATGCATTGAGCCGAAGGAGCCATGATGGTGGTGTTAAGTTGTCCCTTACAAGAATCGACGTGGTGTCAAGTTTGGTGGAAAATATCAAGACATGGCAAGTGGAGGCGCTCAAGGAGCAAAACCTCAAATTCGAGATCATGGTGAAGCAATGTGGACTTTTGACGGAGGATAGCCGCGGGCTCAAACTCTTTCAAGGTCGAATTTGGGTGCCAAAGTTGGGTGGAAATCGAGAGTTACTCCTAGAAGACGCGCACAAGTTGAAGTATTCTATACATCCCGGTAGTACCAAGATGTATAGAGATTTGAAACTAAATTATTGGTGGCCGGTGATGAAGTTGGATGTAGCTAACTATGTGGAGAGATGTGTTACGTGCCTTCAAGTCAAAGCGGAGTATCAAAGACCGTATGGGAGTTTGCAACCGTTGTCCATTCCCGAGTGGAAATGGGACAACATCACCACGGATTTTGTGACAAAGCTACCGAAGACCGTGCGAGGCCATGATACAATTTGGGTAGTTGTTGATCGGCTAGCCAAGAGCGCACATTTTCTTGCAATGAGAGAGACGCTGCCAATGGAGAAATTGGCCAAGATTTATATCGACGAGGTGGTATTGAGGCACGGGGTTCCACAATCCATTGTGTCGGATCGGGACAGTCGCTTTACTTCGAACTTTTGGGCAAGCTTGCAGAAAGAGTTGGGTACTAGATTGAATCTGAGCACGGCATACCATCCTCAAACAGATGGTCAAAGCGAGAGGACAATTCAAACACTCGAGGACATGCTAAGGTCATGCATTATCGACTTTGGAGGTAGTTGGGACTCACACCTGCCGTTGGTGGAGTTTGCGTATAATAATAGCTACCATTCTAGCATTAGGATGGCACCGTTCGAGGCGTTGTACGGACGAAAGTGCCGAACTCCAGTTTGTTGGCTCGAGGCGGGCGAGAAGCAGTTTGCCGGACCGGAAATTGTCCAAGAAACGGCCGACAAGGGAAAAGAAATTCGTGAGAGACTAAAAGCGGCGCAAGACCGACAGAAAAGCTATGCGGACAAAAAGAGAAGACCGGTCGAGTTTCAAGTGGGTGATCGAGTCATGCTAAAAGTGTCGCCATGGAAAGGGATTATCCGTTTCGGAAAACGCGGGAAGCTTAGCCCTTGTTTCCTCGGACCCTTCACTATTCTTGAAAGAATTGGACTACAAGCTTACCGGTTGGACTTACCACCGGAAATAGATGGAATACATCCTACTTTTCACATGTGCTATCTACGGAAGTGCTTAGCCGAGGAGGAAAGCGTAATTCCCTTGTCAGAGATCCGGGTGGACAATGGGAATCGTTGCGTGGAAGAACCGGAGACGATTTTGGAGTCAAAGGTGAAGAAATTGCGACATAAAGACGTGGTTATGGTGAAGGTTCAATGGAAGCATCATCGGGGTGCTAACATCACGTGGGAGTCCGAGGATGACATGAAGAAGTGTTACCCTCACTTGTTTCCGTAGAATGAGTTTTCGGGACGAAATCCTAATTAGGTGGGGAGGATTGTAACACCCGGAAATTCAGGTAAGTATAATGTTTTGTTTATCTTGCGGTTATATGTTGATCAAAATAGAATTATATGATAACTTGCTATTTGGTGTAAATGTTGTTCTTTGGTTATGATTGAAGTATAGAGTGGCCTGTGAGAAACAGTGGACCTCGCGACTTATGTCGCGGGTGGTAGTCGCGGCACAAGCCGCGTAGTCCACTGGAGTGTAAGCCTTCTAGGTTACGCGCGACTTATGGCGCGGGTGAGAGTCGCGGTGTAACCCGCGTGACTCATTGGAGTTCGCGGGTGTGATGCACACGGGCGACTTATGCCGCGGGTTCAAGTCGCGGCATAAGCCGCGGGTCGACCTGCAGACCCTAAAACCCCCATTTGCTCATTTCCCTTTCATTTTCTAACACCAAAATCAGATCAAACCGAGTGAGTTAGGGTTTTTGGGCGATTTTCTACTCCTCTAAACCCTATTATCATTTATTGCAAGAGATTGGTTGGTGGAATCATTTATTGCACTTTCATCTACCTCAAGATCTCAAAATTTAAGTCTATCTCTTCTTCTCCAAGTCTCAACCTCAACTTCTAGGGTTTTCGTCTTTTCTAGGTTTTGGTCAAAAACCTAGATTGTGAGTTTACTAAAATTTTGTAAAAACTAGATACTCATCATTTACTCTTGCTTGTTATTATTATTGTTATCACACAAGTGTTCATATTTAATATACAAGTATTTGGGGATTTCTATGGAAATATGTATATGAGTAACCTCCCATGAATTGTGTATACATATCTTGGTATTGTGATGATTCCTACTTGGAATGCCTTTTGGCGACCTTATGTTCTCTCGGAGTATTTGGATGATTATTATGTTATACGATGGATTTACATGATTAAGATGATAATATGTATTCATGGTTGATATCCGAATATGTTGGATTAAAACACACTTTGAGACCTCTTAAATGCATTATGTGGACAAACCGAGTATGTGATTCACTATAGGAATGTAGGTGGGTGACATGTGGGGAATTTCTTAAGTGGTAGTCTCCTATATGCCTAGACCTCCGCCGTCGGGGAATTTCCGAAGCGGTAGTCCTCGATGCGTGTCGGGCCTTTGGGTTGCCATTGTTATTTGACTTCAAGGTGCATTGCCTCTTTGAGTGAACCTGCTTGGAGATATGGGTCGCTCCTGTTGACTCCACATCTACGTGATTAATTGCTTAACTGCTGATAAGAACTGTAACTGTTTCTGACATGCGTTTACTTGTTCAACTCACTAGGCTTTTTGGCCTAACACTTGTTTGGTGTCGATGTGTATCTCATGTATTAGCGGCGCGGCTTCTAGGCAAGCCTAGGTGCTTGGGGCGAGAGCTTGATGATTTTGGCATTTGAACTATTATTGAGAAGACTTGGATTTATAGATGACACCCCTTTTATAATCTCTTTTCTAGTTGTAGAAATTAGATTAGTTGGTTGTTGTTTATCTATCCGTTAAATTACAAATTGTGATTAAACATGTTAATTGTATATTTTCCCCTTTTTGGAGGCTCTTGCTATGGCAAATTTTATACCAATTCTCCATCTTTGGAAAGTTTTTGTTATCCCTATTTTTTTTAGGGTGTTAGAGATGTACATGCTCCTCTCCATCAGTCTCTCTCGTCGCTCTGTCTCGAAACTGTTCTCTCTGGCTTTTGGTCGATCCGTCTCTTCCTAGCTATTGTTGTTCTCGTCAGTCCAATCAATTTCCAGGTTTCAAACAATGATTTATGTGGTGTTTTGAAACAATGATTTATATTGCAAGCATTACTTTGAATCGTGAATTGTATTTTGTGTTCGTTGGTGGATCTTGATTGGGTTTTGTGTTTGGGTGCGATTTCGTTTGCCTTTTTTTCAAGTTTGCAGATTTCCTTTCAACATCCCTCATATTGGTTTTTGATTACCCCTACTGTGTTCTTCTTCTTTTTTCTTGAACACCAAGTGTTTGATAAAAGTTTACAATGAGAGAAAAAAAAATTCAAGTCATGTACTAATTCGCATGGGAGTCCTACTCAGTTTTATGATAGACTTATGAGCCTATATCCACACAAATTAATTCCAGATAGGAGCAGCTGCTCAATTTTATGGTTTCTTCAGGACTTTGATGTGTAGCATATGTAATTTACTATAGATGGTTGTGGGGTGGATCATTGGCAGTTTAAATTGTATGTGTAGTAATAACATGTATTATTCAGTTTTTTTTTTATTGGTTAGGCAAGAGGCTTGGAGCATCTCACCTTTAATATTTTAGTTCATCCACTTTGTAAACTTCACCACTCTTGTACATAGTTTGTATTAAGTTGCTGATGATTGGGACTTAAACTTGAGCAGGAAAGTGACCCCCCAAAGTGAATTGACTCACCATGAAAATTAAGAGCAAACATGGGTTTCCAGTGCCCGACTAATCCCCCCTCCAGTCTCCCAGTTATTAACAGCCCATTCAAATAGCATGCTTTCTGATTTCATATGTGGTCGTAGAGACGATTAAGTATCATGTGAAATAGATGTTACCAAATGAGAACATTTAGCTATATGTTAACTAATAGAATTTGCTGAGATTTGTGGCAAGTATGAAATGCATATTTAGTAGCCTGCATCAACACAAATAGGCTCGCCTCACCACTCAAATTGTGAGAACATACAGTTCAAGAAACTTGGATTCTGACTTCATACATAATCATAGAATAAAATTTTGTGGAAATAAATAATATTAAACGGGTTCTGGTGGCTATATCTCAAATATTGATTTCTGCTGAGATATATGGTAACTATGAAGAATCTGTTGGCTGTTTTTTCTTTTCTATTTTACTTATGCCTTTCTTTTTTATACAGATCGTTGATAAGTATGTGAAAGATGCTAGAACCCTGATTCATCGACTAGATCTTCTTCCAGTTGAAATCTCACAGGGACGAAGCCCTGAACCATTTGCACTTCTGTTCATCTTCTCTCGAACCCTCAAAATCGACCACCGTCTCCCATTAAATCTCATAGGGATGAAATCTGTTGATTTCACTGGACACCTCCTCCCCGCCCCCCCAAATCGAAATCTCCCAAGTTTTGTAATGGGTTTTCATTTTAAGGGGGTGTCATTTATATAGATTTAAATGTTAATCTCAATAATACTTTTAGTCCAGGTGTCTGTTTCTGTTTACTTGTGCAAGGCTTAGGCAGAAAATACAAGGCTTAGGCAGGAAACACAAGGCTTGAACACGGTGAGGCGTTAATCTTCCTTACATATGGTAATCATAAACTCCTTTTGGTAGTGTTTGCTTTTAGAGACTTTTGGTTTCGAGAATTTGATGTTGTTTTAACGATTATCACGAAATCCTTACGCTGCTTCCTTTCAATTCAATATGATTAGAATTTGATTTCTAATATCCTATTGTTGTATTGGTTAGAGGAACTGCAAGTCTGTACTATTGGAGTCTTCACTCAGTTGGTTCATCACCATTCAACATCTTTTGAGGTACATTTTTTCTTCTCAGATACGTATTTTTTGAACCATTCAACATCTTTTGAGGTTTGATCAAATTATCTATTTTCAATACCCACGGTCTGGATTTTTGAAGTTGTTGCTTCTTTGGATTTTTTTTATTTGTTGTACAGGGAAAGCGATCGGTTCTTCTCTCAATCGGGTCATCACCATTCAACATCTTTTGAGGTAAGTTTTTGTTGGTGACAGGTTTGATCAAAGACTCAATTTGCTTTAGGTGCTTGGATTCCACATTTTCAGCAATCAAAAAATCTTGGTGCAACACTTATTTATGTATATTCATATACATATATTTTACTAAATGTTTACATGATATATATAAAAATAATGTATTCGAGTACTTGTTCATCAGCAGCTATTGAGATGCCATATCTAAAGAACACAAACATAGTACATATGAACAACAAAATAAATATAAAGAAACAACATAGTACATATGAACAACAAAATAAAGATAAAATGGTGAGAATTAGAGAATGGAACATCAAAATCACAACTATTTGGACAGTCAAAGTTTAAAGATTTACTTTGTGTTCTTTTTGTACCTAGAATATTTTGTAAATCAGGAAGGACAGAGGCTATTTGGCTAAAGCTCAAGCAACAAACAAAGGAATAGCTTTGGTTTCTCAACCTCTTAAAGAAAACAGAGGAGTTAAGGTAAGCTCTTGTGGTCTATAATCTTTTTATCATGTCATGCGTATATGTTGATATACACATGTATGCATCCATATGTCAAGAGAAGTGGGCTTAATTATCATTCTCTATATTTTATTTTCAGAAATCTCCTTGATCATCACTTTTGTTCAATAAAAACCAGTTTGGTTTGAGTAGCACTATCTTTCTATGAAGTCTGGTTGAAGTGTTGGTGATGCATAAAGTAGATCCCAGGGAGTATATGAAGAGAATTCATGATCTTAACAAGTTTGGTCATTTATTTTTGTTTAATTTGGCTTATTGGTCTATCTATATAAAGTTTATAATTGTATAAATCATTTTTTAAATGGTTTCAATTGTGTCCAGGTAGGTGTTTAAGATTTTTTGTGTTGTTTATCCTATTTAGGGTTGTTGTTAGAAGGTTTGTCGTATGTTCTTTGGCAATTTTGGAGTTATAAGGTTTGACTATAATTTTGATTTGAATTTGTATAGGATGGATGAGGTGTGGTCCTTTTGGAACCAGTTTAGTTTGATGAGTTTGGAAAAGTTGTATAGATATTGGAAGATTTTTGGAAAATTTGAGTTGATTAATAATGGTTTGTGTATAGGAGGGCTCTTGTTTCTGATCTACTGTGGTATCAGATTGGTGCTATGCACACTGTGCAAGATCGTATGGTCATCTCCCTGTGGTCCACCTCACATCTAATTGTATGTTCTAATTGTGATATGAATTGTTGGTAGGCTATTATTTTGATTTGAATTAGGCCTGCATATTTATTTTTCTAATACTGATTTGACTTTTTAATGCACATTTTAGCCACTCTTTAATAAGTAATTTGTTTTTTGAACCAGTTTAAAAAAATTATATACCAAACAATGTATTTTTTGAGTTGTTTTTTTAGTAGAAAAACACATCAATAATAGCAAGTGTATAAAAATGGTGGTCAAGTGTTGCAATGTAACCAAATCCATATAGAATAAAATAAGTTTTTTTTTTTTTTTTTTACTACACTCTTTCTTGCCACATTATTTCCAATTCATCAAATTAAACATATTACTTCACAATGGAATTTATTATAAGAATCCCTTTTTTTTTGTAGGTCTCATTTATCTTTTCAACATCAATAATTATTATTTCTTTAAGAGAATTACTTGAGTCCCATATATGAAAAAAACTAATAAACTATCATTTCATACAAAGTTGTTTTTCTACAAAAACTCCAAGGATGTGAGTTACTTATAATAAGAACTCTCTCCAATGTTAATTCTTATAAGATTCTACACTTTTTGTTTATAAAAAAAAAAAAAAAAAAACTCCCCTTAAAGATGCTTATAATGGCATTGTACTTGATTACCATGTAGAAGACGGAGGATCGTGTTGGATGAAAAGTTCAATTTAGATGAATAAGAAGATATGTTTCTCACACCCATTAGCACCACTTTGCTTTCTATACCTATTCTTACATTTTGCATAAGACTAACTAAATGCTCTATTTGATAAAAAATTATTTATGCGCTTAATCTTTACATTCTATTCGAATATTGCATCGCACGGGTACATAACTAGTTATCCTTCAAGCACAAATTATGTTTGGTAAAATATTTGAATCATGTAAAATTAAATTACTAAAATGTTATTTAAGATCAAAAATATCACCAAAAAAAAAGTTAGATAAATTAATTATATTTTCTATTGATAAATATTTGATTGAATGAATTTGCATATAAAAAAATTAGGAAGTTAGCCTCTAAAAAAAGGATGACGTTTCACAAAATTTAAAAAAATGTAAATTAGTATTTTAGTAATTTTGATTTTTGTTTCTATGGTTGAAATTTTATACTCTCTATATCTATAGTTTATAACTTATTATTATTTTCTTTTTTATGATTTACAATTTATCACAATATACAAAAAAACGTAATTTACTATTAAAAATAGTGCTTATTTTAACCTTGGCCTACCCCTTCTTTTTAAGTTTTTTCTTATGTTTTTAACCATCAAAGTTTACATTATTATTATTACTCTTTTGCCACAATACACTATCAAATCAGTCGTCTTTTTGGCCATTTGAGTATGAATAGAATAGCACCGAATTAAAAGTGTATGATTTTGTAATTGGATGGGTATTTTGCTAACTTTTTTTGACCTTTTGGTATATTATTCCAATATGTCATGTTATGATTGAGTTATAAATTTATAACTATCTATCGACTTAAAGGATGTTTGTATGTGTTCATTTAGAGTAATTGTATGAGAGTTTGTTCGTAATTTTATGATTTTAATTGTTGAAACCTCTTCCAACATATAGTGGGGATATATATGGCTTAGAGTAAACTACGATTTCCATCCCTGTGGTTTGATGTTTATAACGATTTTCGTCCATGGTCTTTCAAAACTGCTTTTTTAGTCGCTATGATTTCTATTTACTTCCATATTCATCCCTCCATCCGATTTTATTTAAAATTAAATGTTAATTCTTTTAAAAACTGAATAAGAAATTTACATATTTGGTCCTTATGGTATATAAAGTTTTACATTTTTATCCTATGGTATATTCATCCCTCCATCCAATTTTATTTAAATTACCATTGGAAAAAATTTAATAAAATTCAGAGAAAAAATAGTCTTATTTTATAACAACCGGTTGTTTATTGTTAAGGCTATGTTTGGCAAACTAGCTTATAAGCTAGCTGGTAGCTGATAAGCAAGCTTTTTAAAACGCTACTTTGAGTAATTTTTCAATAAGCTAGCTTATGGTCATCCAAACATGTACCAGGAGAAAAAGGTAGCTTATCAGCTAGTTTTTTTTTGCCAAACGTAGCCTAAATTCACTTTACTCCCAGTATTCCATATTTTCATTAAACTTCATTTTTATTAATTAATCAAATTTGTTTAATATTTAAAATAAACATACACACATATATATACATCAATGTTCTAAATAACATGAGATTTAAGCCTTGTGTTTGACGTCACGTTAATTCTGTGGCATGTCATAGCTTACTGCATGATTTTTGTAACATCATATTGAAATATTTTTATCATTTTATTGTCTTATTTTTTGTTGTTAATATATAAGCTAATTTAAAACGGTGTGTGTGTGTGTGTGTGCTTATGTGTGTGTATGTTTTATTTAAATACTAAACAAACTTGATTAATTAATAGAAAATAAAGATTAAATGAAAATTTAGAATAGTGGGAATAAATTGCATTTAACAAAAAACAATCGGGTGTTATAAAATAATACTATTTTTCCTCAAATTTTATTAAACTTATTTCATTGGTAAGTTAAAATAAATAATTTTTTTTAATAAATCAACAGATATAAAATATTAATTTTAAGTGATTTAAACCTAATAGTTTGAAAAAAAAAATATATCATGTATTTATCAGTATTTTTAACGAAATTATTTGATTCTTTTTATAATTAAAGTTATAATAATTATGAAAATATACAATATAATTAATAAAAAAATAAATGTCTTGATGAAATACAATAAATAAAGAAAAAGTAAAAAAATATGTAATTTACTTATTCCATTTTTAAATGAATTAACATTTAATTTTAATAAAATTGGATGGAGGGACGAAAATGGAAGCAAATAGAAACGACAAGGACTAAAAAAGCAGTTTTGAAAGACTAGGGACGAAAATCGTTATAAACATCAAACCACAGGGATGAAAATCGTAGTTTACTCTTTTATTTAAGTGTCACATACATTTTTTTTGAATATCATGAAATTTAAAATGGGTAAATTGTTTGTCGTTTATATATATTTATGACAATGTGATTTGAGATTGAAAAACCCGAAAGTTAAATTTAAAGCTAAAATGTGATATGTTTTGTGAATTTGAAAAACAATGGCTTTATTAAAATATACATGATACATCTTTAATCGATTCATAAAGATTAGTTTGGCTCTATTGTTTTAATGGAATATGTCAAATGATGTTGTAATCATTATGAAATCCCATATTCAAGCAGCATTTTTCTTCGTTGTTAATTTTAGTTCTAAGAACCACCCATCCATCAAAAATATATTCGTAAACTTTAAACCTGTATCATTTTTATTATAGATAATTTATTTATTTATTAGCAAAAAACAATTAAAATTACATTTTAAAATGTTTTATTAAAAAGCCATAGAGTAAACTACAAATTTCGTCCCTGGGGTTTACAAAAAACTACGAAAGTGGTCCCTGAACTTCAATAAGTGCAGATTTCATCCCTGTGGTTTCGATTTTGCTATGAAAGTAATCCCTCGTAGCGTTAGTCCGTTAAAGTGTCCGTTAAGTCAAGGGTAAATTCGTCATTTTGCCTTATTTAATTTATTTTACCATTTTTAATTACTTTTCTATGAATGCTCATCTTCTTCACCAAGAACACCAAGAATATTCATCTTCTACCTCAAGATTTTAAAACCCAAATCAAACTCAAAAACCAAAAACTTAAATCAAACCAAAAACTTAAAAATCAAACCAAAAACTTAAAAACCAAACTTAAATATGAAGTTTTTGGTTTGATTTAAGTTTTTAAGTTCTTCCCCAACCCATCTTTTTCCCCAACCTTTAATCTCTTCCCCCAAATTAATCATACACACACACACACACATATATCTATACTAGTTGTGTACCCGCGCGATGCAGCGCGAAACATCAAACTCTAAATCTAA
Organism: Arctium minus; assembly: GCA_954870635.1. NCBI lineage: Eukaryota > Viridiplantae > Streptophyta > Magnoliopsida > Asterales > Asteraceae > Arctium > Arctium minus. The sequence goes on from OX941087.1 coordinate 97,895,752, forward strand.
GAACTTGAACCATCAATCCCGCTTCGTTTTATTTTTCATCCCTCGAGTTTTTTTTTTTTCTCTAATGTTTTTAGGTGCTTTTAGGTTGAGGTACAAGATAGAAGTTATTTTTCTATGCTCTTATATGCATTTGAATTGAGAGAGCAAGAGAATGAGAAGTTACTTTTGTATGTTCTCATATCCATTAAATCAAGATAGCAAGAGAATTTTAAGTTGGTTATGGTTTTTATAGATTATCAGTTTTGTCAAATATATTTATTTAAAATGTATTGAACAACTATATAAATTAGAAATATTGATAAATTCATTTACATCATCTTATTGACATATACAAACTGCATCAAAAGCTCAAACGGAGGTGAATGGAACTGCCCTTCAATTTCTTGATACATTCTCCATCAAGGGGTTGCTTACCAAATTGCTGCTTCATCCAAGGTAAGCGTCACCACTCTCACTTACCAGCTAAGATTGTCGGTTCTTGTCATACCGGGTAAGATTTTCGTTATTGGCTATGTTTACCCGGTAATCGCTTACCCGCTTTTTAAAAAAGAAAGCACTTACCGTGGTTACTCGGTTAGCATACGATAAACAGACTCTTTAAGACAACTAAAACATGTTTTACAGGAAGAAAAGCAAATCCTTCTAAAGTTTGTTTTCTTGACTAAAGACTTTTGGATTCTTTAAACTTTGCTAATTTTTAGTTGCACTGATGTTGACTACAAACTAAAATTTGGAATTTTAGGCAACCTAAATATTAAAACAAAATTTTGATATCAAGCAAACTTGATTGACAAAGAGATCAAATAAATTTCAAACAAGCCATAAGAAAGAAAAAATATATAAAACGATCACATAAAACTCATAAAGAGATTCACAAACAAAGATGATCAAAACAGAGGAACTATACGAACTTGAGACTTTGAATTATACTACAATTGTTTATGATGCCCAATTCAATCAACTTTTCCTTCATAAAGTAATGTTAAGAGAGACATTGACTCGCCTATAAGAATAAAGACACAACTTGCTCCATTCAGTTGCATATCACTATTACATGAGAGAGCGTAGCTTAATTAGTTTTCATCATGTCTAAAATAAGTTCAAAACCCACAACAATTTTAAAGTTAAATGATACAAAAATACATACATCTAGAGTAGAAAATAATCATCACATGCTCATAACACATAGAACATTTAACAGAAAAAAAAAATCATGGAAGTTTGCCATAATCCTCTCTAACACTGGGGCTGAACCATTTATTCATTTCTAACAATTACATCTCGGTTAAATGTAAAACATCTATACTATTTTCACTTTTAAATTGGTAAAAATTAAATAGCAAGAAAGAAAAAGTTACCTGTTGATAACTATGGATGGAAACAGAAACCAGCTAGGACAGACCTTACACATAGCTCCTAACATTTACACCTTGACTTGCCTGAAGGAAAAGGTTACAGGAATCCCTTGCTTTCAAAGAGCAGTTAAAAATATGCTAATTATATGATTATACTCACAGCAGAATTCAGGTAATCGGGAGTAAGCTTGAAGCCTTCTAATGTACTTATATGATTATACTCGCAGCAGAAGGGATCAAGAAGATAAAAGAGATGATTGTGATAACCGAGAAGAGATTGATATTGTCCAGAGCTTCCTGTCCAGGTCAAGTGCTTGATTTTACGATCAAATATTATGGACGTATACAAGAACATTACGAGTGTTAGGTAATGAATGCTTACCTCCTTTATGACCATAAACTTTTTGCTAAGTACATTACGCGATTGGTTAGTGATATTGGAAGCCATTGCACTGCTAAAACCTATCTTGTATATGATAAAAATAGCAGAGGCATCATCACTTAATTCGACTTAATACCCGAAGAATTATAGACTTGAAAAGTTTGGTTTCAAACCAGTTAAATGAAGCCTCGGTTAAGGATGCCAAGGCCACACCGCCCACAATAGGTACAAGAGATGAAACTACCCAAAATGTCTGTCTCTGTGTAAAACATACCACAAATAAGAAATAGAAATAACGGTCTTAAAAATCCCAATACGAATCTCGATGAGTTCACATGAGTTATTGGCAAATAATCATCCCAGCCATTACTGACCTCTGAAAGGAGCAGGGCAGAAAAAAGAACAGTGAAAAAAGGCTCCATGACTTTGATTGTGTGAGTGAAAGAAACTGCAACTCTTCCCAGACTTATATTAGTCAAAAGGTTGCCCATTGTATGTGTCACTGCCAACACTAAAACAGGTACAATCTGACATAATACAAGCATGAACATTAGGCATGGAGGATTAGATGGAAATTAAAACAACATTCAGAAGGCAAATAATATTATAACTAACTATTGGATCTTGCGGGCAACACATTCATAATATTATAACAAACTGGTCAAAACAAGCATATCTAATACACTAATAATATTACAACAAGGTTAACCTCTAAATAAAAGTTCTCAGCTTGATACAAAAACCTTAGCAGCAAAAGTCTCATAATCTTGAATCAACAAATGGAATGTTGGAGATGAGCTAACAATAATCCAAGTCCAAGCCCAACCACCAGAGTCTTCATCTCACTTGTGACAACAACATTGGCTGCAGACCTTAATGTTGATAGCAAACATTAATCCAATTGCATCATTGAAATTTGAACCTTTACCTGAATTTTATATTGAGATGCCTTGTGTTCAACTCATAACTTCTATACTGACCTCAATATAACCCTCTATTTACACACATTTCTCTTGCATCTGCAGGCTTATCATGGATGTCACAAGATAACAAATACGAAATCCCAGCTTGGTGAGTTGGTGTTTATGGCAGAACAAATTCAAATAGGATCCGGGCTTTTTGTTAAGGAAAATGTTGCAAAGCCTCAAGCAAAACATACAAGGGGATATAATTATTTAGGATAATAGCATGTCTAGCAAAAATAAAAAGATGGAGAACATTATTTAAATAAGATGCAAACCATCTGGCATTTCCATCATTTAAGCATCCATCCACACCCTCCATGAAAATCCAACTAACTATTTGATTGACTCTCGCATCAATCATCACAGTAAAACCAGAGGGGCCATTACCAAACACTTATAGGGTAAGGTCTTAGTGGTATGACTTATCTTACTTGGTTAGAATGACAAGAACCGGTAATTTTTACCCGATAAGAGGCATTGCAATGACTGAGAATCTTACCCGGTAAGTCAAGTCAGAAGATGACTTTGGCCGGTAAACGATTACCCAATAAGCATTTGGTAAATAGCTCCTAAGACAACAAAATCATTTGAACATAAATTATGGATAGAGTACAAAAAATTGCAAGATGGAAACCGTATGCTTTTTTATGTAGTAGATATAATAAATATTGAGGTTCTTCAATGTCTTCTATTCAATTGCCAAATGGTGACAGTTAAGACAAACCATGCAACAATATTCAACTTAATTACATATTGGAAACAAAGTTTTGTTTGTATATAAAGTTAAATAAAAATAAAACCACTGTAGGCATAAACATGAATTAGAAAAACAGGCAAGGCATATGCACAAGATCTCATGGATTTACATAAATGATGCTTAATTAAGCTAAAAGCCTAGGGTTGTAAACGAGCCGAGCCGAGTAATAGGTTAATCGAGCCGGGCTCAAAAAATTAATACTTTTCAATGTAGGGCTCTAGCTCGAGCTCGAATATTTTTTGAGTTATCGAGCTCGATGCTCGTTTATGGGTTCGAACTCACGATTTATCTTTGAATCACATTAACTATATATAGCTTGGATATGAATGATGCTTACTACTGCAGCCTTACAATCTATAGGCATGAAGAAAATTTCGAAGGCACTAACTAACGCTCAATTTATCTTGCAATATGATGAAGCATACAAAAATCCTACAAAGATGATCAAAAAAGGAAAAAAAATTGTAGCATGCTTGCTCTAATAATATCCCCAACTTCCAGCATCTTCCAGGGTACAGATTCCCACCGTTTGTCTTGCAGCAAGCCAACAGGAGAATTATTTATTGTCGTATCATTTTGAAGGCGTTTATGTTTTAATTATGCTATTGTGAGGGAGAGAGAAACATAAACGCTTTAAGCAAACAACTATAACAAACATTTGTAAAAGATACGTAAGAAATAGTTGATAATGGGTTATAAAACAAATCCTGAAATCAAAAGCACACATTTATAAGCATCCAAGGTCTAAAGATAATATTGCGAAGTTGAAGAAAATGAAATAATACTCACCCAATCTTCAAATGCCGACAAAAAGTACAATGCTTAGTGGGATTACATTTGTAATTGGACTAACAGGACTGCATAAGAAAATAACTATGTCAGGGTCAATGCTAATAACTATCAAAACAGAATTCCATAAGTATACCAATTCAAACAAGTCTAGGATCCAGAATATAAATGACCACAGAGCAATGTGAAGTATAAAATTAGGCTTATACGTTGCATCAATAAGTTGCAACTTAAAGACCTATTATATAGGCTTAGCTGCTGAAGGTAGAAAGAATATTTCAGAAACTAAATTGTAAAATGTTCTTACTACAATTACAAAACTAATAGAACCACAATCAAATTCATTTCTACTCACACCACATAAATGGATTTGTTAAATGATCAAAACGAATAGAACGCAAGACTTATGGCAGTGATATGGATGTAGCGATATGAAGACTTACAGTAGCATCGCGTCATTCACTGAAGTACTAGCACCTTTGCAGCTCCTTGTAGAGTTCTCCTTTGGCAGCATATTCCAAAATCAGGTAGACCCTTTTCTGTGGACATTGCGGTCTAAGTTTTAGAAATTTTGGATAGGCCTTCCAAACAACAGCAAGATATAAGGATTCTATACCTGATCATAAAAGTAACCATAGAGTCGTAGGATATTAGGGTGTCGAAGATGGCTTTGTATTTCAACTTCACGGCGAAGTTGGTGCTCCACCTGGGACTGTTTAAGTTGGCTCTTGAAGAGCACCTTTAGTGCAACAATATGATTGCTCTGTTCCAGAAAACACGTATGTTAGTCCCTAGGTGCCTGATGGGTTCTAGCAGAGGAATAAAAAGAGTAATACCATCATACATAGTGCACCATTTATGATCAATTAAGCAAATCTACCTATTCCTTGGAAAGAAACCCTATTGAGATGATATGAAAACCATAACTTCATTATATAGCATGGTTAAAGCTGTAGAAACATATTCTTGGCAGGAATTTTTAAATAAAGAAAGGAAAAATTCAAGAACCTAAACAAACTATCTTTTGCATTTTTGCCCGTCATCAATTTCTTAAAAATCAGTTTAAAAAGGCCATTTTTGAAGGGCTTCAAGCATGTGCTTTCACGGGCTTTAGGGTTTTCGAGAGAGTACCAAAGCTTGGTAAAACATAAAAAAAAAAATGAAAATACAAAGAAGAAGAAATCGATTATTCAAAAGAAGAATTGTAATATTGGTGAAGAAATCGTACCTGATAGAGGAATCGGCTGAAATTGAAGCCCTGCAAAAGAACCGAACTGAAGAAGAAGAAGAAGAAATCGTGAAAAGAATCAAAAACTGAAGGCGAAGAGTACCTTGTTCATGAAAACCCTAAAAAACAGAGATCTGGTAATTGCATTTGAACTCTAAAAAACAAATACAACAAACAGCTATGAGAAACTTACCTGGACAATCGATGAAAAACAGAGAAGGGATGCCTTTCTTCTTCAAAGTATGGGCCTAATTTGACATTTGAGGATGAAAGCGTATGAAAGAAAACCAACAGGTATGGCTCAAACTGAGATTAATACGTGAAATAAGAGGTAATGGGTTGGCGTGTACTTTAAGCATGGGTATGGGTTTTATTTGAAAATCCTTACATCAAAGGCTTGTATCTCATGCTTCACAACTTGTAAATAAGAGTTTTTTGAATTTTATGCTTAAAAATGTTGTACATTACATTATGCTTTAAAAGTTGTCTTTAAGGGGCGTTTGGTTCGCATAATGTTTTTGGATGAAATGGAATCTGTCAAAGGAATTTGACTTTGATGGAATTGGAATGAAATGTTGTCAGGTTTGACCACCTGTTTGGTTGACAGAATTGGAATGAAATCTGTTAAATGGATTGGAATTTTTCTGTTTGGTTCACAGATTGTAGCTTCGAAATTAGAATGAAATTTTGGTAAATGACCAAAATACCCTTTTTGATTATTTTAATTTTTAAACAAAAATTACTTTAATAAAATAGTCATTAAACAGTTTAATTTTTAACAAAAATTGTTTTTATTATTTTAGCACATGAATGATACCGAGAGAGGGAGGAGAGAGAGGGAGAGAGAGAGAGAGGAGAAAGAGGAGGAGAGAGAGGAGAGAGTGGAGGAGAGATAGAGGATAGAGGGAGAGAGAGGAGAGAGTGGAGGAGAGAGAGAGGAGAGAGAGGAGAGATAAAGATAGAGGGAAGAGAGGAAAGGGAAAGAGAGAGGGAGAGAGAAAAGAGGAGAGAGAGGAGGAGAGAGAGAGGATAGAGGGAGAGAGAGGAGAGAGAGAGGAGAGATAAAGAGAGAGGGAAGAGAAAGAGAGAGAGAGAGGAGAGAGAGGGAGAGAGAGGAGGAGAGAGAGGAGAGAGAAATGGAAGAGAGAGGAGAGAGAGAGAGGAGAGAGAGAAAGAGAGAGGGAAGAGAGAGAGGAGGGAGAGGGAAGAGAAAGAGAGAGGAGAGAGGGAGAGAGAGGGAGAGGATGAGAGAGAGAGGAGAGAGTGGAGGAGAGAGTGGAGGAGAGAGAGGATAGAGAGAGAGGAGAGAGTGGAGGAGAGAGGGAGAGAGAGAGGAAGGAGAGAGAGAGAGAGTAGGGTTTATTTGGAGTGAAGGGTAATTTTGAAAATAAAGAAATACCACATTCCATTCCATTGAAATGCTTGGCATTTTGGATGGAATTATAAAATCCCTTATCTATGAAATTTAATGGAATTGGATGATTCCATTCCTTTGAAATGCTTGAACCAAACAAAGGAATGGAATCTGGTCAATGGAATTTAACATTCCAATTCCACCAGATTCCATTAAATTCTGCGAACCAAACGCCCATACTTAAATTGGTGGTACATTGTGCTTTAAGAGTTGTGATTAACACATTGGTGTAAACCAATATTAAGGTAGTATAGATATAAATAATCATACACTCATACACACACACACATATATATATATATATATATATATATATATATATATTTGCAGATCGAGATATATATATATATATATATATATATATATTTGCAGATCTGAGAGAGATCGAGAGAGAGAGAGATCTGAGAGAAGAGAGAGAGAGATATGAGAGGCGAGAGAGAGAGAGGGAGAGATCTAAGAAGAGACAGAGAGAGAGAGAGACGCAGACGACCTTGCCGGAGAACGACATCGCCGGAGAAGACGAGGTCGTCGGCGTTTCTCTCTCTCTCTCTCTCACTCTCTATCTTCTCTCGATGTCTCTCTCTTCTCTCAGATCTGTTTTCTCGATCTATCTCTTCTCTCAAATCTATGTCTCGATCTCTCTCTTCTCTCAGATCTCTCTTTCGATCTTTCTCTCTTTTCTCTCAGATCTCTCTCTCGATCTTTCTCTCTTTTCTCTCAGATCTCTCTCTCGATCTCTCTCAGATTTAAGTTTGATTTTTAAGTTTTTGGTTTGATTTAAGTTTTTGGTTTTTGAGTTTGATTTGGGTTTTAAAATCTTGATGTTCTTGAGGTAGAAGATGAACATTCTTGGTGTTTTTGGTGAAGAAGATGAGCATTCACAGAAAAGTAATTAAAAATGGTAAAATAAATTAAATAAGGCAAAATGACGAATTTACCCTTGACTTAACGGACACTTTAACGGACTAACGCCACGAGGGACTACTTTCATAGCAAAAATCAAAACCTCAGGGATGAAATCTGCACTTTCAGGGACCATTTTCGTAGTTTTTTGTAAACCTCAGGTAGCGTTTGGTACGCAGACTGGATGGGACAGGGCGGGACGGGACAGGACTAATTGTCTGTCCCACGTTTGGTACGACTAGAACAGGACAAGACTAATTGTCTGTCTCACGTTTGGTAAGCTGGACAGGACAGGACAGGACAAAACTGTTAAAATGACCAGATTGCCCTTGTATGCTGTTTTATGTTATTTTATATCAAATAATGATTATAAATGACATAAATCAACTAAATTTTATTTAAATAACTTTATCTATGATAGTTATACTATTATATATAATATAATCATTCCAACACAACAATTATAAATACATACAAAATTTTAAAACTTAAAAAAACAACAACGCTAAATTCATACATATATAATTTAGAAACCTTTCAACACAACAATTGTACCAAAAACAATTTAAGCACGTGTCATTCCAACATCAAAAGTTTAAAAATTCACAAACAAGTCAAGTGTACCAACATCAAAAGTTTAAACATTCCCAACAAAATGACAATTGTTTTCATAATTTTCTAATACTAATACTTGTCCTCATCATAAATCGATTTCACAAATTCTAGCTTCGTAGCATCATCCAAACGCATCCAAAAACGATATTGCGATGGTTTCTCCCCAAAGTACTAGACTCTAGAGTTCTACGAGATGCAGTTACTAGACAAAATGGATTGAAAGTCACACCCGGTAACTACTACTTGGCCGATGTAGGATATATCAATGGTGAAGGTTTTTTAGCACCATATAGGGGCACAAGGTATCATTTACGAGAGTGGGAAGATGCTAGTCGTGCACCTACTAATAAAGAGGAATACTTTAATATGAAGCATTCACATGCTAGAAATATTATCGAGAGGTGTTTTGGCATTATGAAGAAGCGTTGGGCTATATTACGAAGTCCTTCTTTCTATCCGATAAAATATCAAGGCCGAATGATTTTAGCGTGTGCTTTGCTGCATAATTTTATTAGGATATACATGACCATTGATCTGCATGAAAACTCACCGATCACTATTGAAGATATGCCTATTGGGGAAGACCACTCTTTACCGTCCGAGTCCATTGATGTTGTTGAAGCAAGTGATGAGTGGTCTCAATGGAGAGATGATTTAGCCCAAGAAATGTTTGAATCTTGGATGTTAAATCGTAATTAAGATAATTGTTTTTTAATTGTTTTTTTTATTTTGTATTTGTAATGGATTGATGTTTGTAACTGAATCTTCATGTTTCAAATAGATTGATGTTTGTCATTTTCATTGTTTCTTATGGAATCATATTTGTTTGTCTTCGTATTTTTTTATTGTTATGTAGATTTATAAGCAATGGCAGACCGTCGTGGGTGGACGACGGACGAGGAAGACTTGTTGATCACAATTCTTCAAGAAATTGTAATAAATGGTGGTAGAGGTGATAATGGAAGCTTTAGGTCCGGTACGTATGAGGTTGTTGTATCAAAGATGCGGGAAAGAATTCCCGGTATTAGCATGACGGCAAAACACGTGCAAAATAAAATAAAACGTCTAAAAGATAAATATTCTGCTGCTTATGATATGCTAAACACAAGCGGATTTGGGTGGAATGATGCAAATCAATGTGTGACTGTTGAAGCTCCTGAGATTTTGGAAGAATATTTAAAGGTTAGTAGTTAGATATTATGGGTTTCTTATTATGTTTTTAGTCACTTTTTTTATTTATAATTATTTATTTGTTTGTTTGTTGTCGTAGAAACATCCCAACAAGAACTACACGGCTAATAAGCCATTCCCGGCTTACGAGCGGTTGAAGATGGTGTTCGGGAAAGACCGCGCGACGGGAAGCATGGCCGAATCTGCTACAGACGCGTTGGAGAATATGGACATAGAGAATGACGATGATTTTGTGACTGAAGTTAATGTTCCTCCCGTTCCAAGTCATTCAAATACAACATCACATTCCCCCATTCCAAATGAAGGAGAAGGAACAAGTAAGAAGAGGAAAAGGACAACCGGGATATCAAAGCTAGTGCAAGAAACCAAGAATGAAATCCATGAAGCAACCAATCAAATGAAAAGGTTGGTTTCAGTCATCTCGGATTCTATCGAAATGGATGGCTTGGACAATGAATTGAAGCGACTTGGACTTGGTATGATGGAAGTCATTCGAATGGGTAAGTACTTTGGGGAGAAACCATCGCAATATCGTTTTTGGATGCGTTTGGATGATGCTACGAAGCTAGAATTTGTGAAATCCATTTATGATGAGGACAAGTATTAGTATTAGAAAATTATGAAAACAATTGTCATTTTGTTGGGAATGTTTAAACTTTTGATGTTGGTACACTTGACTTGTTTGTGAAATTTTAAACTTTTGATGTTGGAATGACACGTGTTTAAATTGTTTTTGGTACAATTGTTGTGTTGAAAGGTTTCTAAATTATATATGTATGAATTTAGCGTTGTTGTTTTTTTAAGTTTTAAAATTTTGTATGTATTTATAATTGTTGTGTTGGAATGATTATATTATATATAATAGTATAACTATCATAGATAAAGTTATTTAAATAAAATTTAGTTGATTTATGTCATTTATAATCATTATTTGATACAAAATAACATAAAACAGCATATAAGGGCAATCTGGTCATTTTAACAGTTTTGTCCTGTCCTGTCCAGCTTACCAAACTTGGGACAAACAATTAGTCTTGTCCTGTTCTAGTCGTACCAAACGTGGGACAGACAATTAGTCATGTCTCGTCCTGTCCCATCCAGTCTGCGTACCAAACGCTACCTAAAAGATAAATACAGAGTATTTTGTCTAATTCTTGTAAGTATCAAAAATATAAATATGTAAAAAGTAAAAGGGCATGAGTTCAATTAACGTCCGGATCAACAGGCTAAGCAGAGGAGACCATGCTTCCGTAATTCCGTTGTTGCTGTTCATCTAAAATCAGTCGATATTCTATCTGCTCTCAAAAAAATTATACTCCTATCTTCAGGTAATTAATCAATAAATTTAGTCGTTCATATCTTTAATTTGTAGTTGATTGAATTATGCGTTTGATTTCCTATCCAATGTTGTTGATTTTTCTGAATATATCGACGAAAGGGGATTAGTTCATGCATTGAAGAATAAACACGTTTTTGTGGTTTTTAATCTTAAATAGAGATGTCGTTTGTCTTTGAATCGATGAATTGTACTCCTTTTGTTTTCTGTGAGTGGTTAGGGGTCAATCCTATATTTATCTGGATGATTCTCGAGCATCTTGAGTTGGAGAACATGTTGTGTAGATCTTGACTATTATATGTCTAACTGAATCTAATTATATTCTTATGATTGTTGATTTGATTATGATATCCTATAAAGAGTCTAGGAAACGAACCTGAATTTTTGACCATGAATGGGGGTAATGGTTTTATGCAAAAACCAAGAGATGAAAATGCACAAATTAAAAATGTTGAAATATAACTGATGGAACTTAGATCTGATGTATGTGGAAGAGATAAAAGAAGAAGCGGAAAATGCAACAAAATATTCCCCCTTTGATTTAGAATATTGTGGGGTGCACCAAGTAAAAGTTAAGGAGATAAAGGCTTCAGATTTATGTGTGCTTACTGAAATGTGCAATGTATAAACTATCATTTTTTTTGGGTTTTTGTTGGTTTGATTTTAGACATGTATAACACAGATGTGTATAGATAGACCTATGGTTGATTTTTCAAAAAGCATCCATATCTCCACACTCATATCCTTGCTACATAGTTACAATCTTAACCGATCCTGTAGTAGGCTAAAGTATTTCAGTTCTAGAAGTGGGTTCTGTTTATGCTTGGTAATGATTTTGGGTGGTAAGCATGGACCTTAGCTCATTTTTTGGAAATGATGCTAAAAAATGAATGTGAGAGAGCGATCAAAATTTTGAGGGAAATAAAAGGGGGAGAGGGACGGACGCTGTTCTACAAAAAAAAAATAAAAAAAATCTTGACAACTGAGTGACTTGTGTAAGTGAAGATGAGTTGATAACAAGAGTTAGGTACATGTTTTTACCTTAGAAAATGCCAGGAGTATCTAGTGTTACTCCTATTTGCTAACTATTTCACTCCCATGGACGGGTAAGAGAGTTCGAATTTTTAGAGGAGCAATCAAAATGTGAACTACGATTTGATGTTCAACTAATTTATAATATAGATAGGTGTTCAACTAATTTATAATATAGATAGGTGTAAAAGCTAAGAAGAGCACTCACGGCTTATTGGTCGACCTCTCCTTTAATAATTAGTTTTGCCACTTTAAGTTATTAAGCATATGCTCCATCATCTTGTGTGGTGGGACAGTCCAAGTGGTGTTTCAACTTGCAATTTGTTTCGATATTGTGAGGTACAATTTGACGTTCAACTAATTTTCACTGTAGTCTGACAAATAAGGTTGATTTTCTCTCTGGTTTTTTGTGACTGCTGCAAGGTTTGTTGTGACAGAGACATGCTCAAGATCCCAGATCATCAGGTTGCTGGACACGAAGCTGGTGTTGGGAATCTTGGTCCCCTCATTGATGATTCTGGCCGTTTTTACAACAGAGCGATAAACGTGGGTCTGAAGAAGTGGCCTTCTATGAATCGTTCTCTTCCAACACTGAAGTTCCAGAACACATCCGTAGATTCTTCCCTATCTTTTATGGCACCAAAGTCATGAAGGCATCGACTGGATCTGAAAATCCTCATATTGTATTGCAAGATATTGCCTCATCCCGCGTAAACCCCTCTATAATGGACATCAAAATTGGCGCGAGAACCTGGGCTCCAGAAGCTTCTGAGGCATACGTTGCAAAATGCTTGAGAAAGGATAGGGAGAGCACAAGTATTCCGTTGGGATTCAGGGTATCAGGGTTGCGAGTCTATATCAGTGATGAATCAGGGTTTTATAAGCCTGATAGAGATGTTGTCCGTAAAGTTAGCCCAACTGATGTTAAACTGCTTCTTAGGAAATTTATTTCCTCTAATCCATCTGCAGAAATGGAAACGGACCCAGATTGTTCTTTAGCATCTTCTGTTTATGGTGGACCTAATGGCATTTTGGCTTAATTATTGGAACTGAAGGCATGGTTTGAGGATCAAACTATCTACCACTTCTATGCTTGTTCAATTCTTTTCATGTATGAAAAGGGTTTGGCGTTAAAAGGTGCTAGTTCAAACGCAGAAGTCAAGCTTATAGATTTTGCACATGTTACAGAAGGTCAAGGCATCATCGATCACAACTTCTTGGGTGGGCTCTGCTCCTTGATAAAGTTCATTTCCGACATACTTACAGAGACGACCAAACTTACTGTTGAGAATGGTCAGATTGAGCCGGAGGAGAGCTGATTAATTTGAACTTTGAAAACCATCTCTCATTTTTGCTGCTTTTTCATAATTGTTAAGACCAGGTATTTGATTTTAAACTAAATTAGCTTACTGGATCACAGTTTTGCTGATATCTATGATTATTCACTTGCAATTTTATAGTCATTGTTTGCTTGACAGTTGAGGAGAGCTTAGTATACAAGTAACCTGCTGCTGTTAATAACTCTTTATCTATCTACATCTAGCAAGACGAGGTGATCCAAAACCGACCTCTAGTAAACGGAAAATGCCCATGCTTTTTTTTGGAGTCCCACGTAGCCTAGACTTGGACGGATGTATCCTCATATATGTTGGAACCTCCCCTCTCTCCTCAAGAGTTGTTTTGAAGGGTAATCTAATGGAGTTCCACATATTCTAACATGGTATCAGGGCCTAGGTCTACGATTCTAGGGTCTCAACACACATGGGCAATCTATACTCGTCTAGCCCCCTCACCCGTCTAGCCTCCTTTAGTCACTCTGGGACAATTTGTGCCCGTCTAGCCTCCCTTGGAGATGGCATGTTAAAGTCCCACATCGACTGAATTTGGACATTTATCCTTCATATATATTGGAACCCCCCCTTCCTATCTCCTCAAGGGGAGAGTAATCTAATAGGGTTCCACATATTTCACAAAACAAATTGACAATCAATAGTTTAAAAGTTTAGCTAACATACAAAGTACATCCAACATAAGTCGATTCAAGATTTTAACATTTTAACATGTGTTGTTTAAAATGGAAACCAAAAAAAGTTGAGAAACAAATTCTACAGTAACCACATCAGAAACCACATCCTCTAAGATTTTGTAAATGCACATCAAAAACAAAGATTTACAAAAAAGGACACAAATTCAACAGTAACCACATATATATATTTATCAGAAATCGAAACTAAAAAAAGTTGAGAAACAAATTCAACAGTAACCACATCAAAACCACATCCTCTAAGATTTTGTTAAATGCACATCAGAAACAAAGATTTTACAAAGAAGGAGACACAAATTCAACAGTAACCACATATATATTTATCAGAAATCGAAACCAAAAAAAGTTGAGAAACATGGACGATGAAGAACATGGAATCGCACAACCATAGAAATCGAAACAACAAAACCACATATTGAAGAGAAATCGCACAAGAAGATAAATCGAAGATGAAGAACATGGTTTGTAACTACAGAAATCGCACAATAGAAATCGCTAGCTGTGAAATCGACGATGAAGAACATGGATTGTAACCACAGAAATCGCACAATAGAAATCGCATAGCTGTGAAATCGACTGAAGAAATCGCACAAGAAGAAATCGATGAAGAACATGGAAATACCTATGGAGATCGATGCAGATGGAGAGGATGTACTCTAGTTTCACGTATCAGATAGATGGAGGCGTGATTGAAAAAATTAGGTTTAGGTCGTATACTCATATATCAGATTGATGGTTTAAAAGAAAAAAAGGGTAGTTTAGTAATCTTTCAGTTTAGTACCATGTTGTTCCACCTATTTTGGTGGAACAAAAAAAAATCAAGTTTTGTCCCATGAAATTAACAATTTGTCCCATGTTGTCCTATGTGGTTTTTGTCCCATGGCATGCCAAACATAAGACTATTTTTCTTTGTCCCGTCCCGTCCCGTCCCATGCAGTCTGCGTACCAAACGCACCCTTATGTGTGAGGTCCAAATGAGAATATAAGAAAGAAATATCAAGAAAATATTTATACGTAAATCATTGTAATAATACATATATAAGCCCATATAAATAATTTGTAACGTTAATTCACATAAGCATCTTCAAATATATTTTTTCTCGATGTAGTTCAGTTAACAAAGGGACAAGGACGACTTTACAAAATACAAGACAAGTCTCGGGTTCGATCTCGACCCCCCCCCCCAAAAAAAAAATCGGCTAACCTTAGTTATTGAGTGAGAAAAAATGCCTCCTCACATTGGTGTCCTTGGAAGCGTGTTCCATGTGACGCATGTTGAGATTGTCGGTAGTCAACTTTTTGCCCAAATGGATTTTTCAATAATTCACATATGAACTCCTGCATAACATTGTATTCTTACATTTTCACAATATTTAGCATTCTTATTTGAATGACTTGTACCTTTTATATTCTAAGGGGATGTTTGGCAGTTGCTGAATGGTTTATTGCAGAATGATTAAGTGGTCTGAATGATTAAGAGGTTTTTATGATATAGTGTAAAATGAAATATGGTTTTTTGCTAATTGTTCATAATGAAATCAGGGCTCTTAATAGTTAAGGGAGAGTCGGGATACAAAATCATTAAGAGCACTTTGGAACCATTAAGAGACAACACTTTTTTTTGCCAAACAAGATTTACCTTTTATCGATTCAAATGTTGTCTTTTAATGGAACCATTAAGAGGTAAACAAACAACCCTTAAGTTATATTATAAATAAATAGTAGTGTACCTTTGTTTATTTTTTTAATTTAGTCATTATAGTTTAAAATTCATTATTAAAATCATTTTATTTTTGAAATTTCCTTATTTTCCATAACTTTAATAAAAATGAAATATATAACATACTAACGAGATGGAATAATGTTTATAATTTTTTTGTTAAATTTGTATGGTTTTTGAAAGTTGTTATTTGATGCAATTTGACATTTGATTTTAGCATGTATGAAAGGGGAAAAAAACACAAGGGTTAAAACAAAACCTTTTTTAAAGCGTAGGGATTTAAGTGCAATAAATTTGACAAACTTACCATCCCTAGAAATAGAACCGTAACATAACTAATGCGACGGCACACGCGACTTTATCTCGCTGGTCGTGTTACTTTGCGGTATTTAAAAGTCTATAAACTTTAATGATTTCATGTGTATTGTTTTAAAGATAGATTAAAAGTCACAAAATCTAAATGGAGAGAAATAATTGATAAACATCTATAAATATATACGTAAGGACAAGTCAAACAAGAAGCTAAACATTTTATGAAAATGCAAGAATATATGATATACAAACTTAATAATATATGATTAAACACATGTTACATTGACAATATAGATGTTTAATCATACATAATTAAATACACCCACAGACCGTGTGATCATATATGATATTACACTTATCATCTTCTTGCAAAATGTTTAACTTCTCAAAGGATCCAACCTCTATATACATATGTATGTAAATATACATAAAAATGTTGTATTTGAAAAAATACGATAACTTAATGTTTGTTAAATTATTAAAATATTCTAGTACGTAGATCTCAACAAAATAAGCAACTTCGAAATAAATATTAGTTCGAACATAAGTACAAGTGAAAAGTTATGACAATGCAAAAATGTTAACAAGACGGGTACTCGAAAAACACGGTAGCTTAAAGCTCGATGTTTGCTTGATAAAGCGAAATATCATGTGAGAAGAAGAGGTTAGTATGAGAAGTAGATCTGAATTGTTGATCACTTTTAATCTCATGTTCTCCCATGAACTGCGCCTTAGAAAGGAATTGATCAGGTGCATTTTATTTCGATGCATCTCATCTTAGTGTGCATTCATTTATCATCCAACAGTTGATAACCACTTCTCACGCTTCTCATTTTAACCTCAACTTATCACCGGAATCCAACTTGCTTGATAAATCACCAAATTTTATCGACACGTAAGTTTAAAAAGATAAGCAACTTAAAATAGTTATCTCGATAAGAGTTACGAGCGAAAATTATAACTTCCAAGAAATATTACAACATTTATAGGTAGGTCTTGTTTAACGAACAAAAGTTAATAGCGCCTGACATAAAGATCGAATTGTAAGAAAATTCAAACCGTACTATGACCAAAAATGTAATAGATGTATTGTAGTGATGATATAAAATAATTTCACCGTAACACAAGGATACAAATTTGTAGTTTACTCGTTTGTTTTTGTTAGGAAATATATATTTGAGTAAATTACAAAAATCGTCCATGTGGTTCAAGATTTAATTTGGTTTTTGTCACCCAGTTCATTTATTGCCAAAAAAAACATGTGGTACACGTTATCTTCCGGCTTCTCTCTCTCTCTCTCTCCCTAAGGGTTGTTTAGCAGTTGTTGAATGGTTTGATACAGAAAGATTAAGAGGTTCCTATGATATATTGCAAAATGAAATAGGGTTGTTTTTTAATTGTTCATAATGAGATTAGGGCTCTTAATGGTTAAGAAAGAGACAATATACAAAATTGTTCAGAGGGTTTTGGAACCATTAAGAGGCAGACATTTACTTTGCCAAACAGGATTCACTTTTTAGCGATTCAGATGTTGCCTCTTAATGGAACCATTAAGAGGTAAACAAATAGCCCCTAACTATGTTTATTCCATCCCGTTAAATACGATAACAACATTGTCATTTTAGAAAGAAAAAGAAAGCACAAACCCCCTAATCCTACACTGCCACTCCCCCAAAGCCCTTGCCTCATTAAACCTAAAAAAAAGTAGGTTCTTATAAGTTATTCATTGTGGAAGAGTTTTGGAGGTTTTTAATTTGATGGGTGGTAATGATGTGACAAGAAAAAATATATACAAAATGTGGATTCTTAATAAGTCACTCCACTCGAGATGCCCTAAGTAACCCGACTCCCAGTTGCATCAATTCCTAATCAATGTTGACTACCTAATCGACGACCTTAATCCTTAATCTTAAGTTTTCTTAAGCTATATGTGTACTTAAGTCTTGTTTTTGAACGATTCATTATCCCGTGGGCAAGCCCTATTTTTTGGCTCCGCGCCTATTCCTTATCATTATTAATTAATATATTATATTACTATAAATTTGTTTTAATTATATTATTAAATATGTAATTGGTTATTTTTTCTAGACGTCATTAAAATATATAAGATAATCATTGAATTCTAACAAAATACTTAATTTTTTTATATAAAAAACATTATATTATTAAGCCTAAATTAAACAAATTTATAAAAGAACATTTTCACTTTCTCAAAATCATCCAAAATCGTACTGTAAATCGAAAAAAAAATGAAACATTAGGGATTTTGAGGTTTATTAGGTTTTGCCCAAAGCCTAGGTGGTAAGTTCATTTTCTCCATTTCTAAGCTTCTTTATGAGATATAGGCACTCCATTGATGATTTCCCAGTGTTGGTTTCTCAAATTTCGGATTTGATGATTTTTGAAAAATTAAGTCAAAATTAGGATTTTGGCTACAATGAAGATTTTGGTATAAAATATTTGGGGAACTATTCTAAATGGTTGGTTATGAATATTTACGGTTGGAAACTTGTGGATCTAGGTTTTGGAAGCTTTGACTTGAGGATCTTCTAAGGAGCAAGTTGGGGTAAAATCTAGATTTAGCCTAAATCTAGCAAGGTGAGTTCAAGTTGATTTGTGAAAACATTGTATATGCCAAAATGTCCATTTTAAAGTATTCACGTGTTTTACATGAAATTGTCAACTATTGAGTTATTTGATAACTTTTGATTATTTGAAGTGTTTAGCTTATTAAAATTTGTAAAACACCCACATTTGGGATTTTTTGGCATTTTAATAAAGGTGTCATAATGTAACACCCTAAACTCTGGAAATAACAACAAATTTAAAATTTTCTAAATACTGCGATAATTGTTTCATCTATAATCATAGTTTAAGATTTAACCTCAATACACACGTTTCATTCTATGCATACAATCTATAATAAGGACGGGTACTACTAAAACCCAATAATAGTTATTATCTCCAAACCGCGGAAGACTTTACCAACTACTTACACTTGTGTAAAGCTAAGGCTCAACTCTTCATAGTACTGTTAGAACCGAACCCCCAACTGGAACTTGATGCACATACCGACAAATAAAAAAAGGTTAGGCTTAACGCCTAGTGAGCTCAATAGTTTTCAACATATATAAATTGATCGTTTAAAAAAGAAGAATGCAATTAAAATCATAATCTTTCAAAATGATATGGTTCACTTATGAAAATGACTCGTTTATCAATAATTATGCAATTTAAACGAAAGAGACACCGAGTTAATCTTTAACAAAACCAAATTGTTTTAAAGGAGAAGATCCCAATATAAAACGTTCTTTCGTAAATTCAAGTTCAAGCCAAAACTTGCTAAAAGAAAATAGAGAGAGGACTCCCAATTTTATAAAACACGGGTAACATTTTATATTTTGGAACACCTAAGACACGGGTGGGACACGACACACACAAAAAACTGTTTATCCATTGACGAAAACTAGGAGTGCTCAAAAAATCGACTAACCCGACCAACCCGATCAACCCAACCCGACCAACCCCTAAAAAGATCAACCCGATACAAAATTTAGACAATCTGAATCTATTGGGTTGATATTGGGTTGGGCTCAAAGTAACCCGACCAGCCCGATAACCCGATAAATGTTTTATCGACTTCTCTAAAATTATTTATATCTCCCTTTAATATGTATAAGTTACCAAAAACAACTCGGCATTAACGAGCAATGGAACTCATAAAATGACATTATTGGAAAGTTATATGTAATACCTAAATATTTAACGAACTCGTATATTCTTTTGAATAAAGGATCGTATTTCAAAGAATTTTTTTCTTATTTTTATGTTTTCAATATTGTTTTTACTTTGTTTAAACACAACCCGACCAACCCGAACGAGTTGGGTTGGGTTGCACTTTTGTTTGGGTTGAAAATTCTCAAACCGCCGACATTGGGTTGGGTTGTTGAAATACCTTCAACCCGATCAACCCAACCCGTGAGCACCCCTAACGAAAACCCAAATAAATAAATATCACCGTAAACACAGACATTAGAGCCAATACTCACACAACCATAAAACGGAAGGAACCAGATACCCTGACACATTCTATTCAAACCTTAATATACGCGGGGGGAAACCCAATATTAAGGCCATCATTTACCGTCGACCGCACCAAAAACCAAAGTTGATAAGATACGACATTAACATTTAAAAATACCACGAATCGACGACGGAAGACCCGTATACGTTGAGAGTATAGGAACGTGCAAGTAAGTCGCACATACAACTTACTTGCATGTCATCTCAACGTTTCCATCTTGGGTGACAAGAACACGTGAATGGGGTCACCCGTAATGTTATTGGATTTCACCACATATCCCAGTCCTAGTTCCCATGTCATACCAGACATTACAATCCTCAGACCGTTTATTGCCTCTAGCCATACTCCATCGAGTTCCACCCCAAGGACTTACGGACATGGGTGCCTATCCAATCTAGACGAGTTTCAACTCGGAGGCTCGAGCCACCTATTGCCTACTCGCTAGCGAACCCAAGCGATCAACGATCATAACCAACCTTACCCGCTTTCCCAAAACAGACAGATTTACGTGTCTATGGATCCAATACTACATTGTCTAAAATTACATGACTCCAATTGAATGACCAAAACACCCAAAACATGTAACTCTCAAATGATACGGAATAAATTCCATCATACTCAAAACTACCAAACGGTTATTAACTCGGACAAATGTCCTCAAGACTCAAAATTATTCAAAACCGAGCCAAGACCCCAACAATTTACGTAAATATCCAATGAAAGCCAGTAGAGACATCGAAATACGTTTGACCAACAATTATGCATACACCATAACAAAAAAGGTAATTAACCAAAAACTTTTCATTGGTTGAAGCAAAACATTTTCCAAATGAACTCGTTCTCTTCATGTTGCCAAAATGACTCATAGTACAATGATATGCATTTTCCAACGATTTATAAAATCGTATGCACCAAATGGACAATTATATAAAATGATCTCCACTTATATATTATATCATCAAAGAAACATATCAAAATGATTTATTTATCAAAATGCCCAAAAGTCACAAAGATGTATGTTACATAAGTTTATACAGTTAAATATATCCAAATAACCAAAACTTATCAGCAGTTAACAATTTAATGTAAAACACAAACACTTTAAAATAAACATTTTGGCATGTACACTTTTTTCACAAATCAACTTGAACCCACCTCGCTAGATTTAGGCTAAGTCTAGATTTTTTTCCCAACTTGAGCTCCGTTGAAGAAATTTGAATCCTCAAGCCAAATTCTCCACAAGCCTAGATCCATAAGTTTCCAACCATTAATACACATATCCAATCACTTAAAATCATTCCCCAGACATCTTATATCAAAATCCCCATTTTGGCCAAAAACCCTAATTTGACCTAACTTTTGTCAAAATCTTTCAAACCGAAATTTGAGAAACATAAACACTAGGAAGTCATCAATATATAATTTATGACTCATAATAAAGTTTGCAAACTAAAAGGATCAACTTACCACTTAGGTTTTGGTGAAAACCTAGAAAACCCCAAATTTCTTGAAGATGAAGGTGATGATGATGAGCTATTGACCTTTGCTTCCAATCCACCACCAAATATTTTTGGATATTCCCAAAACTAACAATATAACCTTAAAAAACTCTCAAAAACAAAACCATAACAAATTGAATCGCCAAAAACGGAGTTGAAATGAGAGAGTTATGAAGAAATGAAAAATGGGGCTGGAAATCCGACTTTTAACAAGTCTGGTACCAGTGTGCTACAATGACATGCGACTTTGACATGTCATAGTCGCATGTCATAGTCGCTCAAATGGTCCAGAAGGCTCTCCTTTGGTTGCTACTTTTCCAGTGCGACTATGACCATGTCATAGTCGCCGGGCATTGTAGTCGGACCCGTACCAAGCCCCAAAACTCGACTTTTTCTATGCCAACACTCCCGAAACTCTTAGGGACTTAAAGTAATGTTTTCCCCAACATAAATCCCACCATATACAAGTTACAAAAACGTTTGGGTGACCTTTACTTACCGAAATTTACGGGTGTTACACATAAATGAATGTGTTTTGATGATTTATTGCAAAAATAGATATTTAGTCAAAAATGTACTTTTAGTGTTTGTATGTTTTTATGCATCATTCATGAAATGGGATGTTTTGAAAGCACGAATGTGTGGGTCCTTTGATTTTGGTCATTCTCGACCTGGGGAACATGTTAGAGATGGTAAATCTTTTTAGTTTGGGCCGAAGGTCAAATGTGATTTAAGAGACAAAGATTTTTGGGAAAAGATGTATTTTGGTTTATGTAACCTTATTGGCTCACGTATTTTAGCCAAACGTTCATTATGCCTTTTGGGGTACGGTTTACACTCAGATGAGTCTTTGGAACATTTTTCAGTTTTGGTAGCTCATTAATGAACATTGGACGTATGGTGTACTTAGTTGCATATTATTTGATAGTTCATGTTTTGAATGTGTTAGTTCATTTGTTTGAGTCATATAACGTTTTAGACTGCAATACATTGGATCCATAGGCATATGAGTCAGTCAGTTGGTTTAGTTGGGGACTTTATCTATGTTTTGGGACTGGAAGTTATTTATGGCTAGCGGGAGCTCGAGGTATAGATCGTGGGTGGTTGAACTTGATAACCGTGTAACCTTTAGTAAAAGGATCGAGGTATAAATTGTGGGTGGTTGAAATCGATGTCCGTTTGTAATCCAGTTTGGTTACTCATCGTGGAATTTAGTGTCAGCCGTTTGAAGTCTAGTGAGTGGTCCCCAAGTCATGTTTTATAGAAGGTTGCGGTGGTGCCCATGGTGAGCCGTATACGGAGCTAAGTCTTGCGGTGGTGTCCATGGTGAATCGGATACAGAGACTTGTGGCTTTTATGGTGACACTCGTTTAGAAGTCAAGTAGACACTAGGGTCATTTGGGTATCTTGCGGTGGTAGCTCAGATGAAAGCCATATAAGGGATCCATGACTTTATGTGAAGATCGAGAACATCGAGAAGTGGCTTAACTTTGTGTGTCTGACACATTCGATGGAATTCGGGTCTCCCCCCATCACCGAAAGGTGTTGTTTTGGGTATTGAGTTTCATTATCCATATCCTCGGTGACGTTTTGTTTATATGGGTTTTTATCCATGGTTTATGGGGTGAGTATTATGCCCCACCCGTGTCTAGGGTGTTTTAGGATATAGAGTTTATCCATGTTTCATAAATTGGGAGTCCACTTTTTGTTCTCCTTTTGAGTGAGTTTTGGATTGAACTTAATTTACGAATGAACGTTTTATTTTGGGGTCTTAGTCCTTAAAACAGTTTGGTTTGGAAAACGTTTATATTAGTGTTTCCTTCGTCTAAATGCATATTATTGGAAAACGAGTCGTTTTCATATTTTAAGCATGTCAATTTGAAAGACTATGATTTCAATTGTGTAACACCCTAAATTCTGGAAATAGCAACAAATTTAAAATTTTCTAAATACATCGATCATTGTTTTATTTACAATCACAATTTAAGATTTAACCTCAATACACACGTATCATTCTATACATACAATCTATAATGAGGACGGGTGCTACTAAAACCCAATAATAGTTACTATCTCCAAGCCGCAGAAGACTTCACCAACTACTTACACATGTGAAAACTAAGGCACATTTCTTCAAGCACTGCTAGAACCAAACCCCAACTGGAACCTGATTCACATGTCGATAAATAAAAGGTTAGGCTAACGCCTAGTGAGTTCAATAGTTTTACATGAGTAAATACTTCTAAAATGATGGACTTCTCTTAAAAACATGACCTTTCAATTGATGTACTTTAAAACGTGGAAACAACTCTTTTCCAATGTCATGCGCTTTCAAAGATGGACATCTCATTTCAAACATGCTTTATAAATTGATTGCAACTTAAACTAACTCAAAACATGCATGTGAATCGACTCCCATTCAAGAAACGTAGATAAAACGTTATATTTCAAAACACCCAAATGCGGGTGGGGCAAAATACTCGACCCAAGAATTACCTTCAAAACCATGTATACCGTACGTCCGAAAACATTGACACTAGGCCCAATATTCACGTGACCATAAACGAAAGGAATCTAAATACCAAAACACGGGGATGACATATTTCATTCAAACCCTAATATACGATGATGAAGGTCCAATATTAAGGTCCTCATTCATTGTCGACCATATAGAACAAATGACAATAAAGTAAAACATCTTTATATTTAAATTACTGATAACCGACAACGGGGGAGACCCACATCCATTGAGAGTGGAGGAAACACAAAAGTATATCACCCA
This sequence comes from Arctium minus, assembly GCA_954870635.1. Taxonomy (NCBI): domain Eukaryota; kingdom Viridiplantae; phylum Streptophyta; class Magnoliopsida; order Asterales; family Asteraceae; genus Arctium; species Arctium minus. Next base: position 97,920,160 of record OX941087.1, read on the forward strand.
TGCAACGTTAATCGCATGACACCTCACGACATCATAGCCAGGTGTCCCAACGACTTCTTTACAAACGTCACCCCAAGTCAGTTGACGCTTGATGGATCATTCCGAAGAACTGCATCCCAAGGCCCGACACACTTAAAGACTACCTCTCAGGCATTACTTCAAGCGACGGAGGTCCTAATGCCTACTTTGCCTGTAGCACTACCAGACTCAACCCTCCTAGCGATCGCTTGTAAAGTTTCCGGTCATAAAACATGGGTACTGGAGTTTAACCCCGCAATACCCAATTGGCCACCCAAAACAGACTGAATTACGTGCCCATGGATCCAATGCAACATAGTCTAACATTACATACCTATCCCGAAATGACCAACACACTCGAACATGTAATCAACACCAAAATGCGACAAGATATATTAGCACGTACGTCATAATTGGGCTACTTGAGCCATTCAAAACCGGACAAGTGTCCTCAAGACTCTTTTAAATCGATACCGAGCCAGAATGCTCAAAACTCCTTTTTGCGACCAACGATTAACGACTCCCCAAACGAATAATGCAATCGACTTACGTCATGCAGACACACTCCCCAAAATACGCGTGCAGACACCAATGCAGTTTAAATTAGAACAAGTTACTTTCCAAATTATTTTATACCATTTAATTATTCAAGACGACTCATAATACAAAATGACTCATTTATCAAAATTCCCAAAAAACCCCAAACAGGTGTTTTACAAGATTTATAAAACCAAACTTCACAAATAACCGAAACTTATCAGCAGTTATAATTTAATGTAAAACACAAACATTTGAAAATAAACATTTTGGCATGTACAACGTTTTCACAAGTCAACTTGAACTCACCTTGCTAGATTTAGGCTAAATATAGATTTTACCCCAACTTGAGCTTCCTTGAAAAAATCTGGACCTTCAAGCCAAATCTTCCAAAAATCTAGATCCACAAGGGTCCAACCATAAATATCCATATTTAACCATTTAGAATCATTTCCCAAACATTTTACATAAAGACCTCAACTTAGGTCAAAACTCTAATTTCCATAAATGAAGAAAATAGGAGGTTACCTTGACCATAATTCCAATCCACCAACAAAACACTTCTAGCTCACACCAAGATGAGTCATGCACTCCCAATCTTCAAAGTGATAAAAAGGGTTGGGTGAAAACCCTAGAAATCGAGGAGAATGGTGAAGAAGATGAAGACATCTAAGCTCTAGATTCCATGTATGCTAGATGAAGGAGAAACACTTGGTTTAGAGGAAGGAAAGTTCCAAAATGGTTTAGGGTTTGTGAGGAAAGAAGGGAACTGATTTGGGAGAGAAAGGGAAGAGGTTATAAGTGACAAATGGGAAGAATGGTTGAAATCCCGCATTTGACAACCTCTCAGGCCCTTGATGAGACATTGCCCTAGGCAATGTCGCTGGTCATAGTCGCTGGTGTGTAACAGCTCACGGTACACTCCATGCGATTGTGACAGTACGACTATGACACTGTCATAGTCGTCGGGCATTATCGCGGGACCTTTCCGGAGCCCCGAAACCTGACTTTTTCACTGATAATACTCTTGATAATCCGAGGGATCTTAAACAATTCATTTCCCAACGAAACCCCACTGATTACAAGCCACAGAAACGTCCTGTTGACATTTACTTACCGAAAATTATGGATGTTACAAATTGCATTATTCTTTTTTAGTGATATATTTATTAATGTTGAAAACTCTTGAACTCACTAGGCGTTAGCCTAGATTTTTATTTGTCGGCATGTGCAACAAGCTTCGTTGTGAATAGTTCTAGTAATACTGTGAAGAGGGAAGTTCTAGTTGAGTGCCGAGAGGTGAGCAGCTTGGTGAAGTCTTCCGCCTTGGTTTTGTGAAGAGTAGTTTGTATTGGGGTTAAGTAGCACCCCACTTCGGTTTAGTCTTTGTTCATTACTGGAGTTAAACTTATAATGAGGTTATTTATCGAATTTTATATTTGAGGCATATTGAGTTTGATTTGTGAGAAGAGATGTTGTCTTTTATTTGATGTTATATCGAACATTTTATTAGTTGCTCTTACCAAATTTGAGGGTGTTACAGTTTTGGTCACTCCTTCTAACTTCCGTTAAGTCCAATTAAATGAGGGTATTTTAGTCATTTTACATATTTTTTGATATTTTCTTTGATTTTAACATTTCCCATTTTCTTTTGTTATATATTCATCTTCCTAAATCAACAACAAACTCTAAATCCTAAATTAAAAACCCCAAATCAAGAACGAACTTTAAAACCTAATAAAACTTAAATTCGGGGAACTTGAGATAGCCTTCACAAGCAAAAGGGAGATGCGGCGAGGAACCGAGGGGGTGAAGATTTCCAGAAGTGGTGAATCGGGTCGTGGGTTTGGAGGAGAAATGGGAAACGGGTCGGGGCAAAAGAGGTGGGGCGAAATTGAGACGATGAAGAGATAGTGGAGACGATGATGATGAAACCTCCATTAAAGAGGAAGATTAATCCTGTAAAACTATAACTATATACAAAAATTGAAGAAAGATAGTGGGTTTGATAGATATGAATCGAGTGTATGAATCAAATTGATGAAGAAGAAGAAGAAGAAGAAGAAGAAAAGGGGAAGAGGGTGAAGGGTACACGTTAAAGGCTTTTTTGAGTTTGATGATTTGTTGATTGGTTGTTAAATATGGCGTAAGATGTTGGGGTGTTTTGTTTGCCGTTAAATTTTAACGAGTTGGTGGTCAAAGAGTCGGTTGATTTCATCGACTTCAGAGGAAGATGCCAAAGATTGTAGAGATGAAGAGGTTTACTGGTCAACCGACGGTGCACGCAATGCCACCGGTGACTTTCCCCTTTTCAAATCTTAGATAACATTGATCCTATTTGTAGATTCGGATGAAAAAAAAGTTATTTTGAGGGTTATAGAATTTTCTTGCCACTAAAATGGATTATTGATAAATGTTTTTATTTGGGTACGGGTAAGATTTTTGGTCTTTGTTATGTTCATCCGTTAATACGAGTGATGTTGGGGAATCTAGGTTTGTGGTTAGAAAAAGGCTTTATGAATTATGTATTTGAAAGACACTTTCTAAATAGTGTATTTTGCCCCTATAATGCCTTGGGTTCGTACGAAATTAGTATTGGGATAATCCAGAAATTTTTGTGTCTGAATGTGTGTGTGTGTGTGTGTGTGTGTATATATATATATATATATATATATATATATATATATATATATATATATGGGTCCCCTTCATTTGCTAACCGTGACATTGGTGCTAACCAAATTTCGACCAATCAGAAGCTTCCTAGAGTTTTTGTTATGCCTTTAGTGCTATTAAATCTGAAAGGGTAATATGGGAATTTGCTAAAAATCGTCTCATTTAATCTGTTTCCATATTTAAAGGAGTCTTTTAATTTGATAGTTATCCTGATAATAAATATATTGCCCCATGTAATTTGTTTCCATATTTAACGGGGTTTTTTTAATTTGGTAGTTATCCTGATATTAAATATATTAATTTAAAATTTATTTTGATTTGCATCTTATTAATTTGGTAATAGACATAACTATGCATATATGCATTTGGGAAATATGTCCATATCCATATCCGATAGTTGTGCACATATGCATGTATGATTATAGTACATGTATTAATTTCCCCAAATGTGCACATATGCATTTTCAATTACAGTGTACATATGCATGTAATATTTCAGTAGACATATTTCCATATTTAAAGAAGTTTTTTTAATTTGGTAGTTATCCGGATATTAAATATATTGCCCCATTTAATCTATTTTCATATTTAAAGAAGTTTTTTTTTTTAATTTGGTAGGTGTATATTTCCCAAATTAAAAGGAATTGTATTTTAACCGAAATACCCATGTGCATACATGTATTATATTTTTATCAACGGTTTTTAATATTTTATTTTAATAAAAATCAATAATTGTAGACCATTGATAATGTCACGGTTAGCAAATGAAGGGGTCTCTCTCTCTCTCTCTCTCTATATATATATATATATATATTTCTATTTATCTATTTATATGAGGCCAATGGTTACGGATAGTTAAGACAATGAGTATGTAATTACACAGCAGTTACAACTGCTTACAGATATGGTTTAAAATGGTTATAACTAACTTAGGGGCGGTTTGGTTCGTTTTCCATTAAGTTCTGTGTGGATAAAGTTGTCTGTGTGGATTAATCTGTCTGTATAGATTTAAAAAGTTTTTATTTGAGAGAGCTTTTTCATAAATGGAATGAACGTGTTTTTTAATGGAAGGGACTGGTTTGGAAAAAACTTGGCTTTCTGCATAAAGCTCCCCTTGAAATCTTACTGAATAAGCCACTTTCTATATCATTAAGCCACAACCAAACAATCATGTATAGCTGACTGAATAAGCTATGATGCTCATTAAGCTCATTAAGCTGCTAACAAACAGTTAGAGGCTCTTAGTCGGAAGTATCATGAAGCAAAAATTCAAAGCTCTTATTATAAGGATCAAAGGCTCTGATCATACAGATCAAATACCGCAAAGATCTAGAGGGCGAAGCTCTAATCACAAGGACTGGAAGCTCTAATCCTTAACACTTGGGAACTTCAGCAAGAACTCAGAGCTCTGAGGCCTGAGCATAAATCTCAAAGGGTATGATTACACTACCACTAAAAAACACTTAGACAAAATTTCACTAAGTTCCGGAACAATCTCAAGACGTCTTTCAGCGATCTAAGATGATATCAGGAAAAATTTGTGAGTGTGACACTAAAATTACACGTGTTTGTCTTATCATCTTAATTAAACTCAAGTAAATCACAATTACATCAAATGGTTGATGATACTAAAATCACTAACAAGTGACATTTAATAAGCGCTTACACAATTAGCAATTGATAAGCGACCCCTTAATATTTAAATTTACGTTTTTAAGTTGAAATAATAAGAATGAACACAAAATATGTAACACCCAAAAAATTGAAAGGTAAGTTTTCGTTCCCATTAAATCCATTAAATGTGTTATTTGAGATTATGAGATCTATTATGTGCACATGCTCACTTTTATAATGCCATAATACTATATGATATGTATATTCATGTTGCTCGTTTAAACCTCGCGCTCGTAATCGAAATTGGTCGAGTTTTCGGGCTGAGTTGGGTGTGGCGCGACAGTGCCACGCGACAGTGACAAGTGTCACTGTCGCCGGTCACTCTTGCGTGGAGTGTACCGTAGGTGGTGGCACGGCCACGATTGTGACACGCGACAGTAACAATGTCACTCTCGCAGTGTCACTCTCGCGCGGGATGTACCTTAGGTTTGGGGATTGGCACGACTGTGACTCGCGCAGTCACAATGTCACTATCGTCGGGCAAGGTCGCGAGCGGCAGGGGGATTTTAATGAGTTCCTTTGGCCGAAATTCACTTATACTCTCTCATTTCTTGTTGGTCCCGGAGGTGCTTAACAAATTTGTAGAAGGGGGGGGGGGTTGAATACAAACATAGAAATTAAAGTTTAATAAATTGTTTATTGATAAATCAAAATACAATTTACAAGTTTGTTGCGGAATAAGATTAAGACAGACTCAATCTAAACAAACTTAAGAAACACTAAGATAATTGCACAAGAAATTCAGAGAGTGGGAGATTAAGAGATATAGAAAACAATGGTTTCTATATGGAGTTCAAGGATTGAGCACTCTTTCAGATGAAAGGGTGAACGTCCTATTTATACCATTTGCATTAAATGCATGGTAGGGCACTTTACACGTGGCGTTCATTGATTGGCTTTGGGAGTCTGACTTTTGGGAGACATGCTTTCGGCCGGGTCATGAACAGTGTAGTTGACAGAGTTGTTGTATGAATGGTTGCAGAGACTTGTCCGTTCTGACACATTGTACTAGGTTGTGCAAGGATATACAAAAGGAAACTTGAGGCATAAGCTTTGTGATCGATTGATCGTTGAGTATCTCTAAGTTCAGAGATAAAGAGGTTCAGCTATCGCTGAAGCTTTTTCTCATGTTCCTTCGCGTATAAGTAGAGTTGTCTTTGCTTCACTGATATCCGCATCAGGTCACTAGTAGACTTCTCTTTGTTTATCAGCTTCATCTTTGATTCAGCTATGAACATATGTTGACGCGAGACTTGTCTTCAGGGATTACGTTTGGCTGTTTACTTCTGAAACTATCAGTGATAACTGAACAGACTCAGTCTGATCACTGATAGTGAAACACTAATACATAGAAATGTTTATAAGAAAGACTATCAGCGATAACTGAACAGATTCAGTCTGATCGCTGATGGTGAAACACTAATACATATTGAAACGTAATTTTCACTAAGTATAGAAGAGGGTCGTTATCAAATCACTGAGAGAGATAAGGGATACCTGAGAAGGATTCTCCTCAGGTAGTGAGATCATCTTCAGGGTTCCCTTAGCAGATACACCTTTGCTTTGGGAAGGGGTTCCTGAAGATGTTTCTTGTCTCCCCCTACTTGGATAACTTCTTTCGAAGCTATTGTTGATGATGTGGCGGCTGAAGAACACCAGAGAGATGGATCTTCATCGTCATCATCATCATCAACTTGATGAGAATCATCCTCTTGATCTTCAAGATCAAGGTCTTCATCATCGTCTTCATCCTCTTCTTCATCATCGACTATTTCAGCGATGGTGGGAGGGGCTTTATCAGCAGCTATCTCCCCCTCAACCTGAGAGGGAGTTTCCTTCAGTGGTTCAACAATGACTTCAACCTCCGTGTTTTCTTCAGCGTTCTTCTCCCCCTCTTTGTCATTATCACCGAGAGAGAGATCTTTGATAGGAGATGAAGTTGTTGCGGTAGCCAACTTCTGGACTTCAGCCTCCAGACCTGTGAGTCGTCCTTCAAGTGCAGGGATGTCGAACGTAGCTAGATGAATGAATTCCACAGCTATGGTCAGGGCTGAACGATCATCTTCTATAAATGATGGAGCAGGAACTGGAGCTGGTTCATTCAGCTTGTCAAGGATTTGCTGAAGAGTAGCAGTGCAGGAGTCAATCTTTGCAGACAGGTCATCATACTGCTGCTTGGATTCTTCCCTGACTTTGACACTCGCTTCCTGAAGAGTAGCGATCTGAGAAAAGTCAGCTTTGGAGGCGCAGGTGGCAGTCAGCGTCTTTAGCGCATCGCCAGCTGTTTGAACAGCGCTGGTGGTGTTGTTGAGAGAAGCAGAAAGAGAATCCACCTTTGTACTCAAACTGTTGACATTGGTGTCAACAGTCGCCAGACTAGGACCTGAAATATAAGTTAGTTGTTGAGAAACAGGCTTATATGGAGAGGTGAGAGTAGTGTATAGGGTTATAGGATTACCTGAATTATCAAACATTTTGTAGAATTGCATGGATTCCTCAAACGAATGATGTTCAGGTCCTATGGGTCCAAACTGAGGAGTAGGGATAGAAGGAGGGTTAGAGACCAAAGAAATAGGAGGACTAGAGATGGGGATAGAAGATGTAGGGATAGGGGTAGTTACCTCAGGTTGTGTTACTGTTGTTGTGACAGCGACCGAGATCGCTGGCACGGTTGAAGTGGTTGGAGCTGAGGATGTGGAGGAGAGACCCACGAAAGCATCTAAGGAAGTTTGTAGAGAAACATCCTTAGGTATAGAGCTAGAAGTAGCTTTCTCCTTGGTCATCTTGGCCTTCTTCGAAGGACCAAGGGAACCAGTTGATGGTCGTTTTGAAGGGGTAGCGGCAGGGATAGCAGAAGAAGGAACCTCCTACGTGGCCGCTGAAGACGAAGAATGTAGGAGAGAGAGACGAGAGAGAAGTTCAGAGATACTTACCTCGTTGGGGAGCGTCTTGACCTCCAGTGATCGCTGACCCACTTTCGGAAAAGATGCATCCGAGTTGGTGGGGTAAGTGGTAGGGTAGAGAAACTTCAGGTACGCGCAGATGAAGCGTACGTAGGGAACTTTGGGATCCCTCTCGGTCTTCTCTATCTTTGACTTCAGGTCGTCAAAGATAGCTGTTGCGTAGTCGAAGTTACGTCCAGCGATCACTGAGTAAGCCATCTGGACCTGAATCTTGCTGGTTTGGTCCAGTGACCCACTCTTTCCACTCATACACTGAATGATGTGTGAGAAGAAGTAGTTGAGATGGGAAGGCATCAGTGCCTTCTTCATGAGAGTCAGCTTCTTGTTTGGAATAGTAGTCCTTGGTTTGGGTTCCCAAGCGTATTCCATGGCATCCAAGAATTGGATGAGTTCAGTGTCAGTTGGCAATGAGTCATATCCATTTCTGGGCTTGTCAGGGAATCGAAGAGCTTTCCTCAGGCCTAGGGCAGTCATCATCCCTGAGCCTAGTTGAGTGCTGAAGGAGATAGCAGGAACCTGTTCACCCTTCTTGTTGGTGAGAGAGGTTTCTTCAGCGGTAAACCAGAATTGCTGGAGTAGAGCTTTCGAAGGTGTGGGATCCACAGTGATAGCATAGGCAATGCAGGATTGCCTTAGAAATTGTGCAGCTTCCACCAGATGTGGGTACTTGACATCATCAAAGTCAAGGCGAGCAAGATGGTTGTTCTTTGGAAGTTCAGAATCAGTGATGGCGAACTTGACGTTCTTAGAGGCGACAAGTGCAGATTGAGACATTCTGAGAGTAAACAGATAGATGAATAGAGGAACAAGAACAATATAGGATACAATTTTAAAGATTAAAAAGGTGTTCTTAAGATAGGATATAAGAACAAGAAGAAAAACCAAAGATTTTGAATGAAGAACAATCAAAATAAAACGGTTTTTAAAGAATAAAATCAAAAATGAAAGTGATTTTATGTGATAAGAATCTTATAAACCCATAATGGTAGACCATAAATGGAGTTTTATGTAAAAAGATTTAAGATAAGAAATCAAGAATAACCTGTGGATCTTTGAAGAGGATGATGCAAAGGCTTGAGAATGCTAGAATGCTTGAGAGAGAATTCTTGCTTAGAAAGTATTTCCAGAAAGCGTAAATTGATAGAATGGAAAAGTATTCCTTTTATATGTGAGAGAGAGGAGAGAGAGTGTGAGAGAAGCGGGAAAACAAATGCACATCATGACATGGACACGTCCCACGAAGTTGATTGGATAGAAGAGCAATGGAGGAACGTGTTAGAAAAAGGCATGTCCTGGATTGTCGGTTCAAATGACGTCATAGTTTAAGAAAGAGACTGTTCATTTGTCCGTTTTGAATTTATCACTGAAGAAAAATCAGCAATAGAATTTTCTTTTTGAAAGTATCCCTGATGAAAAGATAGGGATAGATTTTCTTTTAAATGGATCACTGAATATAAATATCAGTGATAAATTTAATTTCAAAAAGCTTTTAATCATTTGAAGAAAGGTTCAGTGATTAAGATTTGTATTTTTAAAAAAATCACAACTGAATGAAGATTCAGTTGTAGGGATTGAGAAAATATACCTGAGAGTCGGAATATTTATCAGAGAGAATGATGAAAGAGGAACTTTTGATTACTGACGCAATACATGAACGCTGAAGAATTATTCTTCAAGGTTCAGCATTCCAAGCTCACTGATGAGAAAGTTGAACCTTGTCTCATCAAGAGGTTTGGTGAATATATCAGCAAGCTGAAAGTCAGTAGGGATAAAGTGAAGTTCAATATCACCATTCATCACATGATCTCTGATAAAGTGATATCTGATCTCTATGTGTTTTGTCTTTGAATGTAGCACTGGATTATTTGCTATAGCGATAACACTAGTGCTGTCGCAATAGATATTAATCTTTGACAACTGAAGGTCATAATCTAATAGTTGATTTCTCATCCATAAGATTTGAGAACAACAGCTTCCAGCGGCTACGTATTCAGCTTCAGCTGTGAAAGTGGACACAAAATTTTGCTTCTTGCTTGTCCAACTTACCAGCTTTCCTCCCAAGAGTTGACATCCACCAGTGGTACTCTTTCTGTCAAGTTTACATCCTACAAAATCACTATCAGAATAACCAGTTAGATCGAACCCTGAGTCTTTGGGATACCAAAGACCGAGGTTAGGAGTTCCTTTCAGATATCTGAAAATTCGCTTTACAGCGATCAAATGGGATTCCTTGGGTTCAGATTGATAGCGTGCACATAAACAAGTAGAGTACATGATGTCAGGTCGGCTTGCTGTGAGATACAGCAGGGAGCCTATCATTCCTCTATAGGCAGTGACATTAACAGGTTTTCCAGAAGGATCTTTGTTAAGTGTCAGGGGTGGTGCCATAAGAGTTTTCATCGCTGAAGTTTGAGTAAGATCAAACTTCTTCAGCATATCTTTAACATACTTACCTTGGCTGATAAAAGTACCTTTGTCAGATTGTTTAATCTGAAGACCAAGAAAATATGTCAGCTCACCCATCATACTCATTTTATATTCTTTCTTCATTCTTTCAGCGAAGCGAGTACACAGAGATGGGTTAGTAGAACCAAATATTATGTCGTGGACATATATTTGTATAAGAATTATATGACCTTTTATCTTTCTGAAAATAACGTATTGTCAATCTTGCCACGTTCAAAATTTTCCGAGATAAGAAAAGATGAGAGAGTGTCATACCAAGCACGAGGGGCTTGTTTTAGACCATAGAGAGCCTTATCCAATTTATAAACATAATTTGGATGCTTAGGGTCATAGAACCCTGGTGGTTGTTCTACATAGACTTCTTCATTCAGCTTTCCATTTAGGAACGCTGATTTTACGTCCATTTGATACACAATGAAATCTTTATAGACTGCATAAGCTAAGAATAGTCGAATTGCTTCGAGCCTGGCCACAGGGGCAAAGGTTTCATCATAGTCTATGCCTTCCTCTTGTCTGTATCCCTGAGCAACAAGTCGAGCCTTGTTGCGAGTTACAGTTCCATGTTCATCTAACTTGTTTCTAAACACCCATTTGGTGCCTATTACAGTTTTATCAGATGGTCTAGGAACGAGATTCCAAACTTTGTTTCGAGAAAATTCAGTCAGCTCTTCTTGCATAGCGCTGACCCAGTTTGGATCTCTGAGGGCATCACCAGTCTTCTTTGGTTCTATTAAAGAGAGAAAGTTTACAAAGAGACAGATATTACCTGAGCTTCGTCGTGTCTGAATACCTGCATCTGGATCACCAAGAATTTGATCTATTGGGTGATCTTTGGTCCATCGCTGAGCAGGAGCATTATTGCTTAACTCAGAGGTTGGATCAACAATTGGAATGTTTACTGATGAGGATGATTGAGGTTCATCAGTGATTAACTGTTGAGTAGATTCACTAGAGAGGTTTTCAGACGAAGGCAGATTTGATGGTAGGAGTGTGTTTAGAGGTTCAGCTGAAACCCATGAGGTGGATTCAGCGGTAGGATGTATAATGTTTGGATCATCATCAGCGGCTGGAGGATCTGAATGCTGATGAAAGGAAGGTTCAGTTTCTCTATAGTGAGAAAGCATCCAAGCATTTAACTCTTCATTGTCAGCGATTGGTTTGGAGTTCGCTGAGCGAGTTTCATCAAAAGTGACGTGAATTGTTTCTTCTACGGTTTGTCTTCTCTTGTTGAAGACTCTGTAGGCTTTGGAGATGGAGGAATATCCTAGAAATATTCCATCATCAGCTTTTGGGTCGAACTTTCCAAGTTGATCCCTGTTGTTTAAGATAAAGCACTGACAACCAAAGATATGAAGAAAGCTGATAGAAGGCTTCCTTCCAACAAAAAGTTCATAAGCTGTCTTCCCAAATCGCTTTATTATCAGCGATCTGTTTTGAGTAAAACATGCAGTGTTTACAGCTTCAGCCCAAAATTGAGTAGGGAGATGAGAATCACTGAGCATTGATCTAGCAGCTTCTATGATCGTTCTGTTTCTTCTTTCAGCGACTCCGTTTTGCTGAGGTGTTCTTACTGAAGAGAAGTTGTGAGAGATTCCCTTGTTCTCAAAGAAATTGTTCAGGGAACTGTTCTTGAATTCAGTTCCATGATCACTTCTTATTGAACGAACAGTAAGATTGTTCAGCACTTCCATCTTTTTCACAAAAGATATTAGTTCTTCTGGAGTATCACTCTTACAGCGAAGAAAGATAACCCAGGTGTAGCGAGAATATTCATCTACAATGACAAGTGTATATTTCTTTCCAGCTATTGATTAGATGTTGACAGGGCCAAACAGATCCATATGTAAGAGCTGAAGAGGACTTGTCACTGAGGAAACTTGTTTCGACTTGAAACTTGCTTTTGTTTGTTTTCCTTTTTCACATGCTGAGCAGAGAGATTCTTTGGCATATGAGTACTGAGGAAGACCAGAAACCAGTTCCTTAGATGAGAGAGAATTCAGGGTTTTGAAGTTTAGATGAGAGAGCCTTTTATGCCATAGCCAGTTGACATCAGAAGAGGCCTTAGAGAGAAAACATAAGTTATCAGTGATAGTAGAGTTCATATCTATTACATAGACATTTTCTCTGCGATGACCACTGAGAGCAAGTTTTCCTTTCTCATTTACCACTGAACATGCTTTCTTAGTAAAGCGTACTTCATAGTCTTTATCACATAGCTGACTGATGCTTAGAAGATTGTGCTTCAGTCCATCTACATAAGAGACTCTTCTAAAGGTAGTTGTCTCATTGCTGAGAACACCAAACCCTTGGGTATATCCTTTTCCATTTCCACCAAAAGTCACAGAGGGACCTTTCTCTTCCTTGAATTCAGTGAGCAGGTTTCTTTGTCCAGTCATATGACGAGAACATCCACTATCAAGATACCAGATGCCCTTTGATCCCTGCACACATAAGGAAGATTAAACGTTGTTTGGTACCCACTTTTCAATGGGTCCTTCAGAGTTAGTGGATAAGAAAGGGTCAGCTGTCTTCTTAGCAGATGAAGATTCAGCTTCAGTGGTAATCTTCACTTTGGTTAATTTCTTAACCTTAGTGGTATTTTTCACCTTGGTTGATTTTTCAGCCTTGGTGACCTTCTTAGCTTTAGAGGCATTCTTCTTCACTTTAGCTACTTTATCAACTTCAGTGGCAGTTGGACATTTACTTGCAATATGATCAGTAAAACCACAGTGATAACATTTTCTGTATCTGAAAATGGTTTTAGGATCAGAAGTAGAAGGTTTTGCAAGTTTAAGATGAGTAGGGCCAAGTCCAAGAAGACTTTTCTCTTGAGATCTGGGAGGAATTTTCATTTCTTCAGATCTCGACGGTTTAAGGTCAATCTTCAGCTTTGGAGGACAGAGATCAAAGATTTCTATCACAGAGCTAGAGGATTGCTTAGCTGATGGTTTAGAAGGAACTTTCAGCTTTGCTTTCCTGGTTGCCTTCTGAGGAAGGAGAATGGACTTTCCTTTATCCGTAGACTTAGTGTCTTTGGATTTTTCCTCAGGGATGGGATTTGAAGAAGAACAGGGATAGAATTGATTATAAGAAGTGTCAAAGAAAGAGGTGACAAAAGTTCCAAACTTAAGCGAGGAACTCTCTTCCTTAGGATCGTCTTGAGGTGTCCAAAAACCAAGACCAGTTCTGTCACTTTCAGGGGTTTGAGCTTTTATTATCTCAGAGATCTTTGTTGATGATTTGCACCATTTTTCAACATGAGCCTTTTCTGCTTTTAGAGCAGCAATGGCTTGTTCACGTTCAATGCTGATGATTTCATTTATAATGACTTGATCTTTCAACTTTTCTTCTAAAAGATTTAGTTCACTGATCTTTTCATGACATCTCTCTAGCTCTTGAGTTAAATGAACGTTTTTATTCTCAGTTTGAGTTTTGTCGTTTAGAGCATTATAAAGGTCAATTGTCAGCACATCAACAGCACGACTTCTCTCAGCTTCAGGTAGAGAGGGATTTGTAGAGATAGATACCTGAGATGATATGTAGCTCATAGAAGGTTCAGATGGTTCTTCCACTTCTTCTTTAATCTCAGCCATGAGGCAAAGATTAGCGACTTCTTCATCATCAGAAGATGATTCTTCTGATTCAGCCCAGTCATGTTCTTCAGCGATGAGACCTTTACCTTTTCGCTGATAGCTTTTCAGCTTTTGATATTTGTTCTTCAGCTTATGGTATTTGTCATCACTGGATCTTCTTGAGGTAGAAGGTTTGAAGACCTTTTTCGACCTGCACTCACTAGCAAAATGTCCAATTTTTTCGCAGTTATAGCAAGTGGCAGTAGCCTTATCAACCGGAGTTGATTTTGGCTTTTCAGTAAGAGAGAGAGGTTTACTTCTTCGGAAGTTACTATTTCTTGCAAATCTCTTAAAAGAGTTTGTCAAGAGTGCTAAGGACTCATCAAACTCTGAAAGATCAGGGTCTGATAGATCCTCAGATTCAGAATCTAACTCAGTGATGGTGAGAGTAGATCGCTGAGATGGAATTATCTCTGAAGAGACTAAAGCAACAGGAGTACTTTTGGAGTCTTTAGAATCTTTTACAAGATTCTTCTTCAGAAGATTTGATTGCTCATAGTTGAGCAATATTCCATACAGAGTGCTTAAAGAGAGAGTATGTAAGTCTTTTGTCAGCTTAAGACATATTGAATAACTGTCCCAGCTTTCAGGAAGACTTTCTAAGAATTTTGTTAGGACCTCAGAATTTGAATAGGTCCTTCCAACAGTTCTTAGGTCAATGATTAAGTAGTTAAATCGCTGATGAACGTCAGAAAGAGATTCATTCTTACCAGCGATAAAACTTTCATACTGTCTTACCAAGTTAATCTTTCGAGTCTCTTGGATTTCAGTGGTGCCCTCGTATTGAATACATATGGTTTCCCACATTTCTTTAGAAGTTTTAAGATGCATGATGGAATGGAAAACTTCATCAGGCAGAGCCATTGAGATAATGGTCTTTGCTCTTGCATCTATGTCTACCTTCTTTTTATCTTCATCACTCCACTGTCTTATTTCCTTAACGACATATCGTTCAGGGACAGCTTCAGTGGTGGCAGTAGCAGGAACCGCAACTATAATTCTAACAGGTTCATAGGGTCCGTTTTCTATATATTCAGGTATAGTAGGATCCGCACCTTCAAGAAATAGCATCATTCGATTTTTCCATAGAGAAAAGTTATCTCTGCTAAATCGAGGAGGTTTAGAAAGTGAACCATTATCATAGTAGTTTGTGTTTGTGTTTAGTGCCATTTTAGAATAGCAAGGAAGAGTATACAGCAAGATCTTGTTTATTAGTTTAAACAAACTGCTCTGATACCACTTGTTGGTCCCGGAGGTGCTTAACAAGTTTGTAGAAGGGGGGGTTGAATACAAACACAGAAATTAACGTTTAATAAATTGTTTATTGATAAATCAAAATACAATTTACAAGTTTGTTGCGGAATAAAATTAAGACAGACTCAATCTAAACAAACTTAAGAAACACTAAGATAATTGCACAAGAAATTCAGAGAGTGGGAGATTAAGAGATATAGAAAACAATGGTTTCTATATGGAGTTCAAGGATTGAGCACTCTTTCAGATGAAAGGGTGAACGTCCTATTTATACCCTTTGCATTAAATGCATGGCAGGGCACTTTACACGTGGCGTTCATTGATTGGCTTTGGGAGTCTGACTTTTGGGAGACATGCTTTCGGCCGGGTCATGAACAGTGTAGTTGACAGAGTTGTTGTACGAATGGTTGCAGAGACTTGTCCGTTCTGACACATTGTACTAGGTTGTGCAAGGATAGACAAAAGGAAACTTGAGGCATAAGCTTTGTGATCGATTGATCGCTGAGTATCTCTAAGTTCAGAGATAAAGAGGTTCAGCTATCGCTGAAGCTTTTTCTCATGTTCCTTCGCGTATAAGTAGAGTTGTCTTTGCTTCACTGATATCCGCATCAGGTCACTAGTAAACTTCTCTTTGTTTATCAGCTTCATCTTTGATTCAGCTATGAACATATGTTGACGCGAGACTTGTCTTCAGGGATTACGTTTGGCTGTTTACTTCTGAAACTATCAGTGATAACTGAACAGACTCAGTCTGATCACTGATAGTGAAACACTAATACATAGAAATGTTTATAAGAAAGACTATCAGCGATAACTGAATAGATTCAGTCTGATCGCTGATGGTGAAACACTAATACATATTGAAACGTAATTTTCATTAAGTATAGAAGAGGGTCGTTATCAAATCACTGAGAGAGTTTGGATCAACATTTCTCTCTTCCATCTTAAGCGATTTTCTCCCCAAAATACTGATTTCTTCTCATCCCAAACCCTAGCCCTAATTAATACTACATCCTTTGGTGGTTGAGCATTGATTGTTGCATTTACTCCTCACAAAGAAGATTTCTAGGGTTTTCCTCAAGTCTCATCTTCTCCAAGTCTCATCTCCAAAACTAGGGTTTCCATCTTTTCTAGGTTTTAATCAAAAAACTAGATTGTGAGTTTACTAACCCTTGTTAAAACTAGATACACGTCATTGTCTCTTATTTGTTATCATTATTGCTATTGCTCAAATGTTCTCACTAGATGTTCATGTGTTTGGGGTTTTCTATGGATATGTGCATATGAGTAACCTACCATGCTTTATTTAAACACATATTGGTATTATGATGATTCCTTACTTGGAAAGCCTTTTGGAAACTTTATATCCATATGATGTAATTGGATGATATTGTGAATATATGTTGGATTTACATGTTTAGGATGGTAATATTGTACCCTTTGTTGGTATCGAAATATGTTGGGTTGAAATATACCTTGAGGCCTCCTATGTATTATTGTTGGACGAACCAAGTCAGTAGACACTAGGAGGATGTAGTCTTGGACGCCACTGTGATGGTATGTGCCTAGACCTCCTCCGTCGGGGAATTTCCTCAGTTGTAGTCCCCGGGTGTGCCGGGCCTTTGGGTTGCCTCTTGTTATTTGGCAACAAGGTACATCGTCTCTTTGGGTGGAACTGATTGGTGCTATGGGCATCCCCCGTTGACTACACATTATTAAGAACTGGTTAACTGGTGATAAGAATTGTAAATGCTATTATATTCTGTTTCTTGTTCAACTCACTAGGCTTTTTGGCCTAACACTTGTTTGGTGTCGATGTGTTTCTCAGGTGTTAGCGGCGCTGCTCCTAGGCAAGTTTAGATACTTTGGGCGAGAGCTTGGGGATATGGCACTTGAACTACTTTTGATTTGGATTGGGTTTATAGACGACACCCCTTTTTGTAATATCTTTTATAGATGTAGAAATTAGATTAGTTGGTTGTTGTTTATTTATCCGTTAAATTACTATTGTGATTAAACAGGTTTATTTGTATATTCCCCATTTTTGGGAGACTCTTGCCTTGGAAATTTAAATACCATATATCCGTTTTTCGGATTTTTGTTATCCCTATTTTTAGGGTGTTACAAGTTGGTAACAGAGCTTTAGTTTAAGTGAACTAGGTATTGTTTTAGCATATCTAGACTTAAGTTGTAGACTGCTTTTGACTGCACTGTCCTCTTGGGGTAGAAATCCTAAGTGGGGAGAGTGTTAGGATTACGGAATTACACTAATTGAGAATTGTGATGATGGTGACAAGAATTATTGTGTATGGTTCGTTCATAATTTCACTTAGCTACTGCTATTATGAATGCATTGTTACGTAAGCATACTTGATTTACTGTTATTATGATAACTGATGAATGTATTAGTACGTACAATGAGTTCAACTTGCTTAGTCTTTTTCTCAATCTCTTTCTCTTACTTGTGTGGCAGTGTTCAATGGTAAACACTCGGAGCAGATTACCGGGTACGTCGGATGGTCACTTAGAGATCGAGTCTACTGCCGAACAACCCGGTCGGGGCGTGGCTGTTCAAAGGCCACCACCGAACGAACCTTTGGGATGAGGACCCGAGCATATCCCTCGCAGGAACATCGTGGTGGGCGATGCTGTCTTAGAAGAGACAATCATGGAGACCCAGATACGAGATAGTATGATGCAGGCCATGAGTGCTGCCATGGCCCAGCAACAAGTGAAACAACAGGAATTTTTCATGAAACTCCTAGAAGACCGTGACGCCAGTCTCCGTCAACCTGAGACTATGGCGGAGAATATTATGACCGGGTCGGGTGCTAGACCGGAAGTGATGGTGACCGAGGAACCACCGTTGATTGGTAACCGAGAAAGGACCAAGGGGTGCTCCTATAAAGCTTTTCTGGGGTGAAATCCTAAGGAGTTTGCATGTTCTGCAGACCCTATTGCTTGCATGTATTGGTTGAAGGAAGTAGAGATGGCGTTTGAGTCGAGCGAATGTGATGACTCACAACGGGTGAAGTTTGCATCCCAATTACTTAGGGGTGAAGTCTGATCTGGTGGAATCTCACATGGTCCGCCCTTACTCCTGAAGTTTTGGCTAAACTGACTTGGCCGGTTTTCAAGCGGAAGATTATGGGCAAGTATTGTAGCGAGAGGTCACTGGACCAATTGGAAAGAGAGTTTAGGAACTTAAACAAGGGGACTCTGTCGATCGCCGACTACTCCAAGCTATTTCTGGAGAAGTTGAATCTGGTGGGGTATCTGTCCCCCGACGAGAAAGCAAAGATCAAAGCCTTTTATGAAGTATTGTCGGCTAACATGAGGACAGATGTGCGAAACGTCGGTGGGTCGACACTGCAGAAAGTTATTGAAGAGGCCTTGTTGGTAGAAGACGATAGGTTGGCAGAGAGAGCTGAGAGGAGTCTGGTGGGAGAGAAACGAAACTGGGAAGGGCCAACCGGTCTCGTTCGTCAGTCAAGACCGTTTGCGGGCGGCAGAAGTGATGGCAATCGGAGGGCAGACCGGTGGTGCCATAAGTGCAAGACCAAGCACTCCGGCCCATGCAATCCAAGGACTTACTCGGGTCCGATGGGTTGTGCTAAGTGCGGCAAGAAGGAGCACTTGACTCGAGAGTGCCCTATCCGAGGACCCGTATGTTTCGAATGTCAGGAACCGGGACATATCAAGAGAGATTGTCCGAAGCTAGTGGGGAGAAACCATGGAAATTCTGTTGGGTCGACGGCTAGAGTCGAACAATCGCCGAGGGTGCCGAGCCGAGCTTTCCGGATGACTACCGAGGAGGCGAAGAAGACCACTGACGTTGTTTCGGGTACGTCCCTAGTAAAATCCTTGCATGCTCGTGTACTGTTTGATTCGGGTGTTTCATGTTCTTTTGTATCAGATGTTTTCTGTAAGCATTTTGTCACTCCTATTAGTGTCCTTCCCGATGCACTAGTAGAAGAGTTAGCCAATGGGGACCAAGTAATCATCTGAGACCGTTTTTGTGATTGCACTATAGAGATCGATGGGAAGCCTTTCAGTGTGGATTTGTTACCTATGGCCATAGGAGGGTTCGACGTGGTCATATGCATGGATTGGTTGTCAAAGCATAAGGCTGACATCTTTTGTTCTAAAAAGATGATCCAAATGCCTTTGACGGGAGGCGGCGTAGTCATCATCTATGGTGAGAAAGGGAAGGGATGCAATCCCATTATCTCCTCTCTCAAGGCGCGTAAGCTCCTAGCAAAGGGCTACCCTTTGTTTCTTGCGTATGTGGTGGACGCAAAGAAGGAAAAGAAGTCGGTAGAAGATGTGAAGATCGTGCAAGATTTCCCAGATACCTTTCCAGAAGATCTACCCGGGTTACCACCGGAACGTCAAGTCGAGTTCCAAATCGATCTCACTCCGGGAGTGGCTCTGATAGCCTGAGCTCCCTATCGTTTGGCCCCGACAGAGATGAAGGAAATGATGACGCAACTTCAAGATTTGCTAGGGAAGGGTTTTATCCGACCAAGTTCTTCATCGTGGGGAGCACCAGTGTTGTTCGTAAAGAATAATGACGGATCAATGAGGATGTGTATTGACTACCGTGAGTTGAATAAAGTCACGGTAAAGAACAAGTACTCTCTACCTCGCATCGATGACCTCATCGATCAGCTACAAGGTGCGAGTTGTTTATCAAAGATTGACCTCCGATCAGGTTATCACAAGTGAGAGTGAAGACTGATGATATTCCGAAGACGGCCTTCCGAACGCGTTACGGTCACTATGAATTTCTGGTGATGCCCTTCGGACTGACCAACGCTCCGGCCGTATTCATGGACTTGATGAACCGCGTATGTCGCCCATTTTTGGATAAATCTGTGATCGTCTTTATCGACGATATTTTAATCTACTCAAAGGATGAGTCCGAGCATGGGAAACATTTGCGGGAAGTCTTGGAAGTTCTAAGAAGGGAGAAATTGTTCGCGAAATTCTCGAAGTGCGAATTTTGGCTCCAAGAAGTGCAATTCTTGGGGCACGTGGTGTCCAAAGACGGAGTGAAGGTGGATCCGGCAAAGATTGAGGCGATGATGAGTCGGGAGCCACCAACGAGCCCGACGGAGATTCGGAGTTTCTTGGGTTTGGCGGGCTACTATAGACGCTTTATTCAAGATTTTTCCAAGATAGCTACTCCACTCACGTCCCTCACAAGGAAGAACGTCAAGTTTCTTTGGACCGATGTTCAAGACTAAGCCTTTCAAGCGCTCAAGAGGAAATTGTGCTAAGCTCCGATCTTATCCTTGCCCGAAGGATCGGAAGACTTCGTAGTGTATAGTGACGCTTCCAAGATGGAGCTTGGATGCGTATTATTGCAAAGAGGGAAAGTCATAGCCTACGCGTCGCGACAACTAAAGGAGCATGAGAAGAATTATCCGACTCATGACTTGGAGATAGCGGCGGTGGTTTTCGCGTTGAAGTTGTGGCGACATTACTTGTACGGGACCAAGTGTACTCTCTTCAACGATCACAAGAGTCTCAAGTACATCTTCGATCAGAAAGAACTCAATATGCAACAAGGAAGATGGCTTGAACTTTTAAAGGATTATGATTGTGATTTACTCTACCATCTCGGCAAAGCCAATGTGGTGGCGGATGCATTGAGCCAGAGGAGTCATGATGGTGGTGTTAAATTGTCCCTCACAAGAATCGATGTGGTATCAAGTTTGGTGGAAAGCATGAAGTCGTGGCAAGTGGAAGCTCTCAAGGAGGAAAATCTCAAATCCGAGATCATGGTGAAGCAAAGTGGACATTTGACGGAAGATAGCCGCGGGCTTTAGCTCTTCCAGGGTCGAATTTGGGTGCCGAAATTGGGTGGAAATCGAGAGTTACTTCTAGAAGACGCGCACAAGTCAAAGTATTCTATACATCCCGGTAGTACCAAGATGTATAGGGACTTAAAATTAAACTATTGGTGGCCGGTGATGAAGTTGGATATGGCTAATTACGTGGATATATGTGTCACGTGCCTTCAAGTCAAGGCGGAACATCAAAGACCGTACGGGATTTTGCAACCGTTGTCCATTCTCGAGTGGAAATGGGACAACATCACCATGGATTTCGTGACGAAGCTACCGAAGACATTGCGAGGCCAAGATACAATTTGGGTAGTCGTTGATCGGCTAACCAAAAGCGCTCACTTCCTGGCGATGAGGGAGACTTTGCCAATGGAAAAATTGGCCAAGCTTTATATCGACGAGGTGGTGTCAAGGCATAGGGTTCCGCAATCCATTGTATCGGATCGGGACAGTCGTTTTACTTCGAACTTTTGGGCAAGCTTGCAGAAGGAGTTGGGTACCAGATTAAACTTGAGCACGGCGTATCATCCTCAAACGGATGGTCAAAGCGAAAGGACGATTCAAACGCTCGAAGATATGCTGAGGTCGTGTGTTATCGACTTTGGCGGTAGTTGGGACTCACACCTGCCGTTGGTAGAGTTTGCGTATAATAATAACTATCACTCTAGCATTGGAATGGCACCGTTTGAGGCATTATACGGACGTAAGTGTCGAACGCCGGTTTGTTGGCTTGAGGCGGGCGAGAAGCAATTCTCCGGGCCGGAAATTGTTCAAGAGACGGCCGACAAGGTGAAGGAAATTTGTGAAAGACTAAAGGCGACGCAAGACCGACAAAAGAGCTATGCAGACAAGAAGAGAAGACCGGTCGAGTTTCAAGTGGGTGACCGTGTCATGCTAAAGGTGTCACCATGGAAGGGGATTATTCGTTTCGGGAAGCGCGGGAAGCTTATTTCTTGTTTCCTTGGACCCTTCGTTATCTTAAAGAAAGTCGGATTGCAAGCTTACCGGTTGGACTTACCACCGGAAATGGATGGGATACATCATACGTTTCACGTGTGCTATCTTCGAAAGTGCCTAGCCGAGGAAGAAAGCGTGATTCCCTTGTCAGAGATCCGGGTGGATAATGGGAATCGCTGCGTGGAAGAACCGGAGACGATTTTAGAGTCACAGGTGAAGAAGTTACGGCATAAAGATGTGGTGATGGTAAAGGTTCAATGGAAGCACCATCGGGGTGCTAACATTACGTGGAAATCCGAGGATGACATGAAGAAGCGATATCCTCACTTGTTTAATGTAGAATGAGATTTCGGAACGAAATCCTATTTAGGTGGGGAGGATTGTAACACCCGGAAAATTGAAAGGTAAGTTTTCGTTCCCATTAAATCCATTAAATGTGTTATTTGAGATTATGAGACCTATTATGTGCACATGCTCACTTTTATAATGCCAAAATACTATATGATCTGTATATTCATGTTGCTCGTTTAAACCTCGCGCTCGTAATCGAAATTGGTCGAGTTTTCGGGCTGAGTTGGGTGTGGTGTGACAGTGCCACACGACAGTGACTAGTGTCACTGTCGCCGATCACTCTCGCGTGGAGTGTACCATAGGTGGTGGTACGGTCGCAATTAGGCGTGAGCATCAGACGGGTCGGGTAGGGTCGGGTGAGAAATCAAGAAACCCGATCGGATATTCGGGTGAGAAGAGATCCCTCGAAACCCGACCGAAACAGTTCAGGTATTTCAGGTTCGGGGCAGTTCGGGTTCGGGGCATTCGGGTCGGGTGGGTCGGGTCTGGGGTTGCTTTGGGTTGTTTGAGCTTTCTTTGAAACATGAAACTTTCTTTGAAGCAAAAAGGGAGTATCACAAATCATCAGAATCATTTAGAACAGAAATGTATTGTAATCATAACCATAAGATTTAATAAACAAATCATTAGAATCATTTTATCATTTATGAAGTCCACAGTAGTTATCATCATTCATCGACTCTATGTTAAATCTAGATGCAATATATATTCAATCAGTGTAATAAATAAAAATGATGGAAACTTACAGAGAATCGAGATGATTTCTGAGGTAGTGAGATACTGAGATGAGTTCTGAGAGACTGAGAATCTGAGATAGTGAAGTGGGTCGTGGGCGTCGCCGATCGAGAATCGAGATGAGTTCTGAGACAGTGAGACTGAGATGAGACGATGATGAGTTCTGAGATAGTGAGAATCGAATCGATCAATCGAATCGATGAATCGAATCGATGGTGAAAACCCTACCCTCGGTATATCGTAAACCCTACCCTCTTGTTTCAGTGTTTGAGTTTGAGAATTGAGATTTGGGAAGGAAGTAGGAACGCGTCGTATACGAAATTACGAATTAAGGCTTTTAGAATTTAGGCTACTAGTTAGTTTTCGGATAATCGGGTCGTGTCGGGTTGGGATTTTGGTACCCAACCCAATCCTATATTATCCGATATTATATTCGGTTCGGGGTAAGTCGGGTCGGATATTTCGGGTTTCAAAATTTTCCCTTAATTTCGGGTCGGGTCGGGTCGGATATTTCGGGTTGGGCGGGTCATGCACACCCCTAACCGCGATTGTGACACGCGACAGTGACAATGTCACTCTCGCGGTGTCACTCTCGCGCGAGATGTACCTTAGGTTTGGGGATTGGCGCGACTGTGACTCGCGACAGTGACAATGTCACTGTCGCCGGGCAAGGTCGCGAGCGGCAGGGGGCTTTTAATGAGTTCCTTTGGCCGAAATTCACTTATACTCTCTCATTTCTCTCTTCCATCTTAAGCGATTTTCTCCCCCAAAATACTGATTTCTTCTCATCCCAAACCCTAGCCCTCATTAATACTACATCCTTTGGTGGTTGAGCATTGATTGTTGCATTTACTCCTCACAAAGAAGATTTCTAGGGTTTTCCTCAAGTCTCATCTTCTCCAAGTCTCATCTCCAAAACTAGGGTTTCCATCTTTTCTAGGTTTTAATCAAAAACCTAGATTGTGAGTTTACTAACCCTTGTTAAAACTAGATACACGTCATTGTCTCTTATTTGTTATCATTATTGCTATTGCTCAAATGTTCTCACTAGATGTTCATGTGTTTGGGGTTTTCTATGGATATGTGCATATGAGTAACCTACAATGCTTTATTTAAACACATCTTGGTATTATGATGATTCCTTACTTGGAAAGCCTTTTGGCAACTTTATATCCATATGATGTAATTGGATGATATTGTGAATATATGTTGGATTTACATGTTTAGGATGGTAATATTGTACCCTTTGTTGGTATCGAAATATGTTGGGTTGAAATATACCTTGAGGCCTCCTATGTATTATTGTTGGACGAACCAAGTCAGTAGACACTAGGAGGATGTAGTCTTGGGCGCCACTGTGATGGTATGTGCCTAGACCTCCGCCGTCGGGTAATTTCCTCAGTTGTAGTCCCCGGGTGTGCCGGGCCTTTGGGTTGCCTCTTGTTATTTGGCAACAAGGTATATCGTCTCTTTGGGTGGAACTGATTGGTGCTATGGGCATCCCCCGTTGACTCCACATTGTTGAGAACTGGTTAACTGCTGATAAGAATTGTAAATGCTATTATATGCTATTTCTTGTTCAACTCACTAGGCTTTTTGGCCTAACACTTGTTTGGTGTCGATGTGTATCTCAGGTGTTAGCGGCACTGCTCCTAGGCAAGTTTAGATGCTTTAGGCGCGAGCTTGGGTATATGGCACTTGAACTACTTTTGAGTTGGATTGGGTTTATAGACGACACCCATTTTTGTAATCTTTTTTATAGATGTAGAAATTAGATTAGTTGGTTGTCGTTTATTTATCCGTTAAATTACTATTGTGATTAAACAGGTTTATTTGTATATTCCCCATTTTTGGGAGACTCTTGCCTTGGCAATTTAAATATCATATGTCCGTTTTTCGGATTTTTGTTATCCCTGTTTTTAGGGTGTTACAAAATAAGTTCAACATTGGTATCAATTTAAATTAATGCATTCTAAATATTTCATTATAAATGTGAATGTTACAACCCAACCAAGAAACAAAGATACTAATTTTAAATAATGATAACTCGCAACAATAAATCATGTCAAAGCGGCCCCAAGCGTACAATTTAGTTCAAGGTTTGCAACGGCAACCTATACACAACTGAGATATTTAGAGAAAAGAAACTAAGTGATGGTCCTCTATGCATTACCAGCTCTATCTGGTTCACGCCTGTCTGAAAAGGTTTTTAAAATTTGAAAGAGCGAGGGTTAGACCGGAGGTCTAGTGAGTCCCCTCAAAGCAAACAATCAACAAAATAACTTTCCAAAGTTTAAATCAACAGATTCATAAACATCATAAAAGTAATTCACGCTACTACCACACTACCGTCGAAGACGGTGTGTCTAACTCGCACTGCCTTGATTTGGGCCACACCTCCAGTGGCATAAACAGGCAACACTCCCTCGTACGAGCAGGCGGGCCACACTCCCTGACTTAGGTCACAACCTTCACAAGTAATGTATGCATACATTTAAATATCAACAATACTACAAACTTAAATAATTTATTCATGATCATGTCGTCATAATAAAACAAAGTTTAAAATTAAACTTTCATATGCTTTCGTTAACAAAATGTTTAGTTTAGAAAAACTCACCTGATGTCCTTTGCTTAAAGCTTTACGTCTACTTTTATAGTCCGAACCGAATCCTATAAAACAAGACATTGTCCGGTGAACTCTCGATACTTTCTATTTTAACAGAGTTCACAGAACACTATAATCTCAACGGTCACCTATTCTTTAAACGGAATTCGACCCACTAAATAAACAACTCAAAGAGTCCTAGCATAAAGATGGAAACGGTCCGATCTACTAATGTTCGAAGCCCAACACAACCAAGCCACCTTACATGTGGGCTTCGACCCACAAGACAAAACCCGAGGACCCGGACCAAAGTGGTCGCCCGGATGGGTCTTCGACTGGGGTCTACCCCACAGCACCGACCGAATCACCTTCCCCTCGGTACCGACCGGGTCTTCGACCGGAACCCGTAAGTCCCGGTGACCGGAGCCACCCAGGCCCGGTATCGACCGGTACCCAAACTTTTCGAATGGAAATCTCGAGGGCTTGATACACAGATACCTCAAAATTACGATTGCTTCTGGAAATTGATAAGCAACTCAACCTAATACCCCTTAATTGATCGCAGAACTACATTTCAACAAAATCCCAATAATCAAATATACAACCCCTACATCGACTTCCAAACTAAACCCAGAAAACCCAGATTATCAAAACCCAAAAACGCCCAAACCTCTGATTCTATAAAACGACGCCAAAACAAAACTATTATTACTATAAACATCTAGAAATGGAGATTTGGTTACAAGAAGATTTACCTTAGAGTGAAATCAAACCAACCTTGAAATCCTTGAAGAGCCATCTTCCTTCTCGGTCTCTCCAAAATCGCCCAAGGGCCCTTTTCCAAAATCAGCCGCCAAATGCTAAAAAAAAACAATGCCACTACGGTTAAAATCTCTCTTCCCAAATTTTCACACTAGACCCCTTTACTATGGGCCTTTCTACTCATTTACTCAAACTTTAAATTCTTTGCTTTTAGCTCGGTTATTACAGTGATTATGAAATTTTCAACTTTATTTGACAACAAACATACAATATTAAGAAATTGAGAGGGCACATACAATAATAAGAAATTGAGAGGGTACAAGTGAAAACACTACAAAGATTAAAAATGTATTATTAGCGGTGTCTTCAACCATTAGATCAACTGTATCAATAGACAAGATTAATGATGACGTTCTTGCAAATAATTGGATAACGATTTTCTTTTAAATTAAATAAGAAGATGAGCGGACAATATATAAAATGCATCAACAACAGTATTATGTTAAAAAAAACAATTGATGAAGAATTAATAGTAAAAAAAACAAATAACGAAGAATTAATGGTGGCTAGTTGGGCTACCATATTGAAGAACAACACGAGTTTGCGCTGTGGCTAAATCAACAACTATGTTCGATGACAATAATTATAACATGTACGATGATCCGTTCTTTCTTGCACTCTTTGATCATAGCAGCAACAACCTGGTCGATTATATACTCTTCGTTGCGTTCTTTGATCACAACATTAGCAACATGTTCGATCATAAGCAAAGCAAATCATGAACTTTTCGTAGCACTCGATTCCCATCAACAACGAAGACCACTATGCACGAGGATAATACTCTAGGATTAATCAATAAATTTGTATGATCAATACGCACCAACATCACAAAATCGGATGGAATTAGGTCAAAACAATGGTTTATATCAATATTATAAATATTTCATTCGAAAATTGGATAAATTATGGAATATGGACAAGATACTATTGAAGATAACAATCATCCAATTAAATTGGGATCCAAAATACCACAATATATTTTAATTCAGATATTTGAAGTGTTCTTATTTTAAGCCGCAACGTTTTGTATTGAAATAATACCATTTGTTATTATTTAAGTTTCGGCTTGAATGCATAAAAAGGATTCATAACTATTTATCAATTTTCGTTCCAAGAAGTTTTTTAAAAAAATGTTGGTTTTTGCATAATATATTTTGTGTACATATTCAAGGGCTCACAAATACAAATAAAGTATGAAGAACATTCGAATCATTGCTTAAAAATCATATGTATTTTATACATGTCGTACCTAGGAATGAAACAAGTGTACCAATTGACAAGGTTATAGACTTAATATAGTTGAGGTTAAATGAGAACTCGAATATGTAGTCTTGAATTTAAGAATAAAATAAAAGAAAGGGAACCAAAAAAATGTTTATGTATTGAATTTAAGAATAAAATCTGCTCTTTTTTCCCCTTTTCCTCTCTTCTTAAAAAAGGACTAGAGAATACAACATGTTAAAGAAAGTATTCGGTAAATGGATTGAGAAACAAAAAGGTGAAAAAGTTATTGCGAATCAACATGGAGTCGATATTACTTTACGTGACAACGATTATCCCCAACTCTCAAGTACAACCTAAGAATCTTGAAATCTCCTTTTTCGAAATCTAAATGCTTTTCTCTGTACAACGACAAGGTATAATCTATAAATCCTTGTGTAAAAAAAAATATACACATCTACATTCACTTATTCTTTTGTAAGAATTTATTAATTAGTATTACGTTTTTAAATCAACTATAAGATTTAAGCTTTTGGGAATCCTCCTCAAAGATTGAGGATCTTTTTTTGTTCTTCTTCAAAGTCACATACGCAAAATGGCATGATTGACAGAACAGTAGTTTTTTGTTAATTTGGAAAAACACATGTCAATTTAAAAACGGATAATTTTCTTTCCATTTGTTTTGAGGCGAAATTGCAAGGGCACGAACACTCCTAGCTTATACCTAAGTCCGCCTCTGCCTGCCAACATTTTCAAATAACTAACATTAATTTATTGTATAGTAATTTGCATCTATTGTCATTTCGTTAAACATGTTTCTAAAACTATTTATTTATAATTGAACATTTTCCAAACTATACATGTTTAAACATGACATTAAAAATAAATTCTCCAAAATAGTAATTGATTTCGTATCAACCTTTTTCCTCTTTATTTTATGTACGAAAGCTGTTTTTTTTTCCAAGTGGAAACATGTTAAAGCTCGTCGTACGGTTTTGTAGTATCGTCAACAGTACGGGCCACCAATTTTGCCATCGCCATTTTCATCGTCCCCATCACAGACTCCTTGTCACCAAACGTAGCATTCGCTAAATCAACCACTCCCGGGTTCTGGACATTGAACACATAGTAAACAATTGCATCCTCGAATCCACCATTCAAACAATAATGCAACAATCCTTTCGGGAAAACAAACACGTCTCCTTCCTGCAAAACGCTCTGGGCTTTTCCTGTCGATAAATCCAGCGATCACAACACCTTTTGCCACAAAGATCATCTCACTGGCTCTCGGGTGAGTGTGAGGCGTCACCAACCCATCAATTTCTAAGTCGGTTCTAGCAGTGGACAATCCTAACGTATTAAGGCATGGGAACTCGGCAGCAGTGACTATGGTGACAGAGGAGCGTAGGAAGGGGGGGGGGGGGGGGTCCAATATATATGAAGGATAAATGTCCAAATTCAGTCGGTGTGGGACTCTAACATGCCTTCTCCAAGGGAGGCTAGACGGGCACAAATTGTCCCAGAGTGTCTAAAGGAGGCTAGACGAGTATAGATTGCCCATGTGTGTTGAGACCCTAGAATCGTAGACCTAGGCCCTGATACCATGTTAGAATATGTGGAACTCCATTAGATTACCCTTCAAAACAACTCTTGAGGAGAGAGGGGAGGTTCCAACATATATGAGGATACATCCGTCCAAGTCTAGGCTACGTGGGACTCCAAAAAAAAACATGGGCATTTTCCGTTTACTAGAGGTCGGTTTTGGATCACCTGTCTTGCTAGATGTAGATAGATAAAGAGTTATTAACAGCAGCAGGTTACTTGTATACTAAGCTCTCCTCAACTGTCAAGCAAACAATGACTATAAAATTGCAAGTGAAGAATCATAGATATCAGCAAAACTGTGATCCAGTAAGCTAATTTAGTTTAAAATCAAATACCTGGTCTTAACAATTATGAAAAAGCAGCAAAAATGAGAGATGGTTTTCAAAGTTCAAATTAATCAGCTCTCCTCCGGCTCAATCTGGCCATTCTCAACAGTAAGTTTGGTCGTCTCTGTAAGTATGTCGGAAATGAACTTTATCAAGGAGCAGAGCCCACCCAAGAAGTTGTGATCGATGATGCCTTGACATTCTGTAACATGTGCAAAATCTATAAGCTTGACTTCTGCGTTTGAACTAGCACCTTTTAACGCCAATCCCTTTTCATACATGAAAAGAATTGAACAAGCATAGAAGTGGTAGATAGTTTGATCCTCAAACCATGCCTTCAGTTCCAATAATTGAGCCAAAATGCCATTAGGTCCACCATAAACAGAAGATGCTAAAGAACAATCTGGGTCTGTTTCCATTTCTGCAGATGGATTAGAGGAAATAAATTTCCTAAGAAGCAGTTTAACATCAGCTGGGCTAGCTTTACGGACAACATCTCTATCAGGCTTATAAAACCCTGATTCATCACTGATATAGACTCGCAACCCTGATACCCTGAATCCCAACGGAATACTTGTGCTCTCCCTATCCTTTCTCAAGCATTTTGCAACGTATGCCTCAGAAGCTTCTGGAGCCCAGGTTCTGGCGCCAATTTTGATGTCCATTATAGAGGGGTTTACGCGGGATGAGGCAATATCTTGCAATACAATATGAGGATGTTCAGATCCAGTCGATGCCTTCATGACTTTGGTGCCATAAAAGATAGGGAAGAATCTACGGATGTGTTCTGGAACTTCAGTGTTGGAAGAGAACGATTCATAGAAGGCCACTTCTTCAGAACCACGTTTATCGCTCTGGAGAGGCTTGTAAAAACGACCTGAATCATCAATGAGGGGACCAAGCTTCCCAACACCAGCTTCGTGTCCAGCAACCTGATGATCTGGGATCTTAAGCATGTCTCTGTCACAACAAACCTTGCAGCAGTCACAAAGAACCAGAGAGAAAATCAACCTTATTTGTCAGACTACAATGAAAATTAGTTGAACGTCAAATTGTACCTCACAATATCGAAACAAATTGCAAGTTGAAACACCACTTGGACTGTCCCACCACACAAGATGATGGAGCATATGCTTAATAACTTAGAGTGGCAAAACTAATTATTAAAGGAGAGGTCGACCAATAAGCTGTGAGTGCTCTTCTTAGCTTTTACACCTATCTATATTATAAATTAGGTGAACACCTATCTATATTATAAATTAGTTGAACATCAAATCGCAGTTCACATTTTGATTGCTCCTCTAAAGTTTCAAACTCTCTTACCCGTCCATGGGAGTGAAATAGTTAGCAAATAGGAGTAACACTAGATACTCCTGGGATTTTCTAAGGTAAAAACATGGACCTAACTCTTGTTATCAACTCATCTTGACTTACACAAGTCACTCAGTTGTCAAGATTTTTTTTTTTTCTAGAACAACTTCCGTCCCTCTCCCCCTTTTATTTCCCTCAAAATTCTAATCACTCTCTCACATTCATTTTTTAGCATCATTTCCAAAAAATGAGCTAAGGTCCATGCTTACCACCCAAAATCATTACCAAGCATAAACAGAACCCACTTCTAGAACTGAAATACTTTAGTCTACTACAGGATCGGTTAAGATTGTAACTATGTAGCAAGGATATGAGTGTGGAGATATGGATGTTTTTTGAAAAATCAACCACACGTCTATCTATACACATCTGTGCTATACATGTCTAAAATCAAACCAATAAAGACCCAAAAAAAATGATAGTTTATACATTGCACATTTCAGTAAGCACACATAAATTTGAAGCCTTTATCTCCTTAACTTTTACTTGGTGCACCCCACAATATTCTAAATCAAAGGGGGAATATTTTGTTGCATTTGCCGCTTCTTCTTTTATCTCTTCCACATACATCAGATCTAAGTTCCATCAGTTATATTTCAACATTTTTAATTTGTGCATTTTCATCTCTTGGTTTTTGCATAAAACCATTGCCCCTATTCATGGTCAAAAATTCAGGTTCGTTTCCTAGACTCTTTCTAGGACATCATAATCAAATCAACAGTCATAAGAATATAATCAGATTCAGTTAGACATATAATAGTCAAAATCTACACAACATGTTCTCCAACTCAAGATGCTCGAGAATCATCCAGAGAAATATAGGATTGACCCCTAACCACTCACAGAAAACAAAAGGAGTACAATTCATCGATTCAAAGACAAACGACATCTCTATTTAAGATTACAAACCACAAAAACGTGTTTATTCTTCAATGCATGAATTAATCCCCTTTCATCGATATATTCAGAAAAATCAACAACATTGGATAGGAAATCAAACGCAGAATTCAATTAACTACAAATTAAAGATATGAACGACTAAATTTATCAATTAATTACCTGAAGATAGGAGTATAATTTTTCTGAGAGCAGATAGAATATCGACTGATTTTAGATGAACAACAACGGAATTACGGAAGCATGGTCTCCTCTGCTTAGCCTGTTGATCCGGACGTTAATTGAACTCATGCCCTTCTACTTTTTACATATTTATATTTTTGATACTTACAAAACTGTTAAAATGACCAGATTTCCCTTGTATGCTGTTTTATGTTATTTTATATCAAATAATGATTATAAATGACATAAATCAACTAAATTTTATTTAAATAACTTTATCTATGATAGTTATACTATTATATATAATATAATCATTCCAACACAACAATTATAAATACATACAAAATTTTAAAACTTAAAAAAACAACAACGCTAAATTCATACATATATAATTTAGAAACCTTTCAACACAACAATTGTACCAAAAACAATTTAAACACGTGTCATTCCAACATCAAAAGTTTAAAAATTCACAAACAAATCAAGTGTACCAACATCAAAAGTTTAAACATTCCCAACAAAATGACAATTGTTTTCATAATTTTCTAATACTAATACTTGTCCTCATCATAAATCGATTTCACAAATTCTAGCTTCGTAGCATCATCCAAACGCATCCAAAAACGATATTGCGATGGTTTCTCCCCAAAGTACTTACCCATTCGAATAGATTTGTTAAATGGATTTGTTAAATGGATTTGTTAAATGATCAAAACGAATAGAACGCAAAACTTATGGCAGTGATATGGATGTAGCGATATGAAGACTTACAGTAGCAGCACGTCATTCACTGAAGTACTTGCACCTTTGCAGCTCCTTGTAGAGTTCTCCTTTGGCAGCATATTCCAAAATCAGGTAGACCCTTTTCTGTGGACATTGCGGTCTAAGTTTTAGAAATTTTGGATAGGCCTTCCAAACAACAGCAAGATATAAGGATTCTATACCTGATCATAAAAGTAACCATAGAGTCGTAGGATATTAGGGTGTTGAAGATGGCTTTGTATTTCAACTTCACGGCGAAGTTGGTGCTCCACCTGGGACTGTTTAAGTTGGCTCTTGAAGAGCACCTTTAGTGCAACAATATGATTGCTCTGTTCCAGAAAACACGTATGTTAGTCCCTAGGTGCCTGATGGGTTCTAGCAGAGGAATAAAAAGAGTAATACCATCATACATAGTGCACCATTTATGATCAATTAAGCAAATCTACCTATTCCTTGGAAAGAAACCCTATTGGGGAGAAACCATCGCAATATCGTTTTTGGATGCGTTTGGATGATGCTACGAAGCTAGAATTTGTGAAATCGATTTATGACGAGGACAAGTATTAGTATTAGAAAATTATGAAAACAATTGTCATTTTGTTGGAAATGTTTAAACTTTTGATGTTGGTACACTTGACTTGTTTGTGAATTTTTAAACTTTTGATGTTGGAATGACACGTGTTTAAATTGTTTTTGGTACAATTGTTGTGTTGAAAGGTTTCTAAATTATATATGTATGAATTTAGCGTTGTTTTTTTAAGTTTTAAAATTTTGTATGTATTTATAATTGTTGTGTTGGAATGATTATATTATATATAATACTATAACTATCATAGATAAAGTTATTTAAATAAAATTTAGTTGATTTATGTCATTTATAATCATTATTTGATATAAAATAACATAAAACAACATATAAGGGCAATCTGGTCATTTTAACAGTTTTGTCCTGTCCTGTCCAGCTTACCAAACGTGGAACAGACAATTAGTCCTGTCCTGTTCTAGTCGTACCAAACGTGGGACAGACAATTAGTCCTAGCCTGTCCCGTCCTGTCCCATCCAGTCTGCGTACCAAACGCTACCTAAAAGATAAATACAAAGTATTTTGTCTAATTCTTGTAAGTATCAAAAATATAAATATGTAAAAAATAGAAGGGCATGAGTTCAATTAACGTCCGGATCAACAGGCTAAGCAGAGGAGACCATGCTTCCGTAATTCCGTTGTCGTTGTTCATCTAAAATCAGTCGATATTCTATCTGCTCTCAGAAAAATTATACTCCTATCTTCAGGTAATTAATCAATAAATTTAGTCGTTCATATCTTTAATTTGTAGTTGATTGAATTCTGCGTTTGATTTCCTATCCAATGTTGTTGATTTTTCTGAATATATCGATGAAAGGGGATTAGTTCATGCATTGAAGAATAAACACGTTTTTGTGGTTTTTAATCTTAAATAGAGATGTCGTTTGTCTTTGAATCGATGAATTGTACTCCTTTTGTTTTCTGTGAGTGGTTAGGGGTCAATCCTGTATGTATTTCTCTGGATGATTCTCGAGCATCTTGAGTTGGAGAACATGTTGTGTAGATTTTGACTATTATATGTCTAACTGAATCTGATTATATTCTTATGACTGTTGATTTGATTATGATGTCCTAGAAAGAGTCTAGGAAACGAACCTGAATTTTTGACCATGAATGGGGGTAATGGTTTTATGCAAAAACCAAGAGATGAAAATGCACAAATTAAAAATGTTGAAATATAACTGATGGAACTTAGATCTGATGTATGTGGAAGAGATAAAAGAAGAAGCGGCAAATGCAACAAAATATTCCCCCTTTGATTTAGAACATTGTGGTGTGCACCAAGTAAAAGTTAAGGAGATAAAGGCTTCAGATTTATGTGTGCTTACTGAAATGTGCAATGTATAAACTATCATTTACTCCCTCCGTCCCAAAATAAATGTCTACATTTCTATTTATGTTTGTCCCAAAATAAGTGTCCACTTTCAAAAAGTATATAGCTAAATTCTCACATTTACCCTTAATTAATGCACAAATACATAAGAGTTGTGAAGAAAAAGAAACATTAAATAAGGGTAAAGATGTCATTTGATACCAAAAAGGAGTAATAATTATGCATGTCTAAAACTGTGTGTCAAGTCAATTGTGGACACTTATTTTGGGACGGAGGGAGTACTTAATTTTTTTGGGTCTTTATTGGTTTGATTTTAGACATGTATAGCACAGATGTGTACAAATAGACCTGTGGTTGATTTTTCAAAAAGCATCAATATCTCCACACTCATATCCTTGCTACATAGTTACAATCTTAACCAATCCTGTAGTAGGCTAAAGTATTTCAGTTCTAGAAGTGGGTTCTGTTTATGCTTGGTAATGATTTTGGGTGGTAAGCATGGACCTTAGCTCATTTTTTGGAAATGATGCTAAAAAATGAATGTGAGAGTGATTAGAATTTTGAGGGAAATAAAAGGGGGAGAGGGACGGAAGCTGTTCTACAAAAAAAAAAAAAAAAAAAAAAAATTCTTGACAACTGAGTGACTTGTGTAAGTGAAGATGAGTTGATAACAAGAGTTAGGTCCATGTTTTTACCTTAAAAAATCCCAGGAGTATCTAGTGTTACTCCTATTTGCTAACAATTTCACTCCCATGGACGGGTAAGAGAGTTTGAAACTTTAGAGGAGCAATCAAAATGTGAACTGCGATTTGATGTTCAACTAATTTATAATATAGATAGGTGTTCACCTAATTTATAATATAGATAGGTGTAAAAGCTAAGAAGAGCACTCACAGCTTATTGGTCGACCTCTCCTTTAATAATTTGCCACTTTAAGTTATTAAGCATATGCTCCATCATCTTGTGTGGTGGGACAGTCCAAGTGGTGTTTCAACTTGCAATTTGTTTCGATATTGTGAGGTACAATTTGACGTTCAACTAATTTTCACTGTAGTCTGACAAATAAGGTTGATTTTCTCTCTGGTTCTTTGTGACTTTTGCAAGGTTTGTTGTGACAGAGACATGCTTAAGATCCCAGATCAACAGGCTGCTGGACACGAAGCTGGCGTTGGGAAGCTTGGTCCCTTCATTGATGATTCGGGCCGTTTTTACAAGCCTCACCAGAGCGATAAACGTGGGTCTGAAGAAGTGGCCTTCTATGAATCGTTCTCTTCCAACACTGAAGTTCCAGAACACATCCGTAGATTCTTCCCTATCTTTTATGGCACCAAAGTCATGAAGGCATCGACTGGATCTGAACATCCTCATATTGTATTGCAAGATATTGCCTCATCCCGCGTAAACCCCTCTATAATGGACATCAAAATTGGCGCCAGGGCTCCAGAAGCTTACGTTGCAAAATAGGGAGAGCACAAGTATTCCGTTGGGATTCAGAGTATCAGGGCTGCGAGTCTATATCAGTGATGAATCAGGGTTTTATAAACCTGATAGAGATGTTGTCCGTAAAGCTAGCCCAGCTGATGTTAAACTGCTTCTTAGGAAATTTATTTCCTCTAATCCATCTGCAGAAATGGAAACGGACCCAAATTGTTCTTTAGCATCTTTTGTTTATGGTGGACCTAATGGCATTTTGGCTCAATTATTGGAACTGAAGGCATGGTTTGAGGATCAAACTATCTACCACTTCTATGCTTGTTCAATTCTTTTCATGTATGAAAAGGGTTTGGCGTTAAAATGTGCTAGTTCAAACGCAGAAGTCAAGCTTATAGATATTGCACATGTTACAGAATGTCAAGGCATCATCGATCACAACTTCTTGGGTGGGCTCTGCTCCTTGATAAAGTTCATTTCCGACATACTTACAGAGACGACCAAACTTACTGTTGAGAATGGTCAGATTGAGCCGGAGGAGAGCTGATTAATTTGAACTTTGAAAACCAT
The DNA here is from genome assembly GCA_954870635.1 of Arctium minus. Taxonomy (NCBI): domain Eukaryota; kingdom Viridiplantae; phylum Streptophyta; class Magnoliopsida; order Asterales; family Asteraceae; genus Arctium; species Arctium minus. The sequence continues at coordinate 97,956,966 of OX941087.1, forward strand.
CTCTCATTTTTGCTGCTTTTTCATAATTGTTAAGACCAGGTATTTGATTTTAAACTAAATTAGCTTACTGGATCACGGTTTTGCTGATATCTATGATTCTTCACTTGCAATTTTATAGTCATTGTTTGCTTGACAGTTGAGGAGAGCTTAGTATACAAGTAACCTGTTGTTGTTAATAACTCTTTATCTATCTACATCTAGCAAGACGAGGTGATCCAAAACCGACCTCTAGTAAACGGAAAATGCCCATGCTTTTTTTTGGAGTCCCACGTAGCCTAGACTTGGACGGATGTATCCTCATATATGTTGGAACCTCCCCTCTCTCCTCAAGAGTTGTTTTGAAGGGTAATCTAATGGAGTTCCACATATTCTAACATGGTACGAAGGCCTAGGTCTACGATTCTAGGGTCTCAACACACATGGGCAATCTATACTCGTCTAGCCCCCTCACCCGTCTAGCCTCCTTTAGACACTCTGGGACAATTTGTGCCCGTTGACAAGCTATAGTTTAAAAGTTTAGCTAACATACAAAGTACATCCAACATAAGTCGATTCAAGATTTTAACATTTTAACATGTGTTGTTTAAAATGGAAGTAAAATGGAAACCAAAAAAAGTTGAGAAACAAATTCTACAGTAACCACATCCTCTAAGATTTTGTAAATGCACATCAGAAACAAAGATTTACAAAAAAGGACACAAATTCAACAGTAACCACATATATATTTATCAGAAATCGAAAGTAAAAAAAGTTGAGAAACAAATTCAACAGTAACCACATCAAAACCACATCCTCTAAGATTTTGTTAAATGCACGTCAGAAACAAAGATTTTACAAAAAAGGAGACACAAATTCAACAGTAACCACATATATATTTATCAGAAATCAAAACCAAAAAAAGTTGAGAAACATGGATGATGAAGAACATGGAATCGCACAACCATAGAAATCGAAACAACAAAACCACATATTGAAGAGAAATCGCACAAGAAGAGAAATCGAAGATGAAGAACATGGTTTGTAACTACAGAAATCGCACAATAGAAATCGCTAGCTGTGAAATCGACGATGAAGAACATGGATTGTAACCACAGAAATCGCACAATAGAAATCGCATACCTGTGAAATCGACTGAAGAAATCGCACAAGAAGAAATCGATGAAGAACATGGAAATACCTGTGGAGGTCGATGCAGATGGAGAGGATGTACTCTGGTTTCACGTATCAGATAGATGGAGGCGAGATTGAAAAAATTAGGTTTAGGTCGTATACTCATATATCAGATCGATGGTTTAAAAGAAAAAATAATAATTCAGTTTAGTACCATCTTATTTTGGTGGAACAAAAAAAACCAAGTTTTGTCCCTTAAAATTAACATTTTGTCCCTTGTTGTCCTATGTGGTTTTTGTCCCATGACATGCCAAACATAGGACTGTTTTTTTTATCATGTCCCGTCCCATACAGTCTGCATACCAAACGCTCAAACACACCCTCAGGGACGAAATTTGTAGTTTACTCCTAAATAAAATTTGGATCATAGTGCAAAGTCAAGGATAAGTAGGTAGAAAATTTATTGGGTTTGATGTTAAGGGATATGACATAAGTTTTGTCAAAAGTCAAGAAATATAACCAATTTAAATGTGTCATATCTATACTATATTATAAAGCAGACAAAAAAAACTCTTAAAAAAAATCTTAAAGTTTAATGTACCGCTATTTAATGTTAATTACTTAAAAAAACAACCATTAAATCTGTATGTGCTACATTTAATGTTATTTATTAATTTTTCATCATTATCTCTAACAATTTTAACTCCCCAAAAATCATTTCCTACTTTAACTCCCCTAAAATAACTCTCATTATAATTAAATATAGAATAAAATCAAATTTCAGATATAAAAAATCTAAAATATAATTAAAAAATCTAATAGAATATTTTATAAAAAAAAAATTATATTATTAAACCAAAATAAATTACATTATATTATTAAGTCTAAATTAAACAAATTTATATAAAAAAAATTCATTATCACTCTCCCACAACCATCCAAAATCGTAATGTAAATCGACAAAAAACATAAAATAAAATGAAACATTAAAATCGTGATGTATCTAAGTGCATTGCGCGAGTACACTTCTAGTTTATATCTAAATGGTCAAAAGATGACGAAAAATACATACACTTACAAAAAAATATAAAGTTTTGTGGTTTGAATGAAAAGATGGGAAAGATAAACCGCAACGTCGCACACAAGAGTAGAGGTAAACAATTGTTGATCACAAGAGGGCGTACGACATCGATGTCACATACAGGAGTGACGTGCATGGCAGGGATGTTAACGAGTCGAGTCAAGTCGAGTTGCGATTTATTCGAGTTCGACTCGAAAATTATAACTAGGCTCGAGCTCGAATCGAGTTCGAATAACTTTTCACATAACGGTTCAAACTCGAGCTTGATACTTGTTTACAGACTCGAACTTGATATCGATTAACTGGCTTATTGGCTCCACCTTTATACTTGGAATATATGATTTATGAACATATATAACATGTTTGGCTAAAAAGCGAATATTCGAATGGCTCAACTCTGTTCAATTCAACTCGAAAATTTTAATTGAGTGTTCGATCGATCCGAGTCGAACATTAGTGTGTTATAGCTCGACTCGTTAAGTTAAACGAGTTTTAAGATGTGCTTAATATCAACTCGAGCTTGGAAATTATCAAGTTCGAGATAAACGAACTTGAGCTCCAATAGCTCGTTAATATATTGACTCGTTAACACTCCTATGCATGGGAATTGGAGGGAACTGGCTAATGGTGGCTTTTGGATGTGTCCAAGGAACCCGTCGGTAATATTTTCAGAATTAACATTGGGGTATCTGAATTAATGCTTTGGGTTAAGCTTGGAGCTCAATTAAAAGATAAACATTTAAACTTTAATTTGAAATAAGATTAAAACTTACGACCTTTGCTTGCATGTGGAGTCGTAATTCAACCATCACACCTATGTTTAATTTCTATTGTATATTTGCTTTTAAAATATTTAGCGCATCTCCAACAGCTATGCTAAAAGAGGGAAAAAACAAAATTTTAACAAAATTTCTGCTTCAACAGCTATGCTAAAATGTAAAAATCTCCAAATTTGGATAACTATCCAACCCTCCATACTTAAGAGAGAAGAATGATTTTTAACTATTTCTCACCAATAAGAACAGTTGAATTTGTGTGTTTAGTAGAGAGATAAACCATTGAATATTTTAATAATACAGTTAATGGTATGATTGTTAAAATAGAGTGGTTGTTGGAGTTTGATGTAATTTTCATTAAATATTTTTACTTTCATATTATGTTTTAGAAAACTTATAACATAACTGTTGAATATGCACTTAAGGGCATCCTTCAAGTTCAATCGGATGCACATTTCAATGCCTAAATTTTGTCTCTTTCAATAATCGAGTGAACGAGTGCACAAGAGCCTACTCAACTTCTAATAGGTCGGCTCTTAATGCCAATCTCTAACGTTCCTTTCAGGGACGGGGAGAAGAACTCTTTCATATGGTGGCACCATATTTTTTACACTATTTTTATCGATATGTTTCATTTTCTTACTAACGTTCAATATCGACCAATGTGTTTTAGCCCGATTCTGCCGTTTCGAGGGGATTTTAAAGTTTTGTGCTTGATTTCAATGTATTTTTGAGTTTTTATTATCAATTTTGAGAGGCATTTTCAGTATTTTTGGTTGATTTCAATAGATTTTTCGGTTTTTTGGTTGATTTCAAAAGTTTTTCTTGTTGATTACGAGGTACGGTTGCACTTATAAATAATACTGTTGCACCTTCTAAAATGATACGATTGCACATTTCATAACCTAATTTTTTACCTTACGACGGAGAAACAATACGGTGATGCGTGCCACCGTGGGCACCACTGTAGGCTCGTCCCTTGTTCCTCTACATTGAACCAAAAATAATATCCAAAAAAGAATCAAACTAAAAGGGTGCTAACTGTAGATTTATAATAGTTGCAGGGTCTAGTTGTACATTTTTGAAATTGTGGGGCAAGTGGAACCGTCCGATCATATCGGCGTCAGATCTGCAGAAGATCGCACTCAAAGGTAAGATTGGACTACTCCTATGGTTTATGGTCTGTAAAAAAACGCACTAAACTTTATTTTATTATAAAATTGCACGCTATTTCCAGATTTTTTTTTAATCGCCTTAACAATGTTTAGAATTTATAAATATTTTTTTGGGATTATATTTCAACTACAAATATGTGTAGAAAAAAAAATGTTGTCCGAATCGGCGGTTCTTCTCGTAAGATGCTTAACTATAATTTTGATATTGTTACCAGCAGGATAAAAGTAACATGTTTTATAATCATCTAAACTAACTTTTCTTTTCTTATTGGTGGGCAAACACCTGGTGAATTCTGCTTCCCGATAATAAAAAGAGTCGGCATCCAAATACAATGTTGTTATGGATGATTGGCTGCTGCCACAAGGCAGTTATCTATATGGTAACATCTTTAACATACGAGGTAATGTTTAGTTTGTTTTATTACAGTTCTGAAGCTACATTATGTGAACAAAAAAGTAATATTCGAACATATTTGACCAATTTCTCGTCAAACAAAACGTATCGTTAAACCTGATAAAATTCCAATTATAACCAATTTTGGTTCTAGTTCCATTAACATTATTATTATTTCCGAAAAAACATTATAAGAACTGAATTCACAATGGGTTATTGGAAATAAGTTTTAACTCTTCAAAAAGACTAAAAATGTAACTATCATTAATAAAATAATAAAATACACTACATATTCTGGTTCAAATCAAGGAAGACAAATTTTGTCGGGTTATTTGGTTGGTTTTTCATTAGTCTTATATGTATAAAGTTGCCTATGTAGATTAGGGGTTGTTTGATTGGTTTTTCATTAGTCTTATATGTATAAAGTTGCCTATGTAGATTAGGGGTTGTTTGATTGGTTTTCCATCAAGTCTTGTATGTATAAAGTTGTCTGTGTGTATTAATCTTTCTGTATAAATTTAAAAGGTTTTTGTTTGAGAGAGTTTATTCATAGATAGAAGAAATGTGTTTTTAATGGGTGGGACATGTTTGGAAATTTTTTTTGGCTTTCTACATAAAGCTCCCACTCATGAAGTTTTACCGAATAAGTCACTTTCTATATCATTAATCCGCTACCAAATAGCCATGTATAGCTGACCGAATAAGTATCGAGTCTCATTAAGCTCATTAATCTGCTAACAAGCAGACCCTCAACTTTAAATCGTCTTATCATAGTGATTCCTAAAAGATGGGTTTCGTATGGCCGTATTGGACCGATCGGGATTACTAGTAATCAATCCTTTTGCTCAAATAACATGTTCAAAATACTTCAATTGTAACATATTTATATATTAATAAATATGAATTGGGTTCGATTGATAATGAAAATTATGTTGAGAAGGGCAAGAAATAATTTCCACCTTTTGATAAACAATAGGATGAGATGCACCAAATCAATCTCTGTATCAATTACGATTTCTAGATGGGTTGAAAATTAAAACTTAAAAGTGATTAAAGATCCAGATTCCTTTTTATCTTCTCATTAACTTTTCTTTCCGAATATTCATCTTAATAAATATAATATTAATTTGCTAATTGCTATAGAACTATGATAATCTTGATTGGATAAAGCATTTTTAGAAGATGTCGGTAACAATAATCCGCCATTATTTTATTCGTTTTTAATCAACAAGCACACAAATTGAACTTGAATATTAAAAAGAATACCCACCAGGCCACCACCACCACCACCCTCAATATGCAATCACACAATCGCAGTAGTTTCCTACATTCTCGAAAACCCATAACATACGCTCGATTACATTCCATTTTTCCACCATTTTTCAAGATTTTCTTGCATCAAGACACCAACATTCTACAAAGCAGTTTTCTTTGATTGGTGCTAAAAAGGCAAGAAGTGATACTACACACACTCAGGTGCCGATTGTTTTTTCTAAGAGGTCTAAAGTCTGAAGTCTTATTTTAGTTATGATTATAAGGGGTGGTGTGTAAAAAGGTCTGAACGATTCAGACTTAAAAGAGCCAGGTTTTTTTATAAAAAACAAACAACCCCTCACTCTTTCTATCCAATCTTTGATGCTTTTAAGCTTTACCCTTTTCACTATTCAATCCACTTTTAAGGATTTCTTGGATTTTTATGTCTTTTTTTTGCTCAAAATTTTATGACTGTATGAGATCTATACACCTGTTTTAGCTTTCTCTTTTCCCTGTTTTTGCTCTCTTGGATTATGGGGTTTGTGGTGTTCTTTGAGGTAAAAAGCAGATAACTTTATTGGTATATGTTTCTTAAATAGTTTTTGAATCGAGTCTTGTGCTAATTTTTTGTAATCTTTTAATTAAAATAGGGTCTATTTAGTCACTATTGAAGTCATTGGGTACTGGGGTTTGACAAATTTTTTTGTGGGTCTTTCTATTTATATCCAATTATGTGTTTTTAGATGATCAAGATTAGGGTTTTGTCTGCTTTCCCTTTTTCAGAGCTCTGTTTTGCCATTTTGAATCAAGGTTGGGTTTTTATGATTTGAATTGTGTTGTTGTTGTTGTTGATGGTGATATTAGTTTTGATGATTGAATGGATGCATAATTTGTTGAAATATCTTGATTATTGTTGTGGATTTTGGAGTTTTTTGTGTATGATCATGCAAGAATTTGGGGGTTTTTTAGTTGAATTGTCTTTAGATTTGATGGGTTTTTTAGGGTTCTGTTTAAAATCTGCCATTTTTCTGTAATTTTGTGATCTTTTAGTAAAACCCTAGCTCGGTAACACTTTCTTGATCCTCAAAATGTGTATGGTCATGTAAGAACTTGTTCATAAGTTGGGTTTTTTTTAGTTGATTGTCTTTAAATTTGATGGATTTTTTAGGGTTCTCTTTAAAATCTGCCATTTTTTTGGTAAATTTTGTGATCTTTTAGTAAATGCCCAGCTCTGTAACAGTTTCTTGATCCTCAAAATGTGTATGATCATGTAAGAACTTGTTCATAATTTGGGGTTTTTTAGTTGAATTGTGTTTAAATTTGATGGATTTTTTAGGGTTCTGTTTAACATCTGCCATTTTTCTGTAATTTTGTGATTTATTAGTAAAACCCTAGCTTTATAAGAGCATCTTGATCCTCAATTTTTATTTTTATTTTTATTTTTTTGTGTATGATCATGTAAGAACTTGCTCATAATTTGGGGGTTTTTAGTTAAATTGTCTTTAAATTTGATAGATTCTTTAGGGGTTTCTTTAAAATCTGTCATTTTTCCGTAAATTTTGTGATCTTTTAGTAAAAGCCCAGCTCTGTAACAGTTTCTTGATCCTAAAAAATGCTTTATGTGTATGATCTTTGTAAGAACTTGCTCAGATTTTTTTTTTTTTTTAGTTTAATTGCCTTAAGATTTGCTAGATTCTTTAGGTTTCTCTTTAAAATCTGCCATTTTTCTGTAATTTTGTGATCTTTTAGTAAAACCCCAGTTCTGTAACATTTTCTTGATTCTAAAAATGTTTCCTTTTATGCAGGTTTAAATTCATGGAATCCCCCCAATCTGTTGTGTCACCATTGAATACTTCATCTGGTTATCCCGAGCCCGAAAAACGTAATCTTGATCATTTCTCAAGAAACCCTAGTTTCGAATCCAAGAAAACCGACCCTGCGATTGGTGTTCTTGAGGTTTACATTCATCAAGCTAGAGACATTCACAACATCTGTATATACCATAAGCAAGATGTTTACGCCAAGATTTGCCTCACGAGCGACCCCGAAAAATCCGTCACTACTCAAACCATAAACGGCGGTGGACAAAATCCCGTCTTTAATCAGAACCTTTGGATCGATGTACCCACTATCGATTCTTCGCTTAAATGCGAAATCTATATGTTGAGTAGGGTTAGGAATTATCTCGAAGATCAGTTGTTAGGTTTCGCTTTGATTCCGCTTTCGGAGGTTGTCGTCAAGAACGGGAAGCTCGAAAAGGAGTTTTCGTTGTCTTCCAACGATCTTTTTCATTCGCCGTCCGGTTTCGTTCAGCTTTCGTTGTCTTACAACGGAGCCTCACCGGATGTGATTGCGATTCCGAACCCGTCTACGACCGAGAACCGAGTCTCGACCGAGTCGGAGCCACCCGTCCCGGACCAAACCGAGTTGGATAAACTCGAGTTCCCGGATCCCAAGATTGCGAACGAAAACCAGATGATGGTGTCTGAGTATTTCGGGATTAGCTCGGAGAGTTTAGTCTCGTCTGATACCGATGATCAGGCAAGCTCCGAAAACGGTGCACCCTTTGTGTTCGACACGCCTAAGCCCGATTCACCGCCTACGAGTGTTTCGACTAATGGATCTCAATGTGGTTCGGTTCCCGTTGAAAGCACCGAATCTGAATCTTCCGATAATCCCCCGAAATCTGCGAATCAAGAATCTGATTCACCGACTAAAGACAAGCCGGTTGAAGATGGTTCGATCGGTGATTCAAGAAACAAGCCGGTTGAAGTTGGTTCTATCGGTGATTCAAGAAACAAGCCGACGGCAATGGCGATGAATTTCGAGATGGATCAAAAAGTGGTGCAGCAAGATTTTGTGGATCTGTACATGAAGAGTATGCAGCAGTTTACGGAGTCGTTGGCGAAGATGAAGCTGCCGTTGGAGATGGAAAAGGAGCAGCAGACGAGTTCAGGAAACTCGAGCTCGGATCAGAACACGAAAACGCCAAACGGCACACGCCCACGAGTGTTTTACGGGAGTCGAGCGTTTTTCTGAAGCTATTTTTAGGGTATTTTCCGGAGATTTAGGGGTCGTTTACTAAACCCTTACCGGGTAAGAACTTACAAAAAAAATCCATTTTAACTAAGTAAGCACTTATCCGGTAAGCGTTTTGGTAAACAGATCATTATCAAAAGTTTGATGATTAGGGTATGTATGTATGATTATGGTGTTTCATTCTCTTTGTGTTTTTGGTTTCTTTGTTCTTAATGCTATGTTATTGAGTTTTATAAGTATGATTTTAAAATGTCAATTTCAAGGGGTTGTTTGGTTTACAAGATGGAATATTAATTGATGATGATAATAACATAAAAAAACCCTTGTAAATGAAAAACCTATGTTCCCATAATTCATGATCTCAATGATCATGTAATAAATGTAGGGCCTATATAAAAATTAGAAACCACTAATTTCAATAAAGATTCTTGATGTTACATGCCATAATTTGTATAGGATTCTTTTATTATGTTGCATTTATCAAATTTATATTGTATCAAAGACAAAATATAAAATTTAAGTATTTTTCTTGTCAAATTGACTTAATGATTAAGCCATAAAGATCAAATAAGGTGCCGTTTGTTTTTTAAGAGGTCTAAAGTTTGAAGTCTTATTTTAGTTATAATTAATAAGAGGTGGTATGTAAAAATGTCTGAACGATTCAGACTTAAGAACCATTAAGAGTTTTTTTTAAAAAAACAAACAACCCCTAAATCTCCAGACAATTAAACTCGTTAAGCTCCAAGTATAGAGTCCTTATCATTGTTTTCTTGAAACTTCTATTCCGAAGGAAAAGAAAGTAAATGGGAGAAAAGGAAAAAAATTGTCTTTTTGAAACTTATTTAAGAAATAAATAAAAAGAAATAATGGTAAGTTTTCTTCAAATGTGGGATGAAAAAGAAAAGGAAAAAAAAGCAACAACATTTTAAAAAATCTTTAAAACTACAAATCTAACAAATTTTCATTTAAAAGAATATAATTTAAGGATATATTAGTAAAGAAGCAAAGGAAAACCTAAAAAAAATGAAAAACTAAGGAATAACCTGATAGCCCTTCATCTGGACGGTATACATTTGTGCATACAAGTAATTAAGTTGTTTTTTTAGTTTTTATGTACGTGTACATGGTACAAATTACTTATATGCATGAATGCATACCGTCCATATAAAGGAGTATCAAGATATTTCTTAATTTTCCGTTTTTTGAGATTTGCCCCTAAACTTTACCCTATTAGTAAAAACCACATCTTTTCTTTCTCTCATAACATAAAAAAATTACTCCCTCCAATGAACTTGACCCTAAAATAAGTTCCCAAAATTGAAATGACATAAAATTTTAGACATCCATGATTATTATATTTTTTGCTTACCAAAAGACATCTTTATCCTTATTTAACTTCTTTATTTTCATAATTCTTAAATATTTGTGTATTAATTAAGAGTAAATTTGAAAATTTAGTTTTCTACTTTTAGAAATACACATGTATTTTGAAACAAACATAAATAAAAATAAAGATACACAGGAAGTATTTTATTTCTTGGGCTTTTATTTATTTTCTCTTGCACAAATAAAAAAATTGTTTTTTTTTTCGCTCCCATTCTTCCCGCCAAATTCGAGAAGAGAGGTAAAAAACAAGTTATGTATCCCAAATTCCCAGCAAACAGTAGTCCATTCCACTTCCGCGACATCTCACCGGAAAAATGCAGGTCGTATTCTCTTCTCCGATTCACCTAACTTCTGCAAACCTTTCAGAATATTCTTCTTCTGATTTAGATTATGTTCTCAAAAAGTGTTGTTCATCGTTTCCACGTCAACTTGAAACTAATCATTTGCACGGAATCTGTTGTAACCAAGTGATAACACACGTAAACTCACTGTGAATGTGATGACTTTATTCAATCAATCAAGCTGCCATTTATAGGCTTACAAACAAAAACAGACTCAACGAACTGACTGCTAGAAAACAGGAAACAAATCAGGACTAGACTCAATACTTATTCAAAACTTAAACAGACTCAAGGACTTGGTCATATGACCGTTACAGAAAAACACACGTGAGCAAGCTTCAATATCCTTCCCTAAACTGAACTAGAGCTAATTCAGTTTACTTCCTTCAAACCCAATGATGCTCGCAACCTGCAAAAATCTTCTAACTTGATTGGTTTCGTCATTATATCATCTAGCTGGTTCTTGGTGTTGCAGAATGCCAACTTCAATTCCTCTTGATTAACCAAATCCCTTAAGTAATGGAACCTTACATCAATGTGTTTTGTTCTCCTGTGCATAACCGGATTCTCTGATAGCTTTATAGTTGATGTGTTATCACACATAACTTCAATTGCACCTTCTTGTTTCTCACCCAAATCTTCAAGTAAACCTTTGAGCCATTTGCAATGACATGCACAGTTGGCTGCTGCTACATACTCTGCTTCGGTAGATGAGAGTGTGACAATTTCTTGTTTCCTTGAACTCCAACTTATAGCAGCCCCACTGTACAAACATATGTAGCCAGAAGTACACTTTCTATCTTCCACATCCCTTGCATAATCACTATCAGTGAAGACTTTTAGTTTTTCATTTGACTCTCTTCCATAAAATATCCCATACGTAGCTGTTCCCTTCAAGTATTTCAACACCCTTTTTGCTGCATCCAGATGCTCCAGCCTTGGTTTTGTCATGAATCTTGCTAATAAACACACTACATAAGTTAAGTCTGACCTTGTGACAGTAACATACATAAGACTTCCTATCAACTTCTTGTATCCTGTTGGGTCAATCTCCTCTCCTCCTCCTGCCTTAGTAAGAACAACACCAGGCACAATTGGATTATCTACTGGATGACTCTCTTGCATTCGAAACCTTTCAATAATTTCCTTAGTATACTTCTTTTGGCAAATATGAATCCCATCCTCAGATTGCTTTACCTCCACACCTAGAAAGTATTTCATCATGCCAAGATCTGTCATCTCAAATTCCTTTTGCATAGAACTTTTAAAACCTTCACAGATTATAGCATTTGTTCCTGCATATATAAGATCATCAACATAGAGACTTACCACAAGAATATTATTCCATACCTTTTTGATAAACAAAGTATGATCAAACCGACTTTGTTTGAATCCTTCCCTCTTGAAATACTTCTCTATTCGATTGAACCAGGCTCTAGGAGCCTGCTTCAACCCATATAAAGCTCTCTTCAACTTGTACACCTTTGCTTCTTCTCCCTGTTTGATAAACCCAGGGGGCTGTTCAACATACACAGTCTCTTTGAGCTCACCGTTTAAGAAAGCACTCTTAACATCAAGTTGAAACACCCTCCAATTTCTTTGAGCAGAGATAGCTAGAATGGTTCGAATAGTGTCCCACCTAGCCACTGGTGCAAACACTTCGTCATAGTCCACTCCCTTTTGTTGAGCATAGCCTTTAACCACAAGTCTTGCCTTATACTTGTCTACATTCCCTTCTTCATTCAGCTTGGTTTTGTATACCCATTTCACACCAATAGGTACAGTTTCAGCAGGCATATTTACTAATTCCCATGTTCCATTTCTCTCTATTGAATCTATTTCATCTTCCATGGCTTTCATCCACTTAGCTTCTTGTCTTGCTTCTTCAAAGGTAGTAGGATCTCCTTGTGCTGTATACATGGCAAACCCATCTTCATCTTCTGATAACTCCTTACCAGTTCTATAATCTTGCATCCAAACCGGTTGTCTTCTATTTCTGGTAGAGGATTTAGCTGCATTACCTGTGACTGCAATATTTCTTTGATTTGCAATGCTTGCTTGTGGGTCTTCATCATGAATGAGGGTATCACTTTCTTGAGCCTGTTCTTGAACTTGTGGTTCGATACTCCCATTCTCATCTTCTTCATTATCTGTAACAGCAACTTGATGACCAGGTTCTTCTTCTATTATCAATTCTTCCTCCCTTGCAGTTTCTTTACCCCAATTCCATTTTTGATCCTCTTCAAATATGACGTCTCTGCTGATGATGATCTTCTTTAGAATTGGATCATAAAGCCTGTAAGCCTTAGAGCCAATGCTAATGCCAAACAACACACGCTTCTCGCTTCTTGCATCTAACTTGGTTCTGACTTGAGAGGGAATATGGACATGACCAATACATCCAAACACCCGGAAGTAATCAACATTTGGCTTCTCTCCAGTCCATAATTCTTCAGGAACCTTCTTGTCTAGGGCTCTAGACACACACCTGTTCATAATGTGACAAGCCCAGATAGTTGCTTCTGGCCAGAAACATTTGGGCACCTGTTTTTCTACTAACAAGCATCTCACCATATTCATTAGTGTTCTATTTCGTCTCTCAGCCACCCCATTTTGTTGTGGGGTGTAGGCAGCTGTTAACTGCCTCTTGATTCCATTTACTTCACAAAATTCAGTAAACTGATGTGAAGTAAACTCTCCCCCTCTATCACTTCTCAACATTTTTATTTTAGAACCCACTTCAGTTTCAACCATTGCTTTAAATTTCTTAAAGTGCTCAAAACTTTCCCCTTTATTTCCCAGCAAGTAAACCCATGTTTTGCGTGTGAAATCATCAATAAAAACAAGTACATACCTTTTTCCACTTTGAGACGTTGGTGTAATTGGCCCACAAAGATCTGTGTGCACAAGCTCTAATCTTTGAGTGGATCTCCAAATTGCTTTCTTTGGAATTGCTAACCTGCTTTGTTTCCCTACATTGCAAGTCTCACATACCAACGTTTTCCCACAAACTTGAGGTATTCCCTTCACCATATTATGATACTGCATAGTTCTAATAGCCTTGTGATTCACATGACCAAATCTCTTGTGCCAGATGTGGGTAGTGTTGTCATCTGTTACTTGCAAGCAATGACTGGTAACATTTTTTTGATACCCATACACTATGAACATTCTGTTTTTAGTCATTGTTGACTTCATGATCAGACCTCTTGTTGGATGATGAACATAGTGTTGAAAAACTTATATCAGATAAGTTTTATTAGTGTTGTGCAACTCACCAAGCACTATGTACAAGTTCTTGAAGCATAGATATGTGGATTAATATGAACCACATATCTTGGAAGACTTGCATGGGAAATATGGATGACAACTTGCATCCATATGACATCATCCATATGACATCCTCCATATGTCATCCTCCATTTTTCCCCTATAAATACTTGCATCCATTCCATTCCAAAATACACCAACAAGAAGTTAGAAGTCTTCTTTCTAACTTTCTTCTTCTTCTTCTTCCTTGTTCCCTTTTGTTGATATATATATATATATATATATATATATATATTTATATATCTTGTTTTGGGGGAACATTTGGTTAGCTGATTTGTTGATCCAAGGATCTCGTAAACACGTTGTAATTTCTCCCGGGTGGTAATATAAAGATCTCTCTCTCCTTGTGGATGTACACTATCACACTGATAGTGGAACCACGTTAAATATTGTTGTCTCGATTTACTTGCTGTTTTCGTTATATTTTATCGTATATTCGATAACTGTTATATTTACGCTTGTGGATCGGTATGAATCAATAGACCAAAATATACAATATTTAGATCTCGTTATTCCGCATTTGTTGTAACGGGTCAGTTGCACGTGATTTAATGTTATCATTTTTGGGACCGTAAATCACTTGAAATACGATTTGTAACTGCCACCGACCCTTACAATTGGTATCAGAGCTGACTGATCTAAATTTGTTTTATATTGTATATTTTTAGTCGCACGATAAGTGCTTGTTAAAAATGTCTGTTGATTCAGGAAATCCATTCGCCGGTTCCGTTTCCAACTCGGACCCAAATGTTTATCAAAAAGGTGCTTTTAAATTATCGGGGGCCGGGATTAGAATAGAAAAATGGAACGGAGAGGGTGATTTTGGTAAATGGCAGTTTACTACAGCAGCAACACTTAGAAAAAACGATGTTCACCCCGTAGTCTTTGCTCTGGAAGAAATAAATCCGGATATGTCCACCTTAGAAGCTAAGGAAATGGAGGCTTGGGCCTTCACTACCTTACAAATGGCTATGGGTCCAAATGTAATTTCTGAAATCGTTTCTGAAAAGACAGCCACAGGGATTTGGAAAAGACTTGAGAATCTTTATCTCAAGAAAACTTTGACTAACCGACTGTTATTGATGAGGTCGTGCCTGTTCTTCAAAATGAAGGAAGGCACTACCATTCAGTCCCACATGACTGAATTCGAAAACATCATCATGAAGTTGAAGGCAACAGATTCTATTTTTGCCACAGATAATGAGGCACTCGCCTTGATTCTGTTGTATTCACTTCCCGAAAAATATTCCCAGTTCACTAACAGTTTTATTTATGGAAGAGATTCCATATCTTTGTCTGACGTGAAAGCAAGGATGATCTGTGAAGAACAGAGAATTCAGATGAAAATCGGTAACAGTTCGCGGGAGAACAACCACAACAGTCATGGTCTATTTGCCGAAAGAGACCAAGACGATCAGCTCAGGGGAAGAACTCGTGGACGCTCCCAATCTCGTAAACCTGGTCATCGCGGGAAATCTAAACAACGTGGCAATTGTAATTATTGTCACAAACCAGGTCATTGGGTCAGAGATTGTCCGAGTTTGAAAAACAAGGACAAGACCAAAGCAGAATCTTCAGCAGTTGCAGCCGAAAGAGATACAGGCTTCTCAGCAACGGTTACTGCACCACAAGGCGACAAGCGTTGGGTGTTGGATACCGGAGCTTCGTGCCATATGACACCATTTCGGGACTGTTTCACTACTTTCGAGGAGTTCGAAGGTAACCATATTTATATGGGAAACAGTACATCGTGTGTCACTCGGGGCATCGGTTCAGTCAAAATCAAAATGTTTGACGGTACTATTCGAACTTTATTAAATGTTAAATTTGTACCGTCTATGACTCGTTCTTTGATTTCTGTTGGACAACTGTCCAAACTTGGCTGTAAGATTCGAATAGAGAATGGGAGTATGCGCATTTCCAGAGGGAACTTTGTTGTGATGAAAGGTGAGCAGGCAGAAAATAACCTATTTCATCTGGTAGGCGAAACAGTCAGTTCTGATGCGTGTGTCGCGGATAGTTCGAAAAACTTAAATGCTACGCGTTTGTGGCATCTTAGGTTGGGACACACTTCGGAGAAGAATTTGGAGATTCTGCGCAAGCGGAAACTCATTGCAGTGAATACGCCTACGAGTCTGGACTTTTGTTCAGAATGTGTCTCGGGTAAACAGACGCGTGTTTCTTTTGGTGTTGGAAAACACAACACCAAAGGGATCCTCGATTACGTTCATACAGACGTCTGGGGACCATCTTCGACACAATCCCTCAGTGGAAGTAAGTACTATGTTACTTTTATTGATGATTTCTCGCACAAACTTTGGGTGTATGTGATTAAGTTAAAGTCAGATGTTTTTGAAATATTCAAAACTTGGTTAGCACTAGTCGAAGTCGAGACTGGTAGAAAATTAAAGGTGCTTAGATCTGACAATGGTGGGGAATACACTAGTGGTAACTTTAAAGACTTTTGTTCACGTAGAGGTATTCACCGACACTACACCACACCTGGCGATCCGCAATCAAACGGAGTCGCCGAGCGGATGAATAGGGTCTTGTTAGAAAAAGTCCGATGTATGTTAGTTACATCTGGTTTCCCTAAAATGTTTTGGGCTGAAGCACTTCACACTGCTGTACACATTGTGAATCGGTTACCGTGTTCAACCATTGGGGGAAAAATTCCGGAAGAAATTTGGAGGGGTAAGGGTTGTATCTGTTTGAAATACATACGTGTATTTGGATGTCCTGTGTATATTCATGTGACAGGTCAGGACAAGTTGGATCCCAGAGCCACCAAGGGATTCCTACTCGGCTATACAGATGGAATCAAGGGTTACCGAATCTGGAACCCGGTCACCCGAAAGGTGATTCACTCTCGACATGTGACCTTCGATGAGTCGATTATGTTCAAGTCTAATCATAATCGACAACCCGCTCCAGAACCGGAAATTATCTCTTCTGTTTCTCCAACAACCGATGGAGATGAGATAATTGTCAGTCCTATTGTACCCAACTCATCTGCTCGTGGTTTTACTTTGGGATCAGAATCTGAAGAAGATGTTAGTCCACCAGATACATCTACTTCTGATCCAGTTAGCTCAGTTCAGGAAGAAATTCTGAATGATGGTGGAGGTCAAGGCGATACAATTCCAGTATCAATACCTGTGAGGCAGAGCCAGAGAACTATCCGTCCTCCTAATAGGTATGGTGATTGGGATTTTGCAAATATGAGTTTTACTGACCAGCTAGAGTATGCTTTGCATGTTGTACAGGATGAGCCGTTTGACTATTCGGAGGCCCTAGCTTCGAGCCACTGTGATAAGTGGTTAGGAGCTATGCATGAGGAAATGGAAGCTTTATCTAAAAATAACACTTGGGAGCTTTGTCCATTACCGAAAGGCAGTCGTGCAATTGGCTGCAAATGGGTCTATAAAGTCAAAGACGATAAGCGTTATAAAGCTCGCCTGGTTGCGAAAGGCTTTGCACAGCGGAAGGGTATCGAGTATGACGATATTTTCGCGCCTGTGGTTCGACACACATCTATTCGGGTCCTTCTGGCCCTTGTGGCAATTCTTGATATGGAGCTCGAACAATTAGATGTGAAAACAGCTTTTCTGCACGGAGATCTTGAAGAAACCATCTACATGAAGCAACCAGAAGGTTTCATCTCCGACAACAAACCTGATTGGGTCTGTAAATTGAAAAAGTCCTTGTATGGACTTAAACAGTCGCCTCGACAGTGGTACAAGAAGTTTGATTTATTTATGCTCTCGTTGGGTTTTGAGCGTAGTGAGAAAGACGCTTGTGTCCATCATAGATCAAGCGGTGGCGTTTCTATTTATCTACTTCTTTATGTTGATGACATGCTGATAGCTTGCAGGGATCATTCTGAAATCAACCGTTTGAAAGATAGGTTGAAATCAGAATTTGAAATGAAGGATCTCGGTGAAGCTCGTGTTATTCTCGACATCGAAATCGTTCGGGACAGAAAGTCTCGTACTCTCAGGTTAACACAGAAGGGCTATATTCAGAAGATTCTGAAGCGGTTTAATCTTGATGAAGCAAAGTCGGTGTCTATGCCACTTCCAAGACACATCAAGATTACAAAAGACGATTGTTCGGTAGACGATATTGGAAAGGCTGAGATGGCAAAGATTCCGTATGCCAGTGCAGTCGGGAGCCTCATGTATGCTATGGTATGCACCCGTCCCGATCTTGCACATTCCGTTGGTGTAATTAGTCGGTTTCTATCAAACCCGGGTAAGTCACATTGGAATGCAGTGAAAACTGTATTTCGTTACTTGAAAGGTACGGAAACTCACGGCCTGATTTATGGTATGCAAAACAACTGTGATATTCTTGGTTACTGCGATTCAGATTACGCAGGTGATCGTGTTAGTTGGAAATCCACCTCTGGTTATGTTTTTACATTAGGTGGAACAACTATCAGTTGGAGATCTCGTTTACAGTCTGTTGTTGCATTATCGACTACCGAAGCTGAACTTATTGCAGTGGTCGAGTCTGCTAAAGAAGCAGTTCATTTACAGGAACTCTTGTATGGTTTGGGTCTGAAGCAGACTACTGTTCGTATTAATTGTGATAGCCAGAGTGCTATTCACTTGGCAACAAATTTGGCGTTCAGCTCTCGAACGAAGCACATTAATGTGCGTGATGCATTTCTGGTAGCTTTACACGACGCAAAGGTTGTGTACTTGAAGAAAATATTATCTGAAGATAATGTTGCCGATATGTTCACCAAGTCGTTACAGCCAGCCGCATTCGAGCATTGCTCGAATTTGATCCAGCTTAGATTGTGTTAGTGTCGTTTGGCACCTTGTGGGAGAGATGAGAATATTGCTACAGATGACATAGCGACATCTTTGGGGAGTTATTACTTGTTACGTGTTTTTGGGTTGCTTAACTCATTCGTCTATTGAGATTGCTCACTTGAGGATTTTTACTTTTGATTTTGACGGGTGATGGCCGAGCCGAAGCTCGTCACGATCAAAATGCATTCTGTTACCTCGTGTCCATCTCTATCAGCTATTTGTCCGTATTCGGGGCATTGGTTCGTGCTTTGGTTTCGTCGGGTGATTTGCACATCATGGTGGAGTGTTGAAAAACTTATATCAGATAAGTTTTATTAGTGTTGTGCAACTCACCAAGCACTATGTACAGGTTCTTGAAGCATAGATATGTGGATTAATATGAACTACATATCTTGGAAGACTTGCATGGGAAATATGGATGACAACTTGCATCCATATGACATCATCCATATGACATCCTCCATATGTCATCCTCCATTTTTCCCCTATAAATACTTGCATCCATTCCATTCCAAAATACACCAAGAAGTTAGAAGTCTTCTTTCTAACTTTCTTCTTCTTCTTCTTCCTTGTTCCCTTTATATATATTTATATATATTTATATATCTTGTTTTGGGGGAACATTTGGTTAGCTGATTTGTTGATCCAAGGATCTCGTAAACACGTTGTAATTTCTCCCGGTTGGTAATATAAAGATCTCTCTCCCTGTGGATGTACACTATCACACTGATAGTGGAACCACGTTAAATATTGCTGTCTCGATTTACTTGCTGTTTTCGTTATATTTTATCGTATATTCGATAACTGTTATATTTACGCTTGTGGATCGGTATGAATTAATAGACCAAAATATACAATATTTAGATCTCGTTATTCCGCATTTGTTGTAACGGGTCAGTTGCACGTGATTTAATGTTATCATTTTTGGGACCGTAAATCACTTGAAATACGATTTGTAACTGCCACCGACCCTTACACATAGCATGCTCCATCTTCAAATACCACCTTTACTTTCTTTTCTTGGAGCTGACCCACGCTAAGCAGGTTTGAAGTTAATTGAGGAACATAGTAAACATTTGTAAAGACTTGAGTGATGCCACCTATTTCAAAACGAACATCTCCCAAGCCTTCTACTTCCAGTCTCAATCCATTGCCTAACTTCACGGTGTGTTTGATAGTTTCATCCAGCCTAGTAAACCAGTTTTTCATACCTGTCATGTGATTTGAGCATGCGGAATCTAAGAACCAATACCCCTTGTTTACAACGACATCGTCCTTCATGTGAGCCATAAGAACCAATTCCTCATTCTCATCAAATTCTGCATAATTTACCCCCTTGTCTTCTCGAGGACATTCAAATTGGAAGTGTCCCATCTGATGACACTTGTAACATTCTATTGTTGACTTGTCAAAGTTGCCACGTCCTCTGCCTCGTCCACGTCCTCTACCTCTCACCGATCCTCCTCGACTACCTCTACCAAAACCACGACCATAGTACTGATCTTCAACCTTTAGTGCATGATCTTCTACTTCCTTCTTGACTAGCTTCTGCTCATGCACCAGTAACGAGCTTTGTAGCTCATCAATAGTGAATGTATCCATATCTTTGGATTCTTCAATTGAACATACCACAAAATTGAAGTTTGGTGTAAGCGTTCTCAAGATCTTTTCTACCACCTTAACTTCAGTCATTTCTTCACCATTATTCCTCATTTCATTTGACACAGTCATGACTCTACCAAAGTACTCCACAATGGTTTCGCCAATCTTCATCTCTAAGGTCTCAAAATCTCTTCTTAACCGCTGCAACTGGGCTTTCTTTACTCGTGCATTCCCCTTGTATTTCACCTTCATTGCTTCCCACAACTGCTTCGCTGTATCTTTCTACGAAATGGTCTTGAGAATATTCTTATGGAGTGAATAGAACAAATAGTTCAGAGCCTTCAAATCGATAAGCTTCATGGCAGCCAATTCCTTTCTTCTTGCGTTTGAGATCTGATCTCCGGCATTAGGCTCAACATAGCCAGTTTCAATTGCCGGCCAGAATTCTTTTGATCGAAGCAAGTTCTCCATGACCATACTCCAATGATCATAATCCCCATCGAATTTGGGAATAACAAAACCTTGCGACGAATTTCCTTCAGTCATCTTGTTGCTTTCTTCTCGAATGGATCACACAATTCGCTCTGATACCACTTGTTGTAACCAAGTGATAACACACGTAAACTCACTGTGAATGTGATGACTTTATTCAATCAATCAAGCTGCCATTTATAGGCTTACAAACAAAAACAGACTCAACGAACTGACCGCTAGAAAACAGGAAACATATCAGGACTAGACTCAATACTTATTCAAAACTTAAACAGACTCAAGGACTTGGTCATATGACCGTTACAGAAAAACACACGTGAGCAAGCTTCAATAGAATCGATATTTTTTCCTGATTTGGTGTAATCGGAATGGATTTTTAAACGAGATCTTATAGCTTTTGATTGTAGTTCTAAGTATTAACTGTAGTTTGTACTAATCATTAGTTGCGATAGTTATATGTTCCTTATAGAAAAAATCCGCCAAGCACATTGAACTGCGTAACGAGCAATTGAAAGAGAAGAAGATTTGGTGTTCGAAGTAGTTTGTTAGATGTTGTATTGCTGATTCAGGAGGACCAAATATTTTGTACTGTAAGGTTAAATTTGCTGGAAACATCTTATTAATCTAAAAGCCTTCTATAGACCAGGATCAGAAGACGCAATTCGAAGTTTGGTATGTTGCTTTGATCTTGTTTCTTTCTCAATTTGAGTATAGATGTGCATAAATTCATCTCTGTGTGTGTGTATCACTTGATTTGGTGGAGGTGAATCCTTATATGTTGGGTGTCTAACAAAAAACGCCTGTTACATGTTCGATAAAATTCCAGTTAGGTATTCATTTGAACACACATTGATAGGGATGAAAATTATATAGTAACTGAAGGTGGTTGGATCAATTATGGGAAGCAAGCGTCTGAACTTTTCCTTATCGTCCGTCCATATGCATTAGAGTCTCTAGTCTGATAATTATTATATTATGCAGTAGTGTACCTACTATTGGAGGTTAAGAGGGTTCAGTTTCAAGTCCTTGAAAGTTGAAACCCATTATTTAGGTTGTTCCTCACCCTCCAATTTTGGATGTTGATGTCGAATGTTATAATTGTTGTTAACTTTTTGATTCTTGTAAATTATATATCATTTATGGAGTTCTTTTAAGTGTATTGAGTGGTTGGTTCGTTCCTAGTTATTTTATGGTTGTTTCAAGCTATTAGCCTTCTGGTTTTAATAAAACTTTGGACCGATTAAAGGAAAAAAAATACTTCTCCCCCCTCTTCCTTTCCTCTCTTAACAATGTTGGGTTAGCATTTGTGTTGACAAATTGAGAGTGTTTGTGGATTGTATGGGTTGAATATATGATAATTTGTGTACTGGTTCTTTTGTCACTCAGTTTTCTTGACAGTGTGCAAAATAAAAGGCAAGATGGTTTTATGCTTTCTCTCAACACCTCAGAAATTACGGATGACTATGGGTTTGTTCCTTGGTGGTTCATCCCTATTCGGTGTTGGTTTGTATCTCTCTTATGTACATGTTGCTCGTCAACAAGCTTGGATACAGGACTGAAATGATTATGTAAGGGATTGGTTGAATACGACAAGTTCAATACCGTGCTAAGAAAAGACTAAGTTCACTTGATTGTTGCTGCTGTATGTATGTTCTATATCCATCGAATGTAACCTTTGATATCTCATATGGACTTCGTATCAGCTTGTTATTATTTTTTTCTCTTTTTACAGATTCTTTTTCAACGTGCCATGACCCACATGTATTATAGGAAGATTAATGTTTAATTTAACACCATATTGATTCTGTATTGTGTTACTTCTTCATGCACATTAAATGGCTGTCTAATTTGAAAACAGAAATAAGGGCATATGTGGTAAAGTATGATTTAGTGTTTTATGAATAAGGGGTCTATGATTTAGAGGCGCTGTCTGGATCAAGCCTTGAATGAAAAATGACCATTCGTCGAAAAATAAATGGCTTCGTTTCTATGTTGAAATGATCATGTGGCATGATCATATGAATCCACTAGCTTTCCTCTCAAAACCAATTGGCAATGACAATTCATCCTTGCATCATATATATATATACATACATATATTAGTGAACTAATATATAGTAATTTGCCTATTATAGACTAACACTTCTGTTAAATCCTCCAAGTGTCCCCTAGCTTTTGAGCTATTTTGTGGTACAAATGCACATTTAGCCTGGCTTTGAGAAACTATTTATAGGCATACCGAGTGACCACACATTCTGGTGGATGGATCATTAAGTATTAATAGATTAACTAGTTATGCATGCAACGAAAACCAAATTCAAGGTTACATACAATGGTAACATGACCTCAAACTACCAAATTCTCTCTCACTTTTTCTTTATCACATGGGTACCTCGACTATTTCATTGGCTCTTGTATACATATGACGTCGGCAAATCCAAGCAACCTGACCATCATCCCTGTACCTAATTCTCCACAATCCAAACTTCTCTGCAATATCTTTCCCTGTGGAGCACCCTTTTTCCCTTAGAAAATCCACAACCCACTGTTGCGCTGCTTTCATATCTTGTTGAATGTCAGTTGATCTCTCTCTGCTTCTTCCAGCAGCCGCTGCTCCTACTACCCCAGCCGCTGCAGCACCTGCAGCCCCATAAAGAAGCGGGTTCCCAGCCAGATGTGCCACTTCTCTGCTCAAATCTGGTATCATCTCCCCCATTCCTACAGCTATATGAGCTCCTATTTTCAGGGCAAATGTCAACAGCTTCATGAAACCTTTCATGTATGGAGCCAAAGAAATCACTGCTCTGTTATCTATCTGCATCATTTCACAGCCAACTTGATCTTCAACGACATGCATTTCTCCCTTGAACTCGCATAACATGTGAAGCCGGAGCGCAGTCATCCCAGATATCATATTTGTGACCAGTCTCCTTGAGTAGTTCTCAGTTCTGACAAAATAGAACATGTTTGGTACCTTTCTTTCCTCTATCTGGACATTGTAATTTGCTAGGTAGTTAACTTTGCGATGCAGCTCTGTCAAGAGCCTATGTTCGTAGTATCTTAGCCCTTGGATTTCTTGTTTCAAGTCTCTGATTTCCTGCTCAATGATCTTGAGTCTCTGAATAACTTCTTCTACCCCTTTGGCAATTCCAGCAAACGATGGGTCAACTTTGCCAGTTTCATCTTCTTGCGAGTGACTTGATCCATCGGAGTTGTTTTCTGTGGGGATTTGTAACTCCACAGCCAGGTTGTAGAGGTCATGATATCTCCGATGAAGTACTTCTCTGAAGTCATCATCAGATAGTAAGTCCCGGGCAAAGTCAAACCCAGGTCCCAATACCGGTCTTCCTGAGTCAGAGACTGGAGTCCATGTATGCTGATAATCATACATGCTGTCTGCTGGAACTGAGAGCAAAGCCTGTTTCAATTGAGGGAGTGGTACATATTGGGTTTTCCGGTACCGAGGGGGTATCAGATTTTTGACACATTCTGGACGAAGGATGTTCTCAATCAATGTCACCCCGTGACAGAGGTTCTGGATTGCTGGGTAAATAAGCTCCTGAATGAGCTTAAGGGTCTCAGATAGGTTTTTAGTGGAGCAAGCAAGCACATCTAAATAGTACCCTAGTTGTCCTCCCAGTTCGATCCTGATATGGACCCCATTGATGTTTATCAAGATGAGGAATTTTTCTAGACTATATGTTGCTCCGTGTTGGCTTTGGAGACCGATGATCTTGTTGTGTAGGTGAACCTGTTTCCAAAGGAAAAAAGAAAGTTAGGGGCCATTTACCAGCACAAATTGGGTAAGCGCTAACCCAGTAAGAGTGTGGTCTGGGTAAGCGCATACTGCAAATGGTTGTTTACCAAGGATCTTGGTAAGCGTCGACTAAAGCACTGACCGAGTCAGAATGCAACCCCTTGCTGTGTCTGCATCTCGGTCAGCATATTTGTGGGTTAGAGTGTGTTGGTAAACAACATTCCTTTCTTACCAGGCAAGCACCTTTTACCCAATAAGAGATGATCAGCAGGTAGTAACAACCCATTAATCAGTCCTCCAGTAAAAAGAAACATGAAACCAAAGGGTCATTGGCTACTTGGTTGACCGGTAGAGCCCAACCTCCCTGGAGGTCAAGGGTTCAAGCCTCAAGGTTTGTTGTATATAAATATTGTATACTCTAGAAAGAAACATGAACAGGAATCAAATGTTTAAAGTGATCCTCATCAAACCAAGAACATACCTGTAATCTTGGGAAGAAGCCTGGGGTGAGGAACATGTGGCTTGAATCATGGCATTCTAGATGTCTTCCTGCAAAAACGCAACCGGGTGTGATTGATTGCCATCTCGGAGTTCTTGTTCTGTTTTCTTCAAGAAGAGAAGGAATCAGCAGTAAAGATTCAGGATCAGATGGATCTTGTTTGTAACAGAGTTCGAGTTTTAGCATCATATTCACCAGATCACTGGCATCCAAGTTCTCGAAAATCTTGGATCCCATCCCCGGAATCTGGCTATGTAAGCTTCCTCTCAGAATCTTCTCCAACTCCTTTCTACTCACAAATCCTGCATTGCCTTCATTAGAGCTCAACTTTCTAACATCTAACTTCACCAGCTGACTGAGTACTTCACCACAAAACCACTGGAAATCTAAAATCAAGAACCCTAATTCTTCAAAATATATCACCTCTCCTATATGATGAAGGCATGTTGCAACTGCCTTTCTCCGCATCTCCACTTTATTTAGTATGTGATTGTTTCTTGATTGGACTCTTAGAGATGGAACCTTAACTTGGCACAAATCTCCGAACTCTTTCCACTTCATGGCCGGTTTCTCGTGATTTTCTGACCTCCAATCAGATAGTATTTTTATAAGATCATTGCAGACTTCGTAAACTCTAGGGACTCGCTGCAAAACAGTTTTGCTAGTTCTCCGCAGGTGATGTGTAAGTTTACTCACAGACGCAGACGATCTTCCATCAACTGTGAATACTGTTGGATAAAAATCAACGTACCCTTGGAATTTATCTCGTAATCTCTGAACAGCGTTCACTGTATTCTGGAAATCCGGCGATAGTTGGTCAACCTTGTCGTGGTGCGTTAGCACGACAGTAACATTGGGTAGCATGCATTGTTGAGCTGCTCTTCTTGAGTTGGAAACTATGAACCTGAGCCAATATTGAAGATCTTCTTCTAACTCCGATGGTGTTTTTGGTTCTTTGTTATTTGGTTTGCGGAACAAGCTGGAAATGATCATAAAAGACGAAGCGCTTCCATGGCCTGGGAACATGAGATCGTGAAGGGAAAAGAATTCGTGTTGACCTCCCAGGTTCCATATCGAAAACTTTGTATCTTCATCTTTTAATGTTTTTACTTTCATTCCTGCCGTTCTAATAACCTGCTCAACTGGATTTACAAGCGTTTTCACTTGTTCCATATAAGGTAGCTTTGAAGCAGAGAAGTTTTGTGATATGGCATTGCATAATGTGGTTTTCCCTGCATATACAATGAATCTTCATTATATCATCCATCTATGAATAATTATTACAACTTGAAATATGAGTTTTTGATGGAAGACCAAATTCTTACCAGCAAATTCTTGTCCACAGATGAAGACTCTGCAGCTCTTGGGCACGGTCATAGGCATATCCTTGAGCAAATCGACTTCAGGTTCCGATGTAGCATTTTGACCTAATTTCAGATGTATTCCTTCTGCTTTTCCAGAATTCTGAAGTGGGGTTCTTGCAAGATCAATCTCCTCAATCCAAGGATTAACCTGTAAAGTTCCCATTATGGTCTTCAATACTGAATCACCATCCACCCCTTTGCAACCTTGCAAAGATAAACACTTCAAACTAGCATTTTTCTCCAAGTTCTTGAAGATTCTGATTATATCTTGTGGTCTTAAACTCTGGTCTTCATATATTCCCAATCTTGTTACAGTTTGGTTAGTGCTCAGCATCTGCAAGATTGCTATCAATCCATCCCTCCCAATCTTCGTTCTTCTTCCTCCAAATGTTAACGACTTTAGAGTTATATTTGCTTGAATTTGAAGAGTGGAAAACCTAGTCAATGGGCAGAGCAAGTGTTCTACGCCTATCCCACCAAACCGGTTATCCTCTACGTGCAAGCTTTCCAAGCTCCGATTCTTGAAAAGTCCAGCTGCAACATAAACAACTCCCTTGTCTTTTAAGCAAGTTTTTGCGAGGTTCACTTCCCTTAGACTCCGGTTCTGTTCAAGAACCCACCGAAACTCTTTGGCCCATCGAGATTTCAGTCGAACCCCAGTGAGATCAAGTGATTTGACCGTTGTGTTCCACCCCAGAGCACCAGCCACCCTGCATGCCCCTGAGACGCTTAGCCTGTATATTCGTAGCACGCTGCTCTCAGGTGCAAATTCGACCACCTTCGAGCTATTGTCTTTACCGTGTTCTCCACTCCATACATGAACTTCCATGGATCTGTTCCTTGCTAGCACTGCAGATATCAACGGTGTGGCCGTGATTGAACTCGAGTCGAAAATCGTCAAGAGCTTCAACGTCGAATTTGCTTCGATCATTTTCGAGAGCTCTTCTGCTCCTTTTGATCCTATTGAATCTTCCCATATCTGCAACTCCTCCAAACAAGTATTTACCTTTAGAGCTGAAGCAATAAGACTAGCTCCAAATGAACCAATCCTTGATTCAGACAACATGATCTCTTTAACCACTTCATTTTCTCTCAATATGTTTGCTAATCCTACCATACACTCAACATTTATCACATTCCTCTTGAACACAAGCTGCTTTACGTTTGAAGAACTATCGACCAGGATCTCGAGACTCTTCATTTCCTCCAACTGCCATTCAACTTGATAAAATTCAAGATTCCGAAGAAAAACCCGTGTTTTGGAAGATGTTGCTAGGAGTGTGAGGATGCTAGAAAACTGGTAATGGGTGTCACTGGAAATGTTTATATGAATGGAATCTTGAGTTTCTTGATGACAACATGATGTTGGCTGAGAAAGATGAAAGGAAATGCTCTGAAGATCAAGAGTTTGGGTTTGGATTGATTGGAGAAGCCATTGAAGATCTCTTAAGTTCTGGTTGGATGCCATTGCTGATGAAACTGTAATCAAAATTATGCTTAAACATTAAAATCAAGAACTGTTCATGTCTCTTAAACAAAACCATATTCACAGGGTAGGCTAAATACACCCCTATATACTGCTAAATGCACTCCTACCTGCTAATTTCTTCTTCATATACATCGGTATCAAGACTTGCTTTTTACATTTTCAATGTATGATTTGATCTGATTCTGACATAAATAAGACAGCAACACCTCGTGTGAATATGGTTTCTTTCGGTGGAAAATAGGATTTGCTTTACCTTTAATTGGTTGCTTTTGTGTTTGAATTTTTGAATAAGTTACCCATTTGAATGGATTCAAAATGGAAAAAAGTGCCATCAATGATTTCTCTTACTTTTTCTTATTGATGCAGTGACAAAAAAATCCGGATCACGATGCAGCAAGACTTTTTGGACTTATAATGATTGTGGAAAAAATGCAGTATGCATACATCTCATCTTCAGACCCGACCCCATCTCTGACTCAGACATATTGAGATCGTTTGGTTTGGTTTGATGGTCGTGGAGGTAAGTCTCTGTACAAAATATTTCCAAATCTTTGTAGGAGAAAATTGGATTTATGAGATATATAATTTTGGTTTCTTGAAAGCATGTTTGCTGGTAAAGGAATGATAAATTCCTTAGATGCTTGGTTGATGGATGTTTCAAAGTACTGATACCATTCTTGGTACAGTTGTAAACATTCAAGCAAGGTTTAGTCCAAAGATTTTACTTAAACACATATATTGGTGGATCTAGGAATTTATGTCGCCGGTGGCACTCGCCGCCCTAGGTTGACCGGTCCGCTAATCCTCCCTGGCTGTCCGAAAGCGGCTCACACCAAGCCACAGCCCCATTTCGTAATATTTGTATCGTAGTGATGCAGTACAACAAGGGTGTGATTCCATGACCTATATGGAACTCCCAAAGGCTTGCAAAGCCTCCGGTCGACCCGAAAAAGTCAACTATGTCGGTTCGGGTAAATGAATACACTTTTCTAAGTGGAATCGACATTTTTAGTAAAACACAGGACTATGCCCGTTGTGTTTTTAGCCAATTTTTTTTGTAGTTTCGGGGGTCAAATAAGCTTTATTAAGTTCTTCTGTTTGGGGATTTTGTAAATTTTGATAAGTTTGGGATTTTTTTTGTTGCTATTTTCGTGTCTGTTTTTCTAGGGTTTTAGCGTTTGGTATGATGTTATGGCTTGTATTAGGGTATCGAGTTTTGATTAAGTTTAAGTTTTCTTGAACTTCTTTTTCTTAATTCCTTTTTGGTATTCCTACGAATCAACGAAACACTGAATCGGGTGTGAGTTTCTCCATGCACGTTGCATGACGTATCCTCTTAGTTTTTTGGCGACAATGCCAGTTGTAGCACAAAACGAATCATAGTGGTGAAAATGTCAAGGAGACAGACTCGTAAATTCAAAAACTTGATAGACGGTTTATGCAACCCTCCAAATCTACCGCAAGTGTACGGTGTCAATCAAGTAATACGTACTAAGTACGAGTATCGATCCAAGGAACTACGAGTTTAAGTACCACAAAGGCTACCACAACTACTAACCGAACTGCTGATAAAATTGGTTTGAGAATGATTAATTAACTACTTATCAAGAGATAATGAAAGCAAGCACGGGAATACTATTCAACAACTGATTCAAGCACCACAAAGAGAATACTTATATGACTAGGGAAAGGATAGGGGTCGGATTTCATTTGGATTACACCAACAAATAAACAACACACATTCAATGACTCAATACACAAGGTTAAATTTAGCAATTCCAAATATACTCACTACTCTCTCTCGAGTAATAGCAAGAATGTATCATGATATTGAAGTCTCTCAACCAATACACATAAACATTCAACTCATTAAGCATAAGAATCACAAACACAAACTAGGGTTTACTTGGTATATCTCTATCCAATATCTCACCTTAGGTTTATCTAACTTTTATCAAGTTATAAAACCAATTTCTCAAGAGGAAATACAACCAAAAGATGAATAAGATGACCAATCTCATAAACAATAAGAACAAGAAAGACAAACTTCAACCAACAAGTGTATTAACTCAATAAATGCAATAATCATAAATCTAATGGTATAAAACCAAAATCCATCCTTCCCCCAACCTCAAAAGGTTCAGTTCATGTTACTAGTAGCAAATACAACCATAGAGAAGAAGATGACAACACCCAAATACATCGTTTCTCAACAAAATACAAGTGTAATGATAAAACTCCCTCAATGATTGATACACACTACCAATTTTGAGCTCCAAAAGTTGTTTCAACCTTCACAATCAATGCAAGGTCTTCTTTCAGCTCTGAAAACGGTTTAGAACAGCTCCCCTAGGGTCTAGCCTCCAACAATCCTGAGATAACCCTAGACCTTAAGTTTCTGCAGCTTTTTATAGTCTCAGACCACGCCTGCGACTATGACACGCGACTATGACCATGTCATAGTCGCATGGTCATTGTCGCCCATGGACAAGCACCTACTGTACGTGGGGTGCGACTTTGACCAGCGACTATGACCATGTCATTGTCGCATGGTACTGTAGCTGGTTCTTTTTTCGCTCGTTCGCTTGGTTCGATATCGTCTTCAACCGGAACATCAAAGTGGAGTATAAATAAGCCTTTTTTTCTTCCACTTGATATCTTGTATGTCTGCACAACACGCTCAAAATATTAGTCCGAAATACCAATTATTGCTTCAAGACGAGCCGTAAACTTATGATTTGGAGGGTGAAAACCCGTCAGATAACGCAGTTATCAGTAAATTTTCCAAAAGAAGTATGTAGTTATGAAAAAAAGAATGTTGAATCAAAGTTACACCTTGTTCCATGATAAGTTTGATCCTTTCTTTGCTAATTGCACTCACTTCTTCTAGATCTAATTTTTACATTTATAGAGTCAGGGGTAAACTGCAAATAAAGAAAAATAAAAAACTAAGGAACACCCCATTATCATTCATCTTACGACATAAATAATTAAATATTTGTAAATAATTTTTCTATTCTGCACACATACATAGAAACCGAGAAACATCTTCAATTACTTGTATACACATGTGCATACCGAACAAATAAACGGTTATTAAGACGTTCCTCAATTTTTCATATTTTTGGATTTTCCCCTGAACATATATATATATATATAGAGAGAGAGAGAGAAAGTATCAAACGAGAATAATAACTATTTAAGAGAATGCGAGGATGAATCTCAGCCACTCATCCGGTCAATAGTGGCGGCTTTGACCGGTCCCCCCTCTTTAATAATCTCAACCCTCCCATGAATTGCGTCAATCCTCCGTGATCGCGTCCACTGTAACCGAAGATGTGTGGTTGAGATTACTCCCTTTGTTTTCTTATTTTGCTCCTCTCCTCGCATGATCCCTCCTCTCTCTCTCTCTCTATATATATATAGATAGATAGATAGAGAGAGAGAGAGGGGAAGGATCATGCGAGAAGTTAAACATTTTGCGAGAAGGCGAGAAATGTTTAATCATATATGATTACACGGCTTGTGGGTGTGCTTAATCATATATGATTAAACGTCTATGTATTGTCAATATAACATGCGTTTAATCATATATGATTAAGCTTGTGTATCATATATGATTAAACAATTCTCACCTTTTTGCAAAATGTTTAGCTTCTCGTTTGAAGCTGCCCTTTTATATATATATATATATATATATATATATATGACAGGATGTTACTTGTTGCAGGGAAAACAAAAAGTTGGATGATTTAGAGACAAAAATCTGAGAAGTGCACAATTATCCAACAGATAGATAATTGGACCACTCATGTGCTTGAAATTGAAAAGATGTTTCATACTTGGATGAGTTGGATCTCTTGTCTCACTGCCATTGTCTACATGATTTTCTTTTTCCTCCATTTTGCAAGTAAATACTGTAGAAATATTTTATATATTAAAGTTCTACATCGACTAAACATGAATTATCATACTGTATATGTAAGAACTTCTGTCTCTCTGTAATGGCTTTTTTAGAGAGAGATTCAAATGTATTATACATAGTTTAACACTACCAATGTGCCAAAGTTCCTTACACAATCTTTTTGAAGTATATAATATTTATATACGACAAATGAACTCACACGTCCTCCTCATATTTGATGAGGTTTGAACCACTGACGTAACTGGCGGTTGTGCTCTACTGTAATTTGGATAGTGCTAGGCCAAACCCTTTGGTACCAGGCTACTTTATCTGAATATCAAGACTCATTCAAGATAGTAAGAGTCAAACGACTGTACTTTTGATGTTAAAACTAGCGACTCGTTGCACACAACTTTACCCAAGCACATGATGCTATTCTTATCTCAACATCAAGATTCATTTAACGGTAGTAAGAGTGATACAACGAAACATACTTTTGATGTTAAAACTTATGGCAATGATATGAATCAATGTACAATGATCGATACGTGTCTAATAATGAAATATAAATCAGTTGTGTAGTCAAATCAAATCATTATTTCTCGTGAATATTAATTCTAATATTTAACATAAGTCTTTAACTGACATGTCATAAATTGAAGACTTTTAGTTTGAAAGTCAAGTTTATTTGATAAATCCACATCTAAAAACATGTCTAATTTAATATTTTTAATGCAATTAAATGATTAATACTCCCTTCCTATGTCCAAAAATAAGTGTCTATATTACTATTTTAGTTTATTCGAAAACAAATGTTCACTTTCAAAAGTAAACTATCTACTTCCCATTTTACCCTTAATTATGAGATGAATAAAATTTTTCTGTATAATTAAGGGTAAAATTGCCCATTTGTTAATTAAAAGTGTAATAATTACACATTCTTAAAACTGTATTTATTTTTCACCGTGGACATTTACTTTGGGACGAAGGGAGTATTACAAAATTGATGTTTTAAATTTATTTCGAGTGTGTTCTAGATGTGACAATTGTTCAAAATGCAAACTTTAAACAACCATTCAAATGGTTATCGTATAAATTTTATTTATTTATTTACTAAATGATTTTAGAATTTATTTTTTTAATCTTTGAAAATTTATAAACATGAAATTGTGATAAATTTTGGGATAAAACGAAGAAGTTGGTTTTCGGTAATAATGAAAGTTATGATAAGAAGGGTAAAAACGAATCTGCACCCTTGGATCAATCTTAATTGAAGATCAACACTAAAACATCTTATCAATTCCTTTCTAAAGTGTAATTTACTGGTTGTTTTGAGATTAAAAGTGATCAAAGGTCCAAATCTCTTCTCACGTTAACAGGGACGGAGCAACTCTTGTGGCCACGGTGGCACGTGCCACCGTATCATTTCTCCGGCGAAGGGTAAAAAAATTTAAGTTCATGAAAGGTGCAATCGTATCGTTTTGGAAGGTGCTACCGTATTATTTCGGAAACTTCAAGAAGGTGCAACCATACCCTGTAATCAACCAAAAAACAAAAAAACCTTTCTAAATCAACCAAAAAACCGAAAAAAAAACTCTTGAAATCAATCAAAAAAAATCGAAAAAATCCCTCGGAATCGATAAAAAAAACCTAAAAACCCCTCGAAATCAAGCAAAAAACTTTAAGAAATCCCTCAAAATGGTGGAATGACAATAAAAACACATCAAGAAATATTGAACATTAAAAAGATGAAGACATGTCGATAAAATCCGTACTTTTTGTAATTATTTTTTGTTTATATTTTATGGTGTCATCGTATGAAAAAAAATTCTAGATCCGTCTCTGCACGTTAACTCTTTTATCTCACTTGATCCTTTATCTAAAACGAAAACGTTAAAAATGGAGGGGCTAAAATGAAGAATTTGAATAGTTGAAGGACCATTTTACGTAATCGACCCGTAAAATGCGTAAATTATCATGTTCTATTTGCCTGAACAAATGAGACAAGCGAGTTCCCATAAGTCAACACTCTAACGTGTAAAAATGACGAAAACACCCCTGTTACTTCCTACCCCTCTTTTTCTCTCTTCCCCACCGTAACCTGAAACTGGATCACAAATTTTCTTCCATGGATGACCAACATTCTCCTCACTCTCACTCCTCCACCACCACCTCCAATGGCGACGGTGCTCATCACGTGACACAACGAGGAGGCGGAGATGCCGTCGGAGTCGGATCCACCACCGCCGCCGCCGGTGGTGGTGGTGGTGCTAAATACAAGCTCATGTCACCAGCTAAACTCCCTATCTCAAGGTCTACCTGCATCACCATACCTCCAGGTCTCAGCCCTACCTCCTTCCTCGAATCTCCGGTCCTCCTGACTAACATGAAGGTAAGATTTGTTTCGTTTTTCTCTTCCTCGCCAGATTTAATCATTTGGTGTATATATAGGTTTGTTTCTATTGACTGATTTCAATCGATTTGGATTCAATTTTGGACGTTGTTTGAATTTTCTTCTCGTTTTAGCTCTCGATAGATGAGTTTGTTTTGGAAATTGTGGAAAGGAAAGACCTCGTTTGATTTGGTTATGTGTTTGGTATTTTTTTTGTGTGAAAATATATCAGCAATCGGGATAAATGGTTGCGTCAGAGTAGCATTAGTGGAGAATTTTGGTGATGTTATTGATGTGATCTGTTGTTGTTGAGATTAGCTTCATCATCGAAGAAATGAGCTTTTTTGCTAAAGTGCGTTTTGTTTGATATTCTTTTTATTTAGATGCGGTGTTGGTTTCATGGAACGGTGTGTTTTCTTTGTAGAATTAAATGAATCCTTTTTTTAAGTGCTTATTTGGAGAATATATTACAATTTCTATGCTTGTGTGTGTCCGTTTGGGACCGTTGTATTCTGATGCTTACAATGATGTTGTTTCCCATCAGTCTCTTCTTTATGCAACTGTGCTTTCTTAATATTTGTAGTTTTTAATATTGATTAGCTGTGTTTTTAGATACTTTTCCGATCCATTTGTCGTATTCGATAAGCTTTCAGTGTTGTTTCTTTGCAAAGTTGAATATTCCTTTTTCTTGGATGCGATTGGCACCTTTCCCTTATTGTGCCGTGTTTGTTTAGGGTAATTTCTAGAGTCATGGAATCAAGACTGTGGTGAGTTGTGCATTCTTTATTTTGAAAGGTTAAGACCATATGAATCATGCTTTTAGCTTGTGCGAATAGATTGCAAGCGAATAAGGGGTAATAGTATTTAATAAACAATTATGAAGCTTATTGACGACTAGTCTATAATATTCCTTTTTTTTAATCTTGTAGGCCGAGCCTTCTCCAACCACGGGTTCTTTCTTTAAGTCCCCACTGATGCAAAGGTCAATAGGTCCTGCTGCATTCTCTTTAGAGGCAAATTGTTCTGTCAGAAAGACCTTGGATGATAGTAACTCTGGCTTCTTTGAGTTTAGACCGCACACCCAGTCTACATCAGTTACGAAGATTTCTACTGGAGGATTTCAGGTACAGCCCTAATCAGCTAAACTTCTGTTTTTTCCTAATAGTGATCATGTACAAAATCTTGAGATTCATCTTTTCTTACTGTTTTCAAGTTGCTCTTTGTTTATGGACGTAGCTTGGTATTTGGTCTAATCTACTAGTTTCTAAGAAATCTGTAAGGATATATTTTTGTGTTCTTCCCTTTTTCATCTCTCTCTCTTTCATCGTTTTATGTGGGTGAAGTCTTATGAACTTTGTGTTTGAGTTATAGCATAATAGGTGCCACTGTAACATCTATTGGGTTTGCTAAAGCTCAGTTATGTTGATGGAAATACCTACAAGAATCACATGCCAGTGGCTGTAGGATTCAGCTGTGGCCACCTATTGGAGTATTTGACATCTCTTAAAAGGGGTGGTAATCAGAGTTGTCAAATGTTAACCTGTAATTTTAATCGACAATCCTGAGATGTGAAAGAAGAACTGAATGTTGAGAGAATCGAATTACCAATTTGCGGGACCATGAAATGCTTAGTAACTACTTCAATGTCATGAAGGACTAATACGGTGAGGTGATCACTGATCTTGTCTTCACAGGCAAACTTCTATAGTTTGATTCTTCGTAATAAGTCCTGTGGTAGCTGTTTTATTGATTTGCACCAATGCATCCAGTCCTCTGTTTATTTGCCAACATCTTGATTATCTTTGTCCAACCTATCTTCACTTGCATCATTTCTTATTCATCCATGTTACATGTCAGTTCTAACTTATTGTCATGATCACAACTGGGTTTGCTCCGAGTTGAGGAGCTTCCTTGTAACTTAAAGAACTTTAAAACAAAAAACAAGGGACCCATCATGGAAATAGGAAGAAACAGGAAAAAGTAAGTGTTGACAACAAAAGGACCTTGTGGTATAAGCTATTAGATTCAAAAACTATATTCCACCATTTCGGTAGTAACCCGATCCACTGATAAAGAGCTAATTTCTGAATGGAGGTTGAATTGAAGTTCTTATCACTTTCTATTTATTATGCACAGTGTGTGTACTTCATAACTGGTTGCATCCAGTCCTCTGTTTATTTGCCAACATCTTGATTATCTTTGTCCAACCTATCTTCACTTGCATCATTTCTTATTCATCCATGTTACATGTCAGCTCTGACTTATTGTCATGATCACAACTGGGTTTGCTCTGAGTTGAGGAGCTTTCTTGTAACTTAAAAGAACTAGGAAGAAACAGGAAAAAGCAAGTGTTGACAACAAAAGGACATTGTTGTATAAGCTGTTAGATTCAAAAACTATATTCCACCATTTCGGTAGTAACCCAATCCACTGATAAAGAGCTAATTTCTGAATGGAGGTTGAATTGAAGTTCTTATCACTTTCTATTCATTATGCACAGTGTGTGTACTTCATAAAATCCCCCCCCCCCTCTGAAAATTTGATATTTATCTCGCTTACTTATCCTCTCACTCTCTCCTCGAAGGCTGTCCATAACCAACTACAAAGAGCAGTACTTCATTGATAGTGTGTGCTCATCCACTCTCTAGGATGAGTGCCTATCCCTCTTGCTTGTGTATTCCTTTTTCCTGTATCATGTATTGTTTCCCCTTTATGTGTAGAAACTCGACTTTACCAAAAGAGATTTATAATACTGGTTGCATGAAAGGTTTCTGCATATTCCAACCTTCAAAGAGGTGAACCAAGTGGGCAATATCAAAACCAAAGCGAGCCCCGGTCATATGGTTCTCCATCTGCAGCCAACTGGGAAATGGCGTCACCAAAAGAACATAGTCTTACTGCACCTGCATACATGCCTCGCGAGGAAACAAACGGATCAGGGAAGCCTAAAGATTCTGGACCCGGAATCCAAGTTGACAGGTCATCAGATGATGGATATAATTGGCGAAAATATGGGCAGAAAGTCGTGAAAGGAAGTGAACATCCGAGAAGCTATTACAAGTGTACACATCCCAATTGTGAAGTGAAAAAGATTTTCGAACGTTCTTATACCGGACAAATAACAGAGATTGTGTATAAGGGCACACATGATCATCCCAAACCTCAACCTAGCCGTCGATTTAGTGCTGGTGCTCTTATGTCGATACAGGAGGAAAATGCTGATAAAGTTCAATATGCAACTTATCAAGCAGGTAAATGGAGCAGCTTTCATACTCTCCTTTCCCATGATTGCAGATTCGTATTATTCTGTCATTAATCACTATTATCTTCTAATCTCTATTTGGTTCATTCTTTATTGTTGTTGAAGGCCTGTCGAATAATGGCCAAAATCCTAACTTTGAGGCCAGTGGAACTCCTGTGCAATCTCCTAGACAAGGAAATCAAGACAGTACGGATGGGTCAGCTCGGCAGTTGAACCGCACCAATGATGAGGTTGATGATGATGATGATCCATATTCGAAAAAGAGGTGATGAAATTGGACAAAGTCTGTATTTTGCTAATATTGGTTGCACTTAAATGCTAATATTCAATGATTTTTTATGTGATCAGGCGAACAGATTTCGGTGCCCTTGATGTAACTCCGGTGGTTAAGCCTATCCGTGAGCCACGAGTGGTTGTTCAAACTACCAGCGAGGTTGATATATTGGATGATGGATACCGTTGGCGTAAGTATGGCCAGAAAGTTGTGCGAGGCAATCCTAATCCTAGGTGTGTATTCATTTCATAATCAAATAAAATTTGATACATGTTTGGCAACCACAAGCTAGCTTATTTTTTTCTCTTAAAAAGCCTTGTTTAGCTAGCCATAAGCTCAAGTAGCATTTCAATAAGGTCCTTGGGCATTTTTCACCTTTTCCAATTATGCCCCTTACATTTTTCCAATTAATATTTCGACATGTTTTTTAGGTTCTTTTACAGTATCATCTAGCTTATCAACTACTCCTCCCAAAATAAATGTCCATAATAGAAATGACACACAATTTTAGACATGCATAGTTATTACATGCTTTTAGTATACCAAATGACAACTTTACCCTTAATTAGTTTATGTATCTTATCAAACTCTTAAATATTTGTGCAAAAATCAAGGGTAGATTTGGAAAATTAAGAATCTATTTTTGGAACTGGACTTTTATTTTGGGACAAACATATATAGAAATATAAACACTTATTTTGGGACGGAGGGAGTAGTTTTTACCAAACATGACTAGTATACAACTAACTTATCGGCTAGTTTGTCAAACATAAACTTAGTTACTTTCTGTCTTATGCAACTTCATTACCCCATCTCTGTGTGAGATATAATGGGTTCGTTTGGTTTAGAGAAAAGAAGTAAAGAACTACAAAGTCTTAGCTTCTTAATTGATGGACAATCAATCATCGATATATAGATGAACAACAATGCGTAAAACCTACTGCTAAACCTAAGAACTTATGTTAACTTATCATCACATTATGCAGGAGTTATTACAAGTGCACAAGTGCCGGATGCACAGTAAGAAAACACGTAGAAAGAGCATCCCATGATCCTAAAGCAGTCATAACCGCATATGAAGGAAAACACAATCACGATGTACCCGTTGTGAAGAATAGTAGCCATGATGCTACGATATCCGGAATTTCAAGAACTAGATCAGAGGAAAACGATGCTCTTTGTCTTGATCTTGTAGTCGGCAATAGGATCCCAGATCAACAACCACCACAAAATGCCGCCACTCTCCATAGTCAAGTCCATGTTTCGAACTCAAATTTCAGAAAAGTTGTTCACTGGAATGACGTATACGGGACTACTACAGATAACGAGGTCGAAGGCTGTAACATCGACTCCACGACCCTAAACCATTCTTCTAATCCATACCCTCAAAATCTTGGAAGAATACTCTTGGGGCCGTAGGACAACTCTGAGAAACGGAATAAAACAAGGCTGCAACGTGGTCAAAAGGGCGTAAGAATTACGAATTTACCCCTCAAGCTGGTCGGAAATGGATAAAGGTGAGATCAGTTCGTATCTCTTTTGTACCGCTGTGTTGATATTAGCCGCAGATTAGGCGTTATCGAGTGTAGAAGTTGTGATGAAAAGAAGTGAGATGTTGTAAGAGTTTAGGTTTGTAATGGGGGTATAGTTGGTATTTTGAATGGGGTGTTTTTAAAGGTTTTGTTAGAGAGTCTCTGTGTATTACCAAAATGAATGGAAGATGAGACTGTGTAAGAATGTGGGAAGTGAAGACATGTTAGATATTGGAATAAGGTATGTATGTATGTATGTATGCTTGTTTTGTAACTATGACACCATTAAACCTATGATTAACTCATGAAAATTGGTTTAAGATGTCTCAATTTTTTAAGGTGATGAGTATTATTAACTTTTAAGTGTTCAATTTGAAAAAATGGCTTGTGCTGTCTTCTTTTGGGTGGTTTTTCGTACCGGTCTCACGGTCATCATGTGA
Source organism: Arctium minus (assembly GCA_954870635.1). Classification (NCBI taxonomy): domain Eukaryota; kingdom Viridiplantae; phylum Streptophyta; class Magnoliopsida; order Asterales; family Asteraceae; genus Arctium; species Arctium minus. Next base: position 97,996,682 of record OX941087.1, read on the forward strand.
GAGGTAAGTTAGGCTTGTCGTATTGCTCTCATGGTCATCATGTGAGAGGTACATGAGGTGTATCCTATTAGTCTCACAGTCATCATGTGAGAGGTAAGTAGGTCTGTCGTACTGCTCTCACGGTCATCATGTGAGAGGTACATGAGGTGTATCCTATTAGTCTCACGGTCATCATGTGAGAGGTAAATCAGGCCTGTCGTACCGCTCTCACGGTCATCATGTGAGAGGTAAATCAGGTCTATCGTAAGGTAAATTAGGTCTTACTGGTCTCACGGTCATCATGTGGGAGGTAAATTAGGTTTATCGTACTGGTCCCACAGTCATCATGTGAGAGATAAATCAGGTCTTACTGGTCCCACGGTCATCATGGATTCATGTGAGAGGTAAATCAGGTCTATCGTATTGGTCCCACATTCATCATTTGAGAGGTAAATCATGTCTATTGAACTGCTTTCACGGTCATCATGTGAGAGGTAAATCAGATCTATCGTACTGCTCTCACGGTCATCATGTGAGAGGTAAATCAAGTCTATCTTACCGGTCTCACCATTATCATGTGAGAGGTAAATCAGATCTATCGTACTGGTCCTATGGTCATCATGTAAGAGGTAAATCATATCCATCGTATTAGACCCATATGATAACATTATCATATGAGAGGTAAATCAAGTGTATCGTATTGCTCTATCATATGAGCACTAACTAGAGATGCACAAAACCCAAGCTTTTTTCAAGCCAGACCCAACGCCTTCCAAGCATGTTTTCAGTGAGCATAAAAAAGGGCCCACACTTTTTACTCCCGGGCCAGGTTTTGGGGTTAAAAAAGGGGCCTGACCGGGCTTTTTCAAACCTGGGTTTTTTCTGGCTTAACTGGGCTTTTCCGGGCTTTTTCAGACATGGCTCTTTGGACCGGGCATGTCCCCAAAATTTCGACCACATCAAGCTTCGGACTTGGGTTATGTTTGGCAAAAAAAAGCTAGCTTATAAGCTAGCTTTTTTTTTTGGTATATGTTTGGATGACCATAAGCTAGCTTATTGAAAAGCTACTCAAAGTAGCGTTTTGAAAAGCTAGCTTATCAGCTACCAGCTAACTTATAAGCTAGTTTGCCAAACAATGCCTTAATAGTCCCGAGCGTCCAGAGAACCTGGACCCGGGTCCAAAATCTGAGCTTTTTTGTGCATTTCTGATAATAACAGTAGTGGTGTTGGCCCAAGAGTATATCAGAAAGACACCTACCATCACCATCATTTAATGCTTTCACTACATACCAAATCATTGCCATCATTCTTCCTTTTGTTCTCTTCCAAAATTAATCAATGCAGGCAGCCACGTAAACTCACGGACCTCCACCCAATTACCCCATCGAACTCTCACCCTCCATTTTTATCACCCATTTTTTCTAGCCACCTTCTTCCCCATGCTAACACACCACACCACTCACTCCCACTACTCGATCCGGTGCACCCACCGCTAGCGGTCCGATTACGGACCACAACCGCAAAAGCCATGCACGCGTTGTGGGCTTTGTTGAGAGGGAAGGTGTATTGTGGAGGCAAGCGAACGGATGTGATTCTGGGTGGGGAAAGACCCGTTGTCATGCGTAGGACCTGCATTCGTCGAAGAAACTCGGAAGAACTCGACCGATGTCACGGGAACTGGTTTTACGGTAAGCTAGACGGGTTTCTAGCGTTTGTACTTGTATAGTTTTGTTGCGTACTGATTATTGTACTTGCTAAGATTACAAAAAAGATAAGAAAGTAGGACATAGCAAGTGATTTTAGACGTTTTTCGAATAGTTAGTATGCAAAAAAACTTTTTTATTATGATCGTAACAAACTTATAAGTACGACTAGAAGTGTACTCACGTGCTGCACCATGCTACATCTCGGTTCTGAAGCTGATAACTCGAACCTTAATTATAATTCATGCTTTTTTTTTCTATTTTTTCTACCCTCGTGGTTTTATTTTATGGGTTTGTGTGGTTTTGATAGAGTTTCGGCTGATTATGAGTTTTATAGAGCACTACAATAAAATTGGGCTCACATGATTTTAAAATGTTTAAGCATCCTAATAGCATACTTTATAGGATTTAAGTTTATATGACCAAACTATAAAGTGTCCTATTACAAGAGGTTTATAGGACGTTTTTAGACGTTTTAACAAGTTTTTTAGGACGTTTTTAAAATAAAGTGTCGTATTAGCTATTTATACTATTTGAAAAAAATGTCATACAAAAACAAGTGTCCTAACAAAAGATGGGTTTACTGAATACTTCTCAAAAGTGTCCTATAAAATATCGACACTTTATTTTAAAAGCTTTCTAAAAATTTGTTAAAACGTCTAAAGGCTTTGTATAAACCTATTGTAACACTTTTAGATATGACACTTTATAATTTGATCCTATAAACTTAAGTCCTATAAAATATACTATTGAGACGTTTAAACATTTTAAGCATCCTGTAAATGCAAATGAGAACGCGACACATGCCCCCCATTCATCATGAATAATTGACGTGATATTTTTACAACATTTACAATAGATGTCCCGGACACATGGCGTGTTCTTGTTGGTCTCCCGGCTCAACCGAACCCGCCCCTATGATGATCACTTACAAAATTTTAAGATATTTGCATTAGTAAACGGTACCTGACGACGGTGATGATGATGCAGGCATCTCTACCGGTGACGATTCAGGAAACACAGTACTTGAGATCGGGGACCCGTCAAGAAACGTCATCGAGATGATCTTCAAAGCGACAACCACCGACATCAAAAGGTGTTCGATAACTATAAAACAAGTTCTCAAACTTAAGAATTCATCAGAAACTCTAGAAAGATTCGAAAAGTTCAGAGAAGACGTCAAGAACCGATCTTTAAAGCATTCTAACAAGAATCCAAGAAACACGGTGGATGGTAACGAACAGTTACTGTTCTACGGCATAAACCTCACCTGTTGCAAGCAATCCGAACCATCCGATTTCTGTAAAAACTTGAATTGCAGCATCTGCAGAATAATTCAATCAGGTTCCAACACTGCAAGAAAGAAAACTGGAATATGGTTGAGCACAAGTTGTCAAGATATCATCAACATGAATGTGAATTCACATGTGAATAATGTGAAGATGTCGATTACGGTTTGTAGAGTGATTGCTGGAAGAGTTGTGAATATGTTCGATAAGAGCTATGAAGGTGATTATGATTCTATCGCCGCAGTGAAACCAGATCGCGTGTTTGTAAAAAACCCGAGTGCTGTATTACCTTGCTTTATGATCGTTTTGAACTGCAGGTACTTTGGGTGATAATCCGAGTGAAAATTTTCGATCTTGATAGATACGGGCTCCTGAAATACCGTATAAAGATTAAATTGTAGAGTATTAATAAATTTCCATCATGATTTAATTGATTTGAAGGTTATTGAATCATTCTATGTGATATGATGTCTTACTGTAGATTGTCATTTCCTATCTTTCTATCTTGTTGCACTCTTTTTACAAGCCGAGTGTTTTCATGAAAACATCTGCTTTACTTTTCAAAGGTAGAGGCCTACACGTCAACTTCGGGTAGGATATACTGGGTTCGTTTCGTCTTGATATTTGTCTATCATCATGCTATGATACGGAGGTTATCACGAAAACTAAACTATCTCTTCTCAATTGTTGGGTTATTGGAATATGTTGGACTCATTTGGTTTGGTTCCATCTGGAGATGCACCAAGCCCATTTTCAGTAAACAAAAAAAAAATCCGGGCTTTTCCGGGTCTGCACTTTGGGTTGAAAGTAGGCTAGAACGGGCTTTAACAAGGCCTTCAATAATATTGGCCCCATCTAGCTCTAAGACCGGACTGGGCCTTGAAAGAAGGCCAAACCGGAATCCTGTTTAGGCTTTTCTATACATCTCTAATTCTTTAGGGAAAAATTAGACAATCACCCAACAATCCAAGAGAAGCGAATGTGGTTTGAAAGTAGTTCAAAACACTTTCGTATCAAGGTCTCATAAAGCATTTGCGATGGTTCATCGTGACGGCTAGTTGTTGCAATGCAACACGGCGACTCTTGCCATCGGGAGTTTAAGGTAAGCATGATGGCCTAGAAGCCCGAGCCTAGGCCCAGGCCCAACTTCAAAGCCCGATCAAACCAATTTTTATTTTAATACCAGAAAAACCTAGTTAAGCTTGTAAAATCACGCAAAAAGATCCAATCAGATCCTCTTTCACCCCAAAAGCTGTATCTGGGAAAGGGTAAACTTTCTCTTTGTTTACTGAAAACGGGCTTGAAAGGTTTGGACATTGTGCATCTCTCTATTGCCAAGACTAAGCAAACACATATCTTGGTTTAATAAGAGATATAATGTACAAAAAAGAATAAACTAATAGATACATTTTAATTTATACAACATATAATAGCAATGTAATTTTTGATGTGCATAGTGTATCATATTAACACCATATAATGTGTTTGATCTTGAAATCTAGACTGAGAGATACGGTAAAACTTAACCAGAAAAGAATCTTTTCCAGGATTGCCATGGCAAAAATCCACCTACAAAACCCACAAAAATCAAAAATTTGTCAAAAGAAACAAGAAACTTGTTATTTGGACGAAAGGTTGATTACCCGAAACATCAATCCAAGGGCAGACCCACATGAAATGATATGGTGGCATAGGCTACCGTTTAATGGTTCCGTCATAAGGGGAAAATTATGTTTTCAAAGGGTGTCACCGAATATTTTGAAACCGACATATTAACACAAGACTTTAACGGTTAAGATGGGAAAGCTCCCGCCTTTGTACAAAAAAACCTGGGTTCGAGTCCCGTTGTTGTTAAATTTGTTGTTTGTTAGCTTAAAATATACCTTTTGTGTTTTAAAAAAATATACATAGACATGACTCAAACATGGGTCTCTTCTATGTAAGGAAAAAGAACCAACCAACAGATCTATACTAATACTGTTAAAAAAGTAGATATTTTTTATAGTCAAATTGTGCCACTACTTGAAATTTTTTCTGACCGGCCTCATACAGAACCTGCCCCTTAGGCACCACACATGAGCATATGCGTCCAAGACAAGCAGAGGGATTCAAGTTCGAATCCCGCGTGGGGATTCGAACTTGAATCTGTCGCGTATTTGGACAAAGTCACCTCGCCTTTTTACGAACAAGAAACTTGTTATTGATCTAAAAGTTCACTAATCACTTTTTATATTTTGTCCAAAATAAAAAGATCAAATCTTGTTTCTTGTTTACCACAATTAGGGCAGCGTATGTACTCCTTTTCCATCAAAACAAGCCCTGAACCTCCACACTGCACGCATTGTTTTTGAGCCACCTGCCATGGCGGACAAAAGTCATAACCAAAGTTTTAATCCAATTTAGAAGAACAAAATGGACGATTAGCTTACAATTCGCTTGCTAAATTCGATCCCTGCAACCACGAAAGGTGTAACTCCAGCTGCAATTTCAAAATCAAATCCCGAATTATCCCTAAATTATCGAATACTATAAAAAAATCGCAACGAGTAATTTCAGACAAGTGATTCATCGATTTTTCTGAGAAATCGGTGATTGTTAGATGAGGAAATTACGAGACACCGACCGATGGATCCGACGACGATTTGCCAGGTGATCTGTGACGGAATCGGATCGGAAGTAATGGCGGAAACTTCACCGATGGCAGAGATCCGATTCCTGAATCGGTGGCGGTTTCTGATGTTAGATCTATCATTGCTTCGTGAAAAGCTTTTGAAACCTGGAAGAGGAATGTTTGGCAATATCAATGTCGCATCCATGGCTGTTCTCCGCCGGAATTCACCAAAAAATTGAAAGCAAAAATCGGTTGTTGGAGGAAGTAGGAGAGGAGAGAGACTGATCGGAACCACCGCGTTTGAAGTTTAAGCATCAAAGGACGCTGAGAAATGACCACGTCGTCCACCGCCAATCTCCGCCGTCGATCACCGGAAACATCCAGGTCCACTCATCGTTACGTATCGGCCCAATTAATTTGAAAATGATGTTTGTTTTCGGCCCACTTTGAAAATACATTAATTTTAGGGAAATTAATTAAAATGACCGTATTTGAAACCCGTATTACCAAAATGCCCTAAATCTCGTTGGGTTTGCCAAAATACTCTTTTTGTCCGGGATTTCACTGTTCATCCCGGGATTTCACTGTTCATCCCGGCCTTAACCCCGGGATTTCACTGTTCATCCCGGCCATAACCCCGTGATCGATCCTTTTTTGGTCCGAATCACTTTAACCCCGGGATGGGTCTCATCCCGGCCCTATACCCGGACAAAAGGGGTATTTCGGCAAAGTTATCGAGATTTAGGGCATTTTGGTAATACGAGTTTCAAATACGGTCATTTTAATTAATTTCCCTTAATTTTACATAGTTTAATAAAAAAAATATAATTTAAATTCTCATATATTTTGTTCACTTATCACCTAAACTAACAAATTAAATTTGAAATTAAAGTATTTTAATCTATTAGTTGGTTCAAAATCTTAGAAGCAACCTTTTAAGTATTATAACTATTATTTAATGCTAAATTATTTAATTCTATAATTTACAAGTAGATGATGAATGAGTACAATATTTTAAAGTTGCATGTTTGAATTCATAATTAACCGACAAACATAAATGAAATACATGATAAACATCACATTTTAAATATAACGAATCTAAAATATAATTAGGAGAATTATCGAATTTTAACAGAATACTTAATTATTTTTTTTATAAAAAAATTATATTATTAAACCTAAAAAACTTACATGATGTTCCAGTGTAACTAGCCTAGAAAAAAATTGTACCTAAACCATGTTTTTCAAGTGTAACTAGCCTAGAAAATTTGTAATATCAAAGTATAGAATGTAGAACCTGGAAAGCAATTCTCAGCTATCTGCTTTATTAAATGTGTAGACTAGTGATTAAATTTGTTTCATATCACAACATATTTTTGCCAAAAACACCATTGTTAAAATTATCTCACAAATTTTGTGGTCCATCCTTACCGGTTGTGTGCTCGTACATGAACACAGTTGAGTTTTTGATTTCATAAAGCATGTTGGAAGATTACTGAAGAGATTGAAAGTATTATGAGACCGAAAATGTTTCAAGGGTCATTTAAGTAAATAAAATGAAAATAGTTGAGGGACCTGATATGCGAAGGGGACGTATTTGATAGAACTAGCAGCAAATAAGTTCTCGGTTTTGGTTTGGCGAAATTGAAGGTAAATTCGTTGTTTATATGAATAAAAATCTGTTGTCCCAAAATTTCATGTCCCATTCCTGTCTCACCAGTCAAACTAAGACATGTCACGCCGGCCAACACACCACCACCGTCGAGGAGATGCACCTCTACCACCGTGTTAGTGTATATGTGTATAAGGCCCAGACCCATATAGTCTATGTATAAATACCTTGTATCTTCTAGTCTAGGTTATAATTCTCATTATCATTTTGTCGTATTGTACGTTTATTCTCTCAATCAATATATCGAAGTCTCAAACCTTCAGCATATTCATCGTCTCTTTCAATCATCATCACATGGTATCAGAGCTGTAGGTTTGTTTTCACTCTCACCGTCATCATCGTTTCTTTCAATCGTTTCTCACAGTCACCGAACACATCGTAAACTCTCGCACGCAGTCGCCGTCGCCGTCTTTTCAGTCTCTGGGATTATTCGAATCACACGAAACCCTCTTTGTCTCTCATCGCCCTCGCCGTCACCACCCTCAAATTCACCGGTCGACAATCGACAATCGAAACCCTAGCCAATCGCACGAATCGCACGAAACCCGCAGTCGAAACCCGTAGTCGACAATCGAAACCCTAACCGCAAGACCAGAAGAACTCCGGTCGCAAACTACATACCGGTCCACTCATACCGGTCGACAACACCGGTCACTTCATACCGGTCGCACACCTGTTGGTCCATACCGGTCGATACCACCGGTCCATACCGGTCGATACTACCGGTCGCATATCCTACTGGTCGATACTACCGGTCGCACATCCTACCGGTCGATACCGGTCACTGTGAACTGTTTCTCGTCACATCCATGGCTGCCAATCTCAGTCACTCAAATCCCATTTCGGTTATTTTCAATGGTAGAAACTACATCTTGTGGCATCACCATATGACAATTCTACTAAAATCCCATGGGATTTACACCTATGTTACTGGTGCATCCAAACTTCCAGTTCAGGCAGCAACTGAGAATGCTGTTGATTTTGCAAAACGCATGAATGAGTGGGACATCAATAATGCTCGTATTCTGGGTTTCATTAATGCCTCCACTACTCCTGAGATCAACCAACAGTTTCTTGGCTATGTCACCGCCAAAAGTCTCTGGGATTTTCTCGCCAAGCGGTAAACGTCATCGGGCCTTTCTCATCAATATCAACTGTGGACTACCTTTCAGAACAAACGTCAGCTTCCTGATCAATCCGTAAACTCTTATATCTCTGAAATGCAGTCTCTCAGAGATCATATAAGTCTTGGAGCACCACAAATTTTTTATGAAACGACTCAACAGTTCACAGTCTACTTCAACCAGCTACATTTGATCACCATTCTGATGGGTCTTACAGATAAATTTGAGAATGTTCGTGCTTCTCTTCTTCATAGGCAACCTCTACCCACTCTTGAAGAAGCTATATCCAAATTGTTAAGTGAAGAAAATCGTCTTCACATGCGCTCACCGATGCCCTTTACTGATAGCGTTCTCTACACGTCTCATCCCAAGTCCAAAGGCAAATGGACCAACAACAACCATTCCAAACCTGTGGGAAAGACGAACACATCTGAGTGTGCCTTTTGCCATTCTACTGCTCATCTTCTCCTTGATTGTCCTATTCGCAAGTGCCGTAGGTGTGACATCACTCATCCGCGCCATTATGAGTCTGACTGCCCGAAGAACTCAAAGCACACTGGCCCTCAGAACCGGACTCACGCTATTGTTGGGTCTACTATTGCTGATAACGAGGTTTCTCCAGCCTCCTCACCTGACCTAATGGAACTGATGCGTCGCAATTAGGAACTCATGGAGCAGATCATGTCTGGTGCTATGGGTATGAATTCTCCACACTCAGCTGCATCAGGTAACTTATGGCTTTTTGACTCTGGGTGTTGCAATCATATGACACCCTGCACTGATGTTTTGTTTCTAAGAAACCACCTCAACATTTTACGTCAGTACGAACTGCTGACAACATTGGCCTACCGGTATCTTTTAGTGGAAATGTCTCCACTCCTCATATACAATTACCGGATGTTCTAAATGTTCCGAAACTATCCTTGAGCTTAGTTTCGATTGCGCAACTTCTCGAATCTAATTTGATCATTTTATTCCATTCTTCTGGTTGTGTTGTACAGGATCCAAAGACCAAGCAGATCCTTGGACTCGGCCGTAAAGTTGGACGGATGATTGAAGTGGTCTACCTTCGTCTTCCATTACCCTCTTCAAGTCTTGTTGCCTCAGTTTCCAGCACTTCTTCTTTTGATTTGTGGCATGCCCGGCTAGGTCACTTATCTCTAGCCAGAATAAAATCATTAGCTAATTTAGGGGTGTTAGGAAATTGTGTATCAACTGACAATATTTCTTGTTTATCATGCAAACTTGGCAAACATCATGCTTTATCTTTTGAAACGAATGAGTTTAATTCTACTTCTTCTTTTGATCTTATTCATTCTGATGTATGGGGACCAACACCACATCCATCCATGGGGGGTGTTCGATATTTTGTTATTTTTATTGATGATCATACACGTTTCACATGGATATACCTCATGAAACATCGTTTGGAACTACCTAAAATTTATATTATGTTCGCTCGGATGATTCACACCCAATTCTCAAAATCTATAAAGATTCTTAGAGCTGACAATGCTTTGGAATACAAAGAGTCATCTCTTCTCTCCTTTCTTCAATCTCAGGGGACTCTCTCTCAGTACTCCTGTCCCGGCACATCTCCTCAAAATGGTTGTGCCGAACGCAAACACCGTCATATTCTTGATACGGTTCGCACTCTTCTCATTTCTGCTAAATGTCCAGAACGTTTTTGGGGTGAAGCTGCTTTCACTGCAGTTTATACTATCAATCGTCATTTTACTCCCATCCTTAATAATAAGTCTCCTTATGAGGCTCTTCATGAGGTCACCCCTGCCTATGAACTTCTAAAAGTTTGGGGTAGTGCTTGTTTTGTTCAGTTACAATCTCATGAACATACCAAACTTGAACCTCGCTCCAGACTTCGTTGCTTCCTTGGATATGGTATTGAGCACAAGGCTTATCGCTGCTGGGATCCTATCTCCCAGCGTCTTCGTATATCTCGTCACGTTACCTTCTGGGAACATGTTCCTTTTTCTTCTATATCCAAGTTTCGTGAGTCCTCTACCTTCACCACTCCATTCTTTACTAATGTTTCCCTCTCATTGGACTCACTCCAATCTGACATCATATCGTCTCCGCCTATTGTTCAAACATCTTCTGACTCTGCCTCTCCTTCAGAGTTTCCTGCCTCTACACCACCTACACCTCCTGATCAACATCAATCATCTGCTCCATCCGCACAACCAACATCTGAGCTGCCTGTTGAGTCTTTGGCTCCTGGAACGTCTCAATCTCCGAATGTTAGACGATCAAATCGGGTAAGACAAGTTCCTTCTCATCTCCGTGATTATCATGTTTATGCTACTCTGTTGTCCAATCACGAACCTACTTCTTACAAGGAAGCCTCCTCTAATCTTGATTGGCAGAAAGCTATGAATGAGGAACTTCATGCTCTTAACAAAGCTCAGACATGGGACTCTGTTCCCCTTCCACCGGGCAAGTCACCCATTGGTTCCAAATGGGTGTTCAAAATCAAGACAAAATCTGATGGCTCTATTAATAGGTACAAAGCTCGCCGGTGGCAAAGGGCTCCAATCAAGAGTACGACATTGATTATGAGGAGACATTTGCACCTGTTGCTCGAGTCACGACTGTTCGCAGTCTCCTAGCCATCACAGCCACAAAACAATGGCCTCTTTTTCAGATGGATGTTAAGAATGCCTTCTTGAACGGTGACTTATCTGAGGAAGTCTACATGACACCTTCTCTAGGCGTTCGACTTCCACAAGGTCATGTTTGTCGTCTTTGGAAGGCTCTTTATGGACTCAAGCAAGCTCTGCAAGCTTGGTTTGAGAAGTTCAGTTCCACAGTCACCTCTCTGGGTTTCTCACCCAGCAACTATGATTCAGGACTGTTTACTCGGACTACTGAGGCTGGCACAATCTTACTTCTTTTGTATGTGGATGATATGATTATTACTGGCAGTGACTCTACAGGCATAGCTAATCTCAAGACATCTCTCAACTCCTGTTTTGAGATGAAGGATCTTGGCTCTTTACACTATTTTCTTGGTCTTGAGGTGCTCTCTGATTCATCGGGAATTTATCTTTGTCAAGCCAAATACACCTCAGATCTCTTGTCAAAAGCTGGGATTACTGACAACAAAACTGCATCCACTCCTCTTGAGCACAATATTCATTTGGCTTCGAATGCTGGACCTCATCTGCGTGATCCTACTTTATATCGGCAGTTAGTGGGGTCACTTGTCTACCTGACAGTGACTCGACCTGACATTGCCTATGCTGTTCATACCGTCAGTCAGTTCATGTCTGCACCCTGTTCTGATCACTATGCTGCTGTCATGCGCATCCTTCGCTATTTAAAAGGGACCATGTTTCACGGTCTTCATTTTACATCCACATCCTCATTGACTTTGCGAGGCTTTTCAGATGCTGATTGGGACAGTGACATGACTGATCGTCGCTCCACTACTGGCTACTGTTTCTTTCTTGGAGACTCTCTCATATCTTGGCGGAGCAAGAAACAATCTCTCACAGCTCGATCCAGTACTGAAGCTGAGTATCGAGCACTAGCTGACACGGCTCAAGAACTTGTGTGGTTACGCTGGCTACTCTCTGACATGGGGGCTCCTCAACATTCTCCAACTCCATTGTGGTGTGACAACAACAGTGCGATTCAGATTGCTCACAATGATGTCTTTCACGAGCGAACGAAGCATATTGAAATTGACTGTCACTTTGTTCGTCAACATGTGACTCGTAAGACTATCCAACTTCTTCCTATTTCAACTATTGATCAACCGGCCAACATTTTCACTAAAGCTCATCTACCAGGACGGTTTCGTGATCTAGTTTCCAAACTCCATCTGGCTCATTCTTCTCCCGATTGAGTTTGAGGGGGGATGTTAGTGTATATGTGTATAAGGCCCAGGCCCATGTGTGTATAAGGCCCATACCCATATAGTCTATGTATAAATACCTTGTATCTTCTAGTCTAGGTTATAATTCTCATTATCATTTTGTCGTATTGTACGTTTATTCTCTCAATCAATATATCGAAGTCTCAAACCTTCAGCATATTCATCGTCTCTTTCAATTATCATCATATTCTAACACACCGGCGACAGTTCTTTTTTTACTTCCCCCACCACCACCACTCTGCCACCGTCGACAACCACCACCACGACCACCACTTAGGTAATCGGTGGCAGCAACAGGTATTTTTCCAGTTCAGTGAGAGCACCACCAGCGGCATACCACCGGTCTCTCTTGGCTCCGTCGACAACCACCACCACCACCTCCTACGCTTCCTTTTTTCTCGACCTTCTGAAGCAGACAACCGGCACACCACCACCGGCGGTGCACCTCTGGTTTCCTCTGCAGGTAACCGACATACCACCAATCTCCAGCACATCACCGGTCTCTCTTGGTTCCAGTAACCAGTCTCCGACGCACCAACGATCACTCTTATTCCTCTCTGTCGTTTTCATTTTTTATATATACTTATATATGGTTTTTCGGCTGTTCCATGGAGTTTCCGGCGTCCTTTAGGCCGGAGGTTGGGTATAGGATTGTACTCTTTGTCCTTAGGCCATGCATGGCAGTGCAGATCAGCAGCCTTTTTTGGCTTTTTCTGTTTTTTGCTTTTCCTAAAACGGGTTGTTAGAAAAGTCAATACCCTTATTGCCTTTGTCTTTTTATCTTTTTTTTTTTATTAAAGTCTTAGAAGTATTTTCAAAAATTCATTAGTCTTTTGTTCTTTGAATTTTTAACCAATATTTTCAATTAATTAATCAAATGGGATTAAGTTAAAGTCGTCTCGTGTGCCATCCTCCAAAGGGTCCAACCTTTGGTTTCCCGGAGATTTTGTGAGTTTTTCGACAAGAGTGGTTAAGACATTTCGTGATGGATGGTCGACATTGGTAGGAGGTTCACTATCGTAAGGGGACCCGACAACATGTTTCTCGTCACTTGGGAAATCATGTCGAAGCACGGTTCATAGGGTCCAAGGAAGCTCAATTGTACAATATTTCCACTACTGTATTCGTTTCTAACTTTCCCACGCACTTTACCACACGAGAACTTTGGAATATATGCTCACTAGCAACACTTGTGGCCACTGAGGATAAACTCAGGGCTGCATGCTTTAGCAGTTGGGCCAAAGGCCCTAATTGCCAGGGATTAGTCTGGGTCATAGGCCCAGGATACCCTTTCCAAAAAAAAAAAAAACTTTGGAATATATGCTCAAAATTTGGTACGGTGGTCAATGTGTTTATTGCCAAGAGAAAAACCAAATCCGGGAGAATGTTTGCTTTTGTACGGTATCGTAAGGTCGATGACGTACATGTTGTGATCAACAAGCTTTGTACTATTTGGATTGGGAAATTACGTTTAATGGCCAATATAGCTCGTTTTGATCGCAATGGTAAACCTTCCGAGGGGTGGAACCAAGGTCGTGATTCGTTTAAGGTGAACCCTAGACCCGTTGGAAACAGCAAAGGTGGCACTTATGCGGACATTGTCAAAGGAGCTCCCAACGGTTCTCCAATCGAAGCTAAAGACGATTCGGTTGCTATTGTACTTGACATGGATGGAATGGTTGAAAATAACTTCCCATTAGCACTTGTCGGGTGTGTTTCCGAGTTTAAAACTCTCCCCAATGTCCATTATATTTGCAAAAATGAAGGCTTCTTAAACGTAAAGGTCAAATACATTGGAGGTCTATGGGTCCTTCTCGATTTCGATAATATTGGTTCCCGTGATAAGTTTTTTACGCATACGGGGGTTAATTCTTGGTTTCAAATGCTCGAAAAATGGTCCAATAATTTCAAGGTGGAGGATAGGCTAGCTTGGATTGATGTGGAGGGTCTTCCATTGAAAGCGTGGAATGCTAAATCTTTCTCAAAAATAGCTAGTAAGTGGGGACAAATTGTCTTTTCAGATGATTCAGATGGTAACAATCTTTACAGTACCCGCCTTTGTATTCAAACCTCTTGGCCCTCGTTAATCTACGAAACGTTAAAAGTGGTCGTGAGAGGATGTGTTTTCCACGTTCAAGTGAAAGAGATTTGTGGGTGGACTCCGGATTTTCTCATAGAGGAAAGTGACTCGGAGGTAGAAGATGATGATGAAAGGGGTAAGGTGTCGGATGAGGGTTCGGAGAACGAAGAGGAAGAAATATCAGATTCATTCTCTAAAGATGAAGTTCCGGTTGGTGCACATAATGTCGATGAAGACATCTTAAAGAATGCCTCGGTGGATCTAGGGGACGAAAGTGATGACCCGTTTAGCTTGAACAAGCTCCTTGTGGAAGACGTGAAAATTCCGGAAGCTCATAGCAAGGATGGTGGGATCCCAGATAATACCCCTCACTTCCCACCTGGATTTACCCCCAACGAGGGTGGAGGCATTGATGAAAGTCAGCAGGACACACTTGACTTCAAGGAAGATGCGACAACTGTTTGTGGTGGAATTGGTGCCCCGGTAAAGCACGTTTATCTTGTCTCAGTGCCTTCAGGATCGGTTGAGGAGAAGGGGGGGGGGGGGGCAAACGCTTCCTTGGGTCGCGAAAATTTTAAGTTGCCTTATGTGTCCCAAAGTTCTCATCATTCTGGGGGTTAATTTACTTCTTCAAAATCTATTCGGGAAGGCTATTCTATGCTTGAGGAGTTATCTGCTACTATTGGTCTTGGACGGGCGTTAGGATTCCCCATGAAAGGTTGCAAAACTGATCTCAAAGTTATTATCAGCAATGCAGGAGGTAAGAAGATGTCAATATGAATGTACTTTCTCTGAATGTTCAAGGGTTGGGGCTGTGGAGAAGAAAAAATGGGTAAGAGAGTTATGTGCTAGCCATGGGGTAAATTTCTTGTCTCTCCAAGAGACGAAATTGACTAGACTTGATTTATTTGTGGTAAAATTCCTTTGGGGTAATTCTTTTTTTGACTTTGCTTCTAGTTCGGCTAGGGGTAGATCAGGTGGCATTCTATGCATTTGGGACAACACTTTCTTTAAAAAGTATCGTGTCTCTTCTTCGGAGTATTTTGTGGCTATAGAAGGAATTTGGGTGCCTAATGGCCTATCTTTGCTGGTTATCTCGGTGTACGCGCCTCAAGAGGCGGCTCTTAAAATCAATTTATGGTCTATGCTCCTGGGCATGATTAGTAGATGGCCTGGGGAGGTAATTGTGATGGGAGATTTTAATGAGGTTCGCATCTCTTCAGAAAGATTTGGTTCGACTTTTCAGGCTAACTCCGCAGACAGATTCAATGCCTTCATTCGTGACGCCGACCTTCATGACCTTCCTCTTGGAGGGTATTCTTTTACGTAGACAAATAAATGGGCTTCCAAAATGAGTAAGCTTGATCGATTCCTCTTGTTTGATGGCCTTTTTGATTTAATGCCCAACATTTCGGGTTTGGTGCTTGATCGTAAGCTTTCCGACCATAGGCCTATTCTTTTTAAGAAGTTATCCTTTGATCACGGGCCTACGCCGTTCCGTCTTTTTCACTCTTGGTTCGATATGCCCGAATTCGACCAAATTGTGAAAAATTCATGGTTTGATGATAGTGCTCGTCATTCTAATGGTATGATTGCTTTTAAAAAGAAACTTCAATTATTAAAGAAAAATCTTCGTGTATGGATTGATGAAAAAAGAAAGAGTGATATGGAGGTGAAAATTGGCTTAAAAACAAGTATTAGGGACATTGACGCTCGGATTGATTCGGGTAACGCTTCTAGATTGGACATCGATTCTCGTGTTCAATTTATGAAGACTCAGGGTGACTTGGAAAGGGTAGAAAATTTGGATGTGGTGCAAAAAGCTAAAATCCGCTGGGGAGTTCAAGGAGATGAGAATTCCAAGTTTTTTTTTCATGGAATTCTTAAAAAGAAAAGACGTCAACTAGCCATTTGTGGAGTTATGATTGATGGTGATTGGGTTATGGAGCCAACCAAGGTCAAAAATGAGTTTTACTCTCACTTTCAAGATCGGTTCAACACTTGGGGGGGGGGGGGGAGTTCGTTCAAATTTAGAGGTAGAGTTTCCGAACGTTTTGTCGTTGGATCAAGCTTCCTTCCTTAAGGAGCCTTTTGCGCGGGATGAAATGAAAAAAACAGTTTGGGACTGCGGTGCGGATAAAGCCCCGGGACCAGATGGCTTTACTTTCCATTTTTTCAAGAAATTTTGGCATTTCATTGAAAATGACGTGGTGAAATTGGTGGATGACTTCTTTGAGTCAAGTCGATTCCCGAAAGGTTGTAACATTTCTTTCATTCCTCTCATTCCGAAAGTTCTTGATCCTAAATTTGTTAAAGACTATAGGCCGATTAGTCTTATAGGTTGCCAATATAAAATTATTGGTAAACTTCTTGCTAATCGGCTTAGTATGGTTATTGGGGATATCGTTAGTAGCGAACAATCCGCTTTCATAAAAGGGCGTCAAATTCTTGATGGTCCCTTAATTTTGAATGAAGCTATGGATTGGTATAAAAAAATCCGGTCTAAGCTTCTGATTCTTAAAGTTGATTTTGAGAAAGCCTATGATTGTTTAAGATGGGATTACTTGTATTTAATTCTAGCGAAATTGGGATTTGGCATAGTTTGGCGTAGGTGGATTCGTGGATGCCTTGAGGATTCGATGGTGTCGGTCCTCGTTAATGGCTCTCCAACTAAGGAATTTTGCATTCTTCGTGGATTAAGGCAAGGAGACCCTCTATCCCCGTTCCTTTTCATCTCCCCGAAAACAACGTTCGACTTGCATGTGTTAAGCATATAGCTAGCGTTCCTTCTGAGCCAGGATTAGTCATGGAAGGATTACATGTCATTATTCAAGATGCAGTTTCAAAAAATCTCTTCCTAGGTGCTGCTATTGGTAAAGAACGGTACCCTCTGTCCCACCTTTTCTATGCAGATGATGCAATTTTTCTGGGTGAATGGTCTTTAGCGAATGCTAGGAATATTATCCGTATTCTTAGATGTTTTCCCCCTTATCTCGGGTCTCAAAATTAATCTCCATAAAAGCAAACTATTTGGTGTGGGGGTGGATTCGCAAGAAATCGAGTGTTTGGCCTCTCGTGTTGGGTGTGATGGATTGAAGCCTCCATTTTCGTATCTAGGCTTACCTGTTGGGGGTAATATGTCCAAAAAGTAGGGTTGGAAGGTGGTGTTTGAGAAATTCTTGGTCAAACTTTCCAATTGGAAAGTTAAAACCCTTTCGGCTGGTGGTCGGGTTATCTTTTTAAAGTCCGTTTTGGGGAGCCTTCCTACTTACTTCATGTCTATCTACAAAATCCCAAGATTGGTTGACCAAGGCTTGGAATCTATCCGAAATAGATTCTTTATTGGTGCTGATGTGGAGGAAAAGAAAATGTCTTAGGTCAAGTGAAAAAAGTTATGGCTAGCCTCAAACTCGGAGAACTTGGTATTGGTAGCATTATGGCGTTTAACCGTGCATTGCTTTTCAAGTGGATTTGGCGGTTTTGGTTGGAGGATGAGGCTCTTTGGGTTAAAATTATTAAATCCATCTATGGCGACAAAGGCCTAATTGGTTCGAGTTTGCCTAGGCAAATTTCGAACTCAACATGGATTTCAATTATAAAATCGTTCAACACTCTAAAGGATAAATGTATTGATCTTTTCTCTTTCTGTAAGAAAAAGGTGGGCGATGGTGTTTCGACCGCGTTTTGGGATGATGTTTGGCTTGGGGATTCTCCTTTTAAAATTCAATTTCCTAGAGTTTACGCTTTAGAATTGAATAAATCGGCGAATGTCAAGTCTCGTTTGGAGTTAGGGTGTTGGGATGTGTGTCTTCGAAGGGCGCCGAGAGGTGGGGTTGAGGCTATGCAATTTAGTGAACTACAACAAATTTTGTGTACCTTTGTGCCCTCCTATCAAAAGGATAGATGGGTGTGGCTGTTAGAAGGGTCGGGTGATTATTCAGTGGCTTCAGCTAGGCGTTTAATTGATTCTAGTCATTTGGAGGTGGATTCTCGTCCTACTAGATGGAATAGACTTGTTCCCATCAAAGTTAATGTGTTCGCGTGGCGATTGCTTCTCAACCGGCTCCCTACTCGGATGAATTTGGATAAAAGAGGTATCGATGTTTCGTCTCTTTTATGTCCTAATTGTGATATAGGAGTGGAGGATTGCAGTCATCTTTTCTTTTCATGTCCTCTCGCTAAAGAGTTGTGGGATCTCATTGGTCGCTGGTGGCGTATGGATATTCCGAATCTCCATTCTTATTCGGATTGGTTCTCTTGGATTGACTCGATTAATTTGAAGAGGGAGGTTTTTTTGTGTTTTGAGACCGTTACGCTTACCACTTTATGGTCTATATGGGTGTTTCGGAATGGTATTCTCTTTGGCAACCCGAAGCCAAGGAAGGCGCTGCTTTTTGAGAACATCATAACCCGTGCTTATTTTTGGGTAACTCATAGAAGTAGCAATTTGTCTATTAATTGGGTTGGTTGGCTTACTAATCCTCCCCTTGCCATTACTCCTATGTAATTGTTTTTTTTTCTAGCTTCTTGCTAGTTCTATAAAATTCCGCCGTTCAAAAAAAAAAAAAAACTAAGACATGTCAGATTTTATATATTTTCAATTTTATTTAATTCAAGTTCACATTCTCTCTATCTGTCTGATGACATGTATTCATGTGATTGGTGGACATGAATGATAGAATGTGACGTGATAATTTAGGATAAAATATTCTTATTCTGTTTATATACATTAAATTGGTAGTATAATCTTGTATAGTTAGTAGATCGGAGTCCATTGGTTGAAGACCCACGAAATTTGACTGTTTTGGGTGTCGTTGACCTATAAAATCAGAAGATCATAAACTTGTGTTTGTTCTTACAAGTAAGGTTTGAGTTTAAGATTCGTTTTATTCGAGTTCGATATATGTTACTGATCAAAGAAAAGCCTCAAACAAGGGCGATTTTGCTTATGATCGGTAGTGTAAAACTATAAAGGATGGTTAAGCATGTCAGCTCGTTACATTGCATCGATTTCAGTAAGGAATTGAAGCTTGATTTTGTGTGTTTATGGAGTCGGATCCTAGTTGGGTAGAAGTCGGGTCAAGATTCAAGAAGATGGCCCAGGAGAAAAACGAAGTTGATATACTATTGAAGTTTTGATTTTGACACTTTGGCCACAAATTCTAAACAGAAAATTCATTTATTTGCACTTTGGCCACAGTATCGAAAATACTTTCAAAGCTAGTGATCTATCATCTAGCAAGTGACATGTGTAACCTCTGGACTCGTTTCATAATTTGTTTTTAGCCACCATACTTTCATATTCATGATTTTTGATCAATTTTGAAATTTTATTACATCAGTAGTGTAAGATTAGAAAATATATATATATATATCTTATATACGTTTTGAGTGAAGAAATAGTTGAAATATAGTTGGCGAGCACAACTTATTATTGTAGTTAAAATTCATTGATGCGGGGAAATTGAAAATGTATGCAGAAGTCCAACGGAGTCCAAGTTAAAATGGTGGTCGAGTTGAGGTGAGGTGAGGTGAGGTGAGTTATATCTTTTCGTGTATTGTTGTTAATATGTATTGTGTATTGAAGTTAAATTTGCATGATTGAAGATTATTAAAACTAATAATTACATCAGAAACTTGTAATAAGAAATAAATTACATATGCATTAATCAAAATATATCAAGTAAAAAAATCAATAATAAAAAAGGACGACATGAATAATCCAGATTCAAGAGTATTACTATTAATTTAAAAAAGGACGACATGAATAAATTACATATGCATTAATCAAAATATATCAAGTAATAATTACATCATTACTCAAAGATTCCATTTACACAAAAAGGAACTCCAAATTTGAAGTTTTTAATTTAATGTGGAAGAAGATTGGATCAACAAGTAGACATTGGAAAATATTATTACATGGCAAAAGGACACCCAATTAGTCATGTATTAAGTATTAAAATGTAACTAAGCGACCGTTTAATAAACGCTTACCTAGTAAGTGATTACTGACTCATTTTACCTTAACCAATGAACATGATAAGGAAGAATCTTACCGGGTAAGATCGCTGTCAATGATCGAGTCTCATCCGGTAAGTAAGAGTGACGACTCTTACTATACCTTTACCGGATAAAAATGTTGCACAATATATACCGTTTTAATGGATAAAAGTGTTACCCGGTAAGCTAGGTGAAAATATTAATTATCATCGGTAAGCGTTTATTGGGGGCCCCACAATTATTTGTTAGGACATAAATAAGTAATCTTATATATATATATAGTCTTCTTTGACCAAATAAGGGATCTTTAATTATTTTCCCACCTAACACGCGTAGTATACTTTCTCCAAACAAACAAATCACGTCCACATTATGAATGCTAGAAAATGTATCACAAAATTCCAAATAAGAAGGCTCGAAAAGTTATTTTATTCAAATTTAATTAAATAATGATATCATTAAAGAAATGGGCAAATGGTTTCTAAAACATCATATTTGCATTTGCATTTTCATTGCACATCAACCATCTTTTTTGTTAAATACATACAAAGGAACATTATATTTTGTAAGAACAAGCGATTTTGGATATAATAAACTACATCAAAGCAAGTAAATCCCAAGGGGAAGCAGGATATGTAATTTTGTTTAGAATGTGGAAATATTCCATTAACTCTCACATATATTTTGTCCAACATTACTCATTTTTTTTGTTTTTTTTTGGGGGAAAGGTTCACCTGGCTTTGCCTAGACTACCAAGACCAAGGGGCCGTTTATTAAACGCTTACCCGGTAAGAGCGGTGATAAGGATAAAAAGTCTTACCCGGTAAGTGAGAGTGACAACTCTTACCCGGGTAAATTGTTATATACAATACCATTGTGATGATTACAATTTTATCCGGTAAAGTAAGTTAATGTGTCGAGTTTTATTAAGCGCTTACCGGGTAAGCATTTGGGTAAACGACCCCTAAGTCTTGGACACAGGATGCTAGCCTCTGGACTCGAACATGGGTGGAGAGATGGAATATTCTATCACATCCCCCTAGGCCTTTTGCCAACAAGCCACTGCCCTTTGTGGTTAATTATTTTTTTTTGGAAGGCATAGCGGCATCGAACCAACGAACGACTACCACGAACACACGCACACACACCTCCCCGGCGGTATCGGGCATCCACGGGCATCCCACTAATCCGCCGCTGTCCCGGCCCAGCTTACGCTGAACCTAAAGCCCAACCACAGTCTAAGACTGGGCTGGGGGACAAACGACTGGACTGGCCCAAAGACTGGGTACTCCTCTTATTAAAAATTGCTCATTCTTATTGAAAAGTAGTTCCATTACACATTAATTCATGGAGTATATGGTTTGAACTTATACATACATATACACACAAACACCCTCAACGTCAAGAAGTAACCAATATCATATAAAAAGTTATAGCAAGTGTTATGTTAAACTATAAAAAAGATACTTTAAAATTTTTAAAAAAATCAAAATGGTGAATCGTATAGCTTACAAGAACTACCATTGGAGAGAGTTGTTATAAGACATTCCTATCATTTGGGTTCTAGCTTGTACAAGAACATTGGTTATTATATTCAACTTTGTGTGTAATGACATTTTATAAGGTTGGGTTCTGGTTAACAGTGGTTATTATGGTATAATAATTCGATGATTTCTATAGAATAACAATTCCCTATATATAGGGAGAAATACAAAGCAACACAACCACTGATTGTGGAGATAAAATAGGAAAAGATACAATATAATCGCAATTGAATATCTCCTAAATATATAACAAAATATCTCTTAAATATAATTGGCTAATACTGGTGTTTCGGTGAGAAGGGAAGTTATGGTGAGAATAGTAAGAAAAGATTTTCACTTTGGATTAATATTAATGAGATGCACCAGATTAATTCTCTTCTAAAACACAATTCATTTGTGGACATGAGATTAAAAGTAATAAAGTGTCTATATCTCTTCTTATGTTAACTCTTTTTCTCACATGATCCTTCATCTATGTATATATATTGACATTTTAATAGATCTTATCTATAGAATTATTGATGTTGAAGATAAATTTGACCTACAAAATAAGTTCTTACCATTGTGGTATTATATGTAGATTTTTAATTTAGTGAGTTGGAAATCACATGATAAGAAAAAGTAAAAAAAAAATGGTTCTTATAAGAACCTCCATGCTCTATTTTTTTTCCGATTGCATATAGGTAGATCAAACAATCTAGGCATATATAGAAAAATATTATCAGAAGACAAAACGACGACAATGGTTAACGTAAAAGGAATCTTTTATGGTCTTATTTTTTCCCTTTTCTTTAAGCAAATAGAGTCTTTTTTGTCCCCATCCTTTTCCTAAGTTTTTCCAAACATGTTCGCATTACACGGTGCTAGAACCATTGTCTTCTTAATTAGTATATACTCTTGAGGATTATTCATTCCATGCAAGTTTTCTTTGACATAATTTCGCTTAATTTCCACCATCAAAGATTTTTGATATAATAAGATCCTTCAAACATACCGTCAATGGCGTCTTCTTCAAATTCATCTGTTCAGAAGAGCTTTAAGTATGATGTATTTTTGAGTTTTAGAGGTGAAGACACACGTAGAACATTCGTTGATCATCTTTATCATGCTCTTCAGCAGAAAAACATTCACACTTACAAGGATGATGTGACAATCAAGAAAGGGGAGAGGATTAGTGATGAGCTCATCAAATCCATTGAAGACTCAAGATTCTTTATAATTGTTTTCTCCAAGAACTATGCATCTTCATCTTGGTGCTTGGATGAGCTTGTAAAGATTATGAAGTGCCAAAAGATGACCGAACACACTGCTTACCCCCTCTTCTATGATGTGGAACCCACTGAAGTCCGCAAACAAAGTGGGGAATTTGGAAAAGCCTTTGCCAAATATGAAAGGGAAGAGGCTGCTGAGAAATGGAGAGAGGCTCTAAAAGAAGCAGCTGAACTGGCTGGGTGGGAGTTGAAGAAGACTGTTGACGGGTAATTCCTCCATAATATCTCCGACATATTATTTCATTTTAAGTCTTTCTAATTTAATTTTACCCTCAGATGTAATTAAAAAGGGTCATCCATGTCATCCCATGTTGTGTTGTCAAATTCTAGCTCAAACTTAAATCTTGTAGACAAATTAAACATGATTATATAACTAGGGGCCGGTTCAAATAAGGAGTAAGAAGAAAAGGTTAAGCGAAGATTCATATGTGAATCATTGAATTTTAATTTTTTTGAAGAAAATCTATATGAAGATGCATATAGGAACCGACATTACAAACTATTCATATGGGTTCGCATATGCATCTTCAAATGTATTTTTTTAACTATTCACATATGAATCTTCCTTTCTTACATCCTAATGAGTAATGGTATTTAGCCTTCTTATTTTGACCTCCCACTATATATATGAATATCTTTTTACTTCATATACATATATAGTTACATAGGAGAATGTTCAAATGAGAAGGCTAAATATTGCTAGAAGATGCAAATGGAAGGTTTATATGTCAATCGTCTTCAAAAGATCCATTTGAAGATGCATATGTGAACCCATATACTAGAAAAGTGAGTTTCAGCGACGGGCCTTTAGCGACAAGATGTTTCATCAAGAGGCTATTGCGACGACATGCCCCACTCTATAAACTGTTTTTGACGATAAATTAACTTTTAGCGACGACAAAAGTCGTGGCTAAAATCCTTGTTTCTTGTAACATGGGTTCACACATATATATATATATATATATATATATATATGTGTGTGTGTGTGTGTGTGTGCATTTTCATATGGATTTTTTCAAAGATTCATATGAAGCTTCTCTTTGCACCTTCTCACCTTATATAGCCTTCTCATTTGAACCTCCCACTACATATATGTTATAGATATGAAATTAATTAATTGTTCATACAGTTTTTTGAACAAGCTAATTAATTGAATCTTCCTTATTATACACAGGCATGAAGCTAAATTTATACAAGAAGTTGTTGAAAAGATCTCACTAGAATTACTTTCCATCAATTTCAGCGTTGATGGAAAATTGATAGGCATGGAGACTCGGATAAAAGATGTAGTTTCATCTTTAAAAACTTGTTTCGATGATGTTCGCATGATAGGGATCAAGGGGATGGGAGGCGGTGGGAAGACAACTTTGGCTAGGGCTGTTTTTGATCAAATATCTAATGATCAGTTCGAAGGTACAAGTTTTGTTGAGAATGTCAGGGAGGTTTCAACCGCCTCTTTGTCCGGTTTGAAGAAGTTACAAAGACAAGTTCTTCAAGATGTGTTAAATGATCAAGGTATCAACATAAATAGCGTTCATGACGGGAAAAAGATGATGAAAAGGATGATGTGTTGTAGAAAGGTTCTTGTTGTTCTAGATGATGTGGATCATATAGAACAACTTGAGGCATTAGCCGGTGAACTTAATTGGTTTAAGAAGGGAAGTATAATTATCATTACAACAAGAGATGAGCAGGTCCTCGTAGCACACAAAGTGAAGTTGATTCATGGTGTCAATCTCTTATCAGATGCAGAAGCAATTTGTTTCTTTAGTAGGTATGCATTTGAGACAGAGATTCCAACTCCAGGGTATGAAAAGCTATCAAAACAAGTTGTAGATTATGCTGCTGGCCTTCCCTTAACGATCAAAATTTTGGGTTCGTTTCTCTATGGGAAAAAAAAGCTTGATTGGAAAGACGCCCTAGAAAGACTAAAATCAATTCCGTTAAAGGAAACTCTAAAAAAATTGGAGTTAAGCTATAATGGTCTAGAGGAGGATTACAAGGAAATATTCCTAGATGTTGCTTGCATGTTGAAAGGTTGGAAGAAAGGCGCTGCAATCATAGTGCTTGAAAGCTGTGGATTTCATGCTAGAAATGGTTTAAGAGTTCTTGAGCAAAAATCTCTGATAACTACTTCTGAATATGGCGAGTTAGGCATGCATGACCATATACAAGAAATGGGCAGGAATATTGTTCGTCGTATGCACCCTGATGAGCCTAACAAACACAACATATTGTGGATTGATGAGGAAATTGAAGATATATTGGCTAATGACTTGGTAAGGATAATTAAAGTTTATTTGTAAGGTTGAAAAAACTAATACATGCATTTTCCTTTGTAATGACACAAGTTTCATGGTTACCACTTTTGGATTATAGGGTACTGAAGCGACAAGATGTATGAAATTGAAGATATGGAAAATCCATTCAACAATTGTTATGGAAGGTCTTCGAAACATGAAGAACCTTAGATGTCTTCTAGTGGATTCTAGAAACTCTAATCATTATGGTACAGAATGGGAACTTGATGAAGTTAGCCAATACCTTCCAAATGCTTTACGATACATGCGGTGGGAAAATTACCCTTATTTGTCTTTACCAAAAACGTTTCAAGCAAATAATCTTGTTGCACTTCAAATGCATAGCGGCAAAATTTCACAGCTTTGGAAAGGGGGGGAAAGAAAGGTACGTAGAATAATAGTTGATTGGTTGCTTTCCTTGATCATTAATTAATCACAATGCTATACATCTATTAGTTTGTTATTACTCCAAAATTTAGATTTCTTTTCTTTTGACAGGTTCTTAACAAGCTCAGATTCCTTGATCTTAGTAAATCAACGGTGAGGACCCTTGACCTTGGTCTGACTCCGAATCTCGAGTATTTACATCTCTTTGAGTGTAAAAAATTGGTAAAAATTCACATTCCTGATAAGGGTCTAAAGCTCGTATGCTTGAAAGTCTCCGGTTCTATTTTTAGAACCCTTGACCTTAGGCTGACTCCGAATCTTGAGGTATTATATGTTCAACAGTACAATTACTATTATGTAGAACTTTACATGCCTGCCGAATGTTGTCTGAAGCTCGAAGACCTCAACCTCATGTGTGTAAAGTGGATGACCCCTGACCTAGGACGGGCTCTGAATCTCGAGACCGTAAAGCTTGTAGAGTGTGTTGATTTGGTGGAACTTCACTTGCCTCTTGAATGTCCAAAGCTCATATCCTTCGTAATTTCTCATTCTGAGTTGAGGACCCTTGATCTTCGGGGGATTCCGAATCTCGAGAAATTATGTCTTGCAAATTGTCATAATTTGTTTGAACTTCAAATGCCTGTTGCCTGTCTAAATCTCACAACCCTTGATCTTAATCATTCATTTCTGAAGACACTTAACCTTGGGATGACTCCAAATCTCATAAACCTTGACCTTGGTGATTCAACGTTGATCAGATCACTTGACCTTCGGCAGTCTCCAAATCTCAAGAGCTTGAATCTTCGAAGATGTATTCAGTTGGCACAAGTTTTCGTTCCTGTTGGGGGTCTAAAAGATCTTGAAAGCGTATGCTTACTTCAATGTTTTTGTTTTACCAATTTTAAAGAGTAATATCTCAAGTTTGGTTCTTTATGTGAGTTATATTTGAGTACAAAGTTCCTAGATATATTACCAGTTGCACTCCGCTGTAATTTGCCAAAGTTTTAATTTCCATGTGTTTTTTTCGAGAACTTGTACTCTCATTGATTGGAAATCTAGATAATATGAGAACAACTTAAACACATTCTCCAAAATAGAGAAAATGGAGATTTTGGGCATCTGATAGATTTCAGAAAAACTTTTTGTTGGTGATTTTAGTGAAATCATCGGTCATTTTGTGTAATTGGATTCACAAGGTAATAATGGGGTTTATAGCTAAGTTATAACGCGAGTTAGGAGGTGTGGAGTGCACACTCGTGTAAGCTAACTATGACTCGGGATTGTTGGACTGTCATTTGGTGTTTGTTGGACGAAACAGTAGCTCACACGGGTTGTGCCGCGGGTTAACTCGCGTGGCTACCCGCGTGATGCACTGTTTCATGTGGGAGACAGTGGCTCACGCGGGTTGTGCCGCGGGTTGACCCGCGCGGCTACCCGCGTGGTGCACTGGAATTTTGGGACGAACAGAGGCTCACGCGGGTTGTGACGCGGGTTGACCCGCGCGGCTACCCGCGTGACGCACTGTTGCAGGTGCAGTTTTGTAACCCCCAATCAATCTCTTTTGTAACTCCCAAATCGATTTGTAACCTACACCATTTGACCAATTAACAATCAATCCCATTAATGGGATATATTATTATCATTAAAAACATTGCATCAATTACAATTCTCTTGGTGTTTAAATATGATCGATTTCTGCCAGAATCGAGACCGGTGAATTTGAGATTATCCTCGAATGTATTTCGTGATACCTAGGCAGAATAGGGTCGAAATAACACTTAAGGAAAGCGAGCTCTCACACGATCTCGAATTCTTATCCAAGTTCCAATCACTCTCCTCTCCCTCTCTATTGGCCATAATTCTAATTGGTCAATGATAGACCGGAAGTTAGCAAATAATTTGGAGAACATGAGAGTTGTTACCATTTTCCCAGCTACGGTTTTTTTAGGTGGTTTTATTATTTTTTAATTTAGCATTTAAGTATTGTATTTTCCTTTGGGTTATAAGAGCAGTTGATGTAATCTCTTGTGCACAACTGAGAATAATAATAAAAACACAGATAATTACCCCATCTTTGTCTTGCTATTATATTTGGGTATACTATGTCGATCATTTGAATCTGTACACCAACACTTGGTATCAGAGCTACCACTTATGCCCAAATATCTTCGGCTTGAAAACATGTCTATCGTCACCCAAGGAAAAGAAGGCAGCGGCGTGCCGTTCCAATGTCCGATGCTCTCGTCTTCAAACTATACAACGTGGGCAATCCGGATGGAAGCAATCATGGATGCTAAGGGGTTATGGGAATCCATTGAGCCACCGACCGATGTGGTGGTGGACGAGAAAAAGAACAAGTCGGCGAGGGCTTTCATCTTTCAAGCATTGCCGGAGGACATCCTCTTACAAGCTGCCAAGAAGAAGACGACACAGGAGGTATGGGACTCTTTGAAGACGCGATATCTCGGGGCAGAAAGGGTTCAGAAGGCGAGGTTGCAAACACTAAAAAGTGAGTTTGAGGCACTTTGGATGAAGGATGGGGAGACCATCGATGACTTCACCGGAAAATTGAGCGGGATGGTTGCAAAATACAACAGCCTTGGGGCAACAATCGAGGATGAGGTACTGGTGAGGAAGCTGCTTGATTCGGTCCCCGACCGGTACCTGCAACTTGTAGCCTCTATCGGGCAATATTCCGACATCGATTCCATGCCCTTCGAGGAAGCGATTGGTCGTTTAAAGGCCTATGAAGACAGGTTGAAGTTACGCAGCGGAAATTCTAGTGGGGAAACTAGTTTGTTGCTTACTAAAACGGAGGGCCAATCATTTCAAAAGAGCTCAGGAGGTGCGTCTACTTCTAAGGGATGGGGTCGAGGGTCAAACGATAGAGGTGGCCGAAGTGGAGGCCATGGCCGAGGCCGAGGGAGAGGTGGTCGGGGTGGCTACCAAGGACAAAGATGAGTAGGTAACGACAACAACAAACCAAGGGATAAGAAGCTCATTAAGTGCTTTAACTGCAACATGTACGGGCATTATGCATCTGAATGCAAGGACCTAAAGCAGAACGAAGATGAGGCAAATCTGACCAAATTGCAAGAACAAGAACCGACATTGATGCTGACTGTTTGTGGTGAAGAAAGTGAGTCCTTAGTGTTGCTGAATGAGGGAAAAGTTTTTCCAAAGAAAAACCAGTCCAAGAATGAAAACGGGGAGGATGTATGGTACCTTGACAACGGAGCAAACAACCATATGACTGGAACGAAAGATTTTTTCGCAGAACTTGATGAGAACATCACCGGGACGGTGCGTTTTGGTGATGGCTCGAAGGTGGAGATCGCGGGAAAAGGTTTAGTTTTGCTGGAATGTAAAAATGGCGAACAACAACTTGTTTCGGAGGTATACTTCATCCCAGCATTGCATAGTAATATACTGAGTCTTGGGCAACTGACCGAGATCGGTTACAAAGTTGAAATGTTGCACCAATTTATGAGAATTCATGATGAGGGCGGACGGTTGGTCATGAAGGTGGAACGCTCCAGAAACCGGTTGTACAAGATAGCTCTTCGAATCTCTCAACCGGTGTGTTTGATGGGAAGCCTTGACGAAGAGGCGTGGAGGTGGCACGCTAGGCTGGCTCATGTAAAATTTAGGTCATCAAGTCTATGGTGCAAAAGGAGATGGTAAGAGGTGTTCCAAGAATTTCACATCCTACCCAAATCTGTGAGGGCTGACTGGTAGCGAAACAAACCAGACAACCCTTCCCGAAAGAAGCACAATGGCGTGCAAAACGACCCCTCGAGTTAGTACATGCCGATCTATGTGGTCCTATTTCCCCGTCAACCATGGCAGGTAACCGTTATTTCTTGTTAATTGTAGACGACTATAGCCGATACATGTAGGTTTACATGCTAAAAACCAAAGATGAAGCATTCATTAATTTCCAGAAATTTAAGTATCAAGTTGAAATGGAAATTCCACATAAAGTGAAAGGGTTGCGTAGTGACCATGGGGGGGAGTTCACATCAAAAGAGTTTGTTTGTTTTTGTGAACAAGAAAGAATTAAGAGACAACTTACAGCACCATATTCACCCCAACAAAATGGTGTCGCGGAATGACGTAATAGGAGCATACTTGAAGCTACGAGATCTCTTCTGAAAACAACCAGGGTACCTGATAAATTTTGGGGTGAGGCTGTTAGACACGCCGTGTATGTTCTAAATCGACTCCTGACAAAAGGAGTGAAAGGAATGACACCGCATGAAGGGTTCGAAACTGACACTCGATCACTTGAGGGTGTTCGGTTGTGTTGCTTATGTGAAGAGATCAGCTAATCAGATCACAAAGCTTAGTGACAGGAGCATACCGTTGGTACATCTGGGTGTAGAACCAGGCAGTAAAGCTTATCGGTTGTATGACCCTAAGCAAAACAAATTACATGTGTCCCGTGATGTGGTATTCGATGAGAAGGCTAAGTGGAGTTGGGTTGTGGCTCACGAAAATCAGTCCACATCAAGCCCATGGTGGTTTAACGTACAAACTAGCACATCACCCAGTGGATAAACTCATGAACAATCTGCTCTCAACGAAACCAGTGGAGATTCAAATCTCCAAACTAATCTGGAAGACCCCCCTCTATGATCAGCTCACCGATGGCGCAAGGTGAAACAACCCCTTTACTGGGTTCAACCTCTTTCACAGGAAGTACATCGATCGAAGCATCTAGATATAACGATTACGTGATCCCCTCAACCTATGACGATACTCCCGTTCGAGGGTTTAGACGATTGAGTGAAATCTATGCTCGAACAGAGCCCATAGAAGTTGATGAAATGTTGTTGGTTGGAGATGAACCAGTAACATATGCAGAAGCAGAAAATGATAATTCTTGGAAGGAAGCTATGAGACAAGAAATTGAATCGATAGAAAAGAATCGTACCTGGAAACTAACGAATTTACCTCCAGGTCTAAAACCGATTGGATTGAAGTGGGTTTTTAAGGTTAAAAGAGATGCTGATGGGAACGTGGTTAAGCACAAATCCCGGCTAGTAGCAAAGGGCTATGTCCAGCAGAAAGGTGTGGATTTCGAAGAAGTCTTCGCGCCCCCGTGGCAAGGATGGAGACTATACGACTGATATTGGCACTAGCAGCGATGAATGAATGGCATGTTCATCATCTTGACGTGAAATCAACATTCTTGAATGGGGAGTTACGTGAAGAGGTTTATGTATCACAGCCTGATGGATTTATAGTTAAAGGAAAGGAGCATATGGTCTATCGTTTGTTTAAGGCCTTATACGGTTTACACCAAGCACCACGAGCTTGGAATGAAAAGCTAGATAAATCACTCAAGGATTTGGGTTTTCAAAGGTGCTCTCATGAGCACGCAGTATACAAGCTCCACAACCACAGGGCTATTCTCATAGTTGGTGTATACGTGGACGATTTGATCGTGACAGGGTCGAGTAATGATCAGGTGATCAAGTTCAAAAAAACGGATGCAACAAGTCTTTGAAATGAGTGATTTGGGAAGCTTGACATATTATTTGGGGATAGAGGTACGATAACATCGGAAGGGAATCGAGTTGAGCCAGAGTGGATATGCAAAGAAAATCCTACAGTCGGCAGGGATGATAGACTGCAACTCGTCAAAAACCCCAATGGAATCAAAGTTCAGCATGTCGAAAGATGAAAATGGGACGTCGGTAAATGCTACTGAATACCGCCAGCTCATCGTGTGGTTGAGGTATTTGATCCACACTAGACCGGACCTTGCCTATCCGGTTGGAGTCCTTAGCCGATACATGAACGCACCAAAGGAAATCCATTTGAAGGCGGTGAAGCACATACTTCGATATGTGAAAGGAACGCTGACCTTTGGGTTATTGTATGAGAAGGGAGGCGATGGACAGCTGATCGGATACAGCGACAACAGTCACGGGATGGATTTGGATGATGGGAGGGGTACCACCAGTACAATATTTTACCTCTCAAACAATCCGATCACTTGGACATCGCAGAAGCAAAACACAGTCGCACTATCCTCATGTGAAGCAAAATTTATGGCTGCAACAACAGCGGCGTGCCAAGCTGTGTGGTTGAGAAATTTGTTGTCGGACTTAACCGGTTGGGAGGCATCATGTGTTAAGCTGTATGTTGACAACAAATCGGCCATAGCATTGATGAAAAATCCGGTATTTCATGGTCGAAGCAAACATATCGACACGAAGTATCTCTTCATAAGGGAATGCGTTGAGAAGAAAATGATTAACGTGGAGCATGTTAGCGGTGAAGAACAACGAGCAGATGTGTTGACTAAAGCCTTGAATCGGGTCAAGCATGTGGAGATGAGGAGCTTGCTTGGTTTGAAAAATCTGGAGGGAAGCAATTAGAATTAGGGGGGAGATTATTGGCCATAATTCTAATTGGTCAATGATAGACCAAGTATTTTGGGAAGTTAGCAAATAATTTGGAGAACATGAGAGCTGTTACCATTTTCCCAGCTATGGTTTTTTTAGGTGGTTTTATTATTTTTTAATTTAGCATTTAAGTATTGTCTTTTCCTTTGGGTTATAAGAGAAGTTGATGTAATCTCTTGTGCACAACTGAGAATAATAATAAAAACACAGATAATTGCCACATCTTTGTCTTGCTATTATATTTGGGTATACTCTGTCGATCATTTGAATCTGAACACCAACACTCTCTACCCATCGATTTCTGCACCCACAAAACATAAACTCCCCAAAAATCTTAAGTGTTATTCCGTTTGAGAGAGATGGCGAGTGATCAGTCTGTGAGAGATATGACGACTAAATTCACCAAGCTTGAAAAGTTCGAAGGTGTCGACTTTCGAAGATGGAAGAAGAAGATGAATTTCTTGTTGACGACCTTGAAGGTGGTGTACGTACTAAGCACTCCTATGCCGGAGGTGATGGAGGACGAGACGTTGGAGATGACCCGGAGTCGCGGCAAATGGGAGAACGACGACTACATCTGTCGTGGTCATATTTTGAACGGTATGTGTGACTCCCTCTTCGATATTTATCAAAACGTTGAATCCACTAAAGAGCTATGGGACTCTCTTGAGTCCAAATACATGGTGGAGGATGCTTCTAGTAAGAAATTCCTCGTGAGTAATTTTAATAATTACAAAATGGTGAATTCAAGGCCTGTGATGGAGCAATATAATGAGCTCCTTCGCATTCTAGGCCAATATGCTCAACATAATATGAAGATGGACGAATCCATCTCCGTATTGAGCATAATTGATAAATTGCCTCCCTCTTGGAAAGACTTCAAACACATGTTGGAACACAAGATGGAATAGTTGTCTCTTGTACAACTCGGTAGTCACTTGTGCATAGAGGAATCTCTTCGGGCGCAAGAGACTGAGAAACCCAAGATAAAAGAGGTTTCTGATCCTTCGGTGAACATGGTGGAAGAGGGAAGATCCAACAACTTCATGGGAAAACGTAAGTTCAATGAAGCCAAGAAAGGACCCAACAAAAAGGTTAAATTAACCCGTTGGACTTGTGGTATGGCCGAACATCTCAAGCGGGATTGTCGGGTTGTCAAGAATAAAAGTGGAACAAACACAAGTGGTGGTGGGCAAGGATCCAAGGATCAACACCCACGGCAAGGTCAGTTTATTGACTTTGGTTTTAATTCAAATTTGAATTATGTACCACTAATATCCGAATCATTTTATGTACAGGATGATGATGCTTGGTGGATTGACACGGGTGCATCGAGTCATGTGTGCAAGGATCGACGTTGGTTCTCCTCTTTGGAACCGGTTGAAGACGGATCCGTGCTACACATGGGGAACGAGTCAAATGCTCCCATTCTTGGACGTGGCTTAGTTAGACTAGAATTTAGCTCTAATAAAATTATTGAACTTGTTGACGTTTTGTTTGTACCACAAATTCGAAAGAATTTGGTTTCCGGTAGTACCTTGAATAAGTTAGGATATAGGCAAGTTTTTGAGTCCGGAAAGTTTACCTTGTCAAAAGGTGGCTCTTTTGTAGGATTTGGTTATTTAAATAATGATATGTTCATGTTAAGTTTAAATAAAAAGAATTTTGTTTCGAATTTTATTTATGTTGCAAATGAAGTTCTTGTTGATTCCTTTTTATGGCATGCAAGACTTGGTCATGTAAATTTTAAAATAATGGTTGAAATGTCAAAAGACGGTCTTATTCCGGCTTTTGACGTTAAAACCGAAAAATGTAAAACTTGCATGTTGACAAAGATCACTAGACAACCTTTTCCTAACGTAAAAAGGGACTATTCGGTGCTTGAATTAATTCATAGTGATCTTTGTGATTTGCATTCAACTCCGTCTTTTGGTAATAAAAAGTACGTTGTTACTTTTATTGACGACGCTTCACGGTTTTGTTATATTTATTTATTGCATTCAAAAGATGAAGCGTTGGACAAATTTAGAATTTATAAAACGGAAGTTGAATTGCAAATGAACGGTTTAATTAAATGTTTACGCACCGATCGTGATGGGGAATTTTACGGCCCATGTTTTCCAATCCGTAGGAATTATACATGAGACTACGGCGCCTTATACACCTCAACAAAATGGTGTGGCGGAACGGAAAAATAGAGTTCTTAAAGAAATGGTGAACTATATGTTATCCTACTCGGAATTGAGTGATGGACTTTGGGGTGAAGCCATGTTAACGACTTGTTATTTATTAAATCGAGTTCCTAATAAAAGGAACAAGATTACCCCATATGAACTTTGGTTCAAGAAAAGGCTTACTTGAATTATATTCGAGTTTGGGGTTGTCGAGCGGTTGTTCGACTACCCGAACCCAAAAGGAAAACCTTGGGTGAAAAGGGTATTGATTGCATCTTTGTTGGATATATGCCGAGCATTCCAAGGCCTATAGGTTCTATGTTATTGAACCTAATGATTCTATAGCGATTCACACCGTTATAGAATCGAGAGATGCATTGTTTGATGAGACTAGATTCTCTTCAATACCTAGGCCGAAGGATCTTGTTCCAAATACTAGTGTAACTAGTGAGGTTGAAGAACAAACAATTGTTTCAACCGAATCTCCGATGCTTCGAAGAAGCAAAAGAGGAAGGATTGAAAAATCCTTTGGTCCCGATTTCCAAGTATACTTGGTAGAGGGATCAAGAGATGAGATTGGGTCACAATTCTCTTACTGTTATTGTATTGAGGAAGATCTAAAATCATTTGATGAGGCTATGAAGTCTCAAGATATTGCTTTCTGGAAAGAAGCAATAAATGATGAAATAGATTCCATCATGGGGAATAATATGTGGGTATTATCGGACTTGCCACCGGGTTGTAAACCTTTGGGATGCAAGTGGATCTTCAAAAGGAAGATGAAAGTCGATGGATCAATCGATAAGTTCAAAGCTCGATTGGTAATCCAAGGCTTTAAGCAACGGGAAGGCATCGATTATTTTGATACCTATGCCCCGGTTGCAAGGATCTCCACGATTAGATTGTTGATAGCCTTAGGAGCTATCCACAATTTGGTGATTCACCAAATGGATGTCAAAACGGCATTCTTGAATGGTGACTTGGAGGAAGAAGTTTACATGAAACAACCGGAAGGTTTTATTATGACCGGTATGGAGCATAAGGTATGTAAACTTGTAAAATCATTGTATGGGCTTAAACAACCACCCAAACAATGACATCAAAAATTTGATGAGGTTATCTTGTCCAACGGTTTTATGCTAAACTAAGCGAACAAGTGTGTATATAGCAACTTTGACACATCCGGTAACGGAGTAATCATTTGCCTATATGTTGATGACATGTTGATCTTTGGCACCGACCAAAATCAAGTTGATAAAACCAAAGTGATAGCTGCAACTTATGTCACAAATTGGGTTTAAAAACCCAATTATCTCTACCTTTTTTTATTTTTAATTTGGGTCCAACTTAGCCATTTATTTCCATCTTGTAATTTAGGCCCACAAATCAAAGGAAGAAGCCCAAAGAATTGAGCCCACCTCCCTTTGTGGACTTCCCCTTCGTGAGCAGATCGAGAAAAGAACGGGCGAAGTAATCCAGAGCTGCAGTCGATCGAGATGGAGACCGCGCGAGTCTCCGCGTGCCTTGAGCCGCACCAGGAACCGCGGTCGACACTGTCTCGAGCACATCCAGACCTCCGCGCGGGTCTACGCGCGCCCCGAGCCGCGCACAACACTGGTCGAATTTCAATTTCATCTCCGCGCGAGTTTTCGCGCGTTCTCACCCGCGCCTGCTGCCGCACACGCACCGAAACGTTGGTTTTTAATGATTTTGAGCGATTATCACCTTGGAGGGTATAAATACCCTTTGGAACTGTCAATAAAAGAAAAGAGTCAATTTTTGGGAGCAATTTCAGAGAAACGCATCAGCAAGGAGGTCGATTTTGGAGCAATTTCATCATCATCATCTTTGGTAATTTCTTGAAATTTCAATTTGGTAACCCTAGTTTAGCCATGTGTGGCTAATTTTTACATTCCAACATTGGTTAGTTTTGGATTTTGATGCTTTTCACTTTGAGATTTCGTTGTAATTGTTTGGGACAAGTTTATTTGGTTGATTTCTAGATTATATGTCACTTTCATTTGAATGTTAATTGATTTGGCCAATTACTTGATGTTCTTGTGAATTTTCGTTAGTCGAAATCTTAGATACGTAATTGTCTTTGATTTTGATATAGTAACAATGGAACTCTTTTGATTTCGATAAGGTTTTCAAAATTGAGTTCTTGGAGTCTTCCAATCAAAGTGATAATTAAGCCGATCTTGTGTGCTTAATTCTTTGAGTCGGTGTTTTCCTTTTCGTTAATGCTAATCACACCTGGAACGTTGAGAGCTTGTTCACTGTTCCATTTGTAGTTAAGAGTTAGCTAAAGAGCTTGTTTTAGCTAATGTCAAATTGGTGAAAACTTAGGTTGTCAGAGCTTGTTGGTAACCATAGCCGGCTTAATTTTGTACTAACTTTTACATTTGCGAAATCAAGGATGGGTGTTAGCATCATCATCGAGAACGGACTAATGTTGGGTTTTTAATTTTAATTTCATTTCTATAATTTTGTAGATTTGTATGTTAGTTTAAAAATCAATCCAACCCCCACCCCTTTTTTCCAATTTAACTTTATAATTCGTATTTGTGCGTAAATATTCCGGTCGTAATAAGTTGAACCGAGTCTCTATGGATTCGACCCGACTTACCACTGTCGCAAATTTTAACTGCTGATAAGGGTTTAGTTGGTTATTTATTATTTGGTGGACTCGACATCCGTCAAATTTTTGGCGCCGTTGCTGGGGACTCGGTATTTCTAACGGTTTATGCCTAGATCTTCACGTACAGGTACCCCCATTCCAATAAACTTAGAAATCGAACGGACCACGAAAAGACTAAGGAAACAAGCCAAGCTTCGGAAGAAGTTAGGTGAGGGACCTTCGTCACCAGGGGTAAATAGCTGGAAAGATATTAACCTGTCAAGCGATTCGGACGAAGAGAAAGAAGAAAACCCAAAAATAGAAGTCGAGGAGCCGAAGACGGAATCTGAGGAAGAGAAAGAAAAAGAGCCTGAAGTCAAGATGGAGGAAGGAGATGAGCTGACTCTCCGAGAGTTGGCAACCCACGATGTCGCCCAAGTTCCAATCTGTATCAGGTATCCTCAAGGTAATGGAAACTTTGTTTTAAAAACTGGTTTGGTGCATCTCCTACCTACATATCACGGTTTGGAGAATGAGGACCCTAACATTCACCTCAAGGAATTCCATGTTGTATGCTTGAGTATGAAGCCCAATGAGGTTGTGGAAGATCTAATAAAGTTAAAGGCATTCCCTTTTTCTTTAAAAGATCGATCTAAGGATTGGCTCTACTCGTTACCGCCCGGTTCGGTAATGACTTGGAACCAAATGGCGAGATTGTTCTTGGATAAATTTTTTCCCGCCTCCCGAGCTGCCACACTCCGTAGGGAAATTTGTGGCATAAAACAAAGAGATGTAGAAACTATCCATGAATATTGGGAGAGGTTCAAACATATATGTGTTAGTTGCCCACAACATGGGATTTCTGAGCAACTTCTTCTGCAATATTTTTATGAGGGTCTCCTTCCTATGGAAAGGAAAATGATAGATGCTGCTAGTGGAGGGGCAATCTTCAATAAGACCCCAACTCAAGTAAGGCCTTAATCACCACCATGGCTGAGAACTCTCAGCATTTTAGTGTTAGAGGTGATATGAGGAGAGAGCCCCAAAAGGCTAATAAGGTCAATGTAGCTAGTATTGAAAGTAGACTATTTGATTTGACTAACCTCGTTAAGCAGCTAGTTGTGGGCAAAGAACAGGTCAAGGCATGTGGAATATGCAGGGAAGTGAGCCATCCTACGGACGCGTGTCCGCAATTGCAAGAGGATGTCTTGGTGACACCGGAAGACGTTAATGCTATTGGAGGTTTTCCGGGCCAACAGCCGCAACAAAGGTTCTACAACTCGAATTTTGGTGCCCCAAGACCTCCACAACAATTTCAGCAAAGGCAAGTTCAACAACCATTCCAACAAAAGCCAGTTTCAGCCTAACAACCAAGCTTCAAGCAGTTCAGGTATGTCTTTGGAAGACATTGTTAAGTCTCTTGCTACTAATGCTCAACAATTTCAACAGGAGACAAGAACTAATATTCAGAACTTGGTGGCTCAAAACAAGAATTTGGAGGCACAAATCGGTCAAATGGCGGTTTCACTCAATCGTATCGAAAATCAAGGTAAGCTGCCGTCTCAAACCGAAACTCCTCCGAAAGCTAATGTTAGTGCTATTGCCTTGCGAAACAGGATAGTGCCAGATTTAGAGCCTAAGGTTAAGAAGAGCGGGAGGAATGAAGAAAATGAAACCGAGATTGTTGGAGATAAACCAAGTGAGGGAAAAGTTGAAGAAAAAGTTAAGGACAAAGGAAAAACACCCGAAGTGGTCATCCGACCCCCGTTCCCAAAAAGATTTGAGCAATCGAAGAAAGAGCAAGAAGACAAGGAGATTATGGAAACTTTTCGCCGTGTTGAGGTAAACATTCCACTCCTAGATGCTATTAAAAGAGTACCTCGATATGCCAAGTTTTTGAAGGAGTTGTGTACAAACAAGAGAAAGTTGGTCGGGAATGAGAAGGTAAGTATGGGCGAAAACGTCTCCGCCGTTCTTCAAGGAGATAAGATGCCCCCTAAATGCAAGGATCTAGGTATGTTCACTATCCCTTGTAAGTTAGGAAATGTTTTGATTGATAAAGCCATGCTAGACTTAGGAGCGTCCATAAATGTCATGCCTTATTCTATATATTCATCATTGAATGTGGGACCTCTTAGGAGGACGGGGGTTGTTATACAACTAGCCTATAGGTCCAATGTGTATCCCAAGGGAGTCCTTGAGGATGTTTTGGTTCAAGTTAATGAGTTGGTCTTCCCGACCGATTTTTATGTCATAGATATGGAGGAGCATAATACCTCCAAGTCTCATTTGATATTGTTGGGAAGACCCTTTCTGAAAACATCAAAGACTAAAATTGATGTTCATGATGGTACATTAACTATGGAGTTTGATGGTGAGGTCATTAAGTTTAATATCTATGATGCCACGAGATATCCTAGTGATGTGTCTTCTGTTAATTTTGTTGATGTTTTAAATCCCATTACTCATGATTTGTATGACTTGACTAACCGTGACTTATTGGAGGTGACAATCACGAGGCACCTAGACGCAAAGACGGTTAATCTATTGATGAAGGAGTATGACTTAGGGCCCGAGCTCAAGGAAGCGGTCTTAGCTATGGAATCCGACCAACACAAGAAGGTTGAGGTATCAAATGTTAATTTACCTTCTTCTTACACAAAGTTGTTTCCTTCTATTGTACAGGCCCTCGTACTTAAGTTGAAGGAGTTGCCAAGCCACCTGAAGTATGCCTATCTAGGCAAGGAGAATACCTTACCGGTGATCATTTCCACTGAGCTTTCAAGTGACGAAGAGCAAAAGTTGGTGAGTGTGCTTGAGGAGCACAAAGAGGCGATCGGTTGGACTATAGCTGATATCAAAGGATTGAATCCCTCAATTTGTATGCACAAGATTCTGATGGAAGACGACTACAAGCCATTTCGAGAAGCACAACGCCGCCTAAATCCACCCATGATGGAGTTAGTGAAAAAGGAGATTCTTAAACTCCTTGACGCAGGTATTATCTACTCAATCTCTGATAGCAAATGGGTAAGTCCCGTTCAGGTAGTGCCCAAAAAGACGGGTTTAACTGTGGTAAAGAACACCGAAGGTGAGTCGGTGCCTACTCGAGTCCAAAATGGATGGAGAGCATGTATCGACTATAGGAGGTTAAATTCGTCTACTAGAAAGGATCATTTTCCCCTTCCCTTTATCGATCAAATGTTGAAACGGTTAGCGGGAAAATCTCATTATTGTTGTCTTGATGGCTATTCAGGTTTCCACCAAATTGCAGTAGCACCGGAGGATCAGGAGAAGACTACTTTTACATGCCCATTCGGTACGTTTGCCTATAGGCGTATGCCTTTCGGCCTTTGTAACGCACCCGCTACTTTTCAACGATGCATGGTAAGTATATTCTCTGAATATGTTGAAAATATTATTGAGGTGTTTATGGATGATTTCATTGTTTATGGTAATTCATTTGATGAGTGTTTGAACAATTTGACCAAAATTTTGAAAAGATGCATCGAGACTAACCTTGTTTTAAATTATGAAAAATGTCATTTTATGGTTAGTCGCAGTCTTAGTTTGGGTCATATTGTCTCAAAGAAGGGTATAGAGGTAGACAAATCTAAAATTGATGTCATTAAAACTCTACCTTACCCTACTTGTGTTAGGGAAGTCCGGTCTTTCCTTGGTCATGCAGGTTTCTATCGAAGGTTCATAAAGGACTTTTCGAAGATTACTCGACCACTATGTTGCTTGCTATAAAAGGACATGGACTTCCACTTTGATGGAGCGTGCAAGAAGGCATTCGATGAGTTGAAAGATAAGTTAACTTCTGCCCCAATCATTCAACCCCCAAATTGGGATCTCCCTTTTGAGATCATGTGCGACGCGAGTAATTACGCGGTCAGGGCTGTCTTGGGACAGAAGTTTGGTAGGGACCCATACGTTATATACTATGCTTCTCGCACATTGGATAGTGCTCAAAGCAACTATTCAACGACCGAGAAGGAGCTATTAGCCATAGTTTTTGCCTTAGAGAAATTTCGTTCATATCTACTTGGTACTAAAGTGATAGTTTTTTCTGATCATGCAGCTCTTAAGTACTTAATGAAGAAGAAGGACGCCAAGCTGCGCCTAATCCGCTGGATGTTGCTCCTACAGGAGTTTGACCTTGAAATCCGAGATAAGAGTGGATCGGAGAACCTAGTGGCCAATCATTTGAGCAGGTTGTTGAATGGTGAAGTTATCTCTACCTTGAAGGATGAGTTTCCCGACGAGCACCTTCTGGCCATGCAAGAGACCACACCCTGGTATGCCGATATAGTCAATTATTTGGTGACAAACACCTTACCAGGTACATTGACTAGGACTGAAAAGGGTTGGATTAGAAGTCACGCTAAGTTTTATGTTTGGGATGACCTTTACCTTTGGAAGCATTGTTCTGATCAAATCATTAGACGATGTGTCCCCCCAACATGAAGTACAAAGTGTACTTCGATTTTGTCATGAATATGCTTGTGGGGGACATTTTGGTCCAAAGCGTACGACCCATAAAGTCTTAGATTGTGGACTGTTTTGGCCTTCCATTTATAAAGATGCATATCTGTTTTGTAAGAGTTGTGATAGGTGCCAACGGACGGGGAATATCGGACCACGTAATCAAATGCCCCAAAACCCAATTTTAGTTTGTGAAATCTTTGACGTGTGGGGCATAGATTTTATGGGACCATTTGCCGTCTCTTCCGGTTTCACCTATATTTTGTTATGTGTCGATTATGTTTCCAAATGGGTGGAAGCCAAGACCACCCGAACTGAAGATGGTCGTACTGTTTCATCTTTTCTTAGATCTAACATTTTCGCCAGGTTTGGGACACCGAGGGCCATCATAAGTGATTGGGGGACGCACTTTTACAACAAGGTGATTGAGGCACTTTTCAAGAATTATCATGTGACCCACCG
Source organism: Arctium minus (assembly GCA_954870635.1). NCBI lineage: Eukaryota > Viridiplantae > Streptophyta > Magnoliopsida > Asterales > Asteraceae > Arctium > Arctium minus. The sequence goes on from OX941087.1 coordinate 98,038,703, forward strand.
GATTTCAACCGCATACCATCCCCAATCTAATGGGCAAGCCGAGGTCTCTAACCGGGAGATCAAATCAATTCTTGAGAAGACCGTGAATCCTAATCGTAAGGATTGGACCGAGCGTTTGGACGATGCTTTGTGGGCCTACCGCACGGCCTACAAAACACCTATAGGTATGTCCCCTTTCCGGTTAGTCTATGGTAAACCATGTCATCTCCCTGTTGAGTTAGAGCACAAGGCTTACTGGGCGTTCAAAAAGTGCAACATGAGGATGGATGAAGTGGGAGTTTTAAGAAAGTTACAGTTGCAAGAGCTTGAAGAGATCAGAAATGACGCATACGAAAGCTCCAAGATCTACAAGGAACGGACCAAAGCTTTTCACGACAAGCTCATCTCCTGGAAAGAGTTTGTGGTCGGACAAAAGGTTTTACTTTTTCATTCACACCTAAAGTTATTTCCTGGTAAGCTTAGATCGCGTTGGGTTGGTCCTTTCACAGTTGTTAAAGTGTATGCTCATGGAGCAGTAGATATTGAAAGCCTAAAGACGGGTAAGTCATTTAAAGTTAATGGGCACAGACTGAAACCTTTTTATGAAGGTTTTCAGTCTAAGGACATTGATGTTATGGCTCTTGAGCCACCGCTCGTAATCGTTTAGGTTGAGATGGTGTCGAGCCAACGACGTTAAAAAAAGGCGCTGATTGGGAGGCAACCCAATTTTACTGCTTTATTTCCATTCCTAGTGTAGTTGTTTTGCTTGATGATTGATTGTTTCCAGATTGCACCACTTTCAAGCTTGGATCATACCCCCCCCCCAAGTGCACGGAGGCACCCACCTACATCAAGAACCATATATCGAGCACATGTCATCAAATCAGGGGAGATTTCTTGTTCCCTTTGTTCTTTTAATTGCTTTTAGACTGTGCTACATCATGCATATATTGAGGACAATATATGGTTTACGTGTGGGGATGGAACAAGTGTGGGGATTGCATGAATGAGGCTAATTTTTTCGAATTTTGGCTATTTTTGGGAAAATTTTGAGTGATACACATGAGTTGTTTGCTTTTCATATGATTACATAACATCATAGCATGATGATTATGTGGTGTGCATGAGTAGTTTAGATTGAAAAACTTGAGACGACCCTTGTGAGATTTGCTAATTTTATAGACTAAATATGCACCCGTGAGATGTTTGAGCCATGATTGAACACTATTTTCAATCTTACTTCTTTTGTGTGTGCATTGCATCTTCCATGTTCATTTTCACTCTAGAACTTGTGTTAGGACTCTTCAAGGTTGTAATTAGGCAATACTAGCGTGGAAATGAAAAAGGCCATCTTTGATGTTAATTTTAAACCATTTAGCCTAAAAGCCAACCCCTACATATGTATCCTCTTCGATCACCCACTTTGAGCCTAATTACCCAATCTTGTTGTCTTTACACCACATATTAACCCCTTAGCCAAACACTTCTCCTACCGGACTTTTGGGAATGAACTTGTGCATTTTTATTAGGTAGACTCCTTGTAAGCCGAAAATATATATATATATATATATATATATATATATATATATATATATATAGCCCAAAGCAAAAGAAAGAGAAAAGAAAGAGGCACAAAGCAAAAAACAATAATGTTAAAAAAAAAAGAGAATAATTTGGAGACCAATATTGAAAAGAAATACCATTGTCTCCTTAATGTGCCTAGCTAAATAAGAGCTCAAATGAAAAAAAATCTCATTGCGTGGGTGTGTAAAGTAGAGGAGTAAACACTATTGTGCACGGTTTTATTTCCAAAGTCCCACTTTTAGTCACTTGACCATATTTTCCCCACCTTGACCCTTAGCCAAGTTACAACCCGGTTTAAAAAAAAAGACCTTTTGATCCGCACTAAGTGTTAGCCATTAACAATGGAGAATCGAGATCTAATTCAAGCTTATGGTAGTGTATGTGCATGCGAATTTGATGCCAAGAGTGTAAACACTTACCCTTTTGAGTGAATTGAGCGGATATACTAGTTTTATACCCTTTGTGAGAAGTTTGTGAAATTAGCTTATCTTCATCTTGGGTTTGTTTTGGTTGTCAGTTATTACTATGCTAGTCGAACCACTTTCTCATGAAATGCTATGAATATTTATGAAAACTCAAAATCAACTCGTGAGTCGTGTATTGTGCTAACACCTTAGTGTTTGCCCGAGGACGGTCAAAATTCTAAGTGTGGGGATATTTTGATAGCTGCAACTTATGTCACAAATTAGGTTTAAAAACCCAATTATCTCTACCTTTTTTATTTTTAATTTGGGTCCAACTTAGCCATTTATTTCCATCTTGTAATTTAGGCCCAAAAATCAAAGGAAGAAGCCCAAAGAATTGAGCGCACCTCCCTTTGTGGACTTCCCCTTCGTGAGCAGATCGAGAAAAGAATGGGCGAAGTAATCCATAGCTGCAGTCGATCGAGATAGAGACCGCGCGAGTCTCCGCGCGCCTTGAGCCGCGCCAGAAACCGTGCCCGGCACTGTCTCGAGCACATCCAGACCTCCGCGCGGGTCTCCGCGCGCCCCGAGCCGCGCCACCGGTCGTGCACAACACTGGTCGACTTTCAATTTCATCTCCGCGCGAGTTTTCGCGCGTTCTCACCCGCGCCTGCAGCCGCGCACGCACCGAAACGTGGGTTTTTAATGATTTTGAGCGGTTATCACCTAGGAGGGTATAAATACCCTTTGGAATTGTCAATAAAAGAAAAGAGTCGATTTTTGGGAGCAATTTCAGAGAAACGCAGCAACAAGGAGGTTGATTTTGGAGCAATTTCATCTTCATCTTTGGTAATTTCTTGAAATTTCAATTTGGTAACCCTAGTTTAGCCATGTGTGGCTAATTTTTACATTCCAACATTGGTTAATTTTGGATTTTGATGCTTTTCACTTTGAGATTTCGTTGTAATTGTTTGGGACAAGTTTATTTGGTTGATTTCTAGATTATATGTCACTTTCATTTGAATGTTAATTGATTTGGACAATTACTTGATGTTCTTGTGAATTTTCGTTAGTCGAAATCTTAGATACGTAATTGTCTTTGATTTTGATATAGTAACAATGGAACTCTTTTGATTTCGATAAGGTTTTCAAAATTGAGTTCTTGGAGTCTTCCAATCAAAGTGATAATTAAGCCGATCTTGTGTGCTTAATTCTTTGAGTCGGTGTTTTCCTTTTCGTTAATGCTAATCACACCTGGAACGTTGAGAGCTTGTTCACTGTTCCATTTGTAGTTAAGAGTTAGCTAAAGAGCTTGTTTTAGCTAAGGTCAAATTGGTGAAAACTTAGGTTGTCAGAGCTTGTTCGTAACCATAGCCGGCTTAATTTTGTACTAACTTTTACATTTACGAAATCAAGGATGGGTGTTAGCATCATCATCGATAACGAACTAATGTTTGGTTTTTAATTTTAATTGCATTTCTATAATTTTTATAACACCCTAAAAATTGGGGTAATTTAAAAATTGAAATTTCGGCAATATAACGTCTATAAATAGAACAAACCATCCAAATATTGGGCAAGGCGTGAACAATCACAAAACCTGCCAATGAGTATGGAAAAGTGACAACAAACCAAACCAAGTCAAACCAAATCTATCTAGCTTACATAGGTTGTCAACCCAATACCAAATGAATAAATTGGTTTAAACATCAAATCTCCCAAAATAACTATCATACAGAATACTCCTCAAGAAGACCAAACTCTTCACTCAACCCCTTGACGACCCGCCGCTAAGGGAACCTGTTATACACATCATTTTCGAAAAAGTGTTAGGCTTAAAGCCTAGTGAGAACATACATTTTATAAATTGAAGAAATATATGCAATTGTAACGAAGGGAATTCTTTTCAAGAAAATATGTTTACAATTGAACTGTTTGCCACAAAAGGGCCTTTCATATAAAATTCATCTTGCGATGACGAGGGATACCCGATTTACCAAGGATTGTCGGCGGAACACTGAGTAGGCCACAATCCGAGTTGTGAGCTAAATACTTGGAATCCATGGCCACGAACAACGAAGGTCCGTACGATGATGTGAGGGAGGGCACCCGAGGAAACCAAGTCATACTCGTTCACTAGGACTACATTACGACCCATGGCTAGTAACCGATCTCACATAACCGTACCAAAGGCCAAAAAGGGGTAATAATGCATCCGTAGCTACAATAAGGATTCGCTAAGACTACATTTGACCCATGGCTAGTAACCGATCTAGCGCAACCGTACCAAAGGCCAAAAAGGGGTAAAATGCATCCATAGCTACAAAAGGGGAAACAACATCCCAATAATATAAGCCGACTCAATACCTAGGGATCCACTAGTAATAGTCAAGACTTGTCACAATTACATTTGTGACTAACCAAAGCTAAACATATAGCTTCCATAACATTTATTCCCAAAGACGTAAATTTCCAAATTAACTGCTGATAAGAATGAGAAATCATAAAAATGAGATTTTATACATTCTTCCAAGTAATTCACCTAATAGGTGCAAGAAATACTTCATTTCATTTCATAACAAATGAAACCTTTCCATTTCACAAGATATAGCAAGAACCCTAAAATCTCCAAAAACTCAAGTTAGATCAAAATGTAATTTTCGTAGATCCAAAACCAAGGAGATGTATTAGGAGTTCAAAATATATGTTTTGATGTGTATAAAGTTTAGAAAATGATAGTAGGAACTCACCAAGTAGGTTTTAGAAGAAAACCCAAAAACTTAGATCTTGACCCGTTGGAGAAGATGAAGATGAAGATGGAGATGGTGATGAAGCTTCCAAACCGAAACCAAGGATGGAACACCCAACTTCTAGCAATAGATGATGTGATTTGGGTGAAGAAAATGAACCATAGGTTCGGTTTCTATGAAGGGAGAAGAGAGGAGAATGGGTAGGTGAGAGTTGAGATGAGGGAAATGAGAAAAAGAAGGTAAAAATCGGATTAAAAAGGGGGTGCAGGTTCTGCCCTGCGTCACTGGCGTGACACAGTGCGTCACTGGCGTGATGATTTACGTCACTGGCGCGAACAAGCACAATTTTTGAAACTTGGTTTTTATTGCCTATATTTATACCCAAACACCACCAATACTCAAAACACTTAATAATAACTATTCTAAGGCTAAGATATGTATAAAAACTTGAAATCATAATTTGCCAAGAAATCCGGGTGACAAATACTTACCGAAAATTACGGGTGTTACAATACTCCCCAACTTGAAAATGATTTCGTCCTCGAAATCTTAGTTACACGAACAAGTGATGGTATCTTCGCTTCATGTCTTCCTCGACATTCTCACAAAATGTATCCACTAAACATTACCACCAACTCCCACCATGCACTCACGTATCGAATTCGAAATCCGCGAAAGTCCTGACAATTACCAAAATACCAATGATCGATTCTTAATTATCAACATCTAATTTCCTTAAGTTTACCGCTTGTCCTGCAGACGCACCAGATCTAACGGAAATACATTGAAGCACACCAATGGTTATTGTCCTCAAAATAGAGTGTCGACACCTATCCTCGGAATGACCATTATGCAAACGTGGGTATACTACCAAATATTTCATTCCCGTTTAGCAATGTCGATTCAAAGTTGACACCTACTCTTGGAAGTAGTCACCCAAATCCAACATCCTTACCAGTCAACCATAACATCATAATTATTCACGAATACCCAACAATATAGTACACCACCGACACATAGCATGCCGTCGTACCAAATTCCCACAATTCCAAAACCAACCATACCCAAACAACCGAATACGATTTTAATTCGTAGATTTAACGAAGCATAAAGATCGTTACTTAACTAACTGGGAGAAAGCACTAGTCTAACGCCTCAAACTCCGAGGACTCTTTTAATCCTTAATATCGACTTCTAACACGAGGGGGCTTACACCTATAGCCCAATGAGTTCAAGGTTTTTCACACTACTATGCCAATTTGAAATTTATAAAACTCTCAAATACATAAGTTTTATAACAATCAACTGTGCGGTGAAAATACACTATCGTGCATTCGATAAGTTTCAAAATTGATCACCAATGCCACACATATAAAACCATTTTCAAAACTCATGTGATCAGTACTTACGCTAATAAAACGATAACGAAAGATGCGTAACAAAATTTTCAAACGGACTACCAGGGTCTTAGTATGCATCAATTTATGCTATGCGTATGAAAATAACTTTCCGTCCCATAACATGTGCAATAAAAGTTTGTACAACTCCCAAAAGAGGATTTCACAACTTCAACTTTAAAATCTTTTACTTTAACACAAAACGTCGGAAGATAAAATTTCCAACAAGACCTATATACGTCCGATCATTTCCCAAATGTAGCATCACAATAGGAATGTAAATAAATAAATAAATAAATACATATATATATATATATATATATATATATATATATATATATATTTTATTCGCGTTTCAAATTTGGGCCACACCGATAAAACGTACTTACCCGAAATTGTAATTACAACGACATGCAAACCGAAAATTCATTTCATGCATTGCGGAAAACTCCTATCAGTAAAATCAATAACTGAAATATGTTCTGGGCAATAGTTCTATCCGAAATACCATAAATCTTTCATACGATTACTCACACCAACAGTATAATTTATGTAACAAATGAGAAATAGTTTTACGTACTAAAACAGTGTATAACAAGACTTTCATACAAAACTACAGAAGGGAAATTCACAAAATCGAACCTCAAAATTTTTGCAATTCACCCTGAAATGTCTTGAAATAAAACTTCTCATCGTGACTCGCATACATCGGTTTATTCCCCATAATTTAGTAAAGACATATGCATGTGATTTGAGCAATTGTAAGAGTAATTTAGTTTAATTCCAAACTGTATAACTAAAATGTTTGCAAAACCTAAGACCACATGCTCATAATATCGAACTCTTAAAGTTTTCTCTCTTTTAGTCACAATGTGGCACGAAATAAGATTTCACAACAAAACTTGCATGCGACCGTTTATTTCACAAAGCTAGTAGATTGATATGCGTATGCACCCGGTTAAAATATGAAATAATTTATGTTGTTTCGAGTTCAAAGCCAAATATAAACATGCTCTCATTGTTCTAAAACATTGGCTGAAATACCATGACGAAAATTTTCAATAAAATATGCATACATGATATGTGCAACTGAACTGCTCTCACTAAACTCAAAGGGGAAATAATACCACTGGACGCCAATAAAATTTCCACCACTGTTTTTAAACCGGACAAATTTCCTCAAGACTCCATTTAGTTAAAACCGAGCCAACGACCCAACAGTTTACATAAATACCCAATGAAAGCCAGTAGAGACATCGAAATACGTTTGACCAACAATTATGCAAACACCACGACCCAAAAGGTAATTAACCCAAAACTTCTCATTAGTTGAAACAAAATGCTTTCCAAATGAGCTATTTCTCTTCATGTTTCCAAATCGACTCCTAGTTCAATGACATGCAATTTCCAACGGTTTATAAAATTGTATGCACCAAATGGACAATTAAATATCCAAAGTACAACGGCCGACAACGGGGGATACCCATATCCGTTGAGAGCGGAAGAGCACAAAGTATGCCACTCCTACAACATTCATCGCATGACACCTAACGACATGAAAGCCCAAGTGTCCCTACGAATCCTTGACAAGTTTCACCCAAAGAGACACCTTGATGCCACAAAGGACACCCGAAAGGGCCGACACACCCGGGGACTACAACTGAGGAAATTCCCCGACGGCGGAGATCTAGGCACACACCCACACGGTGGCGCCCAAGACTACCTCCTCCTAGTGCCTACTTGTTAAGTTTTGGTCATAAAACATGAGTCCCGGAGTCCAACCCCGTACCACCTAATTGACCATCAATTAAGACTGACTTACGTGCCTATGGATCCAATGCAACACAATCTAAAAATACACGACTACACATGAATGACAAAAGCACTCGAGCCTGTAATGATTATAAATATGCAATGAAATGCATTAAGATGTACATCATAAATTGGACTCTACATCGAGCCATTAAAACCGGACAAATGTCCTCAATACTCTTTAAGTCGACACCGAGAGCTAAAATGTTCAAAATCCATTTGGCCGACAATTAACGTTCCCCAAATAATGAAATGTCTTTAAACAACGTTTATGAAGACACATACCTCTAAGACGTGATTAACCCAAAACTCAACACGTATTGGGACCAAAGAGTTTCAAAAGGGTTTATGAATGCAAATACGCCTAAAATGCATATAACGTAAAATAGACTTCATTTGTACAAAAATCATCAAAGATGCATAAATCATAAAAATGGAGTTTACTTGTACAAAACCACCAAGAACACGTAAATCATGCTATTTAGTTGTTGAACTATTCAAAACCCAATATGAGCATTTTAGGAGGTTAAAACAACCCAAGTTTAACAAATCAACTTGAACTCACGCTCCTCGATTTCTATAGTTACACTATCGTCATCCAGATGCTCAACATCTTCAGGCAAAGATCACGGACTTCATAGGTTCACCTCACAACTTCTCCTCGAATACATCGATTCAAAATTCTATGGTTCTAATCCGACCAATTAATCCGACTCGAAGCTGTCCACTTAATGCAATCACCATAATTACCGTCGCTCCAAGCAACGAATACTAAAATCATCAACCTTTTCTAATAGTTACCCATTCAGAAACTTTCTTACTACCCCAACGGTCGACATACCAAGGTAGTTCATACAAGCATGAGGATGAATAAGAAGGAGATTAACAGAATTGAACATGAAGGAAACGTACTACTACGTCTACAAATATCATAACATTAGTAAACCAAGCACAAGCAAACGTACTACTACATTACGAATTGTCACAGTAACGACACTTCAAGCACCATCACATATAAATATCCTCATAATAACATTAGCTAGGTGAGATTATGAACATATAATACATAAAGGTTCTCGTTACCATCGCCACAACGCTTGATAACCATAGTTTCCGTCGACTCTAAGACTAACCCATATTAGAAATTCTACCCATCTCATAATCATTGCCTAACATACTCAGTCTAAGTCTAGACATCTTACATTCATGCCTAGTTCACTTAAACTAGAGCTCTGATACCAACTTATAACACCCTAAAAATTGGGGTAATTTAAAAATTGAAATTTCGGCAATATAACGTCTATAAATAGAACAAACCATCCAAATAGTGGGCAAGGCGTGAACAATCACAAAACCTACCAATGAGTATGGAAAAGTGACAACAAACCAAACCAAACCAAACCAAGCCAAACCAAATCTATCTAACTTACATAGGTTATCAACCCAATACCAAATGAATAAATTGGTTTAAACATCAAATCTCCCAAAATAACTATCATACAAAATACTCCTCAAGAAGACCAAACTCTTCACTCAACCCCTTGACGACCCGCCGCTAAGGGAACCTGTTATACACATCATTTTCGAAAAAGTGTTAGGCTTAAAGCCTAGTGAGAACATACATTTTATAAATTGAAGAAATATATGCAATTGTAACGAAGGGAATTCTTTTCAAGAAAATATGTTTACAATTGAACTGTTTGCCACAAAGGGCCTTTCATATAAAATTCATCTTGCGATGACGGGGGATACCCAATTTACCAAGGATTGTCGGCGGAACACCGAGTAGGCCACAATCTGAGTTGTGATCTAAATACTTAGAATCCATGGCCACGAACAACGAAGGTCCGTACGATGATGTGAGGGAGGGCACCCGAGGAAACCAAGTCATACTCGTTCACTAGGACTACATTACGACCCATGGCTAGTAACCGATCTCACATAACCGTACCAAAGGCCAAAAAGGGGTAATAATGCATCCGTAGCTACAATAAGGATTCGCTAAGACTACATTTGACCCATGGCTAGTAACCGATCTCGCGCAACCGTACCAAAGGCCAAAAAGGGGTAAAATGCATCCATAGCTACAAAAGGGGAAACAACATCCCAATAATATAAGCCGACTCAATACCTAGGGATCCACTAGTAATAGTCAAGACTTGTCACAATTACATTTGTGACTAACCAAAGCTAAACATATAGCTTCCATAACATTTATTCCCAAAGACGTAAATTTCCAAGTTAACTGCTGATAAGAATGAGAAATCATAAAAATGAGATTTTATACATTCTTCCAAGTAATTCACCTAATAGGTGCAAGAAATACTTCATTTCATTTCATAACAAATGAAACCTTTCCATTTCACAAGATATAGCAAGAACCCTAAAATCTCCAAAAACTCAAGTTAGATCAAAATGTAATTTTCGTAGATCCAAAACCAAGGAGATGTATTAGGAGTTCAAAATATATGTTTTGATATGTATAAAGTTTAGAAAATGATAGTAGGAACTCACCAAGTAGGTTTTAGAAGAAAACCCAAAAACTTAGATCTTGACCCGTTGGAGAAGATGAATATGAAGATGGAGATGGAGATGGTGATGAAGCTTCCAAACCAAAACCAAGGATGGAACACCCAACTTCTAGCAATAGATGATGTGATTTGGGTGAAGAAAATGAACCATAGGTTCGGTTTCTATGAAGGGAGAAGAGAGGAGAATGGGTAGGTGAGAGTTGAGATGAGGGAAATGAGAAAAAGAAGGTAAAAATCGGATTAAAAAGGGGGTGCAGGTTCTTCCCTGCGTCACTGGCGTGACACAGTTCGTCACTGGCGTGACACAGTGCGTCACTAGCGTGATGATTTACGTCACTGGCGCGAACATGCATAATTTTGGAAACTTGGTTTTTATTGCCTATATTTATACCCAAACACCACCAATACTCAAAACACTTAGTAATAACTATTCTAAGGCTAAGATATGTATAAAAACTTGAAATCATAATTTGCCAAGAAATCCGGGTGACAAATACTTACCGAAAATTACGGGTGTTACAATTTTGTAGATTCGTATGTTAGTTTAAAAATCAATCCAACCCCCCCCCCCCCCCTTTTTCAATTTAACTTTATAATTCGTATTTGTGCGTAAATATTCCGGTCGTAATAAGTTGAACCGAGTCTCTGTGGATTCGACCCGACTTACCACTGTCGCAAATTTTAACTGCTGATAAGGGTTTAGTTGGTTATTTATTATTTGGTGGACTCGACATCCGTCACAAAGAGTTTTTGTCATCAAGATTCTCCATGAAAGATATGGGAGAAGCGGAGGTGATCCTTGGAATAAGGATCAAGCGTGAGAACAAAGGGATTGCAATTACGCAATCTCATTATATTGAGAAAGTATTAAAGACATTTAACTACTTTGATTGTTCTCCGGTGTGTACTCCATTTGATCCGAGTGTGAAGCTTATGCCCAATTCGGGTGAAGCGGTGTCACAACTCGAGTACTCAAAGGCTATTGGATGCTTGATGTATGCCATGACAAGCACTAGGCCGGATATCGCCTTTGTCGTAGGCAAGTTGAGTAGGTATACTAGTAAACCTAGTATACATCATTGGCAAACGATGAGACGAGTATTTAAATACTTGAAGAAAACCATTGATTATGGTTTGTCATATGTCGTGTTTCCTTCGGTATTAGAGGGATATTCGGATGCAAGTTGGATTACCAACTTAGAAGATCACTCTTCCACGAGTGGTTGAGTATACTTGCTTGGGGGAGGTGCCATCTCATGGGCTTCCAATAAGCAAACTTGCATCACGAGTTCGACTATGGAGTCGGAATTTGTGGCATTAGCCGCCGCCGGTAAAGAGGCGGAGTGGCTAAGGAATTTAGTCCATGAAATTCCGTTATGGCCGAAACCAATATCATCCATTTCTATCCGTTGTGATAGTGCGGCTACTTTGGCTAAAGCTTATAGTCAAGTATACAATGGCAAGTCTAGACACTTAGGTGTTAGACATAGCATGATTCGTGAGCTAATCACGAATGGGGTGATTTCGGTTGAATTTGTCCGGTCGCAACAAAATCTAGCGGACCACTTGACGAAGGGGTTAGCTAGGGACTTGGTACATAAGTCGGTAATCGGGATGGGTTTAAAGTCCATTTGAATCTCTAACGGTGAGATACCCAATTCCCTTCTAATACAACGTTAGAAGTTGAATTCAATGGGAAAACTCACTCTAAGGGATTGGAGCACAAGATAATCATCCCAAGGTATGTGCTCGGTACTGTAAGCGAGGTGGTAATTGTTCTTTTGTAAAAATGCATGTGCAGGTGCATGATGAAAGGAACTACCTATATGAGTGTGAAGTTTGGCCGCTTCAAGAGGCTTGGACTTAGCTTTGATGCACTCATGAATGGATAAGGACACACGACCTGTATAGTGTCAAGTTTAAACTTTAGAGAATTTTAAATTCATGTGTATATTATTTTCTGGTACTCAAATGGGTTGAAGGGTTCAATCCATAGGACACCTGGATTCTCGAGTATTTGAAATGTGTAATGTACTAAGATGGAAATTCAATCTTTTAAATATTTTCATTTATGCATGAGTTTGTTTGCTGTTTTGGTTTTGTTTGTGAATCAAGGATTGCACTAAAATGGGGGAGGAATGTTGGTGATTTTATGAAATCATCGGACATTTTGTGTAATTGGATTCACAAGGTAATAATGGGGTTTATAGCTAAGTTATAACGCGAGTTAGGAGGTGTGGAGTGCACACTCGTGTAAGCTAACTATGACCCGGGATTGTTGGACTGTCATTTGGTGTTTGTTGGACGAAATAGTAGCTCACGCAGGTTATGCCGCAGGTTAACTCGCGCGGCTACCCGCGTGATGCACTGTTTCGTGTGGGAGACAGTGGATCACGTGGGTTGTGCCGCGGGTTGACCAGCGTGGCTACCCGCGTGGTGCACTGGAATTTTGGGGCGAACAGAGGCTCACGCGGGTTGTGCCGCGGGTTGACCCACGCGGCTACCCGCGTGACGCACTGTTGCAGGTGCGGTTTTGTAACCCCCAATCAATCTCTTTTGTAACTCCCAAATCGATTTGTAACCTACACCATTTGACCAATTAACAATCAATCCCATTAATGGGATATATTATTATCATTAAAAACATTGCATCGGTTACAATTCTCTTGGTGTTTAAATATGATCGATTTCTGCCATAATCGAGACCGGTGAATTTTAGATTATCCTCGAGTGTATTTCGTGATACCCAGGCAGAATAGGGTCGAAATAACACTTAAGGTGTAACACCCTAAAAATAGGGATAACAAAAATCCGAAAAACGGACAATAAATTAACAACCAACTAATCTAATTTCTACAACTAGAAAAAAGATTACAAAAGGGTTGTCATCTATAAACCCAACGGTTCATTCCAAAAGCATAATACGTCCAAGTGCAAAATCCCCAAGCTCTCACCCCAAGGCAACTAAGCCTGCTTAGGACCGGCGCCGCTAGAACCTGAGATACACATCGACACCAAACAAATGTTAGGCCAAAAATCCTAGTGAGTTGAACAATAATAAGCATGCATGAACAGTCATAATTCTTATCAGCAGTTAACCATAATTCAACAAATGTGGAGTCAATAGGGGAGACCCATAGCACCAATCAAGTCCACCCAAGAGTCGATATACCTTGATGCCCTTAACAAGGAACACCCGAAAGGCCCGACACACTCGAAGACTACCGCAAAGGAAATTCCCCGAATAGCGGAGGTCTAGGCACATACCATCACAGTGGCGCCCAAGACTACATCCTCCTAGTGTACTGACTTGGTTCGTCCAACATAACATTTATAAGAGGTCCTTTAGGTATATTTCAACCCAACATATTTCAATACCAACTAAGGTATAATATTACCACCTTATCCTCATGATGTCTAACAAAAGACCCAAATGAAAATCATGCATATCATACATATAAATATGTCACCAAAATGGTGTTCCAACTAGAATCATCATAATACCCATATATTCATACATTTAACATATCAATGTACCCACATTATGTATCTATGAGAAATGCCCCAAATAATGATACATATAACATAAATCATGGCATATCATCCATATATACATTTTCCAACTATTTTCATGAAGAAAATCCCCAACCACTTGAACATATAGAGATAAGGTAACAAATAGGAGATTATGATGTGTATCTAGTTTTAACAAAGGTTTAGTAAACTCACAATCTAGGTTTTGAACCAAAACCTAGAAAATATGGAAACCCTAGAAGTTGCCCAAAGGAGACTTGATGAAGGAGAGGAGTAGCTTGGTAGGGATCTTCAATAAATGCACTTGGTTGAGGTTTGAAGAACAAGGAATCACCTCAACAACCCAAAACCCTAGCAATAAATGTGTATGTGTTTGAAACCCCCAAAAATCGCCCAAAAGAGGGTTTTCCCGTTTTTTGTAAAGTGCTAAGTGAGAAGTGAGGCTGCCAAAGTGTTTTAAATCAACCAGACCCCGCGGGCGATAGTGCCCGACGATAGTGCCATGGGCACTATCGCATGTCACAATCACGAAGGTTCCCACCCCCACGGTACAAACTCGGCGATAGTGCCTTTGGCGATAGTGCCAAGGCACAATCGCGTGGCACAATCGCTGGTATCCCTCAGCCCACGGTACGTCCTTGGCGATAGTGCCTCTGGCGATAGTGCCAATGGCACAATCGCCAGGCACAATCACGCCAACCCAAAACAGCCCGAAACTTAACCAAATTCGATAGCGAGTGCGAGGTTTGACCGATTAACAATGGTAATTCAATTATATGACATTTCGACATAATAATGATCATAAAGGTGCGCACAAAGACACGTATACACACATAAGCACAATTAATGTATTAAGAGAGACAGAATACTTACCTTAAGAATTTACGGGTGTAACATAAGGAAAGCGAGCTCTCACGCGATCTCGAATTCTTATCCAAGTTCCAATCACTCTTCTCTCCCTCTCTACCCATCGACTTCTGCACCCACAAAACATAAACTCCCCAACACTTTTTCCAACATGGAGATACGATGACACAGAGTGTGAAATTCTGCAAATTTATGGAAGTCCCCAAAAATGATTACTATGAAAAAGACAAACTTTTATTATATTCCCACCAATAAGAGTTTGATGCTAAATATTTATGAGAGAGTAATAATATCTTATTACATATATAAAATATTTTAATAATATAATTAATGTTGTAATCTCTCACATAAAGAATCTGTTGAAGTTTGAATATAATTCTTTTGGAGATTCTCTAGAAAATACACTTTTCGAATATCAAATTGGTTACTTTTTTTGCTCAACAAATTAGTATGAGATGTTCAGTTTTAGACTAATAAGAAACATTCTTGTTTCCAAGAACCCAAAACAAACACTATTGAAAAAGTGTCTTTTTTATCAGTGGTTACTTCTTTTTCCATAACAAATTAATTTAAAATGTTTAGCTGCAAGTTCTATGCCCAGGCATGGGTTTGCTGTTTGGTCAATACGCATCTACAACAGTAAGTAGCTCACAAGAATTTCGGTAATTAAATTTTTTTCTATATTATATCACACTTTGCATCTTTGGTTTAATTGCTTTGTTGTGTCATATGTATAAGAGTAACAAAGAAGAAAAGTAAGTAGCCAATCACGGGCACGTTTTGTTCCAAACTTACTTTTTTTTGGAAGGGCGTCGTAGGCTATGCCTAGACTAATCCCGACAAATTATGACTGCAAGAAATCAGCCCTGGTAAACTCAGTGGCCACAATTGTTGTTTACGCCTTACTTTCTCCTATTGGCACAAATGGATTTTACTGCACTGCGTCACATTTTGCTGAAAACGGGATATCAAGATGAAGAGGGGGCTGAAAATGAGGTGTGCATAACTCTTATGTCCTATATATATTATTCCCAAATTTCTTTAGGATTACTTGAATTAGCTGACGTGTTTTCTTATTCTCGACATGAATCAAGTGGGGATATCAATATGTTCATGACTATTTCTTTGATCATGTTTCTTTTTGTTTGTTTAGGTCATTTTTATCATCATTATGAAGCTTTCATATCAAGAATGGACTGAACAAGTGCAAGGTATGCTAAATACGAAGAAGATTGGAGATATTGCATTTAGGGACAAAGATTCAATGGTGTGGTTGAATACTATTCAAGGGTATATTGTTTTTTACATTACACATGGATTCATAAACCTTGAATGCGTCTCTTCAGAGCACTAGTTCGAGGACTAAGAGCTCAGTATATGACTCTTTTTGTAAGATTCATATACAACATTTGGCATCAGTCTATCACATTGCGATAGGATTTGTGTTTCCTATTTCTTATTCATTGATTGGAGCTGCAACATGAATGATACTAGTAGCCAAAGTCGGTTAATCACTCTATCAATTGGAGCATTTTGCTTTTCACACATCATTTTCACTCTTTTATCGCTCTAGATTATTAATTTTATCCTCAATTCAAGTAGCTTTATATTTATCATTTTCAACTTCTTTGTTTTTGAAATGTGTACAAAATTGAAAACCTCTTAAGAAGTTGCTGCTACAGCCAAGGCAAATTAAGGATCGAGCTGGACTATAAGAAATTAAGTGATCAGGGAGAAGTTAATCCAAATACAGTGGAGCAATCTATCAAGTGTTGCAACTATAATTTACGTATTAATGTCATTGTGATAATATCATAGATATGGGGTCAGGTTCACGGGAAAACCTAAAAAAAGCGGAAAACTGAAGAACCCCTTGATAGCCATGTGGACGGTATGCACTTGATCATACAAGTAATTTGTAAAATGCACACATGAATATGCACAAGTGCATAATGCTCTTGTGCATAAAAACCAAAAAGACAACATAATATACCTGTATACACAAGTATATACCGTCCAAATGAAAGGCTACCAAAGTGTTCTTCAGTTTTCTATTTTATTATGGTTTTCCCGTGAACCTCCCTCCATGAATATATATGTGTGTATATATATATATATATATATATATTCATTTATCCACTATGCACTAACAATGAAGTTCTTCACAAATTTGAATAGTTTCATGCATATGTAAACAACTAGTTCTGTTAGAAACCGATCATAAATATTGTATGGGCAGGAAAAAGAAGGGAAAAAATCAATTGCATTTTCTGTTTTCTCTGCTCTTTGCTTGTCCTCCCACTGCTGTAATTGCTTATCCTGGAGAATCTGAGTAAATAAAAATATGTGTAGAGAAGCAGAATAAATCCCAGACCCAAAATTACAGCCAATTTCTCACCACTCTCAAATTACATACATACATGAACAAGGTTCATCCTGAAAAGAGGTTGCTAACATATACTAATTTATAGCCTACCATATTATTTGAACACAACATAAATCCAAAGGCTAGTTATAGCGAATTCATCTCAAGTTGGCCGAAAATGGATACTGGTTCATATTTCTTTTCTATTGCAAAGCATAGAATCTAGAATTTGGAAAATGATTCTCAGCAGCTCTGCTTACTTATGTTACTAGAGTTTGACATCCCTACGTACTTAGCGATCAACTTTCAAAACCAGCATGACTTCTCTTTTAACAATTCAACTTTGATACCCATTAATGATGCTACAGGATCTTCCATATATAAAGTTTATGAATTGGTTTGACCATAAAGGCCAAGTCATTTTACCCGTGGAGGCTTTTCCCTAGGTTTTGTAACTCTTTATATCTCAAATGTTATCGGCATTTTTCATGTGTTTGCGATACACCCACTATTTGTATAAATGTGTAGGCTAGTGGTTCAATTTGTTACACTTCCCCAACATATTTTTCAAATAAAACCATTGTTGAATTATCTTTCAATTTCCATGGTCAATCCTTATGATACGACCCAAGCCAAAATCAGCTAAGGTCCGGACGAATCCCAACGTTTAGCCAAACTCTACCAATCTAGAGAATCAAGTAAAGAACGATTCTCGAAATTAACAGAGATGATTGAAAAAGTGAATAAGAGATTTGTAGAGGAAGAATGCAAAAACGTTTATTGATATTCAAATAAGTAAAAGAGACATATATTTATACTACTAAAAAGAAGACTCCTAAAATAAGGAAACTTAAAATAAAAGGAATGCCTAATTAAATAAGAAAACTTTGCATAATTAAAATAAGGAAACTCTTCCATAATTAAAATAAGGAAACCCAAAGACTCCTAATTCGTATCATTGCCCTCCCCATGAGATGATCCTTGTCCCCAAGGATCAAATGTAGGATACAACATTTCCATTTCCACATCCTTCTCCCAATTCGCATCTTCAGCTGTCTGATTCCTCCATTTGACAAGCCCTCCATTAATGGTAATGTATGGTCGAATCCCGACCTAAAAGAGGGTAACCCAACTGGTTCTTTGAAAATATCATTGATGAAGGTTTTTAATTCTGGGCAAAGTGGGTTTAGGTGTTGGTTAGCCTGTATTTGGAAGTTGGGTATGTAAGGGTCGGTGGCAGTTACAAAATCGTATTTCAAGTGATTTACGGTCCCAAAAATATTTAACAATAAATCACGTGCAACTGACCCGTTACAACAAATGCGGAATAACGAGATCTAAATATTGTATATTTTGGTCTATTGATTCATACCGATCCACAAACGTAAATATAGCAGTTATCGAATATACGATAAAATATAACGAAACAACAAATAAATCGAGACAACAATATTTAACGTGGTTCCACTATCAGTGTGATAGTGTACATCCACAGGGAGAGAGAGATCTTTATATTACCAACCAGGAGAAATTACAACGTGTTTACGAGATCTTTGGATCAACAAATCAGCCACCCAAATGTTCCTCCAAATTCAAGATATATAAATATATATATATATATATATCAATGATATATATATACATATATATCAACAAAGAGGAACAAGGAAGAAGAAGAAGAAAAATAGAAAGAATACTTCTATTTTTGTTAGTGTGATTTGGGATGGAATGGAGGCATGTATTTATAGGGGGGAAAATGGAGGATGACATATGGAGGATGTCATATGGATGATGTCATATGGATGCAAGTTGTCATCCATATTTCCCATGCAAGTCTTCCAAGATATGTGGTTCATATTAATCCACATATCTATGCTTCAAGAACTTGTACATAGTGCTTGGTGAGTTGCACAGCACCAATAAAAACTTATCTGATTTAAGTTTTTCAACACTCCACCATGATGTGCAAATCACCCGACGAAACCAAAGCACGAACCAATTCCCCGATTACGGACAAATAGCTGATAGAGATTGACACGAGGTAACATAATGCATTTTGATCGTGACGAGCTTCGGCTCGGCCATCACCCGTCAAAATCAAAAGCAAAAATCCTCAAGTGAGCAATCTTAATAGACGAACGAGTTAAGCAACCCAAAAACACGTAACAAGTAATAACTCCCCAAAGATGTCGCTATGTCATCTGTAGCAATATTCTCATCTCTCCCACAAGGTGCCAAACGACACTAACACAATCTGAGCTGGATCAAATTCGAGCAATGCTCGAACGCGGCTGGCGGTAACGACTTGGTGAACATATCGGCAGCATTATCTTCTGATAAGATTTTCTTCAAATACACAACCTTTGCGTCGTGCAAAGCTACCAGAAATGCATCACGCACATTAATGTGCTTCGTTCGAGAGATGAACGCCAAATTTGTTGCCAAGTGAATAGCACTCTGGCTATCACAATTAATACGGACAGTAGTCTGCTTCAGGCCCAAACCAAACAAGAGTTCCTGTAAACGAACTGCTTCTTTAGCAGACTCGACCGCTGCAATAAGTTCAGCTTCGGTAGTCGATAATGCAACAACAGACTGTAATCGAGATCTCCAACTGACAGCTGTTCCACCTAATGTAAAAACATAACCATAAGTGGATTTCCAACTGACACGATCACCTGCGTAATCTAAATCGCAGTAACCAAGAATATCACAGTTGTTTTGCATACCATAAATCAGGCCATGAGTTTCCGTACCTTTCAAGTAACGAAATACAGTTTTCACTGCATTCCAATGTGACTTACCCGGGTTCGATAGAAACCGACTAATCACACCAACGGAATGTGCAAGATCGGGACGAGTGCATACCATGGCATACATGAGGCTCCCGACTGCACTGGCATACAGAATCTTTGCCATCTCAGCCTTTCCAATATCGTCTACCGGACAATCGTCTTTTGTAATCTTGATGTGTCTTGGAAGTGGCGTAGACACCGACTTTGCTCCATCAAGATTAAACCGCTTCAGAATCTTCTGAATATAGCCCTTTTGTGTTAACCTGAGAGTACGGGACTTTCTGTTCCGAACAATTTCCATGCCGAGAATAACACGAGATTTACCGAGATCTTTCATTTCAAATTCTGATTTCAACCTATCTTTCAAACGGTTGATTTCAGAATGATCCCTACAAGCTATCAGCATGTCATCAACATAAAGAAGTAGATAAATAGAAATGCCACCGCTTGATCTATGATAGACACAAGCGTCTTTCTTACTACGCTCAAAACCCAACGAGAGCATAAATAAATCAAACTTCTTGTACCATTGTCGAGGCGACTGTTTAAGTCCATACAGGGACTTTTTCAATCTACAGACCCAATCAGGTTTGTTGTCGGAGATGAAACCTTCTGGTTGCTTCATATAGATGGTTTCTTCAAGATCTCCGTGCAGAAAAGCTGTTTTCACATCTAACTGTTCGAGCTCCATATCAAGAATTGCCACAAGGGCCAGAAGGACCCGGATAGATGTGTGTCGAACCACAGGCGCGAAGATATCGTCATACTCGATACCCTTCCGCTGTGCAAAGCCTTTCGCAACCAGGCGAGCTTTATAACGCTTATCGTCTTTGACTTTATAGACCCATTTGCAGCCAATTGCATGACTGCCTTTCGGTAATGGACAAAGCTCCCAAGTGTTATTTTTAGATAGAGCTTCCATTTCCTCATGCATAGCTCCTAACCACTTATCACAGTGGCTCGAAGCTAGGGCCTACGAATAGTCAAACAACTCATCCTGTACAACATGCAAAGCATACTCAAGCTGGTCAGTAAAACTCATATTTGCAAAATCCCAATCACCATACCTATTAGGAGGACGGATAGTTCTCTGGCTCTGCCTCGCAGGTACTGATACTGGAATTGTATCGCCTTGACCTCCACCATCATTCAAAATTTCTTCCTGAACTGAACTAACTGGATCAGAAGTAGATGTATCTGGTGGACTAACATCTTCTTCAGATTATGATCCCAAATTAAAAGCACGAGCAGATGAGTTGGGTACAATAGGACTGACAATTATCTCATCTCTATCGGCTGTTGGAGAAACAGAAGAGATAATTTATGGTTCTGGAGCGGGCTATCGATTATGATTAGACTTGAACATAATCGACTCATTGAAGGTCACATGTCGAGAGTGAATCACCTTTCGGGTGACCGGGTTCCAGATTCGGTAACCCTTGATTCCATCTGTATAGCCGAGTAGGAATCCATTGGTGGCTCTGGGATCTAACTTGTCCTGACCTGTCACATGAATATACACAGGACATCCAAATACACGTATGTATTTCAAACAGATATAACCCTTACCCCTCCAAATTTCTTCCGGAATTTTTCCCCCAATGGCTGAACACGGTAACCGATTCACAATGTGTACAGCAGTGTGAAGTGCTTCAACCCAAAACATTTTAGGGAAACCAGATGTAACTAACATACATCGGACTTTTTCTAACAAGGTCCTATTCATCCGCTCGGCGACTCCGTTTGATTGCGGATCGCCAGGTGTGGTGTAGTGTCGGTGAATGCCTCTACGTGAACAAAAGTCTTTAAAGTTACCACTAGTGTATTCACCACCATTGTCAGATCTAAGCACTTTTAATTTTCTACCAGTCTCGACTTCGACTAGTGCTAACCAAGTTTTGAATATTTCAAAAACATCTGACTTTAACTTAATCACATACACCCAAAGTTTGTGCGAGAAATCATCAATAAAAGTAACATAGTACTTACTTCCACTAAGGGATTGTGTCGAAGATGGTCCCCAGACGTCTGTATGAATGTAATCGAGGATCCCTTTGGAGTTGTGTTTTCCAACACCAAAGGAAACACGCGTCTGTTTACCCGAGACACATTCTGAACAAAAGTCTAGACTCGTAGGCGTGTCAACTGCAATGAGTTTCCGCTTGCGCAGAATCTCCAAATTCTTCTCTGAAGTGTGCCCCAATCTAAGATGCCACAAACGGGTAGCATCTAAGTTTCTCGAACTATCCGCGACACACGCATCAGAACTGACTGTTTCGCCTACCAGATGAAATAGGTTATTTTCTGCCTGCTCACCTTTCATCACAACAAAGTTCCCTCTGGAAATGCGCATACTCCCATTCTCTATTCGAATCTTACAGCCAAGTTTGGACAGTTGTCCAACAGAAATCAAAGAACGAGTCATAGACGGTACAAATTTAACATTTGATAAAGTTCGAATAGTACCGTCAAACATTTTGATTCTGACCGAACCGATCCCCTGAGTGACACACGATGTACTGTTTCCTATATAAATATGGTTACCTTCGAACTCCTCGAAAGTAGTGAAACAGTCCCGAAATGGTGTCATGTGGCACGAAGCTCCGGTATCCAACACCCAACGCCTGTCGCCTTGCGGTGCAGTAACCGTTGCTGAGAAGCCTGTATCTTGTTCGGGTGCAACTGTTGAAGATTCTGCTTTGTTCTTGTCCTTGTTTTTCAAACTCGGACAGTCTCTGACCCAATGACCTGGTTTGTGACAATAATTACAATTGCCACGTTGCTTAGATTTCCCGCGATGACCAGGTTTACGAGATTGGGAGCGGCCACGAGTTCTTCCCCTGAGCTGATCGTCTTGGTCTCTTTCGGCAAATAGACCATGACTGTTGTGGTTGTTTTCCCGCGAACTGTTACTGATTTTCATCTGAATTCTCTGTTCTTCACAGATCATCCCTGCTTTCACGTCAGACAAAGATATGGAATCTCTTCCATAAATAAAACTGTTAGTGAACTGGGAATATTTTTCGGGAAGTAAATACAACAGAATCAAGGCGAGTGCCTCATTATCTGTGGCAAATATAGAATCTGTTGCCTTCAACTTCATGATGATGTCTTCGAATTCAGTCATGTGGGACTGAATGGTAGTGCCTTCCTTCATTTTGAAGAACATACACGACCTCATCAATAACAGTCGGTTAGTCAAAGTTTTCTTGAGATAAAGATTCTCAAGTCTTTTCCAAATCCCTGCGGCTGTCTTTTCAGAAACGATTTCAGAAATCACATTTGGACCCATAGCCATTTGTAAGGTAGTGAAGGCCCAAGCCTCCATTTCCTTAGCTTCTAAGGTGGACATATCCGGATTTATTTCTTCCAGAGCAAAGACTACGGGGTGAACATCGTTTTTTCTAAGTGTTGCGGCTGTAGTAAACTGCCATTTACCAAAATCACCCTCCCCGTTCCATTTTTCTATTCTAATCCTGACCCCCGATAATTTAAAAGCACCTTTTTGATAAACATTTGGGTCTGAGTTGGAAACGGAACCGACGAACGGATTTCCTGAATCAACAGACATTTTTAACGAGCACTTATCGTGCGACTAAAAATATACAATATAAATCAAATTTAGATCTTGCAGCTCTGATACCAATTGTAAGGGTCGATGGTAGTTACAAAATCGTATTTCAAGTGATTTACGGTCCCAAAAATATTTAACAATAAATCACGTGCAATTGACCCGTTACAACAAATGCGGAATAACGAGATCTAAATATTGTATATTTTGGTCTATTGATTCATACCGATCCACAAACTTAAATATAGCTGTTATCGAATATACGATAAAATATAACGAAACAGCAAATAAATCGAGACAACAATATTTAACGTGGTTCCACTATCAGTGTGATAGTGTACATCCACAGGGAGAGAGAGATCTTTATATTACCAACCGGGAGAAATTACAACGTGTGTACGAGATGTTTGGATCAACAAATCAGCCATCCAAATGTTCCTCCAAATTCAAGATATATATATATATATCAATATATATATCAATGATATATATATATATATATATATATCAATGATATATATATACATATATATCAACAAAGAAGAACAAGGAATAAGAAGAAGAAAAATAGAAAGAATACTTCTATTTTTGTTGGTGTGATTTGGGATGGAATGGAGGCATGTATTTATAGGGGGAAAATGGAGGATGACATATGGAGGATGTCATATGGATGATGTCATATGGATGCAAGTTGTCATCCATATTTCCCATGCAAGTCTTCCAAGATATGTGGTTCATATTAATCCACATATCTATGCTTCAAGAACTTGTACATAGTGCTTGGTGAGTTGCACATCACCAATAAAAACTTATCTGATTTAAGTTTTTCAACAGGGTGGAGGATTATCAAGGTGGATAGCTAGTAGTTGCATCATGGACAGCTGCCCTTTTTGTTGTAACATCTTTCCCATCCTTGAATTACTCACCGTTTTAACTGTCCGGCCGGTGGCACCCCGTAAGGCCAACTTCGATCCATTGACTAGAAATCCAATTGTATGGTTCAAAAAGTCAAAATGAACCTTACCGAGCGAAGTAAACCATTGAACTCCGAAGACCACGTCACATCCTCCCAGGGGTATTAAATACAAATCTGTCGTGAATGTAATGGACTGCATCTTCCACTGGAACCTTTGATCATCGTATCACACACTACCTTGCCCCTATTTGCCACTCTAACCATCATAGAAGGTTTTTGTACTAGTTTGCAACCAAGTTTTTTAGCTAATGCAGCATCAATAAAATTATGGGTGCTTCCCGTATCCAGCAGCATTTGTAAAGCTTTTTTACCATAATGGTCGGTCACTCTCATCGTTTGGTAATCTGTGATACCTGCTAATGCATTGACATATATTTGCGAGAATTCTTTGTCTTCTTCGTTTTCATCCTCTTCATCATACTCTTCCTCCAAATCTTCCCATTCCAGATGATACAACTGAGGTCGTTTGCCCTTACACTTGTGCTCGAATTTGTACTTCTCATCACAGAAAAAACACAAACCCTTCGATCTCCTTTCTTCAAACACCGCTGGTGACACGGTTTTTCGAGCTGGGTTTGGTTCTAATGGAGCTACAACTGGATTTTGCAAATTATTCATAGTTCTGTGAGTAGAATTTTGGCTCCTTGTAAGGTTGGGTAACAAACCAGGCTTGTTAAGTGGGTTGGAAGGTGGTGTAGTCACGAGTGGTGATTTGGTGGTCGGTTTAACCCGGGTTTTTCTCAAGTTAGTCTCTTGAATTTTTGCTAGATCATAGGCTTGTGAAATGGTTGTGGGGTTAAATATTCTTACCAAGCTTCTGATTTCTTCACTCAAGCCTGTTATAAAACAACTCACTGTATTAGTGGGTGATAGTTGTAGCTTACTAATGATGCTGTCAAATTCGTCATGATATTCCTTCACAATGGCAATTTGCTTTAACTCCATCAGTTCAACCATCGGATCCTCAAATGGTTCCCCGAATCGTCCGGTTATGTCCGCAACATACTGTTCCCAGGAAGGATTGACTTGATTTCTACCCTTCATATAATCTTGATGCCATTGTAGTGTTCTTCCTTCTAAATGAATTGAAGCCAAGGGGACCTTCGTGTTCTCATTCACCTGATTTAGTTGGAAGAACTGCTCTACTTTGTACAACCATGCTTTCAATTCCTCCCCAGCAAAGCGAGGAAATTCGATCTTTGTCAATCTAGAGGAGTATTGATGCGGATTGCCTATCAACTCTCCTAATTTCGAATTTGGTATCGGTGGGGGTTTTGGGTTTTCTTCAACTGGTATGTTAAAGACATTATTCCCGTTCTCACCCCGATTAGCCATCAATTGATTGAGTTGTATCGAAACACCTTATAAGAGATCACTGATTTCTGAAATTGCTCTAGAATTTTCAGCTACCCTCATGCTTTGCTGTTGGTTGTTATTCTCGATACGAGCCCCAAAGTCTTCTAAAACGGTTTTGAACATTACCTCGAGTCCCGCGCCGGGTCGTGATTCTGGTTGGTCGGGTTGGTTGTTGATTGATGAAGCATCTCCGGAATTGGTCGTCTCTGCCCCCTTGTTTCCCCCTTTTGCCATACTCCTTGTGATTGCAATGATCGCCTACCGAGAATCAAATGACTCTGATACCAATGATACGACCCAAGCCAAAATCAGCTAAGGTCTGGACAAATCCCAACGTTTAGCCAAACTCTACCAATCTAGAGAATCAAGTAAAGAACGATTCTCAAAATTAACAGAGATGATTGAAAAAGTGAATAAGAGATTTGTAGAGGAAGAATGCAAAAACGTTTATTGATATTCAAATAAGTAAAAGAGACATATATTTATACTACTAAAAAGAAGACTCCTAAAATAAGGAAACTTAAAATAAAAGGAATGCCTAATTAAATAAGGAAACTTTGCATAATTAAAATAAGGAAACTCTTCCATTATTAAAATAAGGAAACCCAAAGACTCCTAATTCGTATCACCTTACTGGTTGTATATATATATACTCATACATGAACATATATATAAGTCAAATTTTTTATTTGATAAAGCATGAAGTCAACAAAGATTATGATGCAAAAGTGAACCCATATGATTGTTATAAGCTCAAACAAAATGCTCTCAGGGCTCTGGAAGAAACATCGGTGGATCGTTATTCAAGAAAACGGGAATTAACATGGTGAAGTTCTAAACCATGCTCTATTGTGGTTACTGAGTCGGTAAAAGGAGAACCAAAAAAACTGCAAATGGTTTATTTGAGCGGATTAATTATATATCACTTAACGGTTGTTTTATAGATTCATGCATCGAAAAAATGGCCGGAGGCTCTGGCTTTGACACTGGACCCCTATCTTCGAAGATTAATGTTTGGCACATACAAGTTATATGAAGAAATTGAAAGTGGATAAACTTGTGTTTATTTGTTCTTAGATGTCAAGTTTGAGTTTAAGATCTGTTTTATCCGATAGAGCTCCTTTTATCTTACTGATCAAAGAAGAACCTTAAACAAGGTCAATTTGCTTATAATCGGTAATGTAAATGATGGTTAAGCATGTGAGGTTACATAATATTATTGAAGTCTTGACTTTGACACTTGGGCCACAAAGTTCTAAACAGAAAACTCATTTCTTTGCACTTTGGCCACTTAGTATTAAAAATAGTTTCAAAGTTAGTCTTATTTTTTAGTAAATTACATGTGCAGCATCTGAACTTGTTTAATAGTTTGTTTTTAACACTATACTTTCAAGATTCATGATTTTAGACCAATTTTGAAAATTTAGTACATCATAAATGTAAGATTGGAAGAAAAATCTCTACTTCACATTATGAGTTAAGAAATGGTGGTTGAAGCTTAAATTTTATATTGTTGTTAAAAATTTATTATGTTTAAATTTTACAGGAATGAAATTAATTATTAAAACAAATAGTTACATGAAATAAGAATTAAAATGCAAAGAAAAGAAAAGATTATGTTAATGGTCAAGGGGTCTTTGTTCCTACACCCGATTTCACACTTTTCTCAAGCAAACAAAATCACTTTCATATGGCTGGTGTTAGTTTAATAGCAAAATAACAAATACGAAAAAAATATTTATTTATTATATAAATTTAAAATACATGGCTATTATTAAATATGTTTCTTCATTGCATACATACACACCTAACACCTTTACTCAAGAAAAAACCAATAATTATGAGAAGTTATAAATTTTAGGTACTCAAAAAATGTATTTTATCTATACTATATTATAAAGCAGACATAAAAAACTCTTAAAAACAAGTCTTAAAACTTAATGTACCGCTATTTAATTCTAATTACTTAAAAAACAATCATTAAAGTTGTATGTACTACATTTAATGATTTATTAATTTTCAATCATTATCTCTAACTATTTTAACTCCCCTAAAATAATTTTCCACTTTAACTCCCCTAAAATAACTCTCATCATAATTAAATATAGAATAAAAATCAAATTTTAAATATAAAAAATCTAAAATATAATTAAAAAAATCTAACATAATATTTTATAAAAAAATTATATTATTAAACCAAAATAAATTACATTATATTATTAAGTCTGAATTAAACAAATTATATAAAAAAGATCATTATCACTCTCTCACAACCATCTAAAATCGTAATGTAAATCGACAAAAAATAGAAAATAAAACGAAACACTAAATCGTGATGTATCTAGCTGCATTGCGCGAGTACACTTCTAGTAACCATTAGAATGGTGATGTTATAATCAGTCTTAATCTTGAAATTAAGTACGTTTAGGTACTGGGGTTGGGTTCCGGTGAAAAGTAGAGGTTAACGTGAGAAGTGTGAGAAATGGTTATCAAACGTTCGATGAGAAATGAATGCACATTAAGATGAGATGCACCGGATCAATTCCCTTCTAAGCCACAATTCATGGGAGAGTATTTGATTAAAAGTGATCAACAGTTCAGATCCACTTCTCACGTTAACCTCAACTTCTCACACGATTCTTTGCCTTTTTAAGTCTGCAACATAATATTATTGAGTCAACAAGTCTAGACATAGAAAAGTATTATTAATTAGAAGGCAAAAAGATAAAACCACTAGGGTATGAGTATTATTAATGCTTAAGAAATCTTATGGTCTTTTTTTTTTAAAGAATATGAGTGTCATTTGTTCATCAGGTTCACATTATTACCATTGTCTTCTTGATATACACATACTCTTGAGGATTATTCCTCTCATCCAAGTTCTTTTGCAATCTTTTAGCTTTAATACCCTCCATCAAAGATTTGATTTTAATAGTAGCCTGCAAGCATACTCTCAATGGCTTCTTCTTCAACTTCAACCATTCACAAGACCAACTTTAAGTATGATGTATTTTTGAGTTTTAGAGGTGAAGACACTCGTAAAAACTTCGTTGATCATCTTTATTTTGCTCTTGAGCGCAAAGGCGTCCACACATACAAAGATGACGAGAGAATCAAGAAAGGGAAAAAGATCGGTGATGAGCTCATCAAATCCATTGAAGACTCAAGATTCTACGTCATTGTTTTCTCCAAGACTTATGCATCTTCATCTTGGTGCTTGGATGAGCTTGTTAAGATCATGGAGTGCCAGAAGACGACCGAGCATACTGCTTACCCCATCTTCTATGATGTGGAACCCACTGAAGTCCGCAAACAAAGTGGGGTATTTGGACAAGCCTTTGCCAAACACGAAAGGGAATTAGAGGCTGCTGAGAAATGGAGGGAGGCTCTAGAAGAAGCAGCTGCCTTGGCTGGGTGGGAGTTGAAGAACACTGCTGATGGGTAATTCTTCTTCATCATATATATCCTTGCAAAAAAAAATTCAGTTTGTTTCTTTTTAATATACAGTTACCCTGTGCTGTAAAAGCAGCATCTGTGGCATGTAAATGTTTTATTGTAAAATTCTAACTCGAACTTGAGTCTTCTCGAAAGATTAAAATGTAATATGATTATATATACGACTATGTATTACTTCATATATGTTTTGATGTAAAACTAATTGCTCATGTGAGATTAATTTTGAGCAAACTAATTTTTATCTTCTTTAATATGTATACAGACATGAAGCTAAGTTCATCCAAAAAATTGTTGAAGAGATTTCACTGGAGTCACGTTCCATCAATTTCAGCAATGATGGAAAATTAATAGGCATGGAGAGTAGGATAAAGGATGTTCTTTCATCGTTAGAAATGGGTTTTCATGATGTTCACATGATAGGGATCAAGGGGATTGGAGGTGGTGGGAAGACAACATTGGCTAGAGCTGTTTTTGATCAAATATACACTTGGTTTGAAGGTAAAAGCTTTGTTGAGAATGTCAGGGAAGTTTCAAAAACCTCTTTGTCTGGTTTGAAGTCGTTGCAAAAACAAGTCCTTTCAGACGTGTTAAATGTGCAAGGTATCAAAGTAAGTAGTGTTGATGATGGGAAAAATTTGATGAAAAAGATGATGTGCGGAAGAAAGGTTCTTCTTGTTCTAGATGATGTGGATCATACAGACCAGCTTGAGGCGTTAGCCGGCGAGCTTAATTGGTTTAAGTCAGGAAGTAGAATTATCATTACAACAAGAGATGAGCAAGTGTTGATAGCACACCGAGTGAACGTGATTCATGATGTCAATCTTTTGTCAGATGAGGAAGCAATTTGTCTCTTCAATAGGTATGCATTTGGGAGAGAGGTTCCAATTCAAGGGCATGAAGAAGAGCTATCAGAACAAGTTGTACATTATGCTGCCGGTCTTCCCTTAACAATTAGAGTTTTGGGTTCGTTTCTATGTGGTAAAAATGAGCATGATTGGAAAGATGCCCTAGAAAGACTCAAAACAATTCCGTTGAAGGAAACTCTAGAAAAATTGGAATTGAGCTATATCAGTCTAGAGGCAGATTACAAGGAAATATTCCTAAATGTAGCATGCATGCTGAAAGGTTGGAGGAAAGAGGAAGCAATCAAAGTGCTTGAAAGCTGTGGATTTTATGCTAGAAATGGTTTAAGAGTTCTTCAGCAAAAATCTCTCATAACTATTTCTGAAAATGGGGCCTTGGGCATGCATGACCATATAGAAGAAATGGGCAGGAACATTGTTCGTCGTTTGCACCCTAATGAGCCTAACAAGCATAGCCGATTGTGGATTAAGGAGGATATTGTTGATATAATGACTAATGACTCGGTAAGGATCACGTTCATTAATTTGTATAGTGAAACAAACTAACACATTTCCATTTGTTACGATACTAGTTTCATGGTTTCTTTCTTTTTGGATTTCAGGGTACCGAAGCAACAAGATATATAAACGTCTTCACGAGCTATGAATTATATCCAGATGTTGTTATTAATAGTCTTGGGAAAATGAAGAAACTCATATATCTTAATGCAAAATTTGAAAGCTACCCCACTTCTTTTCCTGGTTTTCGAGCGGATGAAATTAGCCTTCCAAATTCTTTACGATATCTATGTTGGAGAAATTACCCTTTTTCGTCTTTACCCAAGACATTTCAAGCAAATAATCTTGTTGCACTTGAAATATGTCACAGCAGAATTCAACAACTTTGGGAAGGGGGAGAAAGAAAGGTAGAATAATAGTTGATATTTTGCTTGATTCATTATAATGCCATGCATCTATTGGTTATTCTATACACTGATATTCATTTTTCTTTTGAATTATGGTCAGGTTCTTAACAATCTCAGATTTCTTGATCTCAAGTATTCAAATGTGAAGACCCTTGACCTTTGCCTAACCCCGAATCTCGAGACTTTAAGTCTTAAAGATTGTAGTCATTTGGTAGAACTCCACATGCCCGTTAAAAGTCCAAAACTCATATCCTTCGACGTCCATTGTTATAACTTGAGGACCCTTAACCTCGGGTTGACTCCAAATCTCGAGATATTAGGGCTTCATAGATGTAGTCATTTGGTTGAACTTTACATGCCTGTTGGATGTCTAAAGCTCAAATCTCTAGATCTTTATCATTTCAAGGAACGGAAAACCCCACTTTACCTTGGGCATACTTCGAATCTCGAGACAATAACACTTGGAAGTTATGATTTGGTAGAATTTCACATGCCCGTTGAATTTCTAAAGCTCACGTCCCTCACTCTTACTTATTCAAAATTGAGGATCCTTGACCTAAGGCAGACTCCGAATCTCGAGAGATTACATCTTGGAGGCTGTGTTGATTTGGTAGAACTTCATATGCCTTTTGAATGTTCAAAGCTTAAATCCATCTACATTAGCCATTCAAGCTTGAGGACACTTGACCTCAGACGAACACGAAATCTGGAGAGATTACAACTTGAAGAATGTGTTAATTTTGTAGAACTTCACATGCCCTTTGACCATAGAGTTAAGCCGGTAAGTCTTCCAAGATGTGATGAGTTTCACGATCCCGTTGAATGTCTAAAGCTCGAATTGCTCAGCCTTAGTCATTTAAAGTTGAAGACCCTTGACCTTTGCCTGACTCCAAATCTTGTGACGTTGAATATTATTAGATGTGATGATTTGGTAGAACTTCACATGCCCGTTGAATGTTTAAAGCTCAAATACCTCGTCTTTCAACTTTCTAAGTTGACGACGCTTGATCTTGGTGGGA
This sequence comes from Arctium minus, assembly GCA_954870635.1. Classification (NCBI taxonomy): domain Eukaryota; kingdom Viridiplantae; phylum Streptophyta; class Magnoliopsida; order Asterales; family Asteraceae; genus Arctium; species Arctium minus. The sequence continues at coordinate 98,070,867 of OX941087.1, forward strand.
CTCCAAATCTCGTGAAGTTAGTTCTTGAAAACTGTTGCGATTTGGTAAAACTTCACATGCCAGTTGAATGCCTAAATCTCTATACCGTCGTACTCAAGCATACAAAGTTGAGGTCCCTTGACCTTGGGTTGACTCCAAATCTCAATTGGTTACAACTTATCAAATGTTATCATTTGGTAGAACTTCACATTCTTGGTAGGAGGGGTCTAATAAACCTTGAGTACTTAGGGTTAAGTGGTTGTGTGGGATTTAATTTTTTTGACTTTAAACAAGGGGCCAGATCAATACAACTGACTGCGGAGTCCCTAGATATATCCCCATTGAACTCCGACAATAATTTGCCAAAGTTTCGATCTACATGTTATTTTGAAAAACATGTAACCTCATTAGTTGGGAATCTAGAGAATATCTTTATGGGTCTCTCTGCTTACACAAACCTTAAGAATGTTGTTAAAAGCATTTGTGGTTTACAATCTTTAACAAAACTTACACTCAACGGTAGTTTTCCAGAGGCGTCCAAGGACCTTGACCTCGTAGAATGTCTAGAGGACCTAAGTTTATTGTCTACAGAATGTCTAGAGGAGCTAAGTTTCTCATCTACAGAGATTAAACATCTTCCGGATAGGATTTACGTGTTGAAACATCTGAAATCTCTCGATCTTAACTCTTGTCGGCTTCTTGAGATATTACCTGAGGATCTTGACAGATTGGAATGTTTAGAGACACTAATCCTATCGAATTGCATATCTTTACGAGATATTCCAGACAACATCTCTAAGATGAAGCGGCTGAAATCTCTCTTTCTCCGCAGTTGTATTCAAGTTGAGAAATTGCCCGAGGAATTTGGATGTTTAGAATCTTTAAAGGAGTTAGATATAGAAGGTACACGCATAAGCCATCTTCCGCAGAGCATTTTTTTGTTGAAAGGTCTACGTATTGTTGGGTCTAGATGGCTTCTTCACTGGTGTGGTCTTGCATCCAAGATACAAACCTCAAGTCACGAGACGTTCTGCTACATATAGCCATGGACACACCACAGGGTTGGGTTCCGGTGAGAAGTTGAGTTAACGTGAGAAGTGGTTATCAATCGTTGGATGCACTTCTCACCGGCAGCCTCTGTGAAGGCTGGACATTCTCTGTTGGCCACCGATGCAATTGCTCAAACAGTTAAGTTTCTAATTTCTTGGGTTTAGTTCATAAAGTCGCTTGATATTTGATTTTCGGTAATTCTATAAGTGATTTATGTTTTAACTGTTATTGAATCCATTATTGAGCGAATTTAATTGTTGATATTTGATTTGGCAGTAGTCCATTATTGAGTAGTCTTCAACTTTTCTACTTTTCTATTGAAACTTGAAAGGAATCCGTCACTATTGAGTTTTCTTTCACGGAGAGTTTGGGATGTGTTTTCTTCACTAAGTTTTCTGCTTAAGCCTAAGTATTAACTGTTAAGTGATATCACTGAGTTTTCTGCCTAAATGTTAACTCACTGGGAGTGAATTGTTGGATATTTGACAATTGCCAGTGTTTGTAAACTGTTTAGGATATTTGATAACGATGGATAAACTTTTTTTGTAACAATATATGAATGATACATTGGTTTTTATATATTAAAAAAGGTGTGTTTGATGATGAATGTATCATTGACGTGTTTCGGAAAATGAAAACTCAATGAGATCATTGTTGAAGCATTAAACTTTAGTGCTCCACTTTTGTAATGTAGTTATATACATTTATTTTTTTTGATCGACTACCAATATATATATAACATCCTTATATTTTTTATTTGTTGCAGTTCGAATTACTCGAGTGCCATGTATGTGAAATATCGTGTGTCTCGTAACACTTAATGAGAAATCAGCCGCAGGATTCAAGGAGAAAATAGACGACGAGTATGAAGTCAACATGCGAGACACTAATTCCAGGAATTTTCTATAAAAATTACTTCATGGGTTATCACATCTCATTCATATTCGAGCAATTCTTCACAGGATTTTGGACAATCTGCCTTTGGTCATCCCTATAGCAGGACTCTCATGTTTCTATATCGGCATGGATATCTTGTGGGTCACAGAGAGTTTTGATGTTTGCTTCTTAATAACTCAAACCGTTAGGATATGCAGAAGGTTTTAGGTGATCTATGATATATTTATTGTTGTTTTTGCTTCAAGAAATGCACAAAAACAATGTTTAGGCAATCTATGTTTATGTTTTGTTACTCGGGGTTTTGGTTTATGTCCCTAGTTGTATTATATACTTTCATTTAATAAAAATCGGTGTGGAGATGAGCCGCCTAGCTTGACTAGGTTCCAAACCCCTTAAAAATTAGTGTGTTCTGTTTGTTTTTCTTATATTGTCGACGCTTTAATTTAGCCTTTCCGCCTTGGGCATGAAACGCCTCATGACCGCCCTAATTTGAGAATAGATATCGTCATATTTTCCGGCTTGTGTAGTTCTTCTGCCCTTCAACACTCGATTAGATGACAATTATATCTTAAATCGCTAAGGGGTTGTTTGGGTTAGACAGGGGAATGAAAATGATACCCAGTTAAACCGAGAATGAAACTTTGGGCTTATGAGAGAATAAATCTATTTTATTATATAAAACCAAACAGTTTCATTTATTATTATTCCCATTGGTATTTTAAGGTATCCATGCTTTGACCCATATGAAAGGGTCAAACCTTTGTGGTAGCTAGATCATTGCAACAAGAGAAGCTTTGGCCAAAATTCAGCTTAAATTTCCATAATGAATAGAGTCAAGTTTTTTATTTCATAAAGCATGTTGTCAAGGACGATTATGATGCAAAAAGTGATTCTATACGAGTGTTATATATAACGTCAAACAACATGCTCTCAAGGCTCAAAGTTCCAAATTGAACCGGAATCCAGGTTATTAAAGTTTTCATGTTTAAACTTTGGCCACAAAGTTTTAAATTGAAAATTGATTTTCTTTGGCTACTGAGTATTAATTAAAAATAGTTTCAAAGTTAGTTCGTCCATTAGTGCAGCCACTGAACTTGTTTAATAATTTGTTCTTAGCCGGTGTACCTTCAAGATTCTCGATTTTAGACCATTTTATGGAAGTTTATTACATTAACAATGTAGAATTAAGAGAAATTTTTTTAAATAGGCACGGCATTAAAGTAAATGGTGTTTTTGAGGGAAAAAAGTTGATGAAAAAGAATATGCCCAGTAGAAAGGTTCTTGTTGTTCTAGACGTTGTGGATCATATAGACCAACTTAAGGCCTTAGCTGGTGAATCTAATTGGTTTATGAAGGGAAGTAAAATTATCATTACAACAAGAGACAAACAAGTATTGGTAGCACACAAAGTGAACTCGATTCATGATGCCAATTTGTTAAACAGACGAGGAAGCAAGCCTCTTGAGTAGGTGTGCATTTGATACAGAGATTCCAATTCCAGGGTACGAAGGGCTATCACGACAAGTTGTAACTTATGCTGCTGGTCTTCCTTTAACAATCACAATTTTGGGTTCATCTCTATGTGATGCAAATGAACATGTATGGATAGATACGCTAAAAAGACTAGAAAAATTCCATTGGATGAAACTCTACAAAAGTTGGAGCTAAGCTATATGGGTCTAGATATCGATTGCTGTTGGAATCAAAACTCTTAAAAAAAACTTCACACACACTTAAAGGAAATAAACTTGAAGAAGAGAGAAGAGAATCTTTAAAGTTGCAGAAAACTTTCTGCTACTGCCATACGTTCATATTGCTATGTTAAAAGAAAAATACATTTACTCCTATTTAAGCAAAAACTAAAAACTAAAAAGATCCATTAACTCCTAGATAATAGCTACCCATTATTCCCATTTATTCTCCATTAAACTTGGTCAATTAAAGACCAAGTCATAAAACCCAATTAACCATATTACTGACCCGGAAGCTACCGAACCGTAACCCGCTAACCCGTAAACCAATACGGATTAACCCAACAATTGCAAGGAAATATTTCTTGATGTTGCGTGCATATTGAAAAGTTGGAAGGAAGCCGAAGCAATCAGAGCGCTTGAAAGCCCTGGATTTCATGCTATACGTGGTTTGAGTATTCTTCAGGGAAAATCTCTGATAACTATTTCTCATGATAAGAACTTGGGCATGCATGACCATATAAAAGAAATGGGGAGGTACATTGTTTGTCGTTTGCACCCTGATGATCCTAACCAACATAGTCGGTTGTGGATTAAGGAGGAAATCCAAGATATATGGGCGAATAATCAGGTAAGGCTAAAGTTTATTTGTACGTTTGAGAAAACGAACACCTTTTCATTTGTTAAGACACAAGTTTCATTGTCACTTCTTGTGGATTACAGGGTACTGAAGCAACAAAATGTATAAAGTTGTACGTATCATTCTTGTCAGACATCAATCCAGAAACTATTATGAAAGGTCTTAGAGACATGGTGAAACTTAAGATTTCTTCTTGTTAGAAACTATGATCTTAATAGTCGTTGGGAATCTGATGAAGTTAGCCAATACTTCCCAAATTCTTTGCAATATCTTGATTGGAATTGTTACCTTTTTGTTCGTTACCCAAAACATTTCAAGCAAGTAATCTTGTTGCTCTTAAAATGCACGGGAGTGCAATCGAACAACTTTGGGGAGGGGGAGAAAGAAAGGTAGGTAATGGTTGAAATTGTTGTTTCGAATTATTATTGTGACACTATTAAGATCTATTGTTTTTATTACACCAATATTCATCTTTTTTTTTTCTTTTTCTTTTCTTATGATATGTTTTTTACAAGCTCCTATTCCTTCACCTCAACAATTCAAAGTTGAGGATCATTGACCTCGGGCTAACTCCAAATCTTGAGATATTAGATCTTGAACAAGATTCCACATCATTGTTTTCTCTAAGAACTACGCATCTTCATCTTGGTGCTTGGACGAACTTGTCATGATTATCGAGTGCCAAACGAGGCAGACTGAGCAGACTCTTTACCCTATCTTCTATGACGTGGAACCCACTGAAGTCCGTAAACAAAGTGGGGCATTTGGAGAAGCCTTTGCCAAATGTAAGAAAGAAGAGTATGAAGGTAAATGGAGAAAGGCTCTAGAAGATGCAGCATCTTTCAGTGGGTGGGACTTGAGGACCACTGCACATGGGTAATTCTTTCATTTTGTTTCTTTTCGTGTTTTATTATCAAAATTTCACTCAAACTTGAGTACTCTTCCTGAAAGATCAAACTGAAATATGCTTATATATGTTACTCCTTCATAGCTTCTTATATGTTTATATTTTGTAGATATACAAGCAATTATTCATGTTGGAGTTTGATCAGAAAGCTAACTGATTCTTCTTTAACATACAGGCATGAAGTTGAATTTATCAAACGAGTTGTTAAGGATATCTCATCGAAGTTACCTGTCGTCAGCGCTGATGGAAATTTAATAGGTATGAGGACTCGGATAAATGGCGTGGTTTCATCTCTAAACGCTTATCCTGATGAGTTTTGCATGATAGGAATATGGGGGATGGGAGGTAGTGGGAAGACAACTTTGGCCAGAGCTGTTTTTGATCAAATACGCAATGAGTTCGAAGGTGTCAGCTTTGTTGAGAATGTCCAAGAAGTTTCAAATACACCTTTATTAGGTTTGAAGAAGTTGCAAAAGCAAGTCCTTAGAGATGTGTTAAATACGCAAGACATCACTGTAACAGGTGTTCTTGACGGGAAAATGATGATGAAAAAGAAGATGCCTGGCAGAAAGGTTCTTGTTGTTCTTGATGATGTGAATCATATAGATCAGCTTAAGGCGTTAGCCGGTGAACCTAATTGGTTTAAGCCGGGAAGTAAAATTATCATTACAACAAGAGACAAGCAAGTACTCCTAGCACACAAAGTGAACTTGATTCATGATGTCAGTCTGTTAACGGGCGATGAAGCAATTTGCCTCTTGAGCAGGTGTGCATTTGGGACAGAGAGTCCAATTCCAGGGTATGAAGAGCTATCGAAAAAAGTTGTACATTATGCTGCTAGTCTTCCTTTAACGATCACAGTTTTGGGTTCGTCTCTTTGTGGCACAGATGAGCATGTATGGATAGATACCCTAGAAAAACAAAAAAACATTCCATTGAAAGGAACTCTACAAAAGTTGAGGTTAAGCTATACGGGTCTAGATGTCGATTGCCAGGAAATATTCCTGGATGTTGCATGCATTTTGAAAGGTTGGCCGAAAGACAAAGCAATCAGAGTGCTTGAAAGCCGTGGATTCCATGCTATACATGGTCTGAGTGTTCTTGAGAAAAAATCTCTTGTAATTACTAGAGATGGCCGCTTGGATATGCATGACCATATACAAGAAATGGGGAGGTACATTGTTCGTCATTCGCACCCTGATGAGCCTAACAAACATAGTCGATTATGGATTAAGGAGGAAATTAAAGATATATTGGCTAATAATCAGGTAAGGATAAAGTTTATTTGCAAGGTTGAGAAAACTAAAACATTTTCATTTGTCAAGACCCAAGTTAATTTCATCTTCACTTGTTTTGGATTACAGGGTACTAAAGAAACAACATGTATAAAGTTGTTCGCTGTATCAGAAATCAATCAAGAAGCTGTTATGAAAGGTCTTGAAAAGATGGAGAACCTTAGATATCTTTATCTGTTCATTGCTGGTATTTATAATAATTGGAAACATGATGAAGTTCACCAATACTTTCCAAATTCTTTGCAATATCTGGAATGGTATTATTACCCTTTTTGTTCTTTACCCAAAACATTTCAAGCAAGACATCTTGTTGGTCTTCATATGAGAAATAGCAGAATGGAGCAACTTTGGGAAGGGGGAGAAAGAAAGGTAAGAGTAATGGTTGAATTATTATTTTGCATTATTCATTATGAAACTACACATCTAATGGTTTGTTACTACACCAATATTAATCTTTTCTTTTTTCTTATGATAGGTTCTTGACAAGCTCCGGTTCCTTGATCTTAGTCATTCAAAGTTGCGGTCCTTTGACTTTGGTCTAGCTCCAAAACTTGAGATATTAGATCTTGAAAGTTGTTATGATTTGGTAGAACTTGACATGCTTGTTGGATGTCCAAAACTCAAATCCCTCAAACTGAGTAGTTCAAAGTTGAGGTCCCTTAACCTCGGGCTGATTCCGAATATCGAGACATTGAATCTTGAAGATAGTGAAGATTTGGTAAAACTTGACATGCCCCGCGAATGTCCACAACTCAAATCCCTCAACTTGAGTTGTCCAAATTTGGGGTACTTTAACCGTGGGCCGACTCCAGATATCGAGACATTGAAAAGTGAAGAATGTGATTATATGGTAGAACTTGACATGTTCCTTGAATGTCCACAACTCGAATCCCTTGACCTCTCGATTTCAAAGTTGAGGACCCTTGACCTTGGGCCAACTCCGAATCTCAAGACATTGAAGCTTCAACCATGTTCTAATATGGTGGAACTTCACATGCATGATGAACCTTGCAAACTAAAAACTCTCAGCCTTAGATGCCCACAGTTGAGGACCTTTGACTTAGGGCTCACTCAAAATCTTGAGGTTTTGACTCTTGAAGGAAATGATGATTTGGTAGAACTTTTCGTTCCCGTCCGATGCCCACAACTCGAATACCTTTAACTCATTAAATCAAAGTTGAGTACCCTTGAGCTGACCCTTAATCTCAAGACATTGATTCTTGAAGATTGTGATTTGGAAGAACTTCACATCCCTGATGGAGATGTAAAACTCGAATCTGTAGACATCAAAAGATGTTCAAAGTTGAAGACCCTTGAGCTGACCCTTAATCTCAAGACGTTGATTCTTGAAGATTGTGATTTGGTAGAACTTCACATCCCTGATGGAGATGTAAAGCTCGAATCTCTTGACATCAAAAGATTTGTTTTCTTTTGTCCTTGCACATACCTTGAGAGATTTGTTGGAAGAATTTGTGGTTTACAACATTTAACAAAGCTTACACTCGAAGGCAACATTTTAGAGTTGCCCAAGGACCTTGACCGGTTAAAATGTCTAGAGGAGCTAACTTTGAAGTATATAAAGATTAAACATCTTCCAGATAGTGTTTGTATGTTGAAACATCTGAAATCTCTCGAACTTTGTGGTTGTATTCTTCTTGAGAAGTTACCTCAGGGTCTTGGTCGATTAGAATGTTTAGAGACGCTAACGCTAGAATTGTGTATAGTTTTACGAGATATTCCGAATAGCATATGTAGGATGAAAAGTCTAAGGTCTTTCAGTCTCGTATACTGTAAGAGGGTTGAGGAATTGCCTGAGGAACTTGGATGTTTGGAATGTTTAGAAAAGTTAGATATATCAGGTACATGCATAAATAATCTTCCGCAGAGCATTTTATTGTTAAAAGAGCAAGGTCAGCTTACTATTTGGTCAGAAGACATAACACATCCAACTACAACTACAGTAGGCTGCTATTGTACTGTGCTCTAAGGAAAATTTTGAGGAAGGCTCAAAGAAACCAATTCACAAGAAGAGGTACTTTCTCTCTTTCTATTAATCATCTTCCTTTGATAATTTAAAACATGGAAATTGATATGACATGATTAATTTTTTGGCCAAAAATCAATAATTATCTTTATCATTTAGGTAAAAACTCTTAAATGCAAGTATACAACCTACTAAGCATTAAGTCGGTTATTTTTGCTTCATTTGGGTATACAAACTGCATTGAATCTTATTAGCTAATTGACCTTAGGATTTGTGACTCTTTTTGTAAGATTCATACACATCATTTGGCATCAGTTTGTCACATTAAGAGTTTATCATTCGTGTATTGGATGTCATTGAAAGGGATGTTTAGGGGTGGTTCAAATGAAATATTATAGTACTGTTTATGGTGTATGTTAATATGTTTGTGAATCGATCGATGACATTGGATTGAGACACAACCTCACTGTCCACCATTCATTCATGCTATTTCAAGAAATTCAGAACCACTTTCTGCTACAGCCAAGGTGATGAATGAAGAAAGCTAGGGAGAGGTTAATCCAAATATAGGACTGTGTTCCCTACGCGTTTATGAATTGATTTAACCAAAAAGGCCAAGTCATTTTGCCCAGGTGCACCTGCAGCCCCTGTTGTATGTTGTTTTTCACTACACTTTTAATATTATCGTCGATTGTAAAAGCTTTATATTCATCTTGTTCAAGATCTCTGTTTTGAAATGCATACAGAATTGAGCACCACAAAGCAAAGGAGGAATAAAGAAAGTTAGGGAGAGGTAGTTTTAACATCTTATATACTTCAATTTCAATTTTCAAATTGATATATAACCTTGACTTTTCCTTACAGATCCTCCCAGAAGAATAAATAGACCCCTGAAGAAAATTGGCCAATCTTGGTAGATATTTGCAAAATTTTAGTATGTTGATATAATATTGCTTGTTTTTCCGTCTTAATCGATTAGCAACTTGTATGTAAATTAGTGTCGGGGTGAAGAGGTGGACTTTAAAGGTGTTGCTCCACCGTGATGACTGACGGCACCGTTCTCATGTCTGCTTCACTGGATCAATCGAAGGTCATACTCTAATTACTACCATTTATGTATCCATTATGCATGACAAATTAACTCGGATGTTTTGTCACTGCACTTTCGCATTTCTATCGTTAGCAGCAAAACTTGTTCTTGGTTTGCACATTTATGGCCAGTTAATTCTCTGTTACATGATTCTTTAGAACCTGTTTATGTTCCATAACATCTGTGTTTGTTAACTCATAATGTATGGTGTTGATTCATAGTCTTAGTTTGTAGTTATCAAGCAGAAGTAAACGACACATTTGAGTAATACTAAAAAATTGACTTTAAAGTTGGAGATCCAGACCTTTTTGGCCAACGGTAATCAACTTTATTCATTTGTATGCTTCACCTAAAAAGATAAATTTTCATCTTCATCGAAGCTTGTTGATAAAAATCCAAAATTTTGGACTCGTTACCATCATCTTTACTTTTACTAAACACTCAAAGTTGTATAATTTCTAACAACAGAGCCGTTCGCGCTTGACTGTCTGCCAAGTGCATTGTATTGACATATATTAATTTCTTCTGTATTCAGAATGAAGATGGGACAAAGATTGAGTATGGAACCCCTTTAAGTCGATGTTAGCTGCTGCTGTTCTTGGTGCGTTGACAATATTTGGATGGTAAGTTTTGTATTGTCAATCGTATATATAGGAGAATCTGTGACTTAATTTCTTAGGTCCTATTTGATATTTGTTATTATTTCTGCTTCATAATCATAAATATTTGCCATTTATGCTAGAAACACTCTGTTCAAATTCTACTATTCGAGCAGAGACGGTATTTGCTTCAGAAGTGAAGAGGTGAAGCAGTTTATAAAGCCTATGAACAAAACCATGCTTGTGTGGTTGGAGCCTTCGGTGTCCCAAAGAAACAGAAAACTGCATCTTACGTGTTGCCCACGATGCTACAATCAAATTGCCGACTTTTTTCTTGTATTTTCCAGGCTTATGATCTAGAGAAATTTGCAGGGTTATATGTTTCGCTTAAGAATTACATTGATGTACCAGGATCATAACTTCAAACGCGCTTCTAAAGGGAATTGATCCGGTGCATTTGATCTTCAATTAGGATTGATCCTTTTCACCGTAACTTTCATTTTTACCACAACCCAACCCTTAATTTGTTTGGCATCACTAACATATTTTTGCCAAAAGATTATTGTTGAAGTTATCTCATAAATTCGATCTATATATGGTCCATCCTTACCAGTTGTATACTCGTACATGAACATACTCAAGAAGTTTTTTTTTTTTTTTTTTTTTTTTTTTTTCATATAAAGCATCTTGGAAGATTACTGGTTGGCAAGTACAAGTTATATGAAGAAAAACTTTTATAAGAGAGAAAATGTTTCAAGGGTCATAAGTATAAATAAAATGAAAGAGTCGAGGGACCTATTATGCCATACCTTTAATTCATAAACATTGCATATCGATTTCAGTAAGAAACTTTAAGTTTGATTTTATGTGTCAATGGAGTCGGATCCTAGTCGGGTAGAAATCAATCAAGAAGATGACCAAGAAGTAAACGAAGTTAATATATTATTGAAGTTTTGAAGTCTCGATTTTGACACTTGCAGCCTCGAACTTGTTTATTAATTTGTTTTTAGCCTCCATACTTTCAGGATTCATGATTTCAGAGCAAATTTGAAAATTTATAGCATTTTGAGCTTTATGAAGAAATAAAATGAGAAATATTGTAGTTAAAACTTAATATTACCAATTGTCATAATAAATAAATTAAAAGTACAATCATTTCAATTGTTAAATTTGACAATTTATATATTATACTAAAACAAATATCAGGTAAAAATTCAATAGCGCACCAAAAAGGCCAAGATGAAGAATTCAAATTCAAGAGTGTTGCTATTCATTACTCAAAAGATTTAATTAATGAAAAATATTGAAGTTTTTAATTTAACGTTGAAGAAGATTGGATCAACAACTAGACAATTAATGAAAAATATTATTAGATGGCCAAATGACACCTAGGTCATATGTAACCAAGAAAACGATATATGTTAACACATAAAGTATTCTTTGACCAAATAACACGTCTTTAATTATTTTCCCACCTAATACCATGTTTACTTTTTCCAAACAAACGACGTCCACATCATGACCGATGCTAGAAAATGTATAGCAAAATGTCAGATAAGGAGGCTCGAAAAGTTATGTAAGATTAAGTAATGATATCTATACATTATTGATTTGGATCTGCCTTTTCAGGGACTGACCTACAATGGTGTTCACGGTGGCACATGCCACCGTATTGTTTCTTCACCGTAAGGTAAAAAAATTTAGGTTTGTGAAAGGTGCAACCGTACCTCGTAATCAACCAAATAACCATAAAAACGTTGGTAAAAACTGAAGACACGTTGATAAAAACCGTATGAAAAAATATGGTGCCACCATATGGAAAGGTTCCTAGGTCCGTCCCTTACCTTTTTCCAGTTCCAATATACTATTCATATAAAGATTTTAACAAATTGTTTTAATTTGATCCATAATTTGAGCATGAGGATAGAACACATGCTTGATTTCGTTAAATCATACACATCAAGTATTTGATTATTTGCCTTTAGTTTCATACAGTTATTTAAGCCATGGATGATTGATTAATTTGGTTTATAAAATATCATATGCTTTGAAATTATACATACATACATATACATACACACAAACCTAACATAATGTAAAGAAAAAACAAATAATTATGTCAAAAGGTATAGCAAATATTAATTTCGAAAATGAAAATGATATGTTAAGTGGCTTTTATTTGTCAACCCAATTTTATAACATTGTTTAATACATAATAATGTAGTTTGATCGAGTTCTTTTTCCAAGTTATATATCCAGGCCTTCGATGGCCATTTTTGATCTCGGGATTTATTCGGTTTAATTAGGATTACCAGGTTTTTTCGTCAAAAAATTGGGAATAATTGATCTTTTGAACATGATTCATACCTTAACCGGTCCTTTTTCAGTTGGACCTAGGGCCGATGGTTTGTCTTGTACTCCTATTTGTGCATCTCTATGTTATAGCATCCATAATTATTTATTTTTTCAAGTATTTAGAGCATCTCAATGAAGTGACTTATATAAGAACTCACCTTTTTTTCTTGTCACATCATTGCCAACTATTTTATTTTTCTTGTCACATCATTGCCAACTATTTTATTTAGACAATATTTGAAAAAGTGTTCTATAAACACAAATATCCTATAATAAAATGGGTTTATAGGACACTTTTCAAAAGTGTCCTATAAAATAGCTAATATGTCACTTACTTATAAAAATGTTCTAAAAAACTTGTTAAAACGTCTAAAAACATCATATAAACCTATTAACTGTATCGCTTTTAGAGATGACACTTTATACTTTGGTCCTATAAACCTAAGTTCTATAAACTATTTTATTATGACACTTAGGTGGCGTTTGTTTTTTAAGAGGTGCTGAAATCTGATTTTACTTCTGATTTTTAAGAGGTAGTGCTGAAGTCTTATATATGAATCATGACGAGTGTCGAGTCCGACGAATAATAAAGTCCTATTTACCTCAAATTACAACCTAGATTGCAATAGCGGGAAGCAGGGTCGAATCCACAGGGATTGGCCGTGAACGGTGTTAAACTTCTACGCTTTATTAAAAAAAGGGGGGGGGGTGGATTGAGAACTAAACTAAACATATATAATTAAAGCGTAAAACAAATAATTAAAAAAACTAGCAATGAGTTTAAATAGTTGGCCGGACCGTGTATCATAGACTTGTTCTTAAAAGCTTTTTCTCATTTTATTCCAGAAAGGCTATAAGCATCGATACGCACTGACACTCTGTTTGTCCGTAAAATTAAACTAGCATGAGACGCTCAATAAACTAGTTCCTAATCAGCTAATTAAGTCTAGTTACGAACATAGACTCAACTGCTAATTGCATTAGGCTTAGACAAACGTCATTCCTAGCCAATGAACGGACGCCATCCATTTAGACTAGATTAAGCAAACCTACGACACTAAAATTAATCAGACGCCCAATCAATCGAAGTATCGTTTGCTACTAAAATAGAATTGAGAACAATTACGGATTCAAAACACTATCTAGCAATTCACAATTAGACTAAATTATTCAAGGGTACCGACTTAAATAATTAACCCAACAATGATAATCGAATAAATTAAAGTTTGCATAAATGGAAATCAAATGATATGAAAATGTTCAACAAGTCTCAACACAATCCCAATCAAATATTTACAAACCCATTGCTAAAATGTAAAGATTAACTATGAAATCAAAAATTAAACCTAAAACTAAAATTACCTAATGGATTGAACCAACAAATGCTTTCCCTAAAATCGTCTTCTTCTCCTTCTCTTCAATTTCTCATCGATCTCCCCTCATCGACGGTTTCCCTTTTTCTTTTCTTTCCTTCTGCTCGTCCCGACGTAAAAAAAAACCCTTTCTGCGGCTGTCGTTCTCTCTTTTTTTTCTCTCCTTCGTGGGCTGCTAGATGCGGGCTTGGCCCCCTTTGCTGTTGTATCACAAAAACAACCCAAATCAATTGTTAAGATGATTTTTTTTTCTTTGTTTCTATTCACTACAACACACACGAAACACTTTTAACAAAACTAAAACCTTTTTTTTCTTTTTTTTAATCTAAAGCAATAATAATTAAAATCTTTTTTTTAATTTAATGCAATAACACATTAAATATATAAACACTAGGTAAAAAGGGATATTTTAACCATTCAACCAACACTAATTTTAGGGAAATTCGACATAAAAATATATAAAATTGACGTTTATCAAATTCCCCCACACTTAAATCATTGTTCGTCCCGGCAATGACTTGAGTTTGCACGTCACGGGAAATGAATTGAATCAACTGAGAACGTTAACACATATAGCATTTCATGAACTCGAGATTTGTAACTTAGCATCAATTATAGGGCATACCCAATCAAAAAAGACACAAGCTAATCTTTAGAACTCTCACATATGGGATGATTATAACAACACTTAATTCACTCCTTTGGGTTAAAGTGCATCGCTCAAACCGTCATTACACTAGCATGTATCTAATATAGGCTTGAAAAGTCTCTCACCCTCCACTACTTGGATAATTACATGCATATAAATCAAAATGTCTTTTTAAGGGTTGTAATGTAGAACAAGGCTTTGGGTAAGGTAGGGATATATTTTGGGAAAAGTGGCTAAAGACCTCATACCAATGGGGAGCCTTGGAGTTTTGAGCATAAGGGATCTTCATAAACACACTTTAGATACATTCCCATTAGATGATAAAAAAATAGAGATAAAACACACATGTTTAGCTTTATCATCATTTCCGTCGTCTTTTTTTTTTCTTTTTTTCCTGACGACATATTTACTCATAGATCTTTTCCCTTTTTTTTGATTTTTTTTTCTTCTCTTTTTTTTTCTTTCTTTTCTTTTCCAACGTATATGTTTTACTTTCAAGCACATGGGGATATCGGGACACTCCATTGGTGATTGGTCGGGTGAGTCGTGTTTGGATCGGTTCATAATGTGGGTGACAAAAGACATAATAGGCTAAGGCTCAAAGTGGTGTGCAAAAAAAAGTAATCATAACATAAAGGGTAGGCTTAAGGCTAATGGGTTAACATAAAAATGATCAAACGATGGCCTTTGTCATAGTTATTAGCATGTAAATATCATGTAATCTTAAGGAGAGACAAATCAAGTTCTAGAGATACATAACTAGGCATGACGTAATCACACAAGAAATGAAACTGAGACTAATATATGTGTTTAGTCTAATAGGCTCAAAGTCTCACGGTGTTAAATCTAGTTCAAGAGATTAGCAAAAGTCCAAACTTGACCGACATACTACCACTAATCAACTCTAGGTGCTATCAATCAAATTCAATCATGCTATACATGCATCCAAACTCATCATCATCAACAATTTAAGCTCATTAAAATATGCTAACATATTGCCAAAACGGACAACGACCCACATTTAAGCACAAACTTTGAAAAAATTTCACCCCTAAAAGCATTTATAAACCCAAATAATTCCAAATCATGCAAATGATCCCACCCCCACACTTAGTTCATACATTGTCCTCAATGTATGCAATATGATTAGGACACTCAAAGACATTAAAAAGTAAGGGAATACAGTAAACTCCCCTGATTGGCGAGCGGTCCTACAATGTATGAGCCAGTGAAGTGAGTGCATCTATTTAAGCTCCATATTGGGGGATGGATATCCTGAGAAAAAATAGATAAGAGATTAGACGACGATAGGGAAAACTATAAAAAGGAAATAAACAACAAATGCATAAATTTAAAACCCATGGGTTGCCTCCCATGTAGCGCCTTTCTTTTACGTCTTTGGCTAGACGCCTTCCACATTCTATCTGGTGTCCAATAAGTCTATGCCCCATACATGCTCCTTCTCTACATGTTGGGGTGCTTTGAAGTCCGTCCGGATTTCAAGTGTAGGGCCTTTGCATTTTAGTGATACTTCTCTTTGTAGCTCGGCAAAGGCATCATCACTCGGGGTCTCCTTCTTATCTTCAATCATCGGTTCTTCAAGCTTTGTGAAGGTTCCCCAAATATCTACACATTCGTCCTCTTCCTTGATGAGATCAACTATTGGCATATGAAAAGGAGGAGTCACCACCATCAGATTTTGAGTTCCAACGTCTTTTCCCTTGGTGTCACCGATATGTGAACTAGATGTACTTAAGACCACTTCTTCGTTATCTTCTTCGATGAAGCTCTCTATTTTCCACTTATCAACCACTCCTAGCTCTTCATCTTGATCTTCCCACCAGCTTTGAGAAGATATATATGCACTAATCTGATCCTTCAGACTCTGAATTTGAGCCCTTGTCTCCTCCTGGAACTTGAATGTTTTCTGCTGAAATGAATATAATTGCGTGTTAAGGGCTATTAATTGAACCATCTCCTCAAGAGACATACCTGAGTTCTCAGAATAGTGTTGTGTTGTCGATGGTGTTGGTTCATAGCTAGGAAATGAATGCCCTTGCCACCCGTACTCATTCGGATTTGGATGGTCTTGCCATCCCGGACAGTAGGTGCTTGAGTACGAGTTGAAAAAATCTTGGGTCGGCTCAAAGGCACTTTGGCCCGAACTTGGAAATCCTCCATAATTGTAGGCTGGCTCGGTGTTGCAGTGGAAAGTTGGGAGTGGGTCAATTGAATAAGCATGTTGAGCATTTGTCCCGAACATGCCCACCGGTGGTGCCTTTGTACAAGCTATCTGCTTCACAATATCGGTTAGGTCTGAAATTTTTGACTCAATGGATGAGAGACGTACCTCGATTGGGTCATATTCTGTGGTGGTGTATCGTGACCCGTAATCATATGAATGATATGCCATGATAAATATAAGAAACACTTAAACCACTTGGCGTTAGGCACACGATTAGCTTACAATAAAAACTAAAAATTAAAGACTAAAAAAAATAAACAATAAATAAAGCGTAAAAACTAACAACAATCAACGTTGCCAATCCCCGGCAACGGCGCCAAAAATTTGACGGGTGTCGAGCCCGACAAATAATAAAGTCCTATTTACCTCAAATTACAACCTAGATTGCAATAGCGGTAAGCAGGGTCGAATCCACAGGGATTGGCCGTGAACGGTGTTAAACTTCTACGCTTTATTAAAAAAAGGGGGGTGGATTGAGAACTAAACTAAACATATATAATTAAAGCGTAAAACAAATAATTAAAAAAACTAGCAATGAGTTTAAATAATTGGCCGGACCGTTTATCATAGACTTGTTCTTAAAAGCTTTTTCTCATTTTATTCCAGAAAGGCTATAAGCATCGATACGCACCGACACTCTGTTTGTCTGTAAAATTAAACTAGCATGAGACGCTCAATAAACTAGTTCCTAATCAGCTAATTAAGTCTAGTTACGAACATAGACTCAACTGCTAATTGCATTAGGCTTAGACAAACGTCATTCCTAGCTAATGAACGGACGCCATCCATTTAGACTAGATTAAGCAAACCTACGACACTAAAATTAATCAGACGCCCAATCAATCGAAGTATCGTTTGCTACTAAAATAGAATTGAGAACAATTACGGATTCAAAACACTATCTAGCAATTCACAATTAGACTAAATTATTCAAGGGTACCGACTTAAATAATTAACCCAACAATGATAATCGAATAAATTAAAGTTTGCATAAATGGAAATCAAATGATATGAAAATGTTCAACAAGTCTCAACACAATCCCAATCAAATATTTACAAACCCATTGCTAAAATGTAAAGATTAACTATGAAATCAAAAATTAAACCTAAAACTAAAATTACCTAATGGATTGAACCAACAAATGCTTTCCCTAAAATCGTCTTCTTCTCCTTCTTTTCAATTTCTCATCGATCTCCCCTCATCGACGGTTTCCCTTTTTCTTTTCTTTCCTTCTGCTCGTCCCGACGTAAAAAAAAACCCTTTCTGCGGCTGCCGTTCTCTCTTTTTTTTCTCTCCTTCGTGGGCTGTAGATGCGGGCTTGGCCCCCTTTGCTATTGTATCACAAAAACAACCCAAATCAATTGTTAAGATGATTTTTTTTTCTTTGTTTCTATTCACTACAACACACACGAATCACTTTTAACAAAACTAAAACCTTTTTTTTTAATCTAAAGCAATAATAACTAAAATCTTTTTTTTAATTTAATGCAATAACACATTAAATATATAAACACTAGGTAAAAAGAGATATTTTAACCATTCAACCGACACTAATTTTAGGGAAATCCGACATAAAAATATATAAAATTGACGTTTATCAAATCAATAAGACTATTTGTTTCTGTAAACTGACAAACGTTTGAATATGTATTAATATCTATTATATCCCTAAAAAATTCAACTTAAATTCGTCAATTGAAGTGAGCATCGGAGGATGGAAATAATAGAGAAACAAAAGAAGGATGATGATAGATTTGCAAGGTTACCGAAGCCCCGATTTAAGAGATTCAAGATGTTCTGGAAAGCAACACACAGGTCTAGAATCTTTGTGTTTTGCGTTTTTACAAATTCGGGGTGCATCCGGGCTAAAACTGACGTTGAAATCGAAAAAATGGTGCTAGACAAAGATAAGAAGAGGATATTTAAGAGATAGGGTTACCACTTTTTTGTCCACACCATGTTAAGAGATAAAAGGCTCTGAAAATTATAAAAAAACAGACGGTCTAAACTATAAAACGTCTGATCAAATAAGACATAAGTGGTGATTAAAAGTTTAAAATGAGAAAACAAGCACGTAAAAATTCAATAACCAAAAAGGCCAAGATGAATAATCCAAATTACCCAAAGATTCCATTTACAAAAAAACACCAAATTTGAAGTTTTTAATTTAATTAATGTTGAAGAAGAAACAAGTAGACATTAAAAAAAATTATCAGATGATGGCAAAGACAGCCAACTCATGTATTAAGTACTAAAATATAACCAAGAGAACGATATGTTAACACCGAAGTAATCTTTTATATATATATATATATATATATATATATATATATATTCTTCTTTGACCAAATAAGTGGTCTTTAATTAAATATTTCCCCACCTAATACCATGTGTTCTTTTTCCAAGCAAGCAAATCACGTCCACATTGTCCATGCACATATAAAGAGAAAGTTATGGTGAGAAGGGTAAGAAATGATTTTCATGATCCTTAGATGCACATTAAGATGAGATTCACCAAGATGAACCAGATCAATTACCATGCACGATTCATGGGTGCAGTGAGGGTGAGATTAAAAGTGATTAAGGGTTCAGATTTTTTCTTACCTTTTCACCTTGACTCTCTTCCCACACGATCCTTCGTCTATACTCTACACATACAATACATATACACAGACCTAACAAATCTATTCATGAGGTATCTATGATTTGAACTTATATATAAAGTACCAATAACTATACAAAAGTTATACAACAAGTATTATAATAAAATATAAGAAATATATTTTAAAACCATTAAAATGGTGAATAGTTGTTAATAGCTTATAGCATCTATGCTTAGGTGCCGTTTGTTTTTTAAGAAGTCTAAAGTCTGAAGTCTTATTTTAATTATGATTAATAAGAGGTGGTGTGTAAAAAGGTCTGAACGATTCAGACTTAAGAGCCGTTAAAAGATTTTTTTAAAAAATCAAACAATCCCTAGTTAGTTTAAAATTGCGTGTAGGTACATGCAGCAAACCATTGGATCAAACAATCAAGACTTGCATAAAAAATATTCCTAGAAGACTAAACTACCACAGTAGTTAACACGAAAAGGAATCTTATGGTATTTTTTTTCTGCCTTCTTTGTAAGCATATAATTAGCGTCTTTTGTCTCCCCATCCCTTTCCAAAGCTTTTCAAAATGCACACATCACGTTCACATAACCGGTGATAGAACCTTTGTATTCTTAATATTACTCTTGAGGGTTATTCATGTCATCCTAGTTTCTTTGCAATCATTTTGCTTAAATTTCCCCCATCAAAGATTTGATATAAAAACATCCTTCAAAAATACCTTCAATGGCGTCTTCTTCAACTTCATCCGCTCAGAAGGACTTTAAGTATGATGTATTTTTGAGTTTTAGAGGTGAAGATACCCGTAAAAACTTTGTTGATCATCTTTATTATGCTCTTGAGCAGAAAAGCATTCACACTTACAAGGATGATGAGAGAATTGAGAAAGGGAAAAGGATCAGTGATGAGCTCATCAAATCCATTGAAGACTCGAGATTCTACATCATTGTCTTCTCCGAGCGTTATGCATCTTCATCTTGGTGCTTGGACGAGCTTGTAAAGATTATGGAGTGCCAAAATATGACCGTGCATACTGCTTACCCTGTCTTTTATGATGTGGAACCTACCCAAGTCCGCAAACAAAGTGGGGAATTCGGAAAAGCTTTTGCAGAACGTGGAAAGGAAGAGGGGGCTCAAGAATGGAGAGCGGCTCTAAAAGAAGCAGCCAATATGGCTGGGTGGGAGTTGAAGACGACTGTTGATGGGTAATTTCTTCATCATATCTTTGCAATATATATCCTTCCACTTTGTTTCTTTCTAATCTACATTTACCCTGGGATGTAACTGGGTCATCCATGGCATCTCATGTTGTGTTGTCAAATTTTAACTCGGACTTTCACTTTAGTCTTGTCAAAAGAAAAAACATGGAATATAATTATATGACCATCTTATTACTCAATATACATATGTATGTCATAGATCTGATATTAGTTGATTGCTCATGTGGGATTTTGATCAAACTATATGAATCTCCTTTAATATGCAGACATGAAGCTAAATTTATCCAAAAAATCGTCGAAGAGATCTCAATACAATTACGTTCCATCGATTTTAGCGTCGATGGAAAATTAATAGGCATGGAGACTCGGATTATGGACGTTGTTTCATCTTTGGAAATGGGTTTTGATGATTTTCGCATGATAGGAATCAAGGGAATCGGAGGAGGTGGGAAGACAACTCTGGCCAGAGCTGTTTTTGATCAAATATCCTTTCAATTTGAAGGTAGCAGCTTTGTTGAGAATGTGAGGGAAGTTTCAAAATCTCCTTTTTTCGGTTTGAAGGCATTACAAAAGCAAGTCCTTTCAGACATATTAAATAATCCAGGAAGCACCGTTAGTAGTGTTCACGATGGGAAAAAAATGATGAAAAAGAGGATGTGTTGTAGAAAGGTTCTTGTTGTTCTAGATGATGTGGATCATATAGAGCAGCTTGAAGCATTAGCCAGCGAACCTAATTGGTTTAAGAAGGGAAGTAGAATTATCATCACAACCAGAGATGAGCAAGTGTTGGTAGCCCACAACGTGAAGTTGATTCATGATGTCAATCTCTTATCAAATGAGGAAGCAATTTGCCTCTTTAGTAGGTATGCATTTGGGAAAGAGATTCCAATTCAAGGGTACAAAGAGCTATCGGGACAAGTTGTAGGTTATGCTGCTGGTCTTCCCTTAACGATCAAAGTTTTGGGTTCATTTCTCTGTGGTAAAGATGAGATCGAATGGAAAGATGCCCTAGACAGGCTAAAAACAATTCCGTTGAAGGAAACGTTAGAAAAACTGGAATTAAGCTATATCGGTCTAGAAGAGGATTACAAGGAAATATTTCTAGATGTTGCATGCATGTTGACTGGTTTATGGAAAGAGCAAGCAATCAGAATCCTTGAAAGTTGTGGATTTCATGGTAGAAATGGTTTAAGAGTTCTTGAGCAAAAATCTCTCATAACTATTTCTGAGGACGAGTCTTTGGGCATGCATGACCATATACAAGAAATGGGCATGAACATTGTTCGGCGTTTGCACCCTGATGAGCCTAACAAACATAGCCGCTTGTGGATTGAGGAGGAAATTGAAGATATATTGACTAATGGCTTGGTAAGGATAAAGTTTATTTGTTTGGTGAAGAAAACTGACACATTTTCATTTGTTGTTGCTCAAGTTTCATGATTACTACTTTTGGATTATAGGGTACCGAAGCAACAAGATGTATAAGACTGACCACATGGGATCTCAAGCCAGAAATTGTTATTAAAGGTCTTGAAAACATGACGAAACTTAGATACCTGTATGTTTTCTTTATGACAGATGCCGATTCTTTCCATAGCGATTGGAAATGTGATGAAGTTAGCCTATACTTTCCAGATGCTTTACGATGTCTGAGTTGGAATTGTTACCCTTTTGGGACCTCACCCAAAACATTTCATGTACGTAATCTTGTATCACTTAATCTGTATGATAGCGGAATTGTACAACTTTGGGAAGGTGGAGAAAGAAAGGTAGAATAATAGTTGATCAGTTGTTTTGCAAGTTTATTCTAATGCTATGCATCTATTGGTTTGTTATTACATTAATATTCTTTCTTTTTTTTGGCTTATGACAGGCCTTTAACAAGCTCAGATTCCTTTATCTTACTGAAATAAAGTTGAAGACCCTTGACCTTGGGCTGACTCCAAATCTAGAGACATTGACTCTTTTTGAATGTCCTGATTTGTTAGAACTTCTATTGCCTCATGGATGTCTAAAGCTCAAATTCCTCAAACTCGAGCATACAAACTTGAGGACACTTGACCTTGTGCGGACTCCAAATCTTGAGAAATTATATCTTTTAGACTGTCATGACTTGGTAGAGCTTCATATTCCTGTTGAATGTTTAAAGCTCATATGCCTCGACCTCAATTGTTCTAAGTTGAGGACCGTTGACCTTCGAGGGACTCCAAATCTCGAGACATTAAGTCTTAGAGGATGTTATGATTTGGAAGAACTTCATATTCATGTTAAATGTCTAAAGCTCGAATCCATCGACATCATGGGTGCAAAGTTGAGGACCTTTGACCTTGGGTGGACTCCGAATCTCAAGACGTTAAGTCTTACAGAATGCTATCATTTGGTAGAAGTTCATGCACATGATGGGTGTCTAAAAATGCTTGACTACATAGACTTCAGTGGTTGTTTGAGGTTTAAGTCTTTTTTGTTTAGAAAACAATCTGAATTGGTTGAAGTTGGTTGTGTATCTAAGTTACATTTGAAGGCGGAGTCCCTAGAAATGTGCCCGTTGCACTTTGGCAATAATTTGCCAAACTTCCGATTTGCATGTTTTTATGAAGAACATGGACCCTCAATTGGAAATATAGAGAAGCTTATCTCTTTTGGTCTTTGTGCTTGCACAAACCTTGAGCATTTTTCTCAAAGCATTTGTGGTTTACGATGTTTAACAAAGCTTACACTCGAAGGTGGTATTCCAGAGTCACCCAAAGACCTTGACCGATTGGAATGTCTAGAGGAGCTAAATTTGTTGTCAACAAAGATTACGCATCTGCCAGATAGCATTTGTAAGCTAAAACATCTGAAGTGTCTCAAACTTGATCGTTGTTGGTTTCTTGAGAAGTTACCGGAAGATCTTGGCCGATTAGAATGTTTAGAGAAGCTAATCCTATCAGAGTGTGTATTTCTACGAGATATTCCGGACAGCATCTGTATGATGAAACTTCTGCAGTA
Organism: Arctium minus; assembly: GCA_954870635.1. NCBI lineage: Eukaryota > Viridiplantae > Streptophyta > Magnoliopsida > Asterales > Asteraceae > Arctium > Arctium minus. The sequence goes on from OX941087.1 coordinate 98,094,442, forward strand.
TTTTCTTCTCCCTGGTTGTATTGCTGTTGAGAAATTACCGGAGGAAATTGAACGTTTAAAATGCTTAAAAGAGTTAAATATAGAAGGTACAAACATAAGACATCTTCCGGAAAGCATTTTTGAGTTGAATATAGAAGGTACAAACATAAGAGAAAGCCTTTTTGAGTTGAAAGGTCTGCGCATTGTTGGTTATAGATGGCTTCTTCAATCGTATGGTTTTACATCCCAGATACAAACCTCAGAAGACGAAACATTCTGCTATGTAGAGCTGTGAATGCATTCAGGCAACCACAACAGGAGTCTCCAAGGATGATTTTTAGAGCTCCAAAGGCCCAAAAAAGCTAATTCAAACACATATATTGTAACAGGTACTTTCTCTCCATTTTCTATTAATCATTTTAATTACTTTGATTTTAAATTGTAAGTGGTTTACTATCTATCCTAACATTTGAACCATTTCTTGCATGCATTTCCGAGTTCTAATGACAGGGAAGCAATCAACGGACAAGGTGATTCTTTAACCATTTCTCTTGTTTTATGGTTGTTGCATGCTTTCTTTTTGTTATGTTGTTTGTTTTGGTGTGCTTAGGCTCTGCGTTTCAGCACTTCTTTGAATCAAAGGATCATATCCTCTTCACATGCCATGATGAACTTGATGTCTAATCTTCAGTCTCAGTGGTTTGATTTTGGCTCAATCAATTTTTCGTAGCTGAAACATTTTTGTCAAATGTGGAACTTGTTATTGTGTTCCTGCTATCTCAACTCCCTTTTAGAAAATTCTCTCTATGAGGTAAATGGAAGTTCTTTGAGATTATCCTTTAAATTTGCTTCTTATTGTGTTAAATCTGCAGATTCTTACCCAAATGATCTGGTTACAGTTACAAATGCGAATAGATATGCAATATTGTGTGTCACATAACACTTGAATGAGAAAACAACCACAGAATTCAAGGAGAAAATAGACGATGAGTATCGAGTCAACATGTGAGACACTTATCTTAGTAAATTTTCAAAAATTACTACATGGGTTATATACATTTTGTTCATTTTTGAACGTTTTTACAGGATCTTGGACAATAAGCCTTTGGTTATTCCTGTAACGAGGTTGGAACAGGACTCACATGTTCTATATCAGCATAGATATCTTGTTGGTGACAAAGTTTTTGCTGTTTGCTTCCTAGTAACTCAAACTGTTAGGATATGGGAACCGGGTTTAGGTGATCTATGATCAATTGATGTTTTGCTTCAAGAACTGCAGAAGACAGAAGATGGTTTTTTAGGTGATCTATGTTTATGTTTTGTAACCCGATATTTTTTTGGTTTATGTCCTCCCTTGTATTATATATATTTTATTTAATAAAATCGGCGTGGGGATGAGCCGCCTATAAAGCTTGACTAGGTTCCAAACCCCTTAAAAATTAGTGTGTTTTGTTTGTTTTTCTTATATTAGGCCCGGCCCTGTTTTTGGATATTTTTCTTGAAAGTGCCATGACATCCGTGGTTCTCATTCACATATCTAAACTTTGATTTGAGTTTCGAAATTGTTGACAACAATTAATTTGTTGGACAAAAGATCAATAAACATAACGTTGAACCTTCACTTTGGGACTTCAATCCCAACTTCATTGTTGTTGTATCGTCTCATGGGTCAAGCTCTGGTACGGTGTCCAAATGCTTTGCCAACAGCAAGGTCTCATCGTGTGTATAGAAGCCGATTCAAAAGTTCAACAGGTTCTTAATTTTTAAGAAGATTTCAAGGATCGACAGGTGCCATTTGTTTTCGACTTAATGGAATCCATGACTTATTTGTAACAACCCAAAAATTCATACCAAAGCATAACATAACATAATTCAAATGCCAAAGGTCTACATTCGCAACGACCAGAATTTAAATAACAAAAGTGCTGGCTACAACCGAGAGTTACTAAAATAAAAAGGGTAAATAAGCTAAACTAAATCTTCACTCTCTGCTAATAATTCTAGACCTTCTCCTTTCCCTTCCCCGAAGCATTCCCCGCACCTTTTCCTGAAAATGGGTTTTAAGATTTGAAAACGAGGATTAGACCGTAAGGTCTAGTGAATTCCTGACAAGTAACGATAATTCGCAAGTATAATGGTTGCATGGTTTATAATAAATAACAAATCCCAACTTCATGTAACACAATAATTTAGTAAATAAATCACTTTGCATAACTTCCCATACGGGTGTCATAATGATCAGTTGTGCCCAAAATAACATTACCAAGCGTGCAAACACGATCGGGGCCCAAGCAGACTCCCCTCTCGTATCGGGACCCAAGCAGACTCCCCGCTCACACCGGGGCCCAAGCAGACTCCCCGTCCTCATGTGAAGGAAACGAATTCCATTCACAAAGGTGGTGTGAGATTTCCGTAATCGTCATCCGTTCAACAAGTTCCCATATCGACAAAATTTACGTAAAATTTCATATTTATAAACTCAGAAAAAAATCAGATAAGTTGTGAGAACAATATTAAACTCAACCTTAGTCAATAACAAGATCTCATGCAAATCCCAATTTTCAGTTTATCTCTTAAAATCAACATAACAGTAAAGTGATAAGATTAAGGAGTCAGAAACTCACCTGACTGAACTGATGCTCACCTAGTTAAGGACGACTTCCCTATAAATTAATAACGAAACAATAAGGAAATTATCCAAAGAAATGACTTAGAGTGAAAACAGACACAACCTATCATCCTGAGTGCCCAAACTCTACTGACCGATCCCTATTTCCACCCGAAATCTCTCCCACGCCCGGACCTCAAGAGTTGACCGGGGTATACACTCGACCGACCCCACCCCCATGCGCCGACCGATCTCGGCTCGACCTGCCCCAGGCGCCGACCAAGGTCTCCTCCATGCGCCGACCAAGGTCTCCTCCATGCGCTGACCGGGGCGCCGACCGGAGTCTCGGCTTGACCGGCCCATGCACCGACCGGGGCGCCGACCGAAGTCTCGGCTTGACCGGCCCCATGCGCCGACCGGGGCGCTGACCGAAGTCTCGGCTTGACCGGTCTCATGAGCCGATCGGGTTCCTAACATCGACCGGACTCCATCTGCTCTGTGCGATTGACGAATACGAACACAAAAACCCCAACAGATGCGAACAAGTTGATGATAAGCATAAACACAACCAATTTTAAATTCATTTATCCAACTAATCTTAATTTGAGAATCTACACAACCTAATAGAATCAACTTCACCCAAATTTATTCCAATTAATCTGATTTCAACCCATCCCAACATACACAGCCTTAAGGTTAAATTTCATACCACTACAATCCACACCCAACACTAATACCGGAGAAGAAAAGAGTAATTACTTAGTATAGAAAATAAAACTAACCTGCATACCCAATTTCTCCAAGAATTTTCAAAGTTCCTTCTTCAATCACCAACTCGTCTCTCTCTCGTGCGCCGATCAAAGCAGGAATGAAAAGGAAAGATGAGTTTTACCCTATTTAGCATATATTACCATTTCTACCCTCAAGCCCTTCAAGATCAAAATTAAACCACAAAGCCCAAAATTTTACAAAAGCCCACAACTAAAACATGGGCCTTACAACCTCCCCCCCTAAAAGGATTCCGTCCCCGGAATCCCCTCTTCGAACAGATGAGGGTATTTGGCTCGCATTTCAGATTCAACCTCCCAGGTAGCATCCTGACCTTTATGATAACGCCATTGAACTTTTACCAAACCGATCTCTTTGTTTCTTAACTTTCTAACCTTTCGTTCGATGATAGCTTCAGGTTCTTCTATAAAATTCAAACGTTCATGTGCACATCAAGTAATGGCACCACCAAACTCACATCCGCTAGACACTTCCTAAGATTGGAGACATGAAACGTATTGTGAATACTCCACAGTTCTGCTGGGAGCTCGAGCTTATACGCCACCTCCCCAATGCGTTCTACTATCGCGAACGGTCCAATATAACGTGGGCTTAAGTTTCCCTTCTTACCGAACCGCATTACCCCTTTCCATGAGACACCTTGATCATAACTCGATCTCCAATCTGAAATTCTATGTCCTTTCGCCGATGGTCCGTGTAACTCTTTTGCCGATCCCGAGCCACTTTTAGATTTTCCCGAATCTGCACTACTTTATCCGCTGTGAGTTGCACCAATTCCGGTCCGGCCAACTGTCGCTCCCCAACTTCATTCCAGCACAAGGGGGTTCTACATTTTCGTCCATACAAGGCTTCATAAGGAGCAACCTTAATGCTGGCATGATAACTATTATTATAAGCAAATTCAATCAAAGGAAGATGACTTTCCCACGAACCCCGAAAGTCTAGAACACAAGCTCTCAACATGTCTTCTAAGGTCTGGATTGTTCGCTCACTCTGTCCATCAGTCTGAGGGTGATAAGCAGTACTCAACTTTAACCGCGACCCCATCTCATGCTGGAAACTTTTCCAGAATGCTGACGTAAAACGACTGTCTCTGTCCGAGATAATTGATAACGACACTCCATGACGAGATACAATTTCATCTATATACAACTTTGCCAATCTTTCTAAGGTACACGTCTCTTTTATGGGTAAGAAATACGCCGATTTCGTTAACCGATCTACAATTACCCATATAGCATCATAACCCTTCGGAGTCTTTGGTAGTTTAGTCACGAAATCCATGGTAATTTGATCCCATTTCCAAACTGGAATTTCCAATGGTTGCAACTTCCCGTATGGCCGCTGATGTTCCACCTTTACTTGCAGACAAGTAAGACAACGCTCCACAAAGTGAGCTATATCTTTCTTCATACCCGGCCACCAGAAATTTGGTTTTAAGTCTCCATACATTTTATTCATTCCAGGATGGATCGAATATTTCGACTTATGAGTTTCCTCCAAAATTTCGCGCCTAATCACATTGGCCTTTCCTGGGTGATAATCGATTTTGCAGTTGTAATCAAACAGTAACACCATCCACCTTCTTTGGCGCATGTTCAACTCTTTTTGATCAAAGAGGTGACATAGGCTCTTATGATCCGTGAAGATCTGACACTTCGTCCCGTATAGATAATGCCGCCAAATCTTCAGTGCAAACACCACTGCTGCTAGTTCCAGGTCATGAGTAGGATAGCATGACTCGTGGTCCTTCAATTGACGAGACGCATAAGCTATCACTTTACCTCGATGCATTAGGACACATCCCAGTCCTAACCTCAACGCATCACTGTACACCACGAAGTCATCGGTACCTTCGGGTAAGGTCAAGACTGGCGCAGTACTCAACATGACCTTCAACTTCTGAAATGCTTCCTCTTGTGCTTCTGACCACGAAAACTTCACATTTTTCTTCGTGAGAGATGTTAATGGTGTTGCGATACGCGAGAAATCTTTGATGAATTTCCGATAGTATCCCGCCAACCCTAAGAAACTTCTCACTTCCGACGGATTTTTCGGTTGCTCCCAATCTCGAATAGCTTCTATTTTGGATGGGTCTACCTTAATTCCTTCCCGAGATACTACGTGCCCAAGAAATTGAACTTCCTTCAACCAAAATTCACACTTAGAGAATTTGGCAAAGAGTTTCTCTCGCTTCAGCAATTCCAGAATGACGCACAAGTACGCCTCATGATCTTCCTCAGATTTCGAGTAGATCTGGATGTCGTCTATGAATACATTCACAAACTTATCCAGGTAGGGTTGCTATTCATTAAGTCCATAAATGATGTTGGCGCATTGGTTAGGCCGAAAGGCATCACCAAGAATTCATAATGCTCATACCTTGTCCGGAATGCCGTTTTCGGAACATCACTCTCTCTTACTTTAAGTTGATGGTAGCCTGACCGCAAATCAATCTTGGAAAAACAGCTAGCCCCTTCCAACTGATCGAACAAATCATCTATCCGAGGAAGTGGATACTTATTTTTAACCGTTACCTTATTAAGCTCACGGTAATCAATACACATCCGTATTGTACCGTCCTTCTTTTTCACAAAAAGCACTGGCGCACCCCAAGGTGAGGTACTCGGTCTCACAAACCCTTTGTCTAGCAGTTCTTGCAACTGAGACATCATCTCCTTCATCTCAGAAGGCGCTAATCGATATGGAGCACGCGCGATTGGTGCCGCCCCTGGCACCAAATCGATGTGAAATTCCACTTGACGATCTAGGGGTAAGGTAGTCAAGTCCTCCGAAAATACCTCCGGATACTCACTCACCACCCTTACATCCCCGATCCCCCGTTTCTCCTTTTTGGCATCAACAACATAAGCCAAAAACCCCAAACACCCCTTCTTTAAACATTTGGCGGTTTTGACCATAGACATAAGACTAACCCTCTTATTCCGCCGACTCCCATACAAGATTACCGTTCCCTTTCCCGGTATCTGTACTCGAATTAACTTCTTATTGCAGACTATGTTGGCGTTATTTTCAGCCAACCAGTCCATTCCCAACACAATATCGAACTCTCCCATTGCCATAGGATATAACCGCAGAGACACCAAACTCCCTTCTATATCTATGACACAACCTTTGACAACTTCCTTAATAAACACCCGGTTATCATCGGCCGTTTCTACTTCTAACGCCCTCTCTAGACATTTAGGTTTCACATTCAGACATTTCAAGAACTCCAGAGATACAAAGGAACGATCCTCCCCCGAATCAAATAATATAATGGCAGGTAAAGAATTCACCAGAAATGTACCTGACACAACTTCGGGTGTTTCCTCTGCCTCCACTGTTGTCATATGAAAAGCACGCCCCTTGACACGTGTTGGCTCCGACTTTTTCTCTTCCCCTTTGTATCCCTACTTTCCGCCGTACTGAACCGCCCCGCCCTTTTTCAGCTGTGGACAATCTGACCTGATATGGTCAGGCGACCCACATTGAAAACAGGATCGACTCTTCGGACAATCCTTAGCAACGTGACCAGCCACTCCGCACCGATAGCAGGACCTCGAATCGATCACACAATCACCCCGATGAACTCGGTGACACTTACCACACGTCTTTGGCGTTGCCTCACGCTCCCCACGCACATCAGATCTGAACACTTTCCATTTCCTTCCATCTGCCTCTGATTCGTCCCATTTCCGCTTTTCATTCCCTCTCTCAGACGCTTGACGATTCTTTTCCTTTTCTCTCATCTCTGCTGCATTAATTGTTGATTGAAAAGTGGTTGGTTCCTTGTTTGCAACAAATTCATGAATGTCGCTCCTCAAACTAAAGATGTACCGCTCCACACACCTCTCCTCGTTTGGCACATAGATTTCTGCGAAACGAGACTTTTCAATGAATTTTGAAGTGTACTCCCGCACGGTCATCTCTCTTTGTTCCAGACCCAAAAACTCTTCTTCCAGCTTTTTAACTGCCGCCAGAGGGTAGAATTGAGCTTTGAACCTGCTCACAAAAGTTTCCCACTACATACCCTTGGCTGCCGATGAACCTTGACCTCCCGATTCTGCGTCCCACCACATGACAACTTCATCCCTCAGCATCGACAAGGCATAAACCACCTTATCTTCACTCGCACATTTACTGGTATCGAACGCCAGCTCCATACCCTTAACCCATTTTAGTGCTAAAACCGGATCACATTCACCTTCATAGGTAGGAGGCTTGCAGGTAGCAAATTCTTTGTAACTGCACCCTTTAGCTGCTGACTCATTCACCACCAGAGTAGTCGATTGACGGTGACTACCCTCTATTGAGACTGGTGGACTAGATATTTCAGTTCCCTCTTTACCCTCAGATTTCTCTTTGTTTCCAGATGCCGACCCCTCCCGCTGCACCATAATAGCGTTCAGGGTCTCCTGCAATTTGGCCATTTCCGCAGCAAAGGCTGCGTGGGTAACAAAAGCTTGATTCCGACCACGACCCTGTCCTCCCTGCTGACCCCTTCCCCGAACAGAAATAGAGCTCTCCTGCTGCGAAACTTCCCTATCCTCGGCAACTTCTGCACTCCTGGCCCGCTGACCCGACTGAGACGCCCCGCGCCCCCTATTCACAGCATTCGGTTCCACCTGAGTAGCAGCCTTTCGAGTCGGCCCTACAGTCTTCTTTACCCTACCCCTGGCCTTTCCACGAGCAACAGGTTGCCTTAAAGGTGCTGCTCCCTCATTGACCTGAGTCTCGTTAACTGGATTATTCTCCTCAACTGGCACTGATCTGCTTCTTAACGACCTTCCCGACATGACGAAACTGATAAACCACAAAAGAACCAAACTTAGAAACCTAGTATGACAAGGTTATTTAAGCACACATACATGTATCTGTAAATTCGTGATTACACTGGCCAGGTGGAACCCCAAATTTACCTTACATGACCGTCCTCACTACCTTATCATTAACGCACCTAAAGTGAACTTACACAGGCATCCTAGCTCTCGGTCGAATTTCCTAAGTTCTCATTTTAAGTTTAGGCTCATCCGATCACCAAAATCCCCTAAACTATGGCTCTGATACCTAATGTAACAACCCAAAAATTCATACCAAAGCATAACATAACATAATTCAAATGCCAAAGGTCTACATTCGCAACGACCAGAATTTAAATAACAAAAGTGCTGGCTACAACCGAGAGTTACTAAAATAAAAAGGGTAAATAAGCTAAACTAAATCTTCACTCGCTTCTGCTAATAATTCTAGACCTTCTCCTTTCCATTCCCCGAAGCATTCCCCGCACCTTTTCCTGAAAATGGGTTTTAAAATTTGAAAACGAGGATTAGACCGTAAGGTCTAGTGAATTCCTGACAAGTAACGATAATTCGCAAGTATAATGGTTGCATGGTTTATAATAAATAACAAATCCCAACTTCATGTAATACAATAATTTAGTAAATAAATCACTTTGCATAACTTCCCATACGGGTGTCACAATGATCAGCTGTGCCCAAAATAACATTACCAAGCGCGCAAACACGATCGGGGCCCAAGCAGACTCCTCTCTCATATCGGGGCCCAAGAAGACTCCCCGCTCACACCGGGGCCCAAGCAGACTCCCCGTCCTCATGTGAAGGAAACAAATTCCATTCACAAAGGTGGTGTGAGATTTCCGTAATCGTCATCCGTTCAACAAGTTCCCATATCGACAAAATTTACGTAAATTTTCATATTTATAAACTCAGAAAAAAAATCAGATAAGTTGTGAGAACAATATTAAACTCAACCTTAGTCAATAACAAGATCTCATGCAAATCCCAATTTTCAATTTATCTCTTAAAATCAACATAACAGTAAAGTGATAAGATTAAGGAGTCAGAAACTCACCTGACTGAACTGATGCTCACCTAGTTAAGGACGGCTTCCCTATAAATTAATAACGAAACAATAAGGAAATTATCCAAAGAAATGACTTAGAGTGAAAACAGACACAACCTATCATCCTGAGTGCCCAAACTCTACTGACCGATCCCTATTTCCACCCGAAATCTCTCCCACGCCCGGACCTCAAGAGTTGACCGGGGTATACACTCGACCGACCCCCCCCCCCATGCGCCTACCGGTCTTGGCTTGACATGCCCCAGGCGCCGACCGGGGCGCCGACCTAAGTCTCGGCTTGACCGGTCTCATGCGCCGACCGGTTTCCTAACATCGACCGGACTCCATCTGCTCTGTGCGATTGACGAATACGAACACAAAAACCCCAACATATGCGAACAAGTTGATGATAAGCATAAACACAACCAATTTTAAATTCATTTATCCAACTAATCTTAATTTGAGAATCTACACAACCTAATAGAATCAACTTCACCCAAATTTATTCCAATTAATCTGATTTCAACCCATCCCAACATACACAGCCTTAAGGTTAAATTTCATACCACTACAATCCACACCCAATACTAATACTGGAGAAGAAAAGAGTAATTACTTAGTATAGAAAATAAAACTAACCTGTGTACCCAATTTCTCCAAGAATTTTCAAAGTTCCTTCTTCAATCACCAACTCGTCTCTCTCTCGTGCGCCGATCAAAGCAGGAATGAAAGGGAAAGATGAGTTTTACCCTATTTAGCATCTATTACCATTTCTACCCTCAAGCCCTTCAAGATCAAAATTAAACCACAAAGCCCAAAATTTTACAAAAGCCCAAAATTAAAACATGGGTCTTACATTATTCGCTCATCAGCCAGAAGATCTACATTCCACCACTTTCAAGGTATAAATTCTAATCTTTCTTTTTTACCCAAAATATATAATTACTTTCAAGTTGAGAATGCATAAACTCTCTCAAGTGTTTCAGGGTCTCAAAATGGTGATTCCCGCCTTGTTTCACAATCTCGATGTGAACTGAATCCTATGGATTCTCAGACTCCATTCCTTCGCTGCTCTCTCCAAATCTCTATCTGTTATTAGGTGATCCTCGCAAATTGGCAGAAATTGTCATCTGTGTTTTTTGGTTGTGAGAAAGCTTAAGATTTCCCACATCGAGTTAATTAATTAAGTTCCAAAAAAAGTGCACTTTTTACATTTGAATATCAAATTGCTTACTTTTTTTGCTTAACAAAATAAAATGAATTGTTACATTTTAGACTAATAAGAAACAGTCTTGTTTTCAAAAATGGAAAAGAATCATTTTTTGGCATAAAATCTTCCTTAACATTGGTTAATTTTTTTGCTTAACAAATTAATATGAAATGTTTAGCTGCACATTGAATGGCTAATCAACCAGGCATGGGCTTGCAGCTTGGTCGAGATGCATCTGCAGCAGTAAGTAGCTGAACGATTATGGCTGTCAACTTGTCTGTTTTGAAATGCATACAGAATTGAGAACCGCTTGCTGCTATAGCAAATGCAAAGAAGGAACCAAGAAAATGATTATAATTAAGTACTAATGTTGTGGCGAGGTTAGGTTAATCTAAATACATTGAAGCAATCTAGACCATGATGTTTAAGTGTTTTATAATTATAATTAAGTACTAATGTTGTGGTGATTTATCGTTGAATTTGCATCGATATTTATGTTCAAGTGTATGTAGCCCGGAAATCTGTAATAGTCAAAAACATAGAATGTAGAATTTGGAATAATATCCTCAGCTCTGCTTACTTATATTATTGGGGTGGGGGGGGTCAGGGTTTTGTTTGATTTTTTATTTGGGCAAATTGGAAGATGCAACAAGTTTGGTTTAGTTCAAAACAAAAAAGGGGGTTTAGTTTCTGTTTAATGTAACAAACTTTTCTTTTCTCAACTGATGTAACAAACCTTCATTTTCTCCTATTTTATACATATTTTTGACTTGTAACCTATTCATCCGGTAACACCTTGTGACGACTTGGATGCCACGTTGCCGATTATAATTTGAAGTTGATTAATTACATGGATTTTTCAACTTGTCCTGTTTTGGTGTTAAGTTTAGATTTTATTTTTGGTTTGAAGTGAAAGGTTTACTGAAAAGATTGGTTGGTATGAAGCAATCGTAGATGCAAAAATTGTAAACATGATAAATGGACAAATTATGATACAAATATACAAGAAAGGGGGGGGGTCCATAGGAAATATAGCAACATCATTGAAAAAACATAGGTGGTTTGAAAATTATATGAACTTATATATACATACATTATAACATTCAGACGTCTTCGTTTATACGAGAACAATAAACAAAAAATAGAACACGAAAACGGTTGAATCACATGTGTAAATGTGATTCACGCGACTTTGGTCGCCCGCTCACCCCTTGCATTGACCGCCGTAGTTAATCACATGTAAAATCATATGTGATTTGGCTGTTTTTCTTCTTTTGACCATGTTCTCCACTCCGTCCTAATTACTATTATGAAAAGTTATAATAAGTACTAAAATAAAAAAAGAAGATATTTTATAACCATTAAAATAAAGAATGGTTACAGGAGAATCTGTTTGTTCATGGATATTTCTTTTTGTTTGTTTAGGGTATTGTCATTTTTATGAAGCTTTCATTTTCAAGAAAGGACCCAACAGGTGCAAGATATGCTAAATATGAAGCAGTTGAATACTCTTCAAAGGTATTTTCTTACATTAATTACTCATAATTTCATATAAATTGAACCTTATATGCATATCTTTATAGCACTAATTTGAGGTCTGAGAAGAAACCCCGGTTCACCATGACATAAAAATTGCATTTTTTTTTTGTTTCAATTGGGTCTACAAACTGCATAGAATGTTTTATATTGTTGCTCATTGTCTTCTATTAAGTTTCTTTTATATTTTTTTATAACAGATCAGGTGATTTCTATGAGTGACTGTTACGACTAGTAGAGTCTGAGAACTTTTGCCTACGCGTTAAGTAAATTTGGAAGCAGAGAAAACTTCACTTTGATACCCATTGGTTATTGATGCTTCAAGGTCTTTTATGTCTAAAGTTTATGAATTGATTTGACCAAAAAGGCCAAGTCATTTTGCCCATGGAGGATTTTCAATTCCCTGGGTTCTGTAACTCTTTATATATCAAAAAATTATGGGTGTTTTCCAGCGTGGTTCAATTTGTTTCACATTGTCACTAACATATTTTTGCAAAAAGATTAACTATTATTGAAATTATCTCCCAAATTCGCATGGTCAATCCTTAATTACCGGTTGTATATATACTCGTACATGAACATAGTCAAGTTTTTGATTTCATAAAGCATGTTGTCAACGAAGAGTATGATGCAAAAGTGAATACTCCATATACGAGTGTTATCAGGTCAAACAAGATGCTCTCATGCAAGAAGCATCGGTGGATATCTATTCAAGAACATGGTGATATGGTGAAGTAATTGAAAGATCTAACACATTCTCTACTCTGGAGATCAAGTCGATAATGGATGAGCCAAAAAGATTGCAAAAGTTCTATTTCAGACAATTATATCACACCTAACGGTTGTTTCATAAATGAGAGGGAAATTTGTTTCAAGGGTCATAAGTAACTAAAAGGAAAGAGTTGAGGGACAGAGACGTTCCAATCTTTTTGGAGGCTCTGTTACACTTAAACCTTTCCATTACAATGCAAAATGATCAAATAACAAATATACATATATACAAATTACTGAGGTGATGATACCACATATTAATTTTGTTTTTTGATTGAAATTAGTGAGGCACTAAAGTGAGGAATTGGCTTAGGTGAAGGAATTGAATTCCTACCAACCAAACGAGTGGTCAAATTTCATTTCATTTTATTTCATTTCATTCAAAATCAAATTCTTTCAATGAAACCTTCGATCGGAATATAGATGAGATCAGAAAGTATAATACATTAAATAGGCAGTATAATCTTGTTTAGTTGGTAGATCGGAGTCCATTGGTCTAAGAATGGAACAGAATAGGACCAAAACGGTTGGCTAATCGCAACCACCATTATGGTCACGATGGTGGTCGACGATTGAGTTCGAAATGGGGCTGATTTGGGTGTGGTTGACCAATAAAATTAGTAGATAAATTTGCATGTCTTTAAGTTTAGGATCTGTTTTATTCGAGCTTGATTTATGTTATGGATCAAAATCAAAACCTCAAACAAGACCGATTTGGCTTATGATCGGTAGTGTAGTAAATGATGGTTAAGCATGTGAGGTTACTTTAATAATTTATATATCGATTTTTTTAGTAAGGAATTGAATTTTGATTTTAAGTGTCTATAGAGTCGGATCCTAGCTGGGTTGAAACCGGGTCAAGAAGATGTCCCACAAGAAAACCGAAGTTAATATATTACCGAAGTTTTGATTTTTAAACTTTGGCCACAAAGTTCTAAACAGAAAAATCATTTATTTGCACTTTTGACCTTTAGTTAATATATTACATATGCAGCCCCTGAACTTGTTATTCACTTTACTTTTAAGATTCATGATGTTAGACCCTTTTTCGAATTTTTATTACATCATAAGTGTAAGATTAGAAGAAAAACTCCTATTCTACGTTTTGAATTGTATGTAGAAATAAATGACAAAAACACTTGGTGATAACAAGTATTTAAAATTTATTGGTGAAGTTCAAGTTAAAAAATAATCATTGAGATGAGTTCTTGCATTGCAGTTAAAACTGATTATGTATGAAAGTTAAATTTTGCATAAAAAAATTGTCGTAAACTCAAGGTAGTATTTACACAGATATTATTCAATATGAAGTGTTATTTGATTTGTACTAATATATGTATATACACATACCAATATACGTAACAAAGATATATACATGCACCTAACACTTTAAAGTCAAGAAAAGCCATATTAATAAACATGAAAAATATAATTAAGAAAGGCGATACTTTAAAACCACATATGTGGTGAATGTGTGCATGTACAAGTTTATAGAGTGATGAATAATGCTACTCCAAATTATAAGCGTTACTATTCATTATTCAAAGATTTACTCAATTTACGCAAAAGAAATTGTTTAAATCTTGATTTTTTTAAATTTAACTCATATAAAAAAAAGACGTTATACTGTAATCATATTTGATCAACATGTTTCAACATTGATAAATATTATCACATAGAAAAACTTTTTCTTTTTCTTTTTTCTCTAATAATTAAGTCATTTGTGACTCCACAATCATTGATGCGTAAGGAACTTTATGGTTCTTTTTCTTTCTAATCATGATTTTCTACCATGTTATGTAAACTATTTATGTCCCATTGTGTTTCACACTTTCACATATGTACTTCTTTCTCATCCCTTCATTATTTTAAATAAAATTGTATAAATATTTTTCTTAATAAATCTATTTAGTATTTACTTAAGATGTATTAATACTTTGATGGTATGCACAAGGTCTTGACTTTTTTAGTCCAGGGTTTGGGACTTCCGAACCCGTATATAGTAAGCAGAAGAAAAAAAAAAAGGTTTTGGATTTTTGGAGTTCGGGCTGGACCAGACTTTAGGGTTGAAAAATGGTTTTTGTGCTTTTTCAGACCGACACCAAATTTTCAGCCTAACTGAGCTTTGAGACTTGGCCTAACCCGAGCTAGAGCCCATGCTTTTTCGAGTCAGCCCAACCCAGACTTTAGGTTGGGTCCTTTTTTTGTGCATCTCTAGACCATTGACTCCGTGTCTAACTCATATAAATAGACTCCAAGACAGAAAAGAACAAATAATTATATCAAAAACTATTATAAATATTTAAATGTAAAAAAAGAAAAAAAAATGTTAGTGCTCGAGTAATCTTTTATGTCTTTTTTAACCAAATAGAGGGTCTATATTTTTCGACCTAGTTTCACACTTTATCCAAACATACATCGTTTTGTTCACATTGTTGACGTTAGTTTGTCACAAAATGAGGAATATGAAGGTTTGTAAAGTTACTTATTCCAAATTTAAATAATGACATGACTAAATAAACGAGTAAATGGTTTTTGAATCATCATATTTGGTTTATTTATTCCAACTTAGTATCCAAAATAATGTTTTAATTTACAAGAAAAAACGATTATGCATAAAGTGTCGACATATGAATGAGGAGCAACTAAGAATTTGTTATCAAAAAATCAATTTTTGAGAAAAATATGTAAAATTATACATATCACTACTAACTTTAATAAAACATTATATCATTTTGACTTTTGAAGTCATCATAATTGTTTTGTAAGGCACATCCTTTCTGTCCCAAAATAATCAATGTACCAGCTAGCTAAATTATTAAAAAAAAAATTAATCAGACACTATAATTATATTAAAAAATCATCATATTTTTTATACTTTTTATAATTACATTGATGAATCAATAAAGTTATCATTGATGAAAATAATGATTACTGACATTCTCTTTAATTAATAATTGGAGTGAATTACATTTTTCGTCCCTATGGTTTGGTATTTTGACAGATGTCGTCTCATATTTTGAAAAATTAACATGTTACGTCTCTCTGGTTGCATTTTTTTTAACGATTGGGTAACTCAACCACAGGAACTTAACTTAACTTCTCCAGGGACCCAGTTTGTTAAAAGGCTGCAAACCAAAAACTCTGTTTTTTTTGAAAAATGCAACCACACTGACACAACTCGTTAAGAAATGAAAGGACAATTCACAGGAGCACATTTCGTTAATTTTTCATAATACGGATGAAAGAGATAGAAACCATCAAACCATGCCGACAAAAAATGTCATTATTCACTCGAATAATTACGAAGAAGAATTAGTACAACCACAATGTGTCCTCATATCTCCAATAATTTAAACTTTCAGACTGTCGTCTTTGCTTATATGTGTCGACATTCTTTTTCCGGTTTTTTTGAAAATATTTTCAACTATTTTAATTTAAAAGGTAAAATAAATGGCCCATGATAAAATTTGATTGTGGTTTACAAGTGATTTCTCTGACCATGATGGTAAGTCTCCAATTTTTTATGTAGTAGGAGGTTGATTCAGGTTTTTTTTTTCTCACAAATAGTATCACTATTTGAAAAAATATAATATTATAGAAAAATAAACCTTTAGAAGTTTTACAAAAATTTATTATAGATATATTGATTGATTCATTATTTCTGCAATAGGAATGGGGGCAGAAGTCGATAGGGACTGTTGGAGGTCAAACTTAGAGCATCTGCAGCGGTGAAGGGGAATGAGGTTCATGGACCGTCTCTTAAAAATGAAGCCATTGTGGACTATTTTTAAGCCATTGTGGACTGGAGAACACGTACTAACCACGTGGAAGGGAAAAGGTTCATACATACCCTCCCTCTAAATTGTGGGTCCCACCGTTTTAATTATTGTATTTTAATTATAATAAGTGAATTTGAATATTGTATTTTAATTATGATTTTTATTATTGTAGTTTTTTGTTATATAAACCTTGTAGTTCTTATTATTTTAATTATTGTAGATTTTTTATTATTTTAATTATTGTAGATTTTTAACTATGGACTGGTCCATGATAGTGGTGTAAACGAGTCAAGCTTTTAACGAGTTACTCGAGCTCGAGTTTAATTATTCTCGAGCTCGATTTCGATCTCGAACACATAATAGAACTCGTTTAACTTATCGAGCCGAACTTTATAACATCAATGTTTGACTCGGCTCGTTCGAAAACTCGATTTAATTTTCGAGCCATTCGAGCATATACCCTTTCTTGAGCCAAACATGCTCATATATTTATTAATCATACAATAAAAATTTAAAATTTATCGAGTTCATGCCGATAAACTAGTTAATCGATCGCGATCTCGAACCCATAAACCAACATCGAGCTCGATAACTTAAAAAATATACGAGCTCAATACGAAAAGAAAAAACTGATGAGACAGAAAGAAAAAGCTAATGTGACAAAAATATGTTCATCAATACGGATGCTCTTAGTCCATTATGGGGCCTGGACTGTCCACACTCCAAATAACTTAAACCCAGTGATTATTCCCCCAAGACCTCAATATCGGATTCGGCTAAGAACCACGGGTACAAAGACATCAGTGATAAATTTGGTCGAAGAAAGACATCGGTATTTCAGCTTCAATTCTTTATCAGATCATCTCAGGCTCACAAGTCACAACTCCCCGGTGTATTTCATTTTTCAAGTTATGAATTTCAATGTTATTATGCTATTTTTATGTGGGTTTGAAAACTTCTGCTATTTTTATTTGTTTTGGTTACTTGAATATGTGAATAGGAGTCAGGAGGTGCTGATTTCTTGAATTATGTTGTTATATTCATTTTGAGGTCGATTTAGGTATCTTATGTTTTACATCTTATTTAATCATATGCTTTCTGGTATGTGATTCGGAAGTCTATACTTTTTATAGGGGTGATCAATTTGAAAAAGATAGTTGGCTTTTCTTGCTTTGGTTTTTTTCCATTGAATTGCAAATGCTCGAAATTTTTGGGACTTGTGTTTATTTTTGTCTGCAAGTGGTTTTTATATGTGTAAAAGCATGATCATTTGTGTTTTACGGCTGAACGAGAGGTCTTATGTTCAACCCTTCTCAGTTCTAACCACCTTTTCTTTCGGATATTTTAATATTAAAAACTAAAAAATAAAGAAAATTGGCAAGCAAAATATTCGAAGTCATGCAATGGGAAAACTTTAACACAACAACATACACCAACCTTGGTACCACAAACTTATGTCTTTAGTTTAGTTTAAAAAAGTATGAGGACACACAATAAATAAAATTGTTGCACCTTTAAGACCCTATAACATGGGTTATAAAAAGTTTGTACTTTTGTGCTAAATCTCAGATAAACTTTTTGTTTAATGGTGGAAGGACCAATAACATGTTGAATCAACTATATAGCTTGCCTTCCTTCTTTCTGACCTGATCTCTAATATCACATTTATCAAGAGCCTTAAATGATGAGTTTGTTGGAAAATGAGTTAGAAAATATGGGTTGGAGCTATTTTAGACGTAAATATCGATTGAACAAATGTCATAATTTTATGGAACTATATATTGGATTCTGTTCACCTCTGTAAGGGCTTTGTAACGAGCTAAAGTTCATCCAAAATAGAGCTCGTATACATGAGAAATTGAATCTCAAAGTTGACTCATTCAAGTGGGTATTGTTGGGGAAAAAGGGGTGTCCAACATTGGTGGGAACATTGAAAAAAAACAAGCTTATATATGATTATGGAACATAAATATCTCACTTGGAAGTAGGGTCTGCGAAGGTGGGATGTACGTTCACCATATGTCGGATGCTCTTGTCATTCGCCACTTCAACATGGTAACCGGTCAATATTAAAAAACATTTTTGGTTTTAATTGTTATTAATTATATATTAGATCAGTTTTGTATTATTATTTCCTCTACATTATTAAAAAAATAGTTATCCAAATTAATGTTTTCTGAGGTTCAAAAGGAACTAAATTTAGTTGGAGTAGAAGGAGAAGGGTTTTCTCAGGTTTATGTGGGAATGCTACCCTCATTAGCTGCATCTTGTTAATATATGTTTTTGATTTACACTTTTTAGTTTTCTGCTCATCTGTTTCTTGTTAGACGTGTACATTGGTATTAAATTAACAATTAATGTAGATGATAAGAGCATCTTTAACTGATTTTTTAAAAATAGAAAAAATTAGAGATTTTAGGCTTTTTTTTCCAATGGATTCTCTAAACTTTCTCCAAAACGGAGAAAGTAAGAGAGAAACAGTAAAATTTTCTAAATTTGAAAAACTACCTAAGGCTATGTTTGGCAAACTAGCTGATAAGCTAACTGGTAGCCGATAAGCTAGCTGGTAGCCGATAAGCTAGCTGGTACGTGATAAGCTAGCTGGCTAGCTGTAGCCGATGAAAAAAGTCACGTTTGGCAAAAACTAGCTTATAATCATTTAAATTACCAAAAAGAACATTAATTATTTATTTATAATTAAAAGTTAATATACAATAATAAATATCAATGAGGGGCATAATTGGAATATTTACAAAAAGCTCCTCACAAGCTACTCCAAGTAGCTTATCAAAAAGCTAGCTTATGGTCATCCAAACTTGTACCCAGAAAAGTAATGCTTACGAGCTAGCTTATGGTCATCCAAACATGTACCCAAAAAAGTAATGCTTACGAATGATTTTTTATATATTTCAGCAATAAGAATCTATGAAATTAAAATGGTTAGGAAAACTTGAGTAAATAAATGTTTTAATAATATAATTAATGTTATAATCTCGAAAAATAAAAAATAAATCGTTGAAGTTATACATTTTGTAGAAATTTTTATTTTTTAATTCTCCATAGAAATTTTGGAGAATTGTTTTACAATAAAAACCTCTACCATTATGTTCCTCATAAAACTGTTATTGCTTATCTCCTTTGCATTATGTGTTATTGTTGCTCTGTGTATGTATGCACGGTAAATAAAGAGAAACAAATTTCATAAAAAACACAGAAGGTACTAAAGGGACCTGAGTACTCTATCCATACTTTTTATTTTAGTTAGGGATCAATCTGTAAGTTTTATATATCCACAGGGACTAAATCTGTAATTTACTCTTGAAAGGATAATTCTATCTTACTATCTATTGTTTCTCCAAACTAACACATCACTTTCATAGAACCATTGCCTTCTTGAGGGTTATATATCTCATCCTCTCATCCAGTTTTCATTGCAATAATTCCTCATACATTTTTTGATTTGATTAATAGGATCCTTCAATCATACTACCTCTAATGGCGTCTTCTTCAACATCATCCATTGCCAAGACCAACTTTAAATATGATGTATTTTTAAGTTTTAGGGGTGATGACACCCGTACCAACTTTGTTGATCATCTTTATGACGCTCTTAAGCGACAAAACATTGAAACTTACAAGGATGACAAGAACCTCAAGAAAGGGAAAAAAATCAGTAAGGAGCTCATTGAAGCCATCCAAGACTCAAGATTCCACATCATTGTTTTCTCCAAGAACTACGCATCTTCATCTTGGTGCTTGGACGAACTTGTCATGATTATCGAGTGCCAAACGAGGCAGACTGAGCAGACTCTTTACCCTATCTTCTATGACGTGGAACCCACTGAAGTCCGTAAACAAAGTGGGGCATTTGGAGAAGCCTTTGCCAAATGTAAGAAAGAAGAGTACTAAGGTAAATGGAGAAAGGCTCTAGAAGATGCAACATCTTTCAGTGGGTGGGACTTGAGGACCACTGCAGATGGGTAATTCTTTCATTTTGTTTCTTTTCGTGTTTTATTATCAAAATTTCACTCAAACTTGAGTACTCTTCCTGAAAGATCAAACTGAAATATGCTTATATATGTTACTCCTTCATAGCTTCTTATATGTTTGTATTTTGTAGATATACAAGTAATTATTCATGTTGGAGTATGAGAAAGCTAATTGATTCTTCTTTAACATACAGGCATGAAGTTGAATTTATCAAACGAGTTGTTAAGGATATCTCATCGAAGTTACCTGTCGTCAGTGCCGATGGAAATTTAATAGGCATGAGAACTCGGATAAATGGCGTGGTTTCATCTTTAAACGCTTATCCTAATGAGTTTTGCATGATAGGAATAGGGGGGATGGGAGGTAGTGGGAAGACAACTTTGGCCAGAGCCATTTTTGATCAAATATGCAACGAGTTCGAAGGCATCAGCTTTGTTGAGAATGTCCGGGAAGTTTCAAAACCCAATTTCTCCGGTCTTAAGAAGTTGCAAAAGCAAGTCCTTAGAGATGTGTTAAATACGCAAGACATCACTGTAACAGGTGTTCTTGATGGGAAAATGATGATGAAAAAGAAGATGCCTGGCAGAAAGGTTCTTGTTGTTCTTGATGATGTGGATCATATAGACCAGCTTAAGGCTTTAGCCGGTGAACCTAATTGGTTTAAGCCGGGAAGTAAAATCATCATTACAACAAGAGACAAGCAAGTACTCCTAGCACACAAAGTGAACTCGATTCATGATGTCAGTCTGTTAACGGACGATGAAGCAATTTGCCTCTTGAGCAGGTGTGCATTTGGGACAGAGAGTCCAATTCCAGGGTATGAAGAGCTATCGAAAAAAGTTGTACATTATGCTGCTGGTCTCCCCTTAACGATCACAGTTTTGGGTTCATTTCTCTCTAATTCAGATGAACATGTATGGATAGATACCCTAGAAAGACTGGAAAAAATTCCATTGGAGGAAACTCTACAAAAGCTGGAGTTAAGCTATATGGGTCTAGATACCGATTGCCAGAAAATGTTCCTGGATGTTGCATGCATTTTGAAAGGTTGGGGGAAAGTCAAAGCAATCAGAGTGCTTGAAAGCCGTGGATTTCATGCTATACATGGTCTGAGTGTTCTTGAGAAAAAATCTCTTGTAACTACTAGAGATGGCCGCTTGGATATGCATGACCATATACAAGAAATGGGGAGGTACATTGTTCGTCGTTCGCACCCTGATGAGCCTAACAAACATAGTCGATTATGGATTGAGAAGGAAATTAAAGATATATTGACTAATAATCAGGTAAGGATAAAGTTTATTTGCAAGGCTGAGAAAACTAAAACATTTTCATTTGTCAAGACCCAAGTTAATTTCATGGTCACTTGTTTTGGATTACAGGGTACTGAAGCAACAAAATGTATAAACCTGTCCACTTCATCAAATATCAATCAAGAAGCTGTTATGAAAGGTCTTGAAAAGATGGAGAACCTTAGACTTCTTTTTCTGTACATTGAAGGTTGTATTAGTAATTGGAAACTTGATGAAGTTCCCCAATACTTTCCAAATTCCTTGCAATATCTGAAATGGTCCTTTTACCCTTTTTGTTCCTTACCCAAAACATTTCAAGCAAGACATCTTGTTGGTCTTGATATGAGTTATAGCAGAATGGAGCAACTTTGGGAAGGGGGAGAAAGAAAGGTAAGAGTAATGGTTGAATTATTATTTTGCATTATTCATTATGACACTACACATCTAATGGTTTGTTATTACACCAATATTCATCTTTTCTTTTTCTTATGATAGGTTCTTCACAAGCTCCGGTTCCTTGATCTTAGTTATTCAAAGTTGCGGTCCTTTGTCCTTGGTCTAGCTCCAAATCTTGAGATATTAGATCTTGAAAATTGTAATGATTTGGTAGAACTTCACATGCTTGTTGGATGTCCAAAACTCAAATCCCTCAACCTCTATTATTCAAAGTTGAGTAACCTTGACTGTAGGTTGGTTCCGAATATCGAGACATTGAATCTCGAGGGATGCTGGGAGTTGGTAAAACTTGATATGCCATGTGAATGTCCGCAACTCAAATCCCTCAACCTGAGTAGTTCAAAGTTGAGGTCCCTTAACCTCGGGCTGATTCCGAATATCGAGACATTGAATCTTGAATATAGTGAAGGTTTGGTAAAACTTGACATGCCCCGCGAATGTCCATAACTCAAATCCCTCAACTTGAGTTGTCCAAATTTGAGGTACTTTAACCGTGGGCCGAGTCTAGATATCGAGACATTGAAACGTGAAGAATGTGATTATATGGTAGAACTTGACATGTTCCTTGAATGTCCACAACTCGAATCCTTGACCTCTCAATTTCAATGTTGAGGACCCTTCACCTTGGGCCGACTCCGAATCTCAAGACATTGAAGCTTCAACGATGTTATAATTTGGTGGAACTTCACATGCATGATGAACTTTGCAAACTAAAAACTATCAGCCTTAGATGTCCACAGTTGAGGACCTTTGACTTAGGGCTCACTCAAAATCTTGAGGCTTTGACTCTTGAAGGAAATGATGATTTGGTAAAACTTTTCGTTCCTGTCAGATGCCCACAACTCAAATACCTTGAACTCATTGAATCAAAGTTGAGTACCCTTGAGCTGACCCTTAATCTCAAGACGTTGATTCTTAAAGATTGTGATTTGGTAGAACTTCACATCCCTGATGGAGATGTAAAGCTCGAATCTGTAGACATCAAAAGATGTTCAAAGTTGAAGACCCTTGAGCTGACCCTTAATCTCAAGACGTTGATTCTTGAAGATTGTGATTTGGTAGAACTTCACATCCCTGATGGAGATGTAAAGCTCGAATCTGTAGACATCAAAAGATGTTCAAAGTTGAAGACCCTTGACCTTGGGCGAACTCCAAATCTTGAGAGTTTATGTCTTGAAGAATGTTCTAGTTTGGTAAAACTTCATGCTCCCGTTGGAGGTGTAAAAATGCTTATCAACTTGAAAGGACATCTGACTAAGGAGTCGGTAGATATGACTACGGAGTCGGTAGATATATGCCCATTGCACCTGGATAGAAGATTTCCCAAGTTTCAGTTTGAATGTTCATATAAGGAAGATCTACCCTCATCCATTGGAAATATGGAGAAGCTTATTTCAGAAGGTTTCTTTTGTCCTTGCACAGACCTTGAGAGATTTGTTGGAAGAATTTGTGGTTTACAAAATTTAACAAAGCTTACACTCGAAGGCAACATTTCAGAGTTGCCCAAGGACCTTGACCGGTTAAAATGTCTAGAGGAGCTAACTTTGAAGTACACAAAGATTAAACATCTTCCAGATAGCATTTGTATGTTGAAACGTCTGAAATCTCTCAGACTTTATTGTTGTAAGCTTCTTGAGAAGTTACCTGAGGATCTTGGTCGATTAGAATGTTTAGAGACGCTAGATCTACAATCGTGTATAGTTTTACGAGATATTCCAAATAGTATATGTAGGATGAAAAGTCTAAGGTATTTCATTCTCTTCTACTGTAAGAGGGTTGAGGAATTGCCTGAGGAACTTGGATGTTTGGAATGTTTATTAATCTTAAATATAGCAGGTACATGCATAAATAATCTTCCGCATAAATAATTAAAAACATGCATAATATAGCAGGAACTCTGTTCTCTGGATCACTTGAAGGTCATACTCTAATTATGTATTTTTAATTTCTTATAAAATGTTATATTCTCATAACATGTTTTTTGGTTTTGTTGTTAATTTGTTTTTGTGTTCTTAGGCTCTGCATTTCGGTATTTGACTGAACCAAAGGATGACGCCCTCTTCACATACCATAATGAACTCGATGTTTGATCTCCGACCTCGATGGTTTGGTTCGGCTCGATCAATTTTTCTCCTCTCCAAAATCATTCGTAAAATGTTGGATGCATAATTGTGTATTTGTGTTCTTTCTCTTCGGGACTTCAATCTCAACATCACTGCTGTTGTACGTCTCATGGGTCGATTTCAGATACAGTGCTGCCATTGTTCCTAAATGAATAAAAGAAACCAAGCTATTTTGAACCGTTGCGAGTCTGGGTGTCAGCGAAAAGTTGCTACCATCATCTGTTATATTGGTGGTGGTTGGTGTTCGGAAACCTCAGATGATGATACGTTTTGTTACATATATTCGTGAATAATAGAAACACACACAACAGGAGTCTCCTCTACCATAAGATCAGGTGAAAACCTCTCAAAATACAACATACTAAGCATATAGTACAAATTATTTCTAAAATCTCTTGATTACAATTTATTAAGCATGATATACAAATTATTATTGCATAAACTCTTACAAATGTTCCTTTATGTTCTCGAGGGTTTCAGGTTCTATTCCCAACTCTCAAGGTCGCGATTTAGCTTATTAACAGGTAATGCTTGCAAATTAGCAAAACTTTTCATGTGTTT
This sequence comes from Arctium minus, assembly GCA_954870635.1. NCBI lineage: Eukaryota > Viridiplantae > Streptophyta > Magnoliopsida > Asterales > Asteraceae > Arctium > Arctium minus. The sequence continues at coordinate 98,119,404 of OX941087.1, forward strand.
TTTGGTTGTGAGAAAGTTCGAGATTACCTGCAAACTGAGTGAAGGTCTAAAATGAGATACACTTTTATCTTGGAATATCAAATTGGTTACTTTTTTTTTCTTACAAAATAATTATGAAATGTTCAATTTTGGACTAATAAGAAACAAGTTTGCTTTCGAGAAGCCTAAACAAACACTTTTTGCTGAACAGTCTTTCGTATCATTGGTTACTTCTTTTTGTTTCTTAACAAATTAATATGAAATGTTTAGCTGCACGTTTTATGGCGAATCAACGAGGCATGGGTTTGCAGCTTAGCCAAGATGCATCTGCAACAGTAAGTAGCTCACAAGAAACTCAGTTGTTAAACTTTTTCTATATATTAAGATCATTTTGCATCTTTTGTTGTGTTATATGTATAAGGGTGCATCACAGCGGTTAAAAACACAGAAAGAAAAGTAAGTAGCTAATCAAGGGAATCTGTTATTCAACCTTATTTTCTCTTCTCGGCACAAATGGATCTTACTGCAAAGCGTTACATTTTGCTAAACAGGGGATATGGACATGACAAGGGGGCTGAAACTGAGGTGTGCGTAACTCTTTTGTCCTATCTACTTCTCTAGTTTCTAGGAATACTTGAATTAGAATGCGTCTAAAAAGATAGACTTATGTGACGTGTTTTCATATTCTCGACATGAAGTGGACTTATGAAGCTATCATTTCAAGAATGGACTTGGGAAATGCAAGATTACAATGGTGCAGTTGAATACTATTCAAAGGTACTTTTTTTATGGCACTAAATAATTGAAACTTAAATGCATATCTTTATGGCACTAAATAATTGAGTTCTAGGAAGAAACATAGGTTCACCATGACTTAAACTTGCAAATATTTCGCTTGATTTGGGTCTATGAAATGCATTGAACGTTGCATATTGTTGCTCACGTCTTCTATTAAGTTATTTTTTATGTTATTTACAATTGCCAGGCGAATCTTCCATGGGGAGATGGAGAATACTCATTGTCCAACACTCTGGAGTTCCGTTGCATCCCAACACTCTGATTTTTCCCGAGGATTATATACAATAGATATCAAAATGCCTTTATGCTTGCAGAATGCATCGGCTGCGAACAGCGGAGCCACATAATCCTTGAGGCAAATGCAGGATGTTCATTAAAACTAGATCTCTTCAGTTCCTGTCATTAACAAATGGCCCTTGGATCTTTCAGCTTGTAACAGATATGTTGATATTATTATGCTTGCTCCAAGTAAATCATATCCTGCTCTATGAGGAATTACATTGATTTTCCGTTATCAACATAGAATAAACTTTTACATCTTGCTGCATCGATCGTGTGGGTATACAACTTGTATTGAAGAATACAAGTAATTAACTAGAGTTGTTCTATGTTCATAGTGTGCTAGTCTTTGGTCTTTTACATGTCTAATCACACTGTCGGGGGTCTTAATGGAAACAACTGCTTTACTGCGTATATCTCACCCTCTCCAAACCCTACTTTCTAGTGGGATTTATTGGGTCCATTTCGTTTGGTTTGAAAATATGGCTTCAGTGATATCATCCACAACATTGAATGGTTCATTGACTAGATAAATATCGCATCTTGGTACAGAGCAAGCACATGCAATCTGAATTCTCTGTTTCTGGCCTCTGCTCAAATTGATTCCCCTATCATGTAACTGTTTGAGCACCAAACGAGAGAATTTCATTGTCTTTCTTCAACGCACATGCTTCAAGTACCATATTGTACCTTTCTCTGTCCATCTCCTTACGAAACAAGATATTCTCTTTCAATTTTTACACTTTGTATCCATGGTGTTTGACCAACATAAACCTTTGGCTTGTTTTTTTGTTCCGTTGGTGTGTATGGAGTATGTATAATTTTGGTGAGGTTTGGTTTAGGGGTGGGTTTTCCACCAGATTTGATACAACAGGGGCTGATTTGTTGTTTTCTTGATGTCGATTTGCTGTTACGGAAGCTGTTGGTGTAATCATTTGCCTCAATTAGGCTATTAGCTTCTGCTGCATCATTCTTACAAACCCAACTATTTTTTTGCTTGTGAAAACTGGGGTTGCTCTTTTATACCTTTTTTTACTAGAAACTGATACATTTTAACTACAAGATTACAATACAATTATAGTGACATGGTCAGCATTTTGTGGATTAATCCTACATCTTTTTTATGTTTCTTTATATCTCAAACAATGATTGGATTATTTTGACTCCCATTGGTTTGCAAGGTCGGTCGCGAATAGAACTAAGCAGCTATATTATATTCTGTTAAGCGGTTTCTATTTCCTTAGCCAACATCATTGGGGATGTTAGGAATTAGCAGCTTTCGAAGATAAGGTCACCAGGTTGATTAGAAACAGTCCCTTAGTTGCATACTCATACATTTAATAGTGACGTTTTTAATTTCATAAAGCATTTTGTCAACGAAGATCATGATGCAGCAAAAGTGAAGAGGAATGTCATAAGGTCAAAGAACATGATCTCAAGGCTTTGGTTAAGACCCTGGGGGGTGTGGTGGAATATCCCATCTGCCCAGGGTTCGAATCCAGGCGTACGCAACATTGTGGCCACTGGGGTTTAACCAGGGTTGACGTCTTACGGTCATAATGTTGGCGAATTGGTTGTTCGGCCATGGGCTTTAAGCCACGGGTGGACCCAACGATGTTTTGGAGAGCAGTCCAAGATACTCGATATATGGAAAGATACTCGATATATGGAAGTCTCATAATATATGGATACTCGATATATGGAAGTCTCATGATATATGGATACTCGATATATGGAAGTCTCATGATATATGGAATGTTTCCTTATTCTGTGTTTAGGTGATAGAATAGGAATCATGTTTTCTTTTCATATATATATGTGTAACCTGTTATGGGTCTACATAGCAACACAATTGTTAGGGTGTGTTTGGTACAGAGAGTTGAAGACAGAGAAATGGAAATGATTTCCATTTCTCTTGTTTGGTAACACAGAGAAAAGAAAAATGAGAAATAAACCAATTCTCTTTCCCTACTTTTATTTCTCCACAAAGTGAAGAGAAATGGTGAGATTTCAAAATCAGGGAATTGATGAGAGTTGTTCCAAAGTAAAAAAACACATCGGTCTCTCTCCCTCTCGGCGCTCTCTCTCTCCCTCACGTCGTCGCTCTCTCTCTCCCTCTCCCTCTCCCTCTCCCTCTCCCTCTCGGCGCTCTCCCTCTCCACCGGCGCTCTCCCTCCTGGTGCTCTCCCTCTCCACCGGCTCTCTCTCTCTCTCTCACGTCGCTCTCCCTGTCGGCGCTCTCTCCCGGCGCGATCCCTCTCCACTGGCGCTCTCCCTCCCGACGCGATCCCTCTCCACCGGCTCTCTCTCTCTCTCTCTCACGTTGCTCTCCCTGTCGACGCTCTCTCTCAGGTCGCGATTTCTGTATTTCTGTATTTTTGTATCTGGTTAGGTTTGGATAAGGGATCTGTATTTCTGTATGTTGGGTTGGAAATCAAAAATGTATCTGTATGTTGGGTTGGAAATCAAAATGTATCTGTATTTCTGCAGTTAATTTCATGATTTCTTGTTTCTGTATAGGGTTTGGTCAAAAATTATATATGATGATAATGTCAGTGAATTTGTTTCTGTTGGGTTGGAAATCCCCCCATCATTGATGATTTGTTTCTGTTAGACTTTGCAAAAATTGTTGAATTCTCTGTTACATTTCTCTGTGCTCCCAAACAAGAGAAACGATTTCCTGTTACATTTCTCTGCTGAATTCTCTGTGCTACCAAACAGGAGAGTCAATTCCTATTCTCCAGACCAATTCTCTTTCTCTGCAATTCCATTCTCTGCAATCATTTCTCTACAATTCCATTCTCTGTACCAAACGCACCCTTAGAGTTTTGTGAAACCGAATTTCTCTAATATTAATCAAAGCGTAGTGTTTGATTATTCGTATTACTGTTTATCGCTTCAATTGGTATCAGAGCGGTGAAGAAGATCCGGTGATCGACGTTGTACCTACGATCAAGGGGTTCGACAAACCAAAATCATCTTCGGACTCTAACCTGCGAATTCTGGTTGAGTCATGTTCCTGATCAAATCGATCAATCTGGTCGTAGTTCACTTTCGGTTCACGACAGCGAGTTGGAAACAGTCCGTAGGGCTGTTGATTGTCTCTCTATTTATTGAACATTAGTAGGTTGGAAACGGGAAACTGTTGATTGGCCTACGCGAGTTCAACACGAACCGAAACCAGAAAACCCAGCCGTAATATAAGGGCTGGATAAATCACAGTTTCAAACCTATACACGAGCCAAGCGAAAGTCTCAGATGACGGGAGGTTCAAACGCGCAACCGACAGCGAAGGAATCAAATTCGTTGATGTTCCAATTCCCAATATTAACGTCAACAAACTATACTATATGGAGGATGCGTATGGAGGTACTCCTTGGTATTCACGGTGTCTGGGGGGTGGTCGATCCAGGCTCAGATGATGCCAAGAAAAACAATATCGTGAAAGGGCTCTTATTCCAGTCCATACCGGAGGATGTAATTCTACAAATCGGAAATCTGAAGACTGCGAAGGAGATGTGGGATGCAATTAAGACACGTAATCTGGGGGCCGATCGCGTGAAGGAGGCGAGACTCCAGATCTTAATTGTTGAATTCGAAAGCATGAAGATGACAGAGAACGGTACCATAGACGATTATGCAGCAAGGCTGTCGGGTATTGCTTCGAAATCGGCCACGCTTGGAGAGGTCATGTCAGAACACAAGCTGGTAAAGAAATTTCTCACAAGTCTTCCCAGGCGATTTGTCCATATCGTGGCGGCTCTCGAACAAGTTTTAGATCTTAAAACAATTGGGTTTGAAGATGTGGTTGGTAGATTGAAAGCTTATGAAGAAAGGATCAAAGAAGAAGATAAAGCAAACGAGACTCAAGGAAAATTGCTTTATTCTAGGGCTGAGTATTCCAACAGAAATCATGACTCAAACAAGGGAAGAGGACGTGGCTCGTACTCTCGAGGTCGTGGTCGTGGTCAAGGTCGTGGTCGGGGTAACACCCAAAACCATGGTCAACGTGACTCCTCGGAAAACCGTGAAGATCAAAAGCAAAAGGGAAAACAACATGAGCAACGTGACCTCTCGAATATCAAGTGTTACCGGTGTGACAGGTACGGACACTTTGTTTCGAGATGCCCGGAACGAAACCGAGACCATGAGGCAAATCTTAATGAGACGCAAGAGGGAGATGCGAATCATGAGGAAGGAACGTTTTTTATGATGAACCTTGTTCAAGAAACGATATTCTTAAATGAAGAAAAGTACACCCCTCCGAAGATCGAGTCCAACTCCGAGGAAGACGATGTATGGTACTTGGACAACGGTGCAAGTAATCATATGACCGGTAATTACTCATTTTTCTCTGAATTGAATGAACGTATAACCGGACGGGTGAGATTCGGAGACGGGTCGTGCGTATGCATAAAAGGAAAGGGCTCGATTTTGTTCGAAGGAAAAAACGGAGAACAAAAATTATTGAAAGATATCTATTATATACGGTCTCTTCGAAGTAATGTGATTAGCCTCGGACAAGCTACAATGTCCGGTTGTGATATTCGTCTTCAAGGTGACTTTTTAACCATGCGAGATAAAGGTGGAAGACAACTTATGAAAGTCCCGCGAAGTGCAAATCGTCTCTATAAGACCCGACTAAAAGTTGGGAAACCATACTGTTTGCAAGCCAACATCAATGAAGAGTCATGGTTATGGCACGCTCGACTTGGCCATATCGGTTTTGGTGCAGCGAATTTGATGCACAAGCTAGCTAAAGGGGTACCTGTAATTAAGCATCAACATCAGCTTTGCGAGTCTTGCATGGTTGGAAAACAAACGAAGAGCTCGTTTCCGAAGAAAGCAACATACAGAGCAACAAATATTCTTGAGATGGTTCATGGGGATATTTGCGGACCGGTGGATCCCCCCACTCAAGCGGGTAATATTTATATTTTGGTTCTTATCGACGATTTCTCAAGATACATGTGGTCTTTTCTCTTGAGGTACAAAAGTGACGCGTTTAGTGTTATTAAAAGATTCAAGACGGCGATTGAAAAGCGCACAGGTAAAGAGATTAAAACATTCCATACGGATAGAGGTGGTGAATTTACGTCACATGACTTTAACCGTTTTTGTGACCAAGAAGGTATAGCACGAATGTTGACGGCTCCTTATACACCTCAACAAAACGGTACAGTCGAACGGAGAAACCGAACTCTACTCGAGATGACTCGGTGCATCATGAAAGCAAGAGGTGTACCGAATTACTTTTGGGGTGAAGCGGTTTGACATGCAACCTTTATTATAAACCGAACCCCTATGCGATCATTGGTAGGAGTTACGCCATACGAAAAATTTTATGGTGACAAACCGGACCTTGATGACCTAAGAGTATTTGGGTGTGTTGCCTATGAAAGAAGAGTATCAATGCACTTGAAGAAACTCGATGATAGGTCTAAACCGTTGGTGTATCTCGGCAAGGAACCCGGTTCAGGAGGTTTTCGTCTTTTCGATCCGCGTGAAAATAAAATCATCATAAGTGCCCATGTTATTTGTGATGAAAAGAAAGGTTGGAAGTGGAGAAACATGCCCGAAAATTCAAACCTGGGTGAAAGGGAACAGGCAACTTCACGGTTATATGGGGCAACACACACGCAGCCGAAACTAATCAACCGTACAACGATGAAACAGGATCGGTACTCGCTGGGCAAAATCAGCCCATAAACAGCCCAACTCATGCGACCAACAGCTCAAGTCAGCCTGCAAACAGCCCATCTCACTCGATCAGCAGTCCAGATCACGAAAACAGCCCCGAACAAGAAGAATCTGACTCTGACAGCAATGTTATGCTTGCCCCGGTACGTCGCTCAACTCGTACTACTATGCTGCCACAAAGACTGAATGATTACGAGTTGAATGTTAATGAACTCTTCTTAACACTTGACGAAGAGATTTGTTGGTCCCGAAGGTGCTAAACAAGTTTGTAGAAGGGGGGGGGGGTTGAATACAAACACAGAATTTAAAGTTTAATAAATTGTTTATTGATAAATCAAAATACAATTTACAAGTTTGTTGCGGAATAAGATTAAGACAGACTCAATCTAAACAAACTTAAGAAACACTAAGATAATTGCACAAGAAATTCAGAGAATGGGGGATTAAGAGATATAGAAAACAAGGGTTTCTATATTGAGTTCAAGGATGAAGCACACCTTCAGATGAAGGGGTGATCTTCCTATTTATACCCTATGCATTAAATGCATGGCAGGGTACTTTACACGTGGCGTTCACATATTGGCTTTGGGAGTCTGACTTTTGGGAGACATGCTTTCGGCCGGGTCATGAACAGTGTAGTTGACAGAGTTGTTGTACGAATGGTTACAGAGACTTGTCCGTTCTGACACATCGTACTAGGTTGTGCAAGGATAGACAAAAGGAAACTTGAGGCATAAGCTTTGTGATCGATTGATCGCTGAGTATCTCTACTTTCAGAGATAAAGAGGTTCAGCTATCGCTGAAGCTTTTCCTCATGTTCCTTCGCGTATAAGTAGAGTTGTCTTTGCTTCACTGATATCCGCATCAGGTCACTAGTAGACTTCTCTTTTTCAGCAGCTTCATCTTCGATTCAGCTATGAACATATGTTGACGCGAGACTTGTCTTCAGGGATTACGTTGTCTGTTTACTTCAGAACTATCAGTGATAACAGAACAGACTCAGTCTAATCACTGATAGTGAAACACTAATACATAGAAATGTTTATAAGAAAGACTATCAGCGATAATTGAACAGACTCAGTCTGATCGCTGATGGTGAAACACTAATACATATTAAAACGTAATTTTCACTAAGTATAGAAGAGGGTCGTTATCAAATCACTGAGAGAGTTTGGATCAACAATCTCCCCCTATTTGATAATGACAAAGTAACTGAAGAAAATTACTTTATAATTCAAAATGATGGAATAATCAGGACTCGTAACATACATGTCCCAATTACTATTTTGAGGGATCTTTTACAGCACTGATGGAGTTAAGTACTTCACTGAAATTTTTCATTAATCCAAGAAAAGAATTACAAGGAATGAAAATTACAAGTACAAGTGATGTACTAACTACTGTAAGTTAAACTAATAGATTACAAGTAAGAAAACTAATCTATCAGCTATCTAAAGAAGACTTAGGAGGATTGATCATATACTCAGGTATTTCTTCTCCTTTCTGTCTTCGTTCCAAGGATTCTTGGCTGATAATTTCTTTGATTTTCTCAGCAGCAGGGAAGAAGTCACACCATAAGCATAAGAGATCCTTGAGATGATTCAGAGGACAGATAGGAATCTCAGAGACTCTTTGAAATCTGAGTTCCTCTTCATCATCTCTGAAGAATATTCCATAAGGATTGTCAATTACTTGACCAGCTTGGAAAGGACCACCAGGAGGCAGAGATAAGTCCAGAACTGAAAGATCGGGAGAAGGACCAAACAGTGCATCTCTTGAAAATTTGATAGAAGTTTCATTCCTGATGATGGCGACGTCTTCAGAGGAGGAGGACCCAATTCTTCTCTTGAGTTTCTTATGTGTGGGAGGGATAGGAGATGGCAGATTCAGTACAGAAGTGACTCTGTTGATGAGAGTTTCAAGAATTCCTTCAACGTAGCCTCTGTATGTAGATTTCGATTTCTTCAGCGCATCCCAGAATTCTATCCACTCTGTAAACCCGAAGCCTTCAAGTTTGGAAACGTACATAGCTTTTTGAGTTCCATCCTCTCTGGTAATCTCCATGGTCACTGAGAGTTGATCCTTCTTCTTGCGACCAGAGATAGTCACGGCTGTTATTGGAAGAAGATCAGAGCGATAATCCATCTTCTGTTTACACCATTCGATAGATTTATCGTTGATCTCTTGTTCTTTGGAGCGTTCCTCTTCAATTTCTTTCAGCAGTGCAGCTTGAACTTCCACAGGCTTTCTTTTCAGCTTTCTGTCCTTGACTTGAGAAGATTGAATCTTTAAAGCGAGTTTGGCATCTCCTCTGCATTCAGCGAACAGTTTCTCAGCTTTGGCAGATTCTTCTCGTTCAGCTTCAGTGAGAAAGTCGAGCTCTGAGAAGGATGTTTGAAGAGGAATTTTCAGTCGTTGACTTTCTAGTTGAGTGATCATTTCAACTCTTTTCTTCACCACTTTATCTGACCAATGAGATGGTCGAGAGGGCCTTCCTGGATGGACCAGGGAATCTTCTTCTTCTTCTTCATCAATCTCAGCGATAGAGATTGGGATTATGTCTTCAACGATAGTAGCTGGAATTATTTGTAGTTCAGATCCCTTAAGCAGGGGAGAGAACTATCTGGTCAGAAAATGAAAAAGAAGTTAGATTATTTTTAAGGAAAGAAGAGAGATAAAGGCTAGAAAGAAACAGGGGTTGGATTTTTATAGAAAGATAAGGGAACAAGAGTAAGGCATACCTGAGAAGGATTCTCCTCAGGTAGTGAGATCATCTTCAGGGTTCCCTCAGCAGATACACCTTTGCTTTGGGAAGGGGTTCCTGAAGATGTTCCTTGTCTCCCCCCTGCTTGGATAACTTCTTTCGAAACTATCGCTAATGATGTGGCGGCTGAAGAACACTAGAGAGATGGATCTTCTTCATCGTCATCATCATCATCTAGATGAGAATCATCCGCTTGATCTTCAAGATCAAGGTCTTCATCATCGTCTTCATCCTCCTCTTCATCATCGACTATTTCAGCGATGGTAGGAGGGGCTTTATCAGCAGCTATCTCCCCCTCAACCTGAGAGGGAGTTTTCTTCAGTGGTTCAGCAATGACTTCAGCCTCCGTGTTTTCTTCAGTTGTCTTCTCCCCCTCTTTGTCATTATCAACAAGGGAGAGATCTTTGATAGGAGATGAAGTTGTTGCGGTAGCCAACTTCTGGACTTCAGCCTCCAGTCCTTTGAGACGTCCTTCAAGTACAGGGATGTCGGACGTAGCCTGATGAATGAATTCCACAGCGATGGTCAGAGCGGAACGATCATCTTCGGTAAATGATGGAGCAGGAACTGGAGTTGGTTCATTCAGTTTTATCAAGGACTTGCTGAAGAGTAGCAGTGCATGAGTCGATCTTTGCAGACAGATCATCATACTGCTGGTTGGACTCTTCCCTGACTTTGACAATTGCTTTCTGAAGAGTAGCAATTGGAGAAAGATCAGCTTTGGAGGCGCAGGTGGCAGTCAGCGTCTTCAGCGCATCACCAGTTGTTTGAACAGCGCTGGTGGTGTTGTTGAGAGAAGCAGAAAGAGAATCCACCTTTGTACTCAAACTGTTGACATTGGTGTCAAGGGTTGCCAGACTAGGACCTGAAATATAAGTTAGTTGTTGAGAAACAGGCTTATATGGAGAGGTGGGAGTAGTGTATAAGGTTATAGGATTACCTGAATTATCAAACATTTTGTAGAATTGCATAGATTTCTCAAACGAATGATGTTCAGGTCCTATGGGTCCAAACTGAGGAGTAGGGATAGAAGGAGGGTTAGAGACCAAAGAAATAGAAGGACTAGAGATGGGGATAAAAGATGTAGGGATAGGGGTAGTTACCTCAGGTTGTGTCACTTTTGTTGTGACAGCGACCGAGATCGCTGGCACGGTTGAAGTGGTTGGAGCTGAGGATGTGGAGGAGAGACCCACGAAAGCATCTAAGGAAGTTTGTAGAGAAACATCCTTAGGTATAGAGCTAGAAGTAGCTTTCTCCTTGGTCACCTTGGCCTTCTTCGAAGGACCAAGGGAGCCAGTTGATGGTCGTTTGGAAGGGGTAGCGGCAGGGATAGCAGAAGAAGGAACCTCCTGTGTGGCCGCTTAAGACGAAGAATATAGGAGAGAGAGACGAGAACGAAGTTCAGAGATACTTACCTCGTTGGGGAGCGTCTTGACCTCCAGTGATCGTTGACCCACTTTCGGAAAAGATGCATCCGAGTTGGTGGGGTAAGTGGTAGGGTAGAGAAACTTCAGGTACGCGCAGATGAAGCGTACGTAGGGAACTTTGGGATCCCTCTCGGTCTTCTCTATCTTTGACTTCAGGTCGTCAAAGATAGTTGTTGCGTAGTCGAAGTTGCGTCCAATGATCACTGAGTAAGCCATCTGGACCTGAACCTTGCTGGCTTGGTCCAGTGACCCACTCTTTCCACTCATACACTGAATGATGTGTGAGAAGAAGTAGTTGAGCTGGGAAGGCATCAGTGCCTTCTTCACAAGAGTCAGCTTCTTGTTTGGAATTGTAGTCCTTGGTTTGGGTTCCCAAGCGTATTCCATGGCATCCAAGAATTGGATGAGTTCAGTGTCAGCTGGTAATGAGTCATATCCATTCCTGGGCTTGTCAGGGAATCGAAGAGCTTTCCTTAGTCCCATAGCAGTCATCATTCCTGAGCCCAGTTCACTGCTGAAGGAGATGGCAGGAACCTGTTCACCCTTTTTGTTGGTGAGAGAGGTTTCTTCAGCGGTGAACCAAAATTGCTGAAGTAGAGCTTTTGACGGTGTGGGATCCACAGTGATAGCGTACGCAATGCAGGATTGCTTCAGAAATTGTGCAGCTTCCTTCAGATGAGGATACTTGACACCATCAAAGTCAAGGCGAGCAAGATGGTTGTTTTTGGGAAGCTCAGAATCAGTGATGGCGAACTTGACGTTCTTGGAGGCGACAAGTGCAGATTGAGACATTCTGAGAGTAAACAGAGAGATGAATAGAAGAAAGGTTTTAGTCTAAAAAATAGAGAAGATTTGTCCAGTTTCTATTTTGGGAAAGAAACATAGAGAAATCAACAATTTTGAAGATTAAAAAGGTGTTCTTAATATAGGATACAAGAACAAGAAGAAAAACCAAAGATTTTGAATGAAGAACAATCAAAAATAACATGGTTTTTAAAGAATAAAATCAAAAATGAAAGTGATTTTATGTGATAAGAATCTTATAAACCCATAAATGGGGGTTTATGTGAAAAGATTTAAGATTAGAATAAGAAAAAAAATCAAGAATAACCTGTTGATCTTGAAGAGGATGATGCAGAAAGCTTGAGAATGCTAGAATGCTTGAGAGAGAATTCTTGCTTAGAAAGTCTTTCCAGAAAGCGTAAATTGATAGAATGGAAAAACATTCCTTTTATATGTGAGAAAGAGGAGAGAGAGTGTGAGAGAGGCGGGAAAACAAATGCACATCATGACATGGACACGTCCCATGAAGTTGATTGGATAGAAGAGCAACAGACGAACGTATCAGAAAAAGGCATGTCGTTGATTGTCGGTTCAAATGACGTCATAGTTAAGAAAGAGACTGTTCATTTGTCCGTTTTGAATTTATCACTGAAGAAAAAATCAACAATAGAATTTTCTTTTTGAAAGTATCCCTGATGAAAAGATAGGGATAGATTTTCTTTTAAAAGAATCACTGAATATAAATATCAGTGATAAATTTAATTTCAAAAGGCTTTTAATCATTTGAAGAAAGATTCAGTGATTAAGATTTATATTTAAAAAATATCTCAACTGAATGAAGATTCAGTTGTAGGGTTTGAGAAAACATACCTGAGAGTCAGAATATTTATCAGAGAGAATGATGAAAGGGGAACTTTTGATTACTGACGCAATACATGAACGCTGAAGATTTATTCTTCAAGGTTCAGCATTCCAAGCTCACTGATGAGAAAGTTGAACCTTGTCTCATCAAGAGGTTTGGTGAATATATCAGCAAGCTGAAAGTCAGTAGGGATAAAGTGAAGTTCAATATCACCATTCATCACATGATCTCTGATAAAGTGATATCTGATCTCTATGTGTTTTGTCTTTGAATGTAGCACTGGATTATTTGCTATAGCGATAGCACTAGTGCTGTCGCAATAGATAGGAATCTTTGATAACTGAAGGTCATAATCTAATAGTTGATTTTTCATCCATAAGATTTGAGAACAACAGCTTCCAGCGGCTACGTATTCAGCTTCAGCTGTGGAAGTGGACACAGAATTTTGCTTCTTGCTTGTCCAACTTACCAGCTTTCCTCCCAAGAGTTGACATCCACCAGTGGTACTCTTTCTGTCAAGTTTACAACCTGCAAAATCACTATCAGAATAAACAGTTAGATCGAACCCTGAGTCTTTGGGATACCAAAGACCGAGGTTAGGAGTTTCTTTCAGATATCTGAAAATTCGCTTTACAGCGATCAGATGGGATTCCTTGGGTTCAGATTGATAGCGTGCACATAAACAAGTAGAATACATGATGTCAGGTCGGCTTGTTGTGAGATACAGCAGGGAGCCTATCATTCCTCTGTAGGCAGTGACATTAACAGGTTTTCCAGAAGGATCTTTGTTAAGTGTCAGGGGTGGTGCCATAGGAGTTTTCATCGCTGAAGTTTGAGTAAGATCAAACTTCTTCAACATATCTTTAACATATTTACCTTGGCTGATAAAAGTACCTTTGTCAGTTTGTTTAATCTGAAGACCAAGAAAATATGTCAGCTCACCCATCATACTCATTTTATATTCTTTCTTCATTCTTTCAGCGAAGCGAGTACACAAAGATGGGTTAGTAGAACCAAATATTATGTCATCGACATATATTTGTACAAGAATTATATGACCTTTTATCTTTCTGAAAAATAACGTATTATCAATCTTGCCACGTTCAAAATTTTCAGAGATAAGAAAAGATGAGAGAGTGTCATACCAAGCACGAGGGGCTTGTTTTAGACCATAGAGAGCCTTATCCAATTTATAAACATAATTTGGATGCTTAGGGTCATAGAACCCTGGTGGTTGTTCTACATAGACTTCTTCATTCAGCTTTCCATGTAGGAACGCTGATTTTACGTCCATTTGATACACAATGAAGTCTTTATAGACTGCATAAGCTAAGAATAGTCGAATTGCTTCGAGCCTGGCCACAGGGGCAAAGGTTTCATCATAGTCTATGCCTTCCTCTTGTCTGTATCCCTGAGCAACAAGTTGAGCCTTGTTGCGGGTTACAGTTCCATGTTCATCTAACTTGTTTCTAAACACCCATTTGGTGCCTATTACAGTTTTATCAGATGGTCTAGGAATGAGATTCCAAACTTTGTTTTGAGAAAATTCAGTCAGCTCTTCTTGCATAGCGCTGACCCAATTTGGATCTCTAAGGGCATCATCAGTCTTCTTTGGTTCTATTAAAGAGAGAAAGTTTACGAAGAGACAGATATTACCTGAGCTTCGTCGTGTCTGAATACCTGCATCTGGATCACCAAGAATTTGATCTATTGGGTGATCTTTGGTCCATCGCTGAGCAGGAGCATTATTGCTTAACTCAGAGGTTGGATCAACAATTGGAATGTTTACTGATGAGGACGATTGAGGTTCATCAGCGATTAACTGTTGAGTAGATTCACTGGAGAGGTTTTCAGACGAAGGCAGATTTGATGGTAGGAGTGTGTTTAGAGGTTCAGCTGAAACCCATGAGGTGGATTCAGAGGTAGGATGTATAATGTTTGGATCATCATCAGCGGCTGGAGGATCTGAATGTTGATGGTTTGGAAAGAAAGGTTCAGTTTCTCTGTAGTGAGAAAGCATCCAAGCATTTAACTCTTCATTGTCAGCGATTGGTTTGGAGTTCGCTGAGCGAGTTTCATCAAAAGTGACGTGAATTGTTTCTTCTACAGTTTGTCTTCTCTTGTTGAAGACTCTGTAGGCTTTGGAGATGGAGGAATATCCTAGAAATATTCCATCATCAGCTTTTGGGTCGAACTTTCCAAGTTGATCTCTGTTGTTTAAGATAAAGCATTGACAACCAAAGATATGAAGAAAGCTGATAGAGGGCTTCCTTCCAAGAAAAAGTTCATAAGCTGTCTTCCCAAATCGCTTTATTATCAGCGATCTGTTTTGAGTAAAACATGCAGTGTTTACAGCTTCTGCCCAAAATTGAGTAGGAAGATGAGAATCGCTGAGCATTGATCTAGCAGCTTCTATGATCGTTCTGTTTCTTCTTTCAGCGACTCCATTTTGCTGAGGTGTTCTTACTGAAGAGAAGTTGTGAGAAATCCCCTTGTTCTCAAAGAAATTGTTCAGGGAACTATTTTTGAATTCAGTTCCATGATCACTTCTTATTGAACGAACAGTAAGATTGTTCAGCACTTCCATCTTTTTCACAAAAGATATTAGTTCTTCTGGAGTATCACTCTTACAACGAAGAAAGATAACCCAGGTGTAGCGAGAATATTCATCTACAATGACAAGTGTATATTTCTTTCCAGCTATTGATTGGATGTTGACAGGGCCAAACAGATCCATATGCAAGAGCTGAAGAGGACTTGTCACTGAGGAAACTTGTTTTGATTTGAATCTTGCTTTTGTTTGTTTTCCTTTTTCACATGCTGAGCAGAGAGATTCTTTAGCATATGAGTGCTGAGGAAGACCAGAAACCAGTTCCTTAGATGAGAGAGAATTCAGGGTTTTGAAGTTTAGATGAGAGAGCCTTTTATGCCATAGCCAGTTGACATCAGAAGAGGCCTTAGAGAGAAAACATAAGTTTTCAGTGATAGTAGAATCCATATCTATTACATAGACATTTTCTCTTCGATAACCACTGAGAGCGAGTTTTCCTTTCTCATTTACCACTGAACATGCTTTCTTAGAAAAGCGTACTTCATAGTCTTTATCACATAGCTGACTGATGCTTAGAAGATTGTGCTTCAGTCCATCTACATAAGCGACTCTTCGAAAGGTAGTTGTCCCATTGCTGAGGACACCAAACCCTCGGGTATATCCTTTACCATTTCCACCAAAGGTCACAGAGGGACCTTTCTCTTCCTTGTATTCAGTGAGCAGGTCTCTTTGTCCAGAACATCCACTATCAAGATACCAGATGCCTTTTGATCCCTGTACATATAAGGAAGATTAAGCGTTGTTTGGTACCCACTTTTCAATGGGTCCTTCAGAGTTAGTGGATAAGGTAAGTTCAGTAGTATTCACAGCTGATGAAGATTCAGCTTCAGTGGTAATCTTCACTTTGGTTAATTTCTTAACCTTAGTGGTATATTTCACTTTGGTTGATTTTTCAACCTTGGTGACCTTCTCAGCTTTAGAAGCATTTTTCTTCACTTTAGCTATTTTATCAGCTTTAGTGGCAGTTGGACATTTACTTGCAATATGATCAGTAAAACCACAGTGATAACATTTTCTGTATCTGAAAATGGTTTTAGGACCAGAAGTAGAAGGTTTTGCAAGTTTAAGATGAGCAGGGCCAGGTCCAAGAAGACTTTTCTCTTGAGATCTGGGAGGAATTTTCATTTCTTCAGATCTCGAAGGTTTAAGGTCAATCTTCAGCTTTGGAGGACAGAGATCAAAGATTTCTATCACATAGCTAGAGGATTGCTTAGCTGAAGGTTTAGAAGGAACTTTCAGCTTTGCTTTCCTGGTTGCCTTCTGAGGAAGGAGAATGGACTTTCCTTTATCCGTAGACTTAGTGTCTTTGGATTTTTCCTCAGGGATGGGATTTGAAGAAGAACAGGGATAGAATTGATTATAAGAAGTGTCAAAGAAAGAGGTGACAAAAGTTCCAAACTTAAGCGAGGAACTTTCTTCCTTAGGATCGTCCTGAGGTGTCCAAAAACCAAGACCAGTTTTATCACTATCAGGAGTTTGAGCATTTATTATCTCAGAGATCTTTGTTGATGATTTGCACCATTTTTCAACATGAGCCTTTTCTGCTTTTAGAGCAGCGATGGCTTGTTCGCGTTCAATGCTGATGATTTCATTTATAATGACTTGATCTTTCAACTTTTCTTCTAAAAGATTTAGTTCTTTGATCTTTTCATGACATTTCTCTAGCTCTTGAGTTAAATGAACATTTTTATTCTCAGCTTGAGTTTTGTCGTTTAGAGCATTATAAAGATCAATCGTCAGCACATCAACAGCGCGACTCCTCTCAGCTTCAGGCAGAGAGGGATTTGTAGAGATAGATACCTGAGATGATATGTAGCTCATAGAAGGTTCAGATGGTTCTTCCACTTCTTCTTTAATCTCAGCCATGAGGCAAAGATTAGCGACTTCTTCTTCATCAGAAGATGATTCTTCTGATTCAGCCCAGTCATGTTCTTCAGCGATGAGACCTTTACCTTTTCGCTGATAGCTTTTCAGCTTTTGATATTTGTTCTTCAGCTTTTGGTATTTGTCATCACTGGATCTTCTTGAGGTAGAAGGTTTGAAGACCTTTTTCGACCTGCACTCACTAGCAAAATGTCCAATCTTTTCGCAGTTATAGCAAGTGGCAGTAGCCTTATCAACCGGAGTTGATTTTGGCTTTTCAGTAAGAGAGAGAGGTTTACTTCTTCGGAAGTTGCTCTTTCTCGCAAATCTCTTAAAAGAGTTTGTCAAGAGTGCTAAGGACTCATCAAACTCTGAAAGATCAGGGTCTGATAGATCCTCAGATTCAGAATCTAACTCAGTGATAGTGAGAGTAGATCGCTGAGATGGAATTATCTCTGAAGAGACTAAAGCAACATGAGTGCTTTTGGAATCTTTAGAATCTTTTACAAGATTCTTCTTTAGGAGATTTGATTGCTCATAGTTGAGCAATATTCCATATAGAGTGCTTAGAGAGAGGGTATGTAAGTCTTTTGTCAGCTTAAGACATATTGAATAACTATCCCAGCTTTCAGGAAGACATTCCAAGAATTTTGTTAGGACCTCAGAATTAGAATAGGTCCTACCAACAGTTCTTAGGTCAATGATTAGGCAGTTAAACCGCTGATGAACGTCAGAAAGAGATTCATTCTTACCAGCGATAAAACTTTCATACTGTTTTACCAAGTTAATCTTTCGAGTCTCTTGGATTTCAGTGGTGCCCTCATATTGAACACATATGGTTTCCCACATTTCTTTAGAAGTTTTCAGATGCATGATGGAATGGAAAACTTCATCAGGCAGAGCCATTGATATAATGGTTTTTGCCTTTGCATCTATGCCTACCTTCTTTTTATCTTCATCACTCCACTGTCTTATTTCCTTAACGACAAATCGTTCAGGGACAGCTTCAGTGGTGGCAGTAGCGGGAACCGCAGCTATAATTCTAACAGGTTCATAGGGTCCGTTTTCTATATATTCAGGTATAGTAGGATCCGCACATTCAAGAAATAGCATCATTCGATTTTTCCATAGAGAAAAGTTATCTCTGCAAAAATCGAGGAGGTTTAGAAAGTGAACCATTATCATAGTAGTTTGTGTTTGTGTTTAATGCCATTTTAAAATAGCAAGGAAGAGTATACAGCAAGATCTTGTTTATTAGATTTAAACAAATTGCTCTGATACCACTTGTTGGTCCCGAAGGTGCTAAACAAGTTTGTAGAAGGGGGGGGGGGTTGAATACAAACACAGAATTTAAAGTTTAATAAATTGTTTATTGATAAATCAAAATACAATTTACAAGTTTGTTGCGGAATAAGATTAATACAGACTCAATCTAAACAAACTTAAGAAACACTAAGATAATTGCACAAGAAATTCAGAGAATGGGGGATTAAGAGATATAGAAAACAAGGGTTTCTATATTGAGTTCAAGGATGAAGCACACCTTCAGATGAAGGGGTGATCTTCCTATTTATACCCTATGCATTAAATGCATGGCAGGGTACTTTACACGTGGCGTTCACATATTGGCTTTGGGAGTCTGACTTTTGGGAGACATGCTTTCGGCCGGGTCATGAACAGTGTAGTTGACAGAGTTGTTGTACGAATGGTTACAGAGACTTGTCCGTTCTGACACATCGTACTAGGTTGTGCAAGGATAGACAAAAGGAAACTTGAGGCATAAGCTTTGTGATCGATTGATCGCTGAGTATCTCTACTTTCAGAGATAAAGAGGTTCAGCTATCGCTGAAGCTTTTCCTCATGTTCCTTCGCGTATAAGTAGAGTTGTCTTTGCTTCACTGATATCCGCATCAGGTCACTAGTAGACTTCTCTTTTTTCAGCAGCTTCATCTTCGATTCAGCTATGAACATATGTTGACGCGAGACTTGTCTTCAGGGATTACGTTGTCTGTTTACTTCAGAACTATCAGTGATAACAGAACAGACTCAGTCTAATCACTGATAGTGAAACACTAATACATAGAAATGTTTATAAGAAAGACTATCAGCGATAACTGAACAGACTCAGTCTGATCGCTGATGGTGAAACACTAATACATATTAAAACGTAATTTTCACTAAGTATAGAAGAGGGTCGTTATCAAATCACTGAGAGAGTTTGGATCAACAAGATTATTGGTGGTTTTTCCGCCCTCAAGAATGTGGGGAAATCCACGAAAGAGGGTATGTTAGGAACTGCTGCTGCCCCTATACATATGGTGGCTACTGAAGGAAGACATTTTCGAGAGCATGTGGAAAACGAGCATGTTGAAGTCGAACATGTGGCGGGGATTGAACAAGTGGCGGATCCCCTAACGAAGGCCTTAGCGCGAGTAAGGTTCGGAGAAATGAGATCATTACTCGGTGTGTGCGAGTTGCCGTCTCAACCATTCAGGGGGTGATTGTTGGCGAATTGGTTGTTCGGCCATGGGCTTTAAGCCGCGGGTCGACCCAACGATGTTTTGGAGAGCAGTCCAAGATACTCGATATATGGAAATATACTCGATATATGGAAGTCTCATAATATATGGATACTCGATATATGGAAGTCTCATGATATATGGATACTCGATATATGGAAGTCTCATGATATATGGATACTCGATATATGGAAGTCTCATGATATATGGAATGTTTCCTTATTCTGTGTTTAGGTGATAGAATAGGAATCATGTTTTCTTTTCATATATATATGTGTAACCTGTTATGGGTCTACATAGCAACACAATTGTTAGAGTTTTGTGAAACTGAATTTCTCTAATATTAATCAAAGCGTAGTGTTTGATTATTCGTATTACTGTTTATCGCTTCACATAATTTGTCAGGGATTAGTCTAGGCATAGCCTAGGACATCCTTCCAAAAAAAAATGATCTCAAGGCTTTAGAAGCATCAATACATCTTTATTTAAGAATATGATATGAGGTCGAAATAATTGGAAGATATAAAAAGTTTTGTTCTTTCAAATCGATACCCACAATATTGTTTGGCACATACAAGTCATATATATGAACAAACTCAAAGTTTAAATTAGAGATAGAATTGTTTCAAGGGTCATAAGTAAATAAAATGACACCAATATGAGGGGCAACTTTTTTTGGCTCATTTAGCGGTTGAGGCTAGTCCGGGGGATAGGGTTGGGATCCAACACATGACTAGATTTGTGTTTGGCCAAAGTCACCCCACCCTTTGCCAACTGAGCTACAGACGTAAACATTTTCCGTTTAAAAAAAAAGGGGGGGGGACGGAAGCCCGAAAACTTTATTCAAAGAAAAAGAGAAAAAACAAATTACGAGGGGCGTACCCCAAGATTACAATGAAGGCCTAAAACATGTTTAGGGAAAAACCAAAAAAGGAACCAAGTCCCAAATCTATACCAAAGATTATAAAATCCACTATACAGACTATCAACAATCACAACATAACCCAAAAAATGAAGGTCTGCCTTTGAAATATCCACCATCTTGATATCATTCATACCAATGTTAATGTAGACCCACATGGCAAAGCTTGGAGAAGGAAGCCTTGTGAGAAAGAAGTCCATCACAAAACAAATAATCAACAAGGCTTCCAAAACTCATGATAAAGACTTATCCAATTAGTCCAAATTTAGGCGATAATTTGGGCCAAATCCAACAGGATACGTAACGATGAGTGGACCTGGATGTTTCCGGTGATCGACGGCGGAAATTGGCGGTGGTCAACCTGGTCATTTCCCTCCTACTTCCTCCAACAACCGATTTTTGCTTTCAACTTTTTGGTGAATTCCGGTGGAGAACAGCCATGGATGCGACATTGATATTGCCAAACATTCCTCCTCCAGGTTTCAAAAGCTTTTCACGAAGCAATGATAGTCTAGCATCAGAAACCGCCACCGATTCAGAAAGCGAATCTCTTCAATCGTTGAAGTTTCCGCCGTTACTTCCGATCCGATTCCGTCACAGATCACCTGGCAAATCGTCGTCGGATCCATCGGTCGGTATCTCGTAATTTCCTCATCTAACAATCACCGATTTCTCAGAAAAATCGATGAATCACTTGTCTGAAATTACTCGTTGCGATTTTTTTATAGTATTCGATAATTTAGGGATAATTCGGGATTTGATTTTGAAATTGCAGCTGGAGTTACACCTTTCGTGGTTGCAGGGATCGAATTTAGCAAGCGAATTGTAAGCTAATTGTTCATTTTTGTTCTTCTAAATTGGATTAAAAATTTGGTTATGACTTTTGTCCGCCATGGCAGGTGGCTCAAAAACAATGCGTGCAGTGTGGAGGTTCAGGGCTTGTTTTGATGGAAAAGGAATACATACGCTGCCCTAATTGTGGTAAACAGGAAACAAGATTTGGAACTTAACCAAATGACTGGAACAAATGTAAGTTGGAAATTTTTTGAATCAAAAACAGTAATTTATGTAATGCATCAGGTGGAGTTTATACCTGATGCAGAACAAGCAGGGCTTCAAACATGATAGAGCCGATACCAGACCATTGAGGTCGGAGATTAAACATCAAGTTAATCACGGCATCTGAAGAGGACATGATCCTTCTGTTCAATGAATTACCAAATAAGAGAATTTCGAAAACAGACAAACCTTCTAACTCACTTATCTAACGTAAATCACAATCACATTAAAATGATTGATGACACTAAAATCAACAACGTTCTTCCCCATTTTAATATAATCCTTTGATCATTCACAAAATAAAATATAAATATGTAAAAGACTCCTATTTGCTTTAAAAATATGGCATATAAAGACCATAAGATTCCTTAAAATAATAAATTTCTTGTCTACACTTGCTACCTATAAAGCATAACCATTCACCATTTTAATCGTTTCAAAGAAGATTTTTATACATTTTAATACTAATTATAACTGTTTATATAATCATTGTTTTTTTTTCCTTTAAGGTGTCAGATTTGTATATATGTATATAAGAGAGCAAATTTTGAAAGTTTTGCCTTTTAAATTGGGCTCAGTACCTGTGAGATATCTTGGAGTTCCTTTGTTGTCCACAAGGTTGTATCATAAAGATTGCTTGAGTTTAATTGATAAAGTCAGAAGAAGGGTCTTGGTGATCTGGTTTTTCAGGAGAAGGGTCTTGATTTGTTTTCTTGTATGGTGGAATAAGGAGGTTCTATGGAGAATTTCTTTGCTAAAAACCTATATGTGCTCCAATTGGCTACTTTATTGATCTTATCTTTCTGTGTTCAGTTGATAGTGGCTTATCAACATTTGCTTTCCCATTTGTCCTTTGGTCTTAAAAATCATTATTGGGGTTGGGTTTTGGGATGATGGTATAAGGGGGTGCAGAGTAGAGGTGGTAGGTTTCTTGTTCTTGTACTGGAGTGACAAGGAGGCTTTTTAGTTGGTGTTTATTCAATTTGGTGTACAGGGGATATAGAGTTGTTTTAAATTCCAATTCCATCATGTATCAAGGGAAGGGGTTCTTAGTTCATTTTGATATTTCCAAATTCATATTGGAACAATTTTTTGGGTTTCATGTGGATTTTGGACTCTTTCTTAGCTTTTTTTGTTTCTTTCCATTATTGGAATGTTTGGAGGAAATGGGTTTTGGATAAGGAAGGCTTTGGGATCCACGTTTTTATTGGAAAATTTTATGGTTTGGATTTTAAAAAGTAATAGCAGAACTGTGATTTGATGATTTGGGCTTATCCAACAGGTCCACTCATCGTTACGTATCTTTAAAGGAGTTAGATATAGAAGGTAAACGCATAAGCCATCTTCCGCAGAGCATTTTTTTGTTGAAAGGTTTACGTATTGTTGGGTCTAGATGTGTCAGGATCTTAATTCTTAACAAGAATAATCACTCAGAAACAATATTAAAGAAGCTGCGGAATAGCACTTTAATATTCAGAAAAACAATGGAACAGTAAATCAATGATCACAACTTGTAAATTTGTATTGAATGATTGAAGCTACAAGATTTAAACACACAACCTCAATATTGATGAACAGACTCACCAATATGAATTCTACTTCTCTAGAATTAGGGTTCTAACCTTGAGGTTGATTCTCTCTAAAACAATATTCTCAGAATAATAGACTTGTGAATGTACTAAACTATTTAGACTAATTCAATACATATACTGAAGATAAAGATAATAACAAATAATAAAAGATCTTCAAAATAGTCTTCCATATTTATCTTCAAGCCTTCCATATTATCTTCAAATAATCCAGCTGTCTCCATTCCATCCGAAGTCTTCAATATCTCATAAGCAGCATTAAGTTGATCCAGCAGCATTAACTCTTTAGCATTACTAACTCCAACAGTACTAACTACTAGCAGTACTAACTCTCCAAGCAGTACTAACTATTGAAGTAGCAGTACTAACTTGTCAAGCAGTATTAAAATCTACTAGCAGTAGTAATCATGATGTACTGGCAGTAGTAATTATGTTGTAGCAGCATTAATCATACTTAAGCATTTCTAAATTTCCCAACAATCTCCCCCTAACTTGACTTTTAGGAAGAGAAGTCAAGTTCTTCAGAAAGTCTTCCTAGATGCTCCCAAAACTTCATCATGGCTTATATTCCTGTATTTGCATCCAACCCCAAACTCTGATTTATTGTTCTTTGGATCAGATACTTAGCCATCTTTGAATCTGGAACACATCCTAGCTTCTTCTTCAACATTGCATCTAGCTTCAGTCTACTGTGGTTGTACACTCTATCCACTAGGAAGTACTCTATGTGATTTATGTCCATAGTTACAACATAAACTCCACTAGTTTCATATAGAGTCCAATTGTTGACAGTTTGAAACACATTTCGGATTACTTCCTCCACTTCATCAGGTTTGAACATCATACACAGATACTCCATTACTAACTTTGTAATTGAAATCTCTCGAGCTTTCAGTTGATCTGCATACAACCTCATTCCTATCTCAAACATCTCTTCTAAATCTGACCTGGAGCATGTTCTGACAATCTTTGCCCAAGTATTGTAAACTTCATACTTCTCATCTTGTCTTTTCAGCCTTATGTACTCTTTTCCATCCACTTCCATTATATCCCAGTGAATGACTTCAGGAGGCTTAACTCCTACAGGTTCTGCTGCAATTGGTTCAGGCACTTTGTCCATCACTACCATGTACATATTTACATCATCAGTGCTTGATGTCTTTTTCTGTTCTGATGACTCAGGTGCCCCTTCCTCTTCAGCAACCTTATCAGCTTCTTCTGTAGCTATTCTAGGCTTCTTGATTGACTTTCTCCTTGCAATCATCTTGGTTCTTTTTAGAGTCCTTAGAATTTCACCAATGGTGGCTTCCTTCTTTGGAGTTTCTTGCTCATCTGGAAAAGGCTTTTGTATCATGAAATCATTACTTTATTTCATTCTCTTCTCCATTTCAACCCTTGCAGTTTCATTCCCTTGAAGCTTGGTCATCTCTGCATCATACAGCCCTTTGATTTTCTCAAAAGACATCTTTGAGAACATTTCCTTTTTGACACCTACAACACCTTTGAGGAAAGTGATCATTTTCTTTCTCTCTTGAGCACCTAGATATGTCTTTGAAGGTTGTCTCTTCTTCTTTGCAGCCATTTTGATCTTTCCAGACTTCTTTAGAGATGATGTTTTCTTCTTTGCTAGTTCTGTTGCAAGACTTCGTTGATAGGCTTCATTGAGTTCTGCAGCCATAGCTTTTGCTATCTCCCTATCTTTGACTACTTGCACATTTTCTGCTTCTTCAAGTTCAGCTTGTATCTTTCTAGCCAAAGCTTCATCTGACTCAATCAACTTTTGCCTTTTAATTGATTGATCAGATTCCACCATTTTAGCTTTGCTTTCTACCTTCTCAACACTGGATTTCTTTACAGCTTCACCTTTTTCTGTGATGACAACTCCTTTGGCCTTTGAGGTGACCTTGGGAGTATCATGTTTGGCTTTGATTAAGGTTTCTGCAATTTCAAGATCTGTTAGTACTTCTTGCACTATTTCTGCTGCTTCCTTTAGTTCAGCAGTATTAACCATTTCTGCTGCTTTGCTTGAACTAGCAGCATTAATGGTTTCTGCTGCTTGCTCTTTTACTGAGGTTTCTGTTGCTTGTACAAAGTCTGTTTTTGTTTCTGCTGCTCTTGATTCTGTTACTGCTGCTTGAACAAACTCTGTTTCAGTTTCTTGCTCCCCCTCAAAATCAACTTTCTCTTGTTCCCCCTTATCTTTGGCACCTTCCAAGTTGGCATCAGCTTCTAACTCCCCCTTTTTGGGAGCATCAGTCACTGGTTCCCTTCTTTTTAGCACATACTGTTTCTTCTTCTTTTTCTGGATCAATCTCTTCACCATGTTCTTCAGTTTGACAATCTGTTCTTGTTGAGACAAAACTATTAGTTTCAGCTCTTCTATGTCTTTTCCTTGGTTGATGACATCCAAGTTGATATTGCCCATAATATCCATCAATTCTTGGTAGTTATATATGTCCTCACCTTCTCCAGGAGTGTTACCCCCTATTGAAGGATCATGGGATCTTTTAGTAGTGGGAGTCTTCTGCCTAGAAGAAGCACTCTCCACTCCCTTGGTTTCTTGGCTCCAGGGACCTTTGAATGATTGTTCATTCAAAGTTGTCATGGGGGAGGTCTTATTTATGTTACCACTGTCCTCCTCTGTGCAAGCAGGAGTATTGGCAGCCTGCTCACCCATATGCTCGTACATCTCCTCATTGAGCACCTCCTTGGGGTTGGGAGACACCCCTTTGGTTTCCCTGTGGATATTCTCTAATGGAGAATCCTCCATTAGAGGGCTTAAAGGCCTTTTGGGTGAAGGTACAGGAAGGGAAGGAGCCTTCTTTACCTTTTTCCTTGTATAAGTTTGGGTTATAGGAGAAGTAGGCTTATGAAGTAGGGACTGAGGGATTGATATTGAGTGGGAAGGTTGGGATTGGCTAGCAGTGGGATGGTCTAATGAGGGCCTTGACCCTGCTGCCATACCTTCTTCAGTATGGGACACCACCATCATTGTAGAGAACAATGGGGTGTCAACTCCTTCCGAGTCCAATGGAGATCTCTTCATGTTTGAAAAGACCTTACCTTTGGGGATTTTTGGTACATATACCTCATCAAAGTGAGGCAAATCCGTCAATTCATGAGTTATAACTACCTGTACAAATCTTGGGTACATATAAAAACTCTTTTTGCTTCCCAAGTTTGATACAAGATCACTGAAAGTCATTCTTGAAAAATTGTACTTTTTGGCAGTGGCCAAGCATACCAAAGCATAAGCAATGGTGCTGCTAAACTCACTTCATCCAGTAGTCTTTTTGGAAATACAGTGCATTAGGGTATGAACAAGAAAACGCCATTGGGTATAAAATTTTGCTTTTGAGAATTTGAAACCACCCAACTGGCCTCCATACCCCATTCTTGAAAGGTTTGAGAACAAGTCCTCATTTGGAATAGAAGTAATACCTGTAGCATCTTCTAGACGTAGACAGATGCGTATTACCTCTTCAGAGACAGACAAGGGTTTGTCACACACCCTTGTTTTCAGAATCTGCACACCATTGTCTGTGACTATGGTGGCATTTGCCCAGAATTGCCTTTGATGCTCTATGTAAATTGTTGGCGACACAGTAAGAGCATGGGCAATGTGGCTGGATTTGAGAAAATCCACAATCTGGTGAAATCCAGCAGCTTGTTTCGGCTTCTGTAGCATCGCAATCTCGTTGTGCTCATCAATGAAAGCCATGGAAGCCATTGTACTTGAGTATGCTGGACTGAAACACTTGTTCTTGAGAGAAAAGGGTTAGAGAGAAGGTGAACAGTAAACAAAAAGTCGTTATGATCTTTTAGGCGGGCAACAGGGTATTTATACGATTCGGGACATAAGCAGTATTAACCTAGAGCAGTATTAACTAATTAGCAGTATTAACTGAGAGCAGTATTAACCACTAGCAGTATTAACTAACTAGCAGTATTAACTGAGAGCAGTATTAACCACTAGCAGTATTAACTGTGCACTAGCAGTATTAAAACTGTACTGGCAGCATTAACTATACTTACTCTTTTTGAAGCTTATGAAGGTCTGATCAAGGCAATAACTTCCTGGGAAAGATAATTAGCAGTACACAAATAACCAAGATAACAGGTATATAAACACTTTTAAAAACATGATCTCATTCAGAGTTGATCATGCCCACACTTGAGACCAAGAAAGTGAATCTACCCACATCAAAAGCTTTAGTGAATAGATCTGCAAACTGGTTGTCAGTGTGAACTTTAGCAACTTGAATGAGCTTCTTTTCATTGCAATATCTGATAAAGTGATACCTGATCTCAATGTGCTTTGTTTTGGAGTGCTTGACAGGATTGTTAACAATGCTTATGGCACTGCTATTGTCAATGAAGATTGGAGTGTGAAGAAAGGTTACCCCATAGTCCAGCATCTGGTTCTGAATCCATAGAACCTGAGAGCAGCAACTTGCAGCAGCAATATACTCAGCTTCTGTTGTTGATATGGACACTGTGGTTTGTTTCTTACACTGCCAGGATACTAGTCTTGCACCCAAAAGTTGACATCCCCCTGAAGTAGACTTTCTGTCCATGTTAGCACCACCCAAGTCACTATCTAAATATGCAATCAAGTCGAATGAAGATTCATATGGATACCAGAGACCTAGTCTAGGTTGCCCTCTTAAGTATCTAAAAATCCTCTTCACAGCTTGAAGATGTGATTGTTTTGGCTTGACTTGGAATCTGGCACATACACATACTGGAAACATGATGTCTAGTCTTGAGGCTGTGAGATACATGAGAGATACAATCATTGATCTATATAGATGGACATCAACATCCTCCCCCTCAAGATCAGCAGTGATCTGTTTGTGAGTTTCCATTGGTGTGCTTGCTGGCTTTGAGTCTGTTAAACCATACTTTTCCAGGATGTCTTTCACATATTTTGATTGGCTTATGAAGATCCCATCTTTCTTCTGTTTCACTTGAAGCCCAAGGAAGAAGGTGAGCTCACCCATTGAACTCATTTTGAAGATCTTGTGCATTAGCTCTTCAATGTCTCTACACATCTGATCTTTTGTGGATCCAAAGATGATGTCATCCACATAGATCTGAACAAGTAGGATGTCCTTCTTCCTTCTTTGTATGAAGAGGGTCTTGTCAATGTTTCCTCTTTCAAACCCATTTTCCAAGAGATAGATAGACAGAGTATCATACCATGCTCTTGGGGCTTGATGAAGACCATAGAGTGCTTTCTTGAGTTTGTATACTCTGTCAGGATATGTTGGATTTTCAAATCCAGGGGGCTGGCAGACATATACTTCTTCATCAATTGTACCATATAGAAAGGCACTCTTCACATCCATTTGGAAAACCTTGAACTTCATATAGGAGGCATAGGCTAGAAACAGCCTAATAGCCTCTACCCTTGTAACTGGAGCAAAGACTTCATCATAGTCTATGCCTTCTTCTTGTGTATACCCTTGTGCCACTAGCCTTGCCTTGTTTCTGATCACAATTCCTCTCTCATCCTTCTTGTTTCTGAAGATCCATTTGGTGCCAATTGCTCTATGACCTTTAGGAAGGTCCACCAAGTCCCAAACATCCTGCAGCTTGAACTGAAGTAACTCTTCTTGCATGGCTTCTATCCAGCTTGACTCTTTCATTGCATCAGAAGCCTTCTTAGGCTCAATTTGAGATAGAAAGCAAGAGAGTACTGTATGTTGTTGATCCTGCAGCTCTTGAAGTCTGCTTTGATTCCTTGTTATCATAGGAGAAGAGATATCTCCTATTACCAGCTCTGGAGGATGATTCTTCTGAGTTCTAGTCTGAAAACTAGGTTCTTCATTAATTCCCACATCCAGATTGGAATCATTTAAGTCAACTGAAGGGATCTCTTCAGCTACTTCTGGTATTTCACATTCTGAAATCTCTTCATCTCTTTGTTTTTCTTCACTCTGAATAGGTTCAGCAACAGTCTCTTTATCACAGATTGCAACAGGTTCCATTGAAGGTAAGGGAAAAATCACAGACTGAGGAATAATTTCTTGTACTTGAGTAGCCCCTGATCCTCCACTTCCTGAACCTGTATGATCATCACTACTGAAACCCAAAGAGTTAGTTAGTGAATCAATGTCAAATAGCCACCGAGGACCTGAACCAATGGGATTTGGTGTGTTCTCATTGCATTTGACATCGTCACTTTCCTCAATTATTCTAGAATAAGTATTAAAAACTCTGTAAGCCTTACTCTGAGATGAGTAACCAACAAGAAAACCATCATCTGCCTTGCTATCAAACTTTCCTAAGTGAGTTTTGGTATTGAGAATGGTACAAGGACACCCAAAAGGTTTGAAAAATCCAATAAATGGTTTTCTTTTGTTTAAAAGCTCATAAGGTGTCTTGTTTTTAGGCTAGACTACTAGAACTCTGTTTTGGACATAGCAAGCAGTATTAACTGCTTCTGCCCAGAAAGTAATAGGAAGTTTTGAATCAGCTAACAAAGATCTAGCAGCCTCAATCAGTGTCCTATTCCTTCTCTCAGCAACACCATTTTGTTGTGGAGTCCTAGGGGCACTGTATTGCCTCTCAATTCCTTTTTCCTCACAAAATGTGTTTAGGTCAAGGTTTTTAAACTCAGTACCATTGTCTGACCTAATGACTTTTACCTTTTGATTGGTTTGGTTTTCAATTCTTAGAATAAAGGATTTGATCAGTCCACTTGTCTCATCCTTAGTTCTTAGAAAATATACCCAAGTAAATCTAGAGTAATTGTTTGGGTAAAAAGTCCAACAGTCCATGGTCGCACGACCAACGGTGGATAACGCGCTTCCTTTAGGCGACCTCGACTAAAACGGTCAAATATCCGTCCAACGAATACCATCGTACGACATGATTTCAGTTACTAACTTATATCATACGTTGTATTATGTTTAAATGCAGAATTTAAAGGCGTTCATGACCAGAGATTGTAACGGAAGATGTCATCAATAACCGCTAGCGTAACAGACGCTATCATCAAATATCGGAAACGGTTACAAGCATTCAATACTTGGAAAACGGAAAGGTGGAGTATAAATATGAAGTTGGTACCTCACATTGGGACATCTGATTCTCGGACTTTACAAGCTCACGAATTACACTCTCAAGCTCACTGAAATCTCTCGCGAAGTTCATAAGGCCTACTACTGTCTGTCGTACGACGTTCGACCTAAGTCTAAATACATCCGACGCACGACCTACTTTACTTTAGTATATTATTTTACATCGTATTTCATTTGTAACACCTGTTATAAAGGACGACGTCCCTAATTGACGTCCATAGTGCACGACGAATTACCCTCGTCCGCGGTTTTTACCCATTTTAGGGGTTTTCCGCGTCACCAATTCCCTTGTCTCTTGTTCATTTAGTTTTATTATTGTCGTACGATTATTCAAGCTACTTTCTTTGGTTGGATTAAACTCCACATTTACCTTAAATTACCCTTGGGAGATTTTTGGCATAAACAGTTTGGCGCCCACCGTGGGGCCCCATCCAAAGAAAATCTTCAATAATCTTACGACGGACTAACGTTTTTCTCTTAGTGCCATTTTTTCCAGTTATTCAGGATAATGGCATTCCAGGGAACTCAAGATCATATCGTGGCCCAAATGAACATGGAACTGACCGCTGCCCGCGCTCGTATCGACGCCCTAACAGCTCAGGCTCGACAGGCGGCTGAAACCATCGAGCATCTGAGAAACCAAAGTGGAAACAATGTGACGGGGACTACGAATGCTTACGTTGGTGCCTGGAATGTGCCCCCTCCATTGCCTAATTATCCTCGTCCACCATCAATTAATCCTGCGACCTTTGCAATCCCAACCATGCCTATGGCCTCTATTCCATTCAATGGATATGCCTCTGATGCCTCGCAGCAGACTAGCCTCAATGGGTCTGGTTATGTTCCATTGGGTACTCCAAATGGTGTTCCCTTAGATCCCGTTGCACAAAGACTAAAGCTTCTGGAAGAGCAGAATGAACGTGTCCTGTCGATGTTGGCCAAATTGCCGGGGGCAGCAGTTCCAGTCGATGTCGAGCCACGTGCAGGGTTTCAGGCGTCACCGTTCTTTGATGAGATCGCGTTAGTAGATGTTCCAAAGAAATACAGCATCCCGACCTTCAATCCAAAGTACTCAGGCGTCACTGATCCAACGGAACACGTCGCTCAATACAAGCAACTTATGTGGACTGTCTCAATACCGTACCAATTCCAAGAAGTTTGCATGTGCAAAAGTTTTGGGACGACCTTGACCGGGGCAGCTTTACAATGGTTAATTAATCTCAAACCTAAAACTATTGGGTCTTTTGCAGAATTGGTGAATCAATTCACTCAGCAATTCGCTAGCAGCCGAAAAATGGAGAAGCAAACGAGCGACCTCTACTACGTCGTGCAGAAGAGTGGAGAGTCCATCCGGGGCTACTTTAATCGGTTCAATGCGGATATGATTAGTATCCGTAACTGCGACGTAAAAACAGCAATCGAAGAATACAAACGAGGTCTGGACGATAGTTCTGGGTTGTATCTCGATCTTACAAAGTATCCCCCGGAAACCTTTGAAGACGTACGAGCACGGACGCTTGCCCATATGAGGGTCGAGGATGACCTTGCTTTCAGAAATAAACATTCGGGCGACCGGAAAAGCCTAGGTGTTAAAAAGCCAGACTTCAAACCAAAGTCGACCAATCGATCGGAGCCTACTAGGCATATTTCAAACGTCAGATTTGAAAAGAAAGGACCGACGACTTCTAAATCTGTCCAGTATCCTAAGGTATCATCTTATGGTTTCCCTGGATCAGCTAAAGACGTCGTCGTATCCTTGAAGCAACTTCAGCAAAACGTACGATGGCCAAAGAAAAGTGACAAAGACAGCGACAAGAAGGACAAAACCAAATGGTGCGACTTCCATAATGACTTCGGTCATATAACGGATGATTGCATCGCCCTAAAGAAGGAGCTGTCCTGGCTCAATTCAAAAGGTTACTTGCAAGAATTGACGGAAAATAAAGACGCACGTCCCACATCCCCAGAGCATGCCAAGGTGATTAATTGTATCACCGGAGGTTCTGATATCTGTGGGACCACCTATTCATCCGCTAAAAGACATGCCAGTCGCGGTCTCGACGACCGACCAATTCCAAAGGAGGCACGACTCAAAGAGGACGCAGAACTGGAGGCTATGCCCTTGACGTTCGACCAGGCGGATCTCGATGACGTACATCAGAAACATCATGACGGACTAATTATCCAATTGAGCATTGGGAATTGTCTGACCAAAAGGATACTCGTTGACGGAGGTAGTTCAGCTAACATTATCTTTTTTGATGCAGTGAAAGCGATGGGCATCGACAAATCCGAGATTACACGACGTTCGACCACACTCGTTGGGTTGAATGGTGAAGCGACAAACACCATGGGGGAAATCACACTCCCAGTATATGCTAAAGGAATCAACAGACAGACGAAGTTCAATGTCGTCGATTGCTCATCAACTTATAATGTTATCCTTGGGCGACCTTGGATTCATGACATGAAAGCTGTGCCTTCGACATACCATCAAACCCTGAAATTTCCCACGCAATGGGGAGTACAGGAGATCAAAGGCGAAAGAAATGTTGCTAGGGAATGTTACAAAGTTTCCTTGAAGCCCCCGAAGCAAACAGTATAGCAATTACAGAACCAGGACGTTCCTGGGACTGATGACGACTATCGCTTGGAAGCTGTCGTCCTAAACCAGGATAAGCCTGACCAGATGGTTTACATAGGTTCAACGCTCGACTCTTCCTTCAAAAAGCTACTAATTTCTTTTTTGCAGGACCACTATGATTGCTTCGCCTGGTCGCACGAAGACATGGTGGGTATCGATCCGAGTATTATTTCTCATAAACTCAACATCGATCCATCATTCAAACCCGTTCAACAGAAAAGACGGAAATTTGCTCCTGAGAGAAATAAGGTTATCAACGACGAAGTTGATAATTTGCTTAAAATAGGAAAAATACGAGAAGTCAAGTATCCAGATTGGCTCGCCAATGTTGTAGTCGTCCAAAATAAAAATGGCAAGTGGCGAGTTTGCATTGATTTTACGGACCTTAACAAAGCTTGCCCGAAGGATCCATATCCATTGCCACATATCGACTCTATGGTCGACGCTACAGCAGGACATGAGTTACTCACGTTCATGGATGCATATTCTGGGTATAACCAGATATTGATGCATTCAGACGATCAGGAGAAAACAACCTTCATGACAGATAAAGGTATTTATTGTTACAAAGTAATGCCTTTTGGTCTTAAAAACGCAGGTTCGACATATCAAAGATTGGTGAATATGATGTTTAAAGAACATTTGGGCGACACTATGGAGGTATACATCGATGACATGCTTGTCAAATCAAAACATATGGACGATAATATAGGACATTTGAAGCAGTCGTTCGATATCTTACGTGAGTACAAGATGAAGTTGAATCCAACGAAATGTTCTTTTGGAGTTCGAGCTGGCAAATTTCTCGGTTATATGGTCACACGACGAGGAATCGAAGCTAATCCAGATCAAATCAAAGCAATTATCGAGTTAAAATCGCCCAGAAATTTTAAAGAAGTCCAACGTCTCACAGGACGTGTAGCGGCGCTGAACCGGTTCATCTCTCGGTCGTCCGACAGATGTCATTTATTCTATAATGTCCTGCGAAAAAATAAAGGGTTCGAGTGGACTGACAAGCACAAAGAGGCGTTGCAGCAACTCAAAGAATATATGATGTCGCCTCCTTTCCTCTCTAAACCTGAGAAAGGTGAAACTCTTCAACTCTACCTAGCTGTTAGCACTAATTCAGTGAGTGCAGTTCTTATACGAGAAACTGACGGACGACAACTGCCAATCTACTATGTAAGTAAAACTCTACTGGACGCTGAAACCAGGTATTCGTATATCGAAAAACTTTTGCTTTCGTTAGTCATGTCCGCTAAGAAACTCCGACATTATTTTGAATCACATCCTATAATTGTGGTAACTAACTTTCCCTTAAAGTCTGTGTTAAGAAAACCCGAATTAACAGGACGACTAGCTAAGTGGAGCATTTACCTCGGTAATTTTGATTTGGATTTCAAGCCCAAAACGGCGATCAAGTCACAGGTCTTGGCCGATTTCGTCTCAGATTTCAGTCCAGAACTAGAAGACAAGATGACGTCCGACAAGTTAATTGTGGCGACTTTGCACGACACTACTTGGACGCTCGACGTTGATGGTTCGGCGAATATACGCGGCACAGGCCTGGGTGTCGTCCTGCAGTCCCCACAAGGGGGCAAAATAGTATACTCCATACGGTGCGATTTCAAAGCAACAAATAATGAGGCAGAGTATGAAGCACTGATTGCAGGAATCAAAATTGCTCACGACTTGGGGGCAACACATTTGCACGTCCGAAGCGACTCATCCCTAGTAGTTAACCAAGTTAATGGAGAGTTTGCGGCAAAAGATTCAAGGATGATTGCTTACTATAAAATAGTAAAAGAAGAAGCGCAAAAGTTCAGTCGCTTTATGATTGAACAGATACCAAGAGATCAGATTATTCAAGCCGATGCACTAGCCAATTTGGGGTCAGCACTTAGTCGAACGACATTCGACAATATCCCAGTAGTTCATCTTACAACCCCGTCCATCAAGGAGGATGATAATATTTCGGTCGCGCCAATTGAAGAAGAAGATTCTTGGTCGGACGATATTAGAAATTATTTAGAGCATGATCAACTGCCCGATGACAGAATGGAAGCGAGAAAAGTTAGATTCAAAGCATCGAGGTACGTTATGATTAGAGGACAATTGTATCGAAGGTCTTCGACTGGTCTGAACTTGCGGTGTATCACCAGCAAGGCGCAAGTACACAAAATCTTACAGGATATGCACGACGGTGAATGTGGAAATCACTCCGGGAGCCGCAGTTTAGATAACCGGATATCGCGACAAGGTTACTATTGGCCGACGTTAAGACAAGATGCGACCAGGTATGTACAGTTATGCGACGCGTGTCAAAGACACACAGGTATGTCTCATAAACCTTCTGAACCTTTGCATTCGACTTTGATTCCATGGCCCTTTATGAAATGGGGAATGTATATTGTTGGGAAACTACCACCTGCTCCAGGGCAAAAGGTATTCCTTTTAGTTTTAACAGATTATTTCTCTAAGTGGATAGAAGCAGCGGCTTTCTCCCAGGTTCGGGACAAAGAAGTCGTTTCTTTTATCCAAACTAACATCATTTGTAGGTTTGGAATTCCATCAGAAATAACGTGCGACAACGGGACGCAATTCATCAGTGATCGAACGAAAAGATTTTGCGAAGAAAGGAACATCAAGTTGGTAACATCAACACCTCGATATCCACAGTCGAATGGTCTAGCCGAGTCGAGTAATAAAACTATCATTAATTCACTCAAGAAATGACTCAAGGCTGCCAAAGGGAAATGGGTGGAAGAGTTGCCTTCCGTTCTATGGGCTAATCGTACGACACCTCGTACGTCCACAGGACAGACTCCCTTTTCCTTAGTCTATGGATGTGAAGTTGTGTTACCTATTGAGGTACGACTACCGACTTCAAGACATACGTCCATTGAGCATAACTTAGTCGACCTAAGTTATGATCTCGACGCCCTAGAGGAACTTCGGGAAGCTGCTCACATTCGCATGGCGTCGCAAAAAAAAGCTGTCGAACGACATTTCAACAAAAATGTCCAAATCAAAGTTTTTCAAGAAGGCGACTACGTCCTACGACGCGTGTTTCAAAACACTCAAGAGCCTAATGCAGGTAAACTTTCCACTAAGTGGGAAGGTCCTTACCAAATCTCTGGTGTCGTGGGTAAAGGAGCTTATAGACTCCAAACCCCTGATGGTCAAGATATCCCACGAAGCTGGAATGCAGTTCATCTAAAGAGGTATTACTTTTTTCTGTGAAGTTATTTTCTTTTAATTATTTTTTAAGAAAGATTACTGACTTGAGCATCGGAGGGTCGTTGGTCAAACCAACGACCACCCCGCTAATGTTGTTTTCCGCAGGGACGCACGACTTATTTAAGAAATTTTTGTGTCGAGTAAAACTCATGTGGTCACCCGTATAACATTCGACATTAATAAATTACAAGAGTTAAACTCTGCATTTTGGTATTCGATACTTAGACCCAAAAACCATTATTATGAATTGCCCAAGGTCGATCGAAAGTTTCAGTTGATTCATTTGTAAATAATGGTATGGTTGAATGACTGATGTAACTGTTTATCCACTTAAGTTATTCGACGAATGATTGTTTATAAAGGTGGATAGTAAGCGTTGATAAGCAAAAAGAGTTTTGTTTCATAGGATATCAAAAAATACAAATATGAAGGACGACCACATACGGTCAACCTTCAGGTAAAAAGTTCAAAAGAAACTAAGTAGGAGGAGCGCTAGATTGTTCCTGAACAGCGTCCGCTACCCGAGGATCGACAGCCTGTTCCTGCATGACGTCCGTCCTTGCTACCACCTCCTCTTCTCCTCCTTCGCTCCCATCCAGATCGTCGTCCTCATCGAGATCCCTTTCAGTCCCCACCTTCTCAAGATAAGTCTTGAGCTCTTCGGCGGCCGACGCCATGGGATTCTTCCCACTCAGATGACGTCTCATCAAAGCAGCCCTAGCTGTGAGACGGGAAAAGGCTTCAAGCTGCTGATTTTCCTCCTCCAAATCTTTGACGTCGTCCTCCAAACTCTCGACTTTCTTTTGAAGAGACGCAACTTCATCAGCAGAAGCCGCAGCGTTAGTGGTGGATTTTATCTTCTCAACCTCCAGCTTGGTCGTTAATGCCTCAAGTTCAAGGACGCGATCCCTGTACTTGACCTTCTCATTTTGAGCTTCAACGAGTTTAGCCTTAAGGCTCTCGACCTTCATTTTCTCGGCCTCGACCGCCTCTAAGGCGACCTTCTCTTTTTCAAGAGCCTCGTCAGTCCTTTTTTGTACGTCAGGGAAGGCCGCCCTAAGACCTTCTGTCTGAGCGTAAAAGCTCAGACAAGCTTGAAAAGCCTGTAAGATAGCAAAGAAAAGGTTAAAAAACCATAACAAATAAGTAACAAAGAAAAATAATACAGGCTTACCATGAAGGAAAGACCAGCGGCATGTGCTCCCGTATCTTCGACCCGATAATCGTTATAGCGGTCGCGGAAGGTTGAGAGAAGAAACTTCCCCAAGTGCGGAAAAATGACGTCCCTCTCAAGGACGTCATTAACCATGAAGTCAGATGGGAGAGTGACTTTGAATATTGTCTCTCCCACCTTCTCCTTGTTCTTCTCCTCCTTTGAAGAAGAAGAAGGAGCTTCGAAGATGGGCTTATTAACGCCCGACACCCCCGACATGGGAGCATCCTTCGTCGCCTTGGTCGAGCCTCCAAACTCGACCCCAGCAACGGTGTCCTTCGCTAAAGTCGCCCCTGAAAGGGACGACAGAGTGGCATCGCCCGTCTTCTTTGGTGAAGTCTGGGGTTTGCCTCGAAGACGCTTTGGGTCCACCCCCGCGGAAGGAACAGATCGCTTCTTCGATTTCTCTCTGCCCTGACGGGAAAGCTCCAGCTGTTCGGCCCGTCTCTGAGCAGCCGATTTCGTAGATGAATCTTCTGGACGAAACGAAAGAGTTAGAAAAGACATAAAATACAAATTACGAAAAAGACATCAAACGACGTACCCGTCATCTTTTCTCCCCTTTCTTCTCTTTCTTCTTCTTCTCTCTCCTCTCCTTGTTGAGAGCCTTCGGCAGGTGTAACTTCAGCAACTAAGACGACTTCGTCCTCCCCGTCGTTCGACCGAATGGAAAACGAGCGATCGGTGATACTTCTCTCCAGTATCCTTTGAATCTTTTGGTGAGAATCGATATTTGGCTTCACCTTAGTAAAGTCGATAACTGATCAAGACACACAAGAAAATACATTAGAAAAAAACGACAAAAATGCACGATAAAAAACGCATGACAAAAGTATTAAACCTACCCGATTCATTCCAACCAGACGACAACCATTGGCTGTCCTCGTCGCTTACAGACGCCACTTGGACAAACACATACTGGCGTTTCCAACCACGGTCGTTCACCGCAGTATTATGCACCAGTACGGTGTCTCCCTTCGTTCGAGGGAATAAACTATATCTATGATAGTTGTCCGCTCGAACGCTATAAGCGGATAGGAGGTCGTTCAAATTGAACGGAGCCCCCCAGTCGGCCGTAAGACGATCGACTACCTGGACAATTCGCCAGAATTGAGGCATCAACTGTCCAGGTGACAAATCGAAAGCCTCCAGAAATTCCTTGACCAAGGGATTGAACGACCAAGAAAAACCTATTTTGAAGGGATACTCGTATAAAACGCCATATCCCTTCGGAACTTCATCCGGCCTTAAATCCTCCGGTGTCACCAGATTGACTCCGTCAGGAACCCTAGCTAATTTTTTGAAATAATCTAAGTTTTCTTCTTCCTTATAGATACTCACAGGTTCACTCGACATCTGGAAATCAGGAATGCTCACAGTCGCTCGCCAGTAACTAAGAAAATCCCAAGCTTTCCTAGGCTTTTTAGCTATGGATTTCTTATGCATAAATCGACACAGAAAGAAGTACGGAAAATCGTACCTTAAATAGTGCTCTAAAACCTCGAATTTAGAATAGGAAGGTTTCTGGACGCTCGGAAACTGAATCTTGCCGGAGATAGGTATTCTTTGGAAAGGTAAGTATAGAAAAAGGGAAAGATTAAGGGAAATCTTCATTTATACTGTAAATTGGAAACCAAATCGTCGGAAAATCAGATCGCCAATCGTCAAATGACACGTGTCACCCGTGTCAGGCAAAGCACTCGAGTACGTCTTTCCATTTGCATGACACCTGTCCATAATTAGCTGTCTAACCGTTTAGTTTGCAGGGAATGACATCAGCATTTAGTTAGAGACGAACTTATTTAGTTATATTCAAGATTACCCGTGTTTCCTCTTTCAGCGCATATCATAATTTTAAATTTAAATTTCAAAAAGTTGTCGCTTGAATTTTAAATTTGGGGGCAAACTGTTTAGGTAAAAAGTCCAACAGTCCATGGTCGCACGACCAACGGTGGATAACACGCTTCCTTTAGGCGACCTCGACTAAAACGGTCAAATATCCGTCCAACGAATACCATCGTACGACATGATTTCAGTTACTAACTTATATCATACGTTGTATTATGTTTAAATGCAGAATTTAAAGGCGTTCATGACCAGAGATTGTAACGGAAGATGTCATCAATAACCGTTAGCGTAACAGACGCTATCATCAAATATCGGAAACGGTTACAAGCATTCAATACTTGGAAAACGGAAAGGTGGAGTATAAATATGAAGCTGGTACCTCACATTGGGACATCTGATTCTTGGACTTTACAAGCTCACGAATTACACTCTCAAGCTCACTGAAATCTCTCGCGAAGTTCATAAGGCCTACTACTGTCTGTCGTACGACGTTCGACCTAAGTCTAAATACATCCGACGCACGACCTACTTTACTTTAGTATATTATTTTACATCGTATTTCATTTGTAGCACCTGTTGTAAAGGACGACGTCCCTGATTGACGTCCATAGTGCACGACGAATTACCCTCGTCTGCGGTTTTTACCCATTTTAGGGGTTTTTCGCGTCACCAATTCCCTTGTCTCTTGTTCATTTAGTTTTATTATTGTCGTACGATTATTCAAGCTACTTTCGTTGGTTGGGTTAAACTCCACATTTACCTTAAATTACCCTTGGGAGATTTTTGGCATAAACAGTAATCATCAACAATAACTAGACAGTATGATTTCTTACCTATACTCATAACATTTGTAGGACCAAACAGATCCATATGCAATAACTGAAGAGAATTAGTGATTGTGTTTACTTCTTTGGACTTATGAGAAGTTTTGTGTTGTTTGCCTTTGAGACAAGCCACACAATGATCATCACATGAAAATACTTTTGAAGGCAAACCTCTTACAAGGTTGTTTTTAACAAGTTTATTCATTGTTTTAAAGTTCATGTGACACATCCTTTTGTGCCAAAGTGATGATTCATCCAAAGAAGCTTTTGAAACAAGACAGTTTAGAGATGAATCAGTTGAAACACTTTCCATATCTAAGCAATATACATTATCCTTTCTAGGAGTTCTTAGTAGTATCATATTTTCATCAACTACCTTGAATCCAGGAGCAAGGATAATGCATTCAGAGTCAGTGAATAATATACTATGTTGTTTGTCACAAACCTGTGATACACTTAACAGGTTGTACCTTAACTGCTCAACATAGAATACATCTTCAAAGGTCATTTTACCTTTGGTTACATCACCCTTACCACTTATCTTACCTCCATCTGGAGTATTTCCAAAGGCAACATGTCCCCCATCAATCTTCTTGAAATTCTTGAGGCAAGACATGTTCCCTGTCATGTGCCTGGAGCAACCACTGTCAACATGCCAGATGCTCTTTCCCTTGAGCTGTTGGTTGCCCTGCACATAAGATAAAACAATTAGTTTTGATTGGGAACCCAAGCCAAAGTGGTCTTGGGTCTCCCTTTCTCATCAAAATACTTACATTCTTTTTGAATGAGATTTTTAAACTCATAGCACTCTTTATTTGAGTACTTTGTCAATATGATTGGCTTAGCAGCACAAACACTAGAAGCAGTACTATTTTTGGAAGTACTAACAGAGTTGGCAGTACTAACAGATTTAGCAGCACTAACTGAGTTAGCAGCACTAACAGGTGTAGCAGTACTAATCTTGTTAGCAGCACTAACAGAGTTAGCAGTATTAACTTTTGAAGAAGTACTAACAATGTCAGCAGCACTAACATTATTAGCAGTATTAATGCTTCTAGCAGCACTATCTTTGTCAGCAGTACTATTTGTTGTAGCAGTACTAACAGCTTCAGTGCTTTTAGGAACCCACATATTGACACTTTTCTCAACAGTCTTTTTTCTTCATGTGGCCTTTGGATTTAACAGATTTCTTTGCCACATGGTTCTTTTCATTCTTCCTATAACCAAAGGGTTTTTGAATAGCTCTTTGAAAATTCATCCTTTGGTTCATAGGGTTGAAATAACAGTATTTAGCAATATGATTAAGCTTTCCACAGATAAAACAAGGTTTTGGTCTATTGATTTTACTCAGATCAACCCCTTGTTTTTGTGCCCACTGATTATTCCAGTTTCTTTGATTTCCCCTTGGTTTATCATGTTTTTGGGGCTCAGTCTTCTTGCATGCACACTGTTTGCAAGGAACAGGATTCACAACAGTGGTCTGTTTATAGTGGACCTTTCCAGACTTTCCCTCTGTCTTTTCTATGTCCTTAGATTTGGTCCAACTCTTTCCACACCCCTCATTGGTAATGATGTGGTTCTTTAGGGGAATCTCACCACTCACAGTGTTCTCCTTACTCTTACCCACCTCTTTTTCAGTCTTATCCTTAACAACTACCTCATCTAAGGGATCTATCTCAGTGGCTCCCTCAGGTAAATCCTTCCTATCTTTGGTTTCTAGCAAATCTGATGTAGGAGAAATGTAATTGTTATTATATGGTGGTGGTGTGGTGGTGTACCCTATTCCTGGCCTAAGCTTGTCATGAATTTGGACTTTTAGAATTGAGTCCATGGCCTTAGAAGCATATGAGTACTTTTTAATGTCTAGCTTAACCTTGGCTAGCTCTCCTCTTACCTTTTCAGTCTCCTCTTTAGACTTTGACAGTTGAAGTTCTAGGTCATTCTTCTCCCACTTCCAGTAATTGGTATCATATGAGTGTTGTAGTTCATTGGCTTGGAAACCTTTGATTTGTTCCTCAAACCTCTCAACAATTCTCACATAGTCTTTTATATCCTTTTCTAATCTCTTCAGGTTATCACTCATATCTTGGTTGTGATCCCTGTACCTTTTGACAGTGTCTATACAAGATTTAGAACAAAGATTAGAATGTACCTCAGATGGGAGATCAGATACTTCTGCCATAAGGGCTTGATTCTGGATAGCCTCTTCTGCTTGATCACTCCAATCAAACCCCATTCCTTGTTGAGAAACAAGGGCTTGTGTAGAGTTTCTGTTATTGTTGAAACTTCCAGATTGAGCTTGTTGGTGGTTGTTGTTGTGAGACACTCCACTTTTGCATTCCCTGGCAAAGTGTCCCTTCTGATGACATTTGTAGCATTCCACCTTAGATTTATCAAATCCTGCTCCATCTTCTCTTCTTTGAGAGAAGTTATTCCTCCCAGTCCTCTTTATGAACTTCTTCACCCTCATGGAAAGCATGGTCATCTGCCATTTAATGTCCATCTCTTCAAGGTCATCAGGATGAAGTTGTTCCATGTCATCATTAATTAGGGAAGAGTTACCATGGCTAGACAGAAAGGCTTCATAGACAGATTCATTGCCTTTTTCTTGATTTGCACCACTGGCAGCATTAACTGATTCAGGGTTAGCAGTAGAATCAGTTGAAGCTGATAGAAGTGCAACATTGTGAACATATCCAGCAGGCCTCTTCTTGGCTTCCACCTCAGATTCAAAAACTCTTAGATCATTGTATAGATCATCAAGTTCCTTTTCTTCCAGTTGATCATTTGTCTGAAAGAGACAGTATACATGGTCCATTCATCACCTAGGGACGTTAAGAACTTCCTGTTTAGATCATCTTGATCAACTTGTACTCCCACAGTGGCTAGTTCACCAATTAGCTTGTTAAACCTGTCAAAAGTTTGATTCATGGACTCATTCTTGGTTGACATAAAGTTCTCATATTGTTGCTTCAGTATAGCCTTCTGATTTCTCTTGGTACTTTTGGTACCAGAGAATCTCTTCTCTAGAGCATTCCAGAGCATCTGTGGATCAGTGCAATTGCAGAATTGATGTTGATATTTGTTTATGCCAAAAATCTCCCAAGGAAAATTTAAGGTAATCGTGAAGCTTAATCCAACCAAAGAAAGTAACGACAATAATCGTACGACTATAATAGAAAATAAAGTAAATAAGACGAGAGAATTGGTGACGCGGAAAACCCCAAAATGGGTAAAAACCGCGGACGAGTGTGAGTCGTCGTGCACTATGGACGTCAATCAGGGACGTCGTCCTTTTGAACAAGTGTAATACAATGTAGAACAATACGATAAAGTAAAGTCGGTCGTGCGTCGTGTGTAATTAGACTTCAGTCGTGTGTTGTACGACAAACAGCGGAAGACTATGAACTTCAAGAGAGATTTAGCAAGCTTGAGAGTATAATTTGTGAGCTCCTAAGGTATGAGAATCAGCTGTCCCCGAGTGAGATTTCCTCTTCGTATTTATAGTGCATTTTTCCATTAGGATGTCTTTAATGTGTATCTTACACATTAATGAGATGACCGTTTTGACATTGATGATAGCATCCGTTATGTCCGTTATGTCCGTTGCTATTGATGAAGATTTCCGTTATGATCTTTAGTCATAAATATCCTTGAATCCTGCATTAAAACATGGTATAATGTATGTTGCCAATTAGTAACTGAAATCAAGTCGTACGACGGTATTCGTCGAATGGATGTTTGGTCGTCTAAAGAAAGAGCATCTACTATCTATTTGGTCGTGCGACACAGTAAGTTCTGACTGTTGGAATTACTTACCTGTTGTCCAGCGTTAATCGTACGACAATGTACTATTGAAATTTTTACCCAAACAGTTTGCCCCCAAATTTAAAGTTCAAGCGGCAACTTTTTGAATTTTAAATTAAGACACGTGTCACA
Organism: Arctium minus; assembly: GCA_954870635.1. NCBI lineage: Eukaryota > Viridiplantae > Streptophyta > Magnoliopsida > Asterales > Asteraceae > Arctium > Arctium minus. Next base: position 98,163,355 of record OX941087.1, read on the forward strand.
AAAGAGAAATCGAGAAATTTGCATAGAACCGAATCGGTTCATCTTCAACCAGATAATGATGTCATCTCCTGCAAAGTTAGCAATTTTACAGCTAATAAAGGACAGGTGTCATGCCCTCGTTGAGTATACTCGAGTGGCTGCCAAATACGAACAACACGTGTCAATATCATTGACCGTCGATTTTATGGCGATTCGATTTCCTGACGATTTGATTTCCGATTTTCAGTATAAATAAGGATTGTCCACAATCCATTCCTTTTTTACGTTTTGTCCTACTAAAGAATTCGTATCTACGACGAGATTTCCGAGTAACGAGAATCATTTTCATTCTAATTTCGAGGTTTTAGAACATTATTTAAGGTACGATTTCTCGTTTTTCCCTCTGTGTCGATTTATGCATAAGAAATCCATAGCGAAAAAGCCTAGGAAAGCTTGGGATTTTCTTAGTTATTGACGAGCGACGGTGAATATTCCTGATTTCCAAATGTCGAGTGAACCTGTTAGCATGTTTAAGGAAGATGAACATTTAGATTACTTCAAAAAATTAGCTAAGATTCCTGACGGGGTCAATCTGGTGACGCCGGAGGATTTAAAGCCGGATGAAGTTCCGATGGGATACAGTGTTTTATACGAGTATCCTTTTAAGATAGGTTTTTCCTGGCCATTTAGTCCTTTAGTCAGGGAATTTTTGGATGCGTTTGATTTAACGCCTGGACAATTGATGCCTCAATTCTGGCGGATTGTCCAGGTGGTCGATCGTCTTACAGCCGACTGGGGGGCTCCGTTTAACTTGAACGACCTCTTAACTGCTTATAGCGTTCGAGCGGATAACTATCACAGATATAGTTTATTCCCTCGAACGAAAGGGGATACCGTACTGGTGCACAATACTGCGGTGAACGACCGTGGTTGGAAACGCCAGTACGTTTTCATCCAGGTAGCATCTGTGAGCGACGAGGACAGCCAATGGCTATCGTCCGGATGGAATGAGTCGGGTAGGTTTTCTTGTTTTGTCGTGCGTTTGTCGTGCGTTTTTGTTTTAACGTCTTTTTGCATTTTTGTCGTGCGTTTATTCTGACGTTTTTCTTTGTTTGACAGTGATCGACTTCAGCAGAGTGAAGCCAAGGAAAGATTCTCTTGATAAGATTCAGAGAATCTTAGATAGAAGTATTACTGATCGCTCGTTTTCCTCTCGATCAAACGACGAAGGAGACGAGGCTGTTTTTGTAACTGAGGTGACGTCTGTCGAGGGTTCTCCTAAAGAGGCAGAGAAGGAGAGGGAAGAAGAGAGAGAAGAAAACATGACTAGTAAGTCGCTTGACCATACCTTTTTCGAGTATCTCGTATGTCTTTGTATTTTTAACTTGCTCTTTTTTTTCAGAAGACGCAGCTGTAAAGTCGGCCGCCGCTAAGCGAGCCGAGCAACTGGAGCTCGCTCGTCAAGGGAGGGAGAAAGCGAAGAAAAGATCTGCCCCCTCCACGGGGGTAGATCCGAGACGTGTCCGAGGCAAGCAGCCTCGGTATTCGCCAAAGAAGACGGGCGATACCACCCTGTCGTCTCTTTCAGGGGCGACATTAGCGAAGGACACCGTTGCTGAGGTCGAGCTTGAAGGCTCGACCAAGGCGACGAAGGATGCTCCCTTGTCGGGGGTATCGGGCGTTGAGAAGCCTTCTTCCTCCTCTAAAGGTGAGGGAAAGAATAAAGAAAAGGTGGGAGAAATGACTTTCAAAGCCACTCTCCCAGCTGATTTCATGGTAAATGACGTTCTCGAAAGAGACGTTATTTTTCCACACTTGGCAAAGTTCCTCCTCCCAACCTTTTACGATCGCTATAAGGATTCTCGGGTCGAAGATACGGGAGCACATGTCGCTGGTCTTTCCTTCATGGTAAGCCTGTATTACTTTTTGTTTCCTTTGTTACTTATTTGTTATGATTTTTTAACTTTTTCTTTGTTGTCGTGCAGGCTTTTCAAGCCTGTCTGAGCTTTTACGCTCAGACAGAAGGTCTTAGGGCATCCTTCCCCGACGTCAAGAAAAGGGCTGACGAGGCTCTTGAAAGGGAGAAGGTCGCCTTAGAGGCGGTCGAAGCTGAGAAGAAGAAGGTCGAGAGTCTCAAGACCAAACTTGTCGAAGCTCAAAGTGAGACGATCAAGTTCAGGGACCATGTCCTTGAACTTGAGGTCTTAACGTCCAAGCTGGAGGTGGAGAAGATAAAGGCCACTACTGCTGCTGCTGCCTCTGCTGATGAAGTTACGTCCCTTAAGAAGAAGGTCGAGGAGTTGGAGGGTGATGTCAGGGATTTGGAGGAAGAGAATAGGCAGATTGAAGCTTTCTCTCGTTTCACAGCCCGAGCTGCTTTGATGAGACGCCATCTGAGTGGGAAGAATCCCATGGTGTCGGCCGCCGAGGAGCTCAAGACCTATCTTGACACTGTGGGGACTGAAAGGGACCTCGACGAGGATGACGATCTGGAGGGAAGCGACGGCGGAGGAGAGGTGGCGGCAGCAGGGACGTCGGTCGTGCAGTAACGATCTGACGTTACTCCTTCCTTGTTCTGAATCTTGGCCTTGTTATTGTATTTGGTGTCGCTGTTCTCGATCTTCGGAATAGTTTTGTCTTTTGAATTTTTTATTAGGGGTTGGCCGTTTATGGTCGTTCCTTTTTATAATTACCTTTTGAACGACTAATGAAAGAATTCATTTTTCCCACTGAAGCTTATTGTTTTGCTTTAAGTTTATACTGTACGTCGAGTAATCGAAGAAGATAAATAGTCATAGCATATCATACGTTTAACCATACTATCATCTATTGTAATGATTTTGATTGAGGTTTATCACCAACCAAAGGCAATCTAAATATCGAACGTCAAATGCAAAAGATTGACTCCTGACCGTAAACTTGCGATAGTGTGAGTATTACTCGACATAAAGGTTTTAACTAAGTCGTGCGTCTCTGCGAAAAACAACATTAGTGGGGTGGTCGTTAATTTGACCAACGACCATCAGACATCCAATCACATCACCATTTATAAAGTAATCCACTGAAGTCCTAGATCAACCAAAGGCAGTTTGTAATAATGATTTTCGATTCTAAGTACTGAACATCAAATGCAGAAATTAATCTTTGTAATTAATTACGATTGATCATATACGTGTGATCATATGAGTTTTAAATAAGTCGTGCGTCCCTGCGAAAAACAACATTAATGAAGTGGTCGTTGGTTTGACCAACGATCCTCCGATGCTTAAGTCAGTAATCTTTCTTAAGAAATAATCAAAGGAAATAAATATGAAATTTAAGAGAAATACCTCTTTAAATGAACTGTATTTCAGCTTCGTGGGATATCTCGACCATTGAGGGTTTGGATTTTATAAGCTCCCTTTACCCATGATGCTAGAGATTTGATAAGGACCTTCTCATTTAATGGAAAGCTTACCTGCATTGACCTCTTGAGTATTTTGAAATACTCGACGTAGAACGTAATCACCTTTTTGAAAAACTTTGATCTGGATATTTTTGTTGAAATGTCGCTCGACCACTTGTTTCTGTGCCGCCATGCAAATGTGCGCAGCTTCTCTAAGCTCTTCTAAAATGTCAAGGTCATAACTTAGGTCGACCAAGTTATGCTCAACGGACGTATGTCTTAAAGTCGGTAGTCGTGCCTCAATAGGTAACACAACTTCACATAAGGAAAAGAGAGTTTGTCCTATAGACGTACGAGGTGTCATACGATTAGCCCATAGAACGGAAGGCAATTTTTTCCACCCACTTCCCCTTGGCAACTTTGAGTCTTTTCTTGATTGAATTGATGATAGTTTTATTACTTGACTTGGCTAAACCATTCAACTATGGATATTCGAGGCGTCGATGTTACCAACTCGATGTTCCTTTCTTTACAAAATCTTCACGTTCGATCACTGATGAATTATGTCTCATTGTCGTACGATATTTCAGATGGAATTCCAAACCTACAAATGATGTTAGTTTGAATAAAAGAAACGACTTCTTTGTCCCGAACCTGGGAGAAAGCCGCTGCTTCGACCCATTTAGAGAAATAATCTGTTAAAACTAAAATAAATACCTTTTGCCCGGGGGCAGGTGGTAATTTCCCAACAATATCCATTCTCCACTTCATAAAGGGTCATGGGATCAACGTCGAGTGCAAAGGTTCAGAGGATTTATGAGACATACCTGCGTGTCTTTGACATGCGTCGTATACCTGATAGCATCTTGCCTTAATGACGGCCAATAATAGCCTTGTCGTGATACCCGGTTAGCTTGACTTTCTTGCTTCCATTCTGTCATCAGGCAGTTGATCGTTGTCCAGATAATTTCTAAAGTCGTCCAACCAAGAGTTTTTCCTTCAATTGGTGCGACCAAAATATTACCATCATCTTTGATGGATGATATTGTAAGGTGAACTATTGGGACATTGTCAAACGTCGTTTGATTAAGTGTTGACCCCAAATTGGCTAGTGCATCAGCTTGGGTATTCTGATCTCTTGGTATTTGCTTGATTACAAAGCGACCAAACTTCTTTGCTTTCTCCTTCACTATTTTATAATAAGCAATCATTCTTGCATCTTTTGCTGCAAATTCTCCATTAACTTGGTTAACAACTAAGGACGAGTCGCTCCGGACGTGCAAATGCGTTGCCCCCAAGTCGTGAGCAATTTTGATTCCTGCAATTAGTGCTTCATATTCTGCCTCATTATTTGTAGCTTTGAAATCGCACCGTATGGAGTATGAAGTATACTATTTTGCCCCCTTGTGGGACTGTAGGACGACGCCCAGGCCTGTTCCGCGTATGTTCGACGAACCATCAACGTCGAGTGTCCAAGTGGTGTCGTGCAAAGTCACCACAATTAACTCATCGGACGACATTGTGTTTTCCAGTTCTGGACTGAAATTTGAGACACAATCTGCTAAGACCTGCGATTTGATCGCTGTTTTGGGCTTGAAATCCATATCAAAATTGATGAGGTAAAAATTCCATTTAGCAAGTCGTCCTGTTAGTTCAGGTTTCCTTAATACCGACTTGAATGGAGAGTTAGTTACCACAATTATAGGATGTGATTCAAAATAACGTCGTAACTTTTTAGCAGTCATGACTAACGAAAGTAAAAGTTCTTCTATAGACGCATACCTAGTTTCAGCGTCTAATAGAGTTTTACTTACATAATAAATTGGTAATTGTCGTTCGTCGGTTTCTCGTACAAGAACTGCAATCACCGAATTAGTGCTAACAGCTAGGTAGAGTTGAAGAGTTTCACCTTTCTCAGGTTTAAAGAGGAAAGGAGGCGACATCATGAATTGTTTAAGTTGCTGCAACGCCTCTTCGTGCTTGTCAGTCCACTCGAACCCTTTATGTTTTTCGCAGGACATTGTAAAATAAGTGACATCTGTCGGACGACTGAGAAATGAACCTGTTCAGCGCTGCTATACGTCCTGTGAAACGTTGGACTTCTTTAAAATTTCTGGGCAATTTTAATTCGACAATTTCTTTGATTTGATCTGGATTAGCTTTAATTCCTCGTCGTGTGACCATATAACCGAGAAATTTTCCAGCTCGAACTCCAAAGGAACATTTCGTCGGATTCAACTTCATCTTGTATTCACACAAGATGTCGAATGACTGCTTCAAATGTCCGATATGATCGTCCACATGTTTTGATTTGACAAGCATGTCATCGATGTATACTTCCATAGTATCACCCAAATGTTCTTTGAACATCATATTCATCAATCGTTGATATGTCGAACCTACATTTTTAAGACCAAAAGGCATTACTTTGTAACAATAAATACCTTTATCCGTCATGAAGGCTGTTTTTTCCTGGTCGTCTGAATGCATCAATATCTGGTTATACCCAGAATATGCATCCATGAATGTGAGTAGCTCATGTCCTGCTGTAGCGTCGACCATAGAGTCGATATGTGGTAATGGAAATGGATCCTTCGGGCATGCTTTGTTAAGGTCCGTGAAATCGATGCAGACTCGCCATTTGCCATTTTTCTTTTGTACAACTTATTCCTCTCAGGAGCAAATTTTCGCCTTTTCATGTATTCGTGCGTCCAAGCAAAACAATCATAGTGGTCCTGCAAAAAAGAAATTAGTTGCTTTTTAAAGGAAGGGTCGAGCGTAGAACCTATGTAAACCATCTGGTCAGGCTTATCCGGGTTTAAGACTACAGCTTCCAAGCGATAATCGTCGTTAGTTCCAGGAACGTCCTGGTTCTGTAATTGCTATATTGTCTGCTTCGGGGGCTTCAAAGAAACTTTGTAACATTCCCTAACAACCTTTCTTTCGCCTTTGATTTCCTGTACTCCCCATTGCGTGAGAAATTTCAGGGTTTGACGATATGTCGAAGGCACAACCTTCATGTCATGAATCCAAGGTTGCCCAGGAATAACATTATAAGCTGATGAACAATCGACGACATTGAATTTCGTCTGTCTCTTGATTCCTTTAGCATATACTGGTAGTGTGATTTCCCCCATGGTACTTGTAACTCCACCATTAAATCCAACGTGTGTAGTCGAACATCGTGTAATCTCGAATTTGTCGATTCCCATTGCTTTCACAGGGGAATTGTGGATACTATTGGCTTCAATAATTCGATTAGTGATCTCAAATTTTGAGTTTCTTGGAATGCCATTATCCTGAAAAAAGAGAACACTTGAAGGAAAACGTTAGTACGTCGTAAGATTATCGAAGATTTTCTTTGGATGGAGCCCCACGGTGGGCGCCAAACTGTTTATGCCAAAAATCTCCCAAGGAAAATTTAAGGTAATCGTGAAGCTTAATCCAACCAAAGAAAGTAACGACAATAATCGTACGACTATAATATAAAATAAAGTAAATAAGACGAGAGAATTGGTGACGCGGAAAACCCCAAAATGGGTAAAAACCGCGGACGAGTGTGAGTCGTCGTGCACTATGGACGTCAATCAGGGACGTCGTCCTTTTGAACAAGTGTAATACAATGTAGAACAATACGATAAAGTAAAGTCGGTCGTGCGTCGTGTGTAATTAGACTTCAGTCGTGCGTTGTACGACAAACAGCGGAAGACTATGAACTTCAAGAGAGATTTAGCAAGCTTGAGAGTATAATTTGTGAGCTCCTAAGGTATGAGAATCAGCTGTCCCCAAGTGAGATTTCCTCTTTGTATTTATAGTGCATTTTTCCATTAGGATGTCTTTAATGTGTATCTTACACATTAATGAGATGACCGTTTTGACATTGATGATAGCGTCCGTTATGTCCGTTGCTATTGATGAAGATTTCCGTTATGATCTTTAGTCATAAATATCCTTGAATCCTGCATTAAAACATGGTATAATGTATGTTGCCAATTAGTAACTGAAATCAAGTCGTACGACGGTATTCGTCGAATGGATGTTTGGTCGTCTAAAGAAAGAGCATCTACTATCTATTTGGTCGTGCGACACAGTAAGTTCTGACTGTTGGAATTCCTTACCTGTTGTCCAGCGTTAATCGTACGACAATGTACTATTGAAATTTTTACCCAAACAATATTCATTGGGAATAGCCAAGAGCTGAGTGCTCAAGGCTTTCATCTCTGTCTGTCTTGTCTTCTTTTCTGCATCTGTCTTTGGTGGGGTTCTTTTTCCATCCGTACCAATTTTTCCTTCATTAGATGGGCCATTCTCAATGATATCCCACATGGCATAATCTGTGAGAAGAATGAATTGCCTGATCCTAATCTTCCACATGTCGAATTCATTAGATCTGAGCATTGGAACCTTTGAGACCAGAGTACTGTTTGAGTCTGATGTGTTTTCCATGATGAATAGAAGGTTTCTGAGAATACTAGCTCTGATACCACTTATCAGGATCTTAATTCTTAACAAGAATAATCACTCAGAAACAATATTAAAGAAGTTGCGGAATAACACTTTAATATTCAGAAAAAACAATGTAACAGTAAATCAATGATCACAACTTGTAAATTTGTATTGAATGATTGAAGCTACAAGATTTAAACACACAACCTCAATATTGATGAACAGGCTCACCAATACGAATTCTACTTCTCTAGAATTAGGGTTCTAACCTTGAGGTTGATTCTCTCTAAAACAATATTCTCAGAATAATAGACTTGTGAATGTACTAAACTATTTAGACTAATTCAATACATATACTAAAGATAAAGATAATAACAAATAATAAAAGATCTTCAAAATAGTCTTCCATATTTATCTTCAAGCCTTCCATATTATCTTCAAATAATCCAGTTGTCTTCATTCCATCCGAAGTCTTCAATATCTCATAAGCAGCATTAAGTTGATCCAGCAACATTAACTCTTTAGCAGTACTAACTCCAGCAGTACTAACTCTCCAAGCAGTACTAACTATTGAAGTAGCAGTACTAACTTGTCAAGCAGTATTAAAATCTACTAGCAGTAGTAATCATGATGTACTGGCAGTAGTAATTCTGTTGTAGCAGCATTAATCATACTTAAGCATTTCTGAATTTCCCAACAAGATGGCTTCTTCACTGGTGTGGTCTTGTATCCAGGATACAAACCTCAAATCACGAAACGTTCTGCTACATATAGCCATGGACACACCCACAAGGTTGGGTTCCGGTGAGAAGTTGAGTTAATGTGAGAAGCATGAGAAGTGGTTATCAACCGTTGGATGCACTTCTCACTGGCGGCCTCTGTGAAGGCCGAACTTTCTCTGTTGATCACGGATGCAATTGCTCAAACAGTCACAGTGGTAAGTTTCTAATTTCTTGGGTTTAGTTCATAAAATCGCTTGCTATTTGATTTTTCTATAATTCTACAAGTGTTTTATGTTTTTAACTGTTATTGAATCCATTATTGAGCGAATTTAGTTGTTGATATTTGATCATTTGGCAGTAGTCCATTATTAAGTAGTCTTCGACTTTTCTACCTTTTTATTGAAACTTGAAAGGAATCCGTCACTATTGAGTTTTCTTTCACGGAGAGTTTGGAATGTGTTTTCTTCACTAACTTTTCTGCTTAATAAGTATTAACTGTTAAGTGATATCACTGAGTTTTTCTGCCTAAAAGCCTAAATATGTTAACTCACTGGGAGTGAATTGTTGGATATTTGACAATTGCCGGTGTTTGTAAAATGTTTAGGATATTTGATAACGATGGATAAACTTTTTTTTAACAATATATGAATGATAAGTTCGTTTTTATATATTAAAAAAAGGTGTGTTTGATGATGAATGTATCATTGACGTGTTTCGGAAAATGAAAACTCGATGGGATCATTGTTGAACCATTAAAGTTTAGTGCTCCACTTTTGTAATGTAGTTATATATTTTTTGATTGACTACCAATATAATATCCTTATATTTTTTATTTGTTGCAGTTCGAATTATGCGAGTGCCATGTATGTGAAATATCGTGTGTCTCATAACACTTCAAGGAGAAAATAGACGACGAGTATCAAGTCAACATGTGAGACTAATTCCAGGAAATTTCTATAAAAATTACTTATTGTGGGTTATCACATCTCATTCATTTTCGAGCAATTTTTTACAGGAGTTTGGACAATCTGCCTTTGGTCATTCCTATAGCAGGACTCTCATGTTTCTATATCAGCATGGATATCTTGTGGGTCACAGAGAGTTTTGATGTTTGTTTCTTAATAACTCAAACCGTTAGGATATGCGGAACCAGGTTTAGGTGATATGTGATATATTTATTGTTGTTTTTGCTTCAAGAAATGCACAAAAACAATGTTTAGGCAATCTGTGTTTATGTTTTGTTACTCGGGGTTTTGGTTTATGTCCCAGGTTGTATTATATACTTTTATTTAATAAAAATCGGCGTGGGGATGAGCCGCCTAGCTTGACTAGGTTCCAAACCCAAACCCCTTAAAAATTAGTGTGTGTTTTGTTTGTTTTTCTTATATTGGGGGTACTTTAATTTAGCCTCTCCTCCTTGGGCATGAACGCCTCATCACTGCCTTAATTGGAGAATATATATCGTCATATTTTCCGGCTTGTGTAATTCTTCTGTCCTTTAAGACCCGACCCGATCAGATGACAATTATATCTTAAATCACTAAGGGGCTGTTTGGCTTAGACAGAGGAATGAAAATGAAAATGATAGAGAATGAAATTTTCATTCCACCCCGTTTAACTTGGAATGAAACTTTAGGCTTCTAGGGGAATAAACCTATTATATTATATAAAACCAAACAGTTTCATTTATTATCATTCCCATTGGTATTCTCACTATTGGAAGTATTCGTGCTTTGACCGATATGAAAGGGTCAAACCTTTGTGGTAGCTAGATCATTGCAACAAGAGAAACTTTTGCCAAAATTCCAGCTTAAAATTCCATAATGAACAAAGTCAAGTTTTTTTATTTCATAAAGCATGTTGTCAAGGACGATTATGATGCAAAAAGAGATTCTATACGAGTGTTATATATAACGTCAAACAACATGCTCTCAAGGCTCAAAGTTCTAAATTGAATCGGAATCCAGGTTATTGAAGTTTTCATGTTTAAACTTTGGCCACAAAGTTCTAAATTGAAAATTTATTCTCTTTAAACAGGCCACAAAATGGCAGGGTGGAGCGAAAGCACCGTCACATTGTAGAAACCGGTCTTGCCATGTTATTTAATGGACATGTTCCATCTTCTTATTGGGTCCATGCTTTTCGCGCAGCTGTTCATATCATCAACCGACTTCCCACTCGGGTATTAAATAATAAATCGTCGTTCGAGATATTGTTTCTTCGGGCTCCTTCTTATAATCATTTTCGCCCATTTGGATGTCAAGTCTACCCTTACTTAAGGGACTATGAGGAGCACAAATTGTCGCCACGAAGCCTTCCTTGCATATTTCTTGGCTATTGTGCCCAATACAAAGGATATGAATGTCTTGAGCCCGGTTCCTCTCAAGTTTTCATTACCCGGCATGCCAAGTTTGATGAGATCTTCTTTCCGTTTGGCGGCACTTCAACTCGGGCCTCTATTCATGACCTTCGTCTAGTTGCCTTTTTAGACGATACACCGTCTTCTAATTTGCCATCGGCTCCTGCTCCAAGCCCGCCTCCACAGCCGTCTGCTCCATCCACTGGCTGTGGGCTTTGCGATGATTCAGTTCCTGTCGCCGAGGCCCAGTCGCCGGAACAGGCCGGAACAGGCCCAGTTACCGGTGCAGCCCCACTCGCCTGCACAGGCCCAGTCGCCCATCGATGCTCAGTCCTCTGTCTCACCAGATAGTCCGCCTTCTGCTGTTTTGTTTGATGACACCGAACCGGTTTCGCCCGTTGCCACTCCTCCCCCTGTACCTCCTGTTGGTCATTCCATGATTACACGGGCCAAGGCCGAGATCTTTAAACCGAAGCACCGAGTGGATCTTGCTTACACTACTAAACATGGTGTATATAGTGCCTTATTTGCTCAGCATGACCCGACCACCTTTTCTTCTGCCGCTTCGCAATCTCACTGGGTGAATGCCATGAACGATGAAATGCATGCCCTACAGAACAATAATACTTGGTCGTTGGTTCCTAGACCCATGAATCGCAATGTGGTCGGTTGTAAGTGGGTGTTTCGAACTAAGTATCATTCTGATGGTACTATCGATCGTCATAAAGCTCGTCTAGTTGCCCAAGGTTTTGGTCAACTTCCGGGTATTGATTACTCACATACTTTTAGTCCGGTGGTGAAGGCCTCCACGGTTCGTGTTGTTTTGTCTTTGGCTATCATTAATGGTTGGTCTCTTCACCAGCTTGACGTCAATAACGCCTTTCTTCATGGCACCCTGAATGATCCCGTTTACATGGAGCAACCGCCGGGCTTTTATGATCCTCGTTTTCCCGGTCATGTGTGTCGCCTACATAAAGCTCTTTATGGTCTTAAACAGGCCCCTCGGGATTGGTTTCATCGTCTAAGCACTTTCTTGGTTAGTATCGGGTTTGTATGCAGTCGGGCTGATCCGTCTCTATTTGTGTTCAAACGTGACTCGTGTGTGCTATATTTGTTGGTCTATGTTGACGATTTAATTTTGACCGGCAATGATGACACGGTTATTCGCTCCATCATCACTCGCTTGCACAACGAATTCGCGATCAAAGACCTCGGACGTCTAAATTATTTTCTTGGGATTGAAGCTATTTACACCACCAATGGGCTATTTCTCAGTCAGACCAAGTACGCCCATGACATTCTTGACCGGGTCGGTCTTCTCGATGCTAAACCGGCTCCTACTCCTATTGCCTCCAACACGACCTTTGTTACCGGTGGTGATGCTTACTCAGATCCCGCGCATTATCGGTCACTTGTTGGTGCTCTTCAGTATTTGACGATAACTCGTCCAGATATTTCGTATGCGGTCAACCAAGTTAGCCAATTCCTTCAAGCCCCTACTATTCCGCATTATCAAGTAGTTAAGCGGCTTCTCCGATATGTCAAGGGTACGATTTCTTTCGGCCTCTCCTTTTCCAAACCGACATATACCACTCTTGTAGGCTACTCTGATGCTAATTGGGCTCGTTGCCTCGAGACCCGCTGTTCCACTTATGGTTACTTGATATTCCTCGGGGGAAATCTTGTATCCTGGAGTGCCAAGAAACAACCAACTGTCTCTCGCTCCAGCTGTGAATCTGAATATCGAGCAATGGCCAACACCGCAGCGGAAATCATTTGGATCACTCATTTGTTACGAGAACTTCATGCGCTGCCACCGGATCGTCCAACGTTGTTATGCGATAATCAAAGTGCTCTGTTTCTCACTCAAAATCCCGTTTCTCACAAACGTGCCAAGCACATTGATCTTGACTATCATTTTATTCGTGAACTTGTGTCGTCCGGTAAACTTCACACCAAGTTCGTTCCGACCAAGCTTCAAGTGGCCGACATTTTCACAAAGAGTTTACCTCGTCATCAGTTTGAGTTCTTTCGAGAAAAGCTCTGTATTGGTCCGTCACCGTTTCGCTTGAGGGAGGATATTAGACACACTTAGCAATTGCACTTTTATATATAGTCATGTATCTCTTTAAATTCTTTGAGGTTGTAAAGTGTAAATTGTATTTCTATAAATGATAAGTATCTCCACCTAATTGGGTGTGATGAGTACCATTATCACGTGTTTCCTATTTTTTATTCGTTGATTGGATTGGAGCTATAACATGAATGACACTAGTAACGAAGGTTGGTTAATCAATGAGTTCCCATGCACCCCACAAATCTTAACCAATTTTCTTTTCACACATCACTTTCACTACTCTTTTATGGCTGTAGATTATTAATTTTATCGCCAATTGTAACACCTTTATATTTTTAACTTGTTTAATGTCTCTGCTTTGGAAATATATACATAATTGAGAACCACTTGCTGCTACAGCCAAGGCAAAGGAGGAATGAAGAAAGTGAGAGAGATCAAGGTTAATCCAAATACAATGAGGAAGCTCTATCTGTTTGTTTTCGTGGATACTGAAATTTTGCGGTTTTGTTGACAAGATGCTATCAATCTGTCTCTGTGGCTAGCTGTTGCGCTTTTCCTCTTCTCGATTGTGGCTGCGAATTTCTAATTATAACTTCTACGTATTAATGTTATTGTGATAATGTCATCGAATTTGTATGGGTTTATCCACTATGCGCACACTAAGAATGAAGTTTTTCACAAATTAGAATAATTTCATACTTACGTCAACAACCAATTCTGATTATAAATATTGTAGAACTTGTAGAATTTGGAAAATGATTCTCAGCAGCTCTGCTTACTTATGTTACTAGAGTTTGACATCGCGTTGTACATACTTTGTGATCAGCTTTCAAAACCAACATGACTTCTCTTATTACATGCAATATTGTCGGAGAATCATATTCTTCAAGCAGACATGCAAATTTGTTAAATAAACAAATCAGAATCAAACTTCTTCTACCAGCACCGCGGTCAACTGGCCAAGGGGTCAATATGACAAGATTAAGTTCACACAAACCATTGTTTAAAACTACAACCATGTCACGATGGACCAGAGGTGATTCGATGCGCTATTGTTATGACATTAGAGTTCAACAAGTGTTCCCTAATCGTTTTCTGAATCATGTTATTCGTCGCTGCTGTATCAACTGATGCAGTGGCCTCATAAAAAACCAGTACATTGCTTTTTTTGTGATCAAGGGTTATGAAAAGTTTGTAATTAATGTAAGGGTTGAGGAACCTGTTGAACCAAGCAAGATATATATATATATATATATATATATATATATATATATATATATATAGGGGGTCATTCAAGGGAGAACTCAGTTATCAGTGGTAACCGTGAGATCCAATCTTAACCAAAAATCAGAAGATAAATTAGGAAATCAATAATTTTGGTAATTTTAATGAAAGGTATTTTAGGTATTTTTGAGATCTCCTCTCTTTTCTCTTCTCTCTCCTCTCTCCAACAAATATTATTCCGGCGAATACAACTGTAATACACTTTATAAACATCGAAAATACGTGATCCACACTGTGATACACCGTGTAAAGATTGAAAATACATGATAGCATACTATGATACCCTTTTGTAAACATCAAAAATACGTGATAGCACACCATTATACACTTTGTAAAGATCGAAAAAAAACATCGAAAATAAGTGATGCACATTGTGATACACTTTGTAAAGATCGAAAATACATGATAGTACACTATGATACCCTTTTGTAAACATAAAAAATACGTGATAGCATAATGTGATACCCTTTTGTAAAAGGAAATAAGAAAATTTAGGAATTAGGTTACATTTTAGGAATTAAACAAATTTACTAAAATATCATTTTCTATATATTTAAAATTAATATTAATTATTCTAAATGTGTGGCTCATATTGGATCTCACGGTTACCACAAATTACCTAGTTCTCATTTGATTAGGCCCCTATATATATATATATAGAGAGAGAGAGAGGAAAGTTCAAATGAAAACTCATCTTTCATTGTGCATGTGAGGACAAATCTCAGTCACTCCATCTATTTTGATCCAACAACTCATATTAAATAGAGTTTTTAGTTTTAAGATACTTAGGGGTAAAAATGGAAGATAATTTAAACTCACGCCTACCATATTTTACTTTTTATTTTTTTTAATTAAAATTTTTGCCCATTAATGTTTAAAATAAATTATCTTAAAAATTACTAATATTTTAATCAAACAAATTACATAAAAAAAACAAGAATTTCGTGCTCTTCGATATTACATCCATCTCGATATAATTTTTTTGTCGTTTTAACCGTTTTTTACGTGAAATACTATATATGTTATATTCATTATGAATATTTATGTACGTTCAAGTTTGTACAACACCTCGACACCGTAAGTATGTAACTCGACATCACCTTCTTCAACACTTTCTTCAATGTCGTAAGACATCGCATTTCTTCAGCACCGTAACCCAACACCCATCAAGACGAATCGAGAACCTATCGAATAATTCTGTTGTAAACCGGGGAACAAAAGAGAGTATGTCACGTCTCCACATCTTCACAGGTCATTCATGTATTATTCATCATGAATAATGTATCATTCATCATGAATAATGTATCATTCATCATGAATAATGTATCATTCAGGATGAATAATGTATCATTCAGGATGAATAATGTATCATTCAGGATGAATAATACAATATTCAGGGTGAATAATTCACGATTCATGAATTCGTGTATTATTCATCATGAATGTTGTGTAATTCATCCTGAATACTATATTATTCATCATGAATAATGAATAAACGTTCACATTTGTTATTCATATTGAATGTGGGACATCCAGGGATGCGTATACATATTCATAATGAATTAAACTAAATTTCGGTTATGAATTGGGAAACAAAAGAGAATGTGTCATGTGTCTACATCTTCACGGATCATCCATATATTATTCATCATGAATAATGTATCATTCAGGATGAATAATGCAGTAATCACGGTGAATAATACACGATTTCATGGATTCGTGTATTATTCATCATGAATACTCTATTATTCATCATGAATAGTGAATGAACGTTCACCCTTGTTATTCATACTGAATGTGGACACCCAAGGACGTGTATGCATATTCATAATGAATATAACACATATATAGAATTTCACGTAAAAAACGGCTAAAACGAAAAAAAAAACTATATCGAGATGGATGTCATATCGAAGAGCACGAAATTCTCGTTTTTTTGATGTAATTTGTTTGGTAAAAAGTATTAGTAACTTTTAAGATAATTTATTTTAAAGTTTAAGGAGGTAAAAAAATTTTAATTAAAAAAAAAGTCAAACAAGGCGCTGATTCAAATTTTCAATTTTGTTCTTAATCACTTCTCAATTAACTTTATTATGTATTAATTATTGATTAGTTTTCTAAATTTTGATCAATGGTTAAGATTTGTCATCATGTACACAATGAAAAATGAATTTTCATTTGAACCCACCTCTATATATATATATATATAGAAATGATCATGCGAGAAGTTAAACATTTTACGAGAAGACGAGAAGTGTAATATCATATATGATTACACGGTCTGTGGGTGTGCTTAATCATATATGATTAAACGTTTATGTATTTCCAATATAGCATGTGTTTAATTATATATGATTAAGCTTGTATATCATATATGATATCACACTTCTCGCCTTTTCGCAAAATGTTTAGCTTCTCGTTTGAACCTGTCCGTATATATATATATATATATATATATATATATATATATATATATATATATATATATATATATATATATATATATATATAGGAGTTGTTTAATTTGCAACCCTTAAAAATGTTGCAAACCTTGCAACCCACATCTTAACCGTCGGATTAATGATCGGCGGTTACAATAAATATTACAATAGATATGGGGCCCAATATTTTTAATTAAAAAAACAGAAAAATAAAAAAAAAACCGCCGATCATGAATCCAACGGTTAAGATGTGGGTTGCAAGGGTTGCAACCTTTTTAGGGTTGCAAAATATCCTTCCACTATATATATATATATATATATATATATATATATGGGACTAATCAAATGAGAACTAGTTAGTTTGTGGTAACTGTGAGATCCAATATGAGCCACACATTTAGAATAATTAATATTAATTTTAAATAAATAGAAAATAATATTTTAGTAAATTTGTTTAATTCCTAAAATATAACCTAATTCCTAAATTTTCTTATTTCCTTTTACAGAAGGGTATCACAATGTGCTATCACGTATTTTTTATGTTTACAAAAGGGTATCATAATGTACTATCATGTATTTTCGATCTTTACAAAGTGTATCACAGTATGCATCACTTATTTTCGATGTTTTTTATATTAGATCTTATTGGGAATTGTCATTATAATAATTAATATATAAAATAATTTCAATTATTGAGTGCACGTTCAAACACTACGACATCATAAACTAATGATATTAATTAAAGTAAATAAATTAAAGTTATTAATTATGTTTCTATAATTTTATCAATTACGAATGTATTCGTAACCCCATGAAATCAGGGGTGGATGGCCATAAGGGCTTATAGGGGCCCTGGCCCCTGCGGTTTAAAAACGTTCAAGAAGGATGTATTTTATTTGTAGTGTAAAAAAAAAAAAAAATTGTATTTGGGCCCCATCCAAATCAGTCCAGTCCAGTCCAGTCCAGCAATAGGCAGATGAGTCCAATTCCAATCTACATCCACACCGCACGTCGCTTAGTCTGTTAGGTTTTGGTCTTGGAAAATCAAAAATCGAGCAAAGAGGGAAGACTCAAGAGAGAAGAGAGTTAAATAGAGAAGAGACTAGAGAGTTACCTGTTAAGTCTCCATCATCGACGAAGTCTGGCCGCCGGCGATTCAACCGGCCGACCGCCGACGCTGCGACGCAGCCACGTTGACACAGCCCCTGACGCCGACCGGTCGACGAAGTCTGTTACATCTCCATCATCTCGACTCTCGAGTAAGCCTTCTGATTTCTTGCGCCTTGCGGTCTTGCCTTCTAGAGTTTTACTGTTTTAGTTCTTCTCTCTTGGTTGGTCCTGGATTTAAAAAATTAAATCTATGATTTGTGATTTGTAATAGAGACTGAGTTAGTGAGTAACAGAAGTATATGGTCTGCCTGTCTGCCAAATGGCCCAAATCTAAAATCCCAAATGGCCAAATCTGAAAAAGTGAACTGAAAATGAAATGCCAATTTGGTAATTTCACAAAAGTGAATTGTAGTGTAGCCACGTAGCCTTGCCTTGTGACTCATCACTCATGGATTTAATTTGTATTTTACAAAAGTGAATTGTAGTGTAATTTGGATTTAATTTGTATTTTAATCAAGATTCAAGAGTCTCTATTCTCTAAGTTCTAGTATGTATTGCATAATTGCAGAGTGCAGTAGTGAGTATTCAATGGAAGAGGAACCAAATCAGAGTCAAAATCCTCCCAATCCAAATGAAATCCCAAGTTTTCTAACTTCATCTTCATCAAACAATTTTCCAACAGCCCCTAAATCACGGTTTTTTCCAGTTTATTCTAGTTTTAGTTTTAAAGAGTCATTGCTATTTGCTCATAATCTCATTACTTGTTTAATTTTATTTGAAATTACTTGATTAGCTAGGTTTAACTTTATTTGAGATTGTTTGAAATTCTTTAGGTTGTTCACTTGTTTGAATTGTTGATAGAACACAATCCACCAAAGTTTTTAGGATGAGTACAAGAAGGTTTTAGAAGGTGTAACCGTATTATTTTAGAATTGCAAATGTACCTCGTAACCAACCAAAAAACCAAAAAACTTTTGAAATCAACTAAAAAACCCGAAAAGATAACCAAAAAATACCGAAAAGGGCTCTCGAAATCGATAAAAAAAACTTAAAAATCTCTCGAAATCAAGCAAAAAACTTTAAAAATCTCTTGAAAGAGCGGAATTAGGTTGGAAACACAACGGTCGATATTGAACGTTGGTAAAAAAAATGAAGACACGTTAATAAAAATCGTACTGGAAAATATGATGTCACCTTATGAAAAAATTTCTTGGGTTCGTCCCTGTTGGTAAGAACTAGAAATTATATAGTATATTAGGTCCGGCCCCTGCGGTTGGAAAGCTTGTGTTCCGCCCCTGCATGAAATGAGGACTGATTTGGGTATGATTGACCAATAAAAATATAAAATCACAAGATGAGCTTGTGTTTTGTCTTACATGTGAAGTGAGAGTTTAAATTTGTTTCATTAAAGCTCGATTTATGTTAAATCGGTGGTAGTTGGTGTTCAGATCGAAGAAGACCTTAAAAAGGTCGATTTCGTTTATAAAGATCGATTGCATGACGATTTCATATGTTTAAGGAGTCGGATCTTCTTTGGGTCAAAATCGGGTCAAGAAGATGACACAAGAAAAAAAACGATGTGAATGTGCTATTGAAGTTTTGATTTTTACAGGTTGGCCACAAAGTTCAAAACAAAAGGTTCATTTCTTTGTACTTTGGTCTCTCAGTCGTAATTAAATATGTTTCCAAAATTGAGAGAAATTACACATGTAGCCCCATAACTAGTTCAATAGTTTGTTCTTATTCACAATACTTTCAAGATTGACGATTTTAGATCATTGTCTGAAAATTTATTACATTACCATTTAGCAATGTAAAATTAGAAGAAATTAAAATCTGTAATTTATGAGGGAGTAAATAACGAATATACCCCTAATCAAGTGAGCATAACTTGCTTAAATTATGAATGTACTTTTGAGTTGGGTTATATACAGGCATAGTGAGTGGTGTGTGTTTTAATTTGGGAGTCAATTATTTATGAGTTGTTGTTGTTGAGGGTCTGAAGTTTATTGTCTAATTCAAATAAGGAAGTCTATGTTCTTTGACCAAGGCTCTTGTTTCTCCACATCATTCCACAATTTAATCTTCCAAACAAACACAACATTACCGGTAGTACTACAACCGTTGACTTCTTAATATACATTCATCTTGTTCAAGTTTCTTTGCAATCATTTTGTACCAATTAACCAAGTTTTGATTTTAAAGGATCCATCAAGCATACCTTCAATGGCATCTTCTTCAACTTCATCGGTTCACAAGAGCTTTAAGTATGAGGTTTTTTTGAGTTTTAGAGGTGAAGACACTCGTAAGACATTCGTTGATCATCTTTATCATGCTCTTCAGAACAAAAGCATTCATACGTACAAGGATGATGAAAGAATCAAGAAAGGGGAGAGGATTGGTGATGAACTCATCAAATCCATTGAAGATTCAAAGTTCTATATAATCGTTTTCTCCAAGAACTATGCATCTTCATCTTGGTGCTTGGATGAGCTTGTAAAGATTATCGAGTGCCAGAAGACGACCGAGCATACTGCTTACCCTGTATTCTATAATGTGGAACCCACTGAAGTCCGCAAACAAAGTGGGGAATTCGGAAAGGCCTTTGCGAAAAAAGAAAACAATGAGACCGCAGAGAAATGGAGAGAGGCTCTAAAAGAAGCAAGCGATCTAGCTGGGTGGGAGTTGAAGAACACACTTGATGGGTAATTCCTCCATATATAATAGATCTGCCATATATTTCATTTTGATTCTTTCTAATCTACCTTTTGTTAGAAATAGGGAATTTGACAGAAAGCAAAATGATCAATTTTAGACTAAAACGAGGACATGATTAAATCACTATCCTTAAGGAATATTAGCCCTCACTAGGTCGTTGATGGATCTAGGCTAACTCCTCCCAGGACCTCCTCGAATTTAAGAACTGTAGGCAACGATCCTATATGTTCTTCTCTTATCATGATTTTTGTGTTTGTGAAGGAGAGTGAAAACAAAAGAAAAAGATTATTGCTTTGAAGGAAACTATTGTATATATATATATATAGCAGAAAAACGAAGAGGTGCAACCTTTCATGAAGAGGTGCAATGATTCGGTTTCCCTCCAAAAATAACCGAATTAACTAACTAACTAACGGAGTTAACGAAAAAGTTAACGGACAGTTAATTATAAGGACCAAAAATGTAAGGAATTTTTCTGCAAGTGATAAATACTATATGTTCCAACACCTTTACCCTATGATGTGAAACGGTTACCATGGCATATCATGTTGACACAGTAGGAAAACATGGAAGGGATCGACAAACGTATAAATCCAAAATGATAACAAGTTTGAAGATAAACTAGAATAACATAGGAAATCGATCAGCTTTAGGGAAACCATCAAACGACGGCCGGGCGACTTTGTACGTGACTTAAGTTGCATGGGAAGTCGCGTTAGACACCGTTGAATCGATTTTTGGTGGGCTGCACAACTTTCCTGGCGACTTGGGTAGGGTGGGAAGTCGCGGGTGACTTCGGTTTTGGTTCTTTGGCCCGGTTCATCTGTTCCTCAATTCGAGTTGCTAGCCGCTCTACATCACATGTTGCGTTGTCAAATTCTAACTCAAACTTGAGTTCTGTTGAAATATTAAACATGAAATATGATTACGTGACTATCTTAATTACTTCATATTCATATGTATGTTATAGATCTGAAATTAAATGAATTGTTCTTGTGGGATTTTAGGCAAGCTAATTTTGTCTTTTTTTAATATACAGCCATGAAGCTAAATTTATCCAAAAAATTGTTGAAGAGATCTCACTGGAGTTGCGATCCATCAATTTTAGCCTTGATGAAAAATTAATAGGCATGGAGGACCGAATGGGAGATATTGTCTCAGCTTTAGAAATTGGTGTCGGTGACGTTCGAATGATAGGAATCAAGGGGATGGGAGGTGGTGGGAAGACAACTTTGGCCAGAGCTGTTTTTGATCACATATCCTTTCAGTTTGAAGGTAGCTGTTTTGTTGAGAATGTTAGGGAAAATTCAAATCCCAATTTCTCTGGTTTGAAGAAGTTACA
Source organism: Arctium minus (assembly GCA_954870635.1). Lineage (NCBI taxonomy): Eukaryota > Viridiplantae > Streptophyta > Magnoliopsida > Asterales > Asteraceae > Arctium > Arctium minus. The sequence continues at coordinate 98,185,218 of OX941087.1, forward strand.
GAAACAAGTCCTTAAAGATGTGTTAAATGACCAGGGCATCAAAATAAGTAATGTTCATGATGGGAAAAAGATGCTGAAAAAGATGATGTGTTGTAGAAAGGTTCTTGTTGTTCTCGATGATGTGGATCATATAGACCAACTTAAGGCATTAGCAGGTGAGCTTAATTGGTTTGATAATGGAAGTAGAATTATCATTACAACAAGAGATGAGCAAGTGTTGGTAGCCCATCGAGTGAACTTGATACGTGATGTCAATCTTTTATCTCATAAGGAAGCACTTTGCCTCTTCAGTAGGTATGCATTTGGGGGAGAGATTCCAATTCAAGGGTACGAAGAGCTATCAAGCCAAGTTGTACTTTATGCTGCTGGCCTTCCCTTAACAATCACAATTCTGGGTTCTTTTCTCTGTGGTAAAATTGAGCTCGAATGGGAAAGTGCCATTCAAAGACTTGAAACAATTCCGTCGAAGGATACCTTGGACATATTGGAAGTAAGCTATATCGGTCTAGAGGAAGAGCACAAGGAAATATTTCTAGATGTTGCATGCATACTAAAAGGTTGGCATAAAGAGGATGCAATAAGAGCGCTTGAAAGTTGTGGATTTTATGCTAGAATCGGTTTAAGAGTTCTTGAGCAAAAATCCCTCATAACCATTTCTAAATATGGGGGGTGCTTGGACATGCATGACAGAATTGAAGAAATGGGCAAGTATATTGTTCGTCGTACACACGAGGAGCCTAACAAACACAGCCGGTTATGGATCCAACAGGAAATTGAAGATATATTGGTTAGTGATCAGGTAAAGATGAAGTAAAGTTATTTGTAAGGTTGAGAAAACTAACACATTTTCATTTGTTATGACATAATTTTTTCATTGTTATTGCTTTTTGATTATAGGGCACTAATGAAGCAGTAAGATGTATAAAGTTGATCACATCAGAGCTTAATCCAGAAATTGTTATGAAAGGCCTTGGAAACATGAAGAAACTTAGATTTCTTCAAGTGTATATTGACCGTGTGGATTGTAGCAATTGGGAATTTGATGAAGTTCGCCAGTACTTTCCAAATGCTTTACGATATTTGAGTTGGATCTACTACCCTTTTGGGTCTTTACCAAAATCATTTCAAGCAAATAATCTTGTTGAACTTGAAATGAGTGAAAGCAAAATTGTACAACTTTGGGAAGGGGGAGATAAAAAGGTAGAATATTAATAGTTGATTGGTTATTTTGCATTATTCATTATAATACTCACTTTTTGGTTTGGTTTGTTATATATATTACACCAAGACTCATTTTTTTTTTACAATAGGTTCTTAACAAGCTCAGATTCCTTGATCTCCATGATTCATGCTTCGAATACCTTGATCTTGGTCTGACTCCAAATCTGGAGACATTGAATCTTACACGCTGTGATGATTTGGTAGAACTTCACATGCCCGCTGAATGTCCAAAGCTCATATCCCTCAAACTCAGTTATTCTAAGTTGACGACACTTGTCCTTCCAAAGACTCCAAATCTCGAGACGTTAATTGTTATAAGATGTTTTGATTTGGTAGAACTTCACATTCCTGTTGACTGTCTAAAGCTCAGATACATCACCATCATTGGTTCAAAGTTGAAGACACTTGACCTTCGAGGGACTCCGAATCTCGAGACATTAAGTGTTAAAAAATGTGTTTATTTGGTAGAACTTCACATTCCCGTTGACTGTCTAAAGCTCGAATCCATCGACGTCGATTGTTCAAAGTTGAGGAAACTTGACCTTCGAGGGGCTCGAAATCTCGAGACGTTATGTGTTGCAAAATGGGTTGATTTGGAAGAATTTCACATTCCAGTTGAATGTCTAAAGCTCGAATCTATCGACATCTATGGTTCAAAGTTGAGGACACTTGACCTTCGAGGGGCTCGAAATCTCGAGACGTTATGTGTTGCAAAATGTGTTGATTTGGAAGAACTTCACATTCCCATTGAATGTCTAAAGCTCAAATCCATCAACATCAACGGGTCAAAGTTGAAGATACTTGACCTTCGAGGGGCTCGAAATCTCGAGACGTTATGTGTTGCAAAATGTGTTGATTTGGAAGAACTTCACATTCCCATTGAATATCTAAAGCTCAAATCCATCAACATCTACGGTTCAAAGTTGAGGAAACTTGACCTTCGAGGGGCTCGAAATCTCGAGACGTTATGTGTTGCAAAATGTGTTGATTTGGAAGAACTTCACATTCCCTTTGAATGGCTAAAGCTCAAATCCATCAACATCAACGATTCAAAGTTGAGGACACTTGACCTTCGAGGGACTCCGTATCTCGAAATGTTAAGTGTTGCAAAATGTGTTGATTTGGAAGAACTTCACATTCCCGTTGAATGTCTAAAGCTCGAATCCATCGACATCGACGGTTCAAAGTTGAAGATACTTGACCTTCAAGGGACTCCGAATCTCGAGACATTACTTGTTGGAAAATGTGTTGATTTGGTAGAACTTCACATTCCCGTTGGATGTCTAAAGCTCAAATCCATCAACATCGACAATTCAAAGTTGAAGACACTTGACCTTAAAGGGACTCCGAACCTCGAGACATTAAGTGTTAAAGGATGTGTTGATTTGGAAGAACTTCACATTCCCGTTGAATGTCTAAAGCTCGAATCCATCTACATCAATGGTTCAAAGTTGAAAACACTTGAACTTCAAGGGACTCCGAATCTTAAGACACTAAAACTTAAAGAATGTGTTGATTTGGTAGAACTTCAGATTCCCGTTGAATGTCTAGAACTTGAATCCATCGACATCTGCAATTCAAAGTTGAGGACCCTTGACCTTGGAGGGACTCCGAATCTCGAAACGTTAAGTGTTGTAAAATGTTATCATTTGGTAGAAGTTTACGCACCTGTTGGGTGTCTAAAGAAGCTTGTCTACTTAGACTTGAGTGGTTGTTTGAAGTTTAAATCTTTTAAATTCATGAAATGGTCTAAATCACTTGAAGTTGGTTCTTTATCCAAGTTACATCTGATTGCAGAGTCCCTAGGTATGTGCCCGTTGCACTCCGACAATAATTTGCCAAAGTTTCGATTTACATGTTTTTATGGACATGTACCCTCATCGCTTGGAAACCTAGAGAAGCTTATCTCTATGGGTCTATGTGCTTGCACAAATCTTGAGAACTTTTTTCGAAACATTTGTGGTTTACATTGTTTAACAAGTCTTACACTCGAAGGTAGCATTGAAGAGGCACCCAAGGACCTTGATCAGTTGGAATGTCTAGTGGAGCTAAGTTTGTTGTCTACAAAGATTACACATCTGCCGGATAGCATTTGTAAGTTGAAACATCTGAAACGTCTCAAACTTAAATCTTGCTATCTTCTTGAGAAGTTACCAGGGGATCTTGGCTTATTAGAATGTCTAGAGGAGCTAATCCTAGTCGAATGTGCAGATTTACGAGATATTCCAAACAGCATCTGTGACATGAAACATCTAGAATATTTTCATCTCCCCTGTTGTATTCGTGTTGACAAATTGCCAGAGGAAATTGGACGTTTAATTTGCTTAAAAGAGTTAAATATTGAAGGTACAAACATAAGACATCTTCCGGAAAGCATTTTTGAGTTGAAAGGTCTACGTGTTGTGGGGTTTGGATGGCTTCTTAAGTTGTGTGGTTTTACATCCGAGATACAAACATCAGAAGACGAAAGATTCTGCTACGTACAGCTGTGAATAACATTCAGGAAACCACGGCAGGAGTCTCCAAGAATGATTCAGAAACAACGATTGTAACAGGTACTTTCTCCATTTTCTATTTATCATCCTACTTCGATTTGAATTTTCAAATGGATTTGAAATTATATGTATCTTACTATTGATCCTAACATTTGAGCCATTTCTTGCAATTAGAAGTACTTTTGATGACCATGAAGCAATATAAAAGAAAGTTAGACGCTACCCACTGAGGCGTCCTCACCGCACCGGTTGCACAGTCATCCCATTGGCAGAGAAACGATGCCCAGGCTTGAACCTAGGACTTCACACATATGAATTACACCCACACCTCTACCGCTGGCACAGATCAATACCAGGAAGCAATATAACACACAAGGTAAATTTTTTTAACCATTTCTTTTGTTTTATGTTTTATTCTCAATATTCAAACTTAAAACGATCATTTACATATTCTGTATCTTTTTCTTGTTAAATGTTTCATCATCGTCGTCATGTTTTTTCTTTTGGGTGAACTTTAGCAATTCATTGAACAGAAAGATGATGCTTTCTTCAAATGCCGTGACGAACTCGATGTTTAATCTCCGACCTCAATGGTCTGGTATCGGCTCTATCAATTTCGAAGCCCTGTTTGTTCTGCATCAGGTATAAACTCCACCTGATGCATTACAAATTACTGTTTTCGATTCAAATAATTCCAACTTACATTCGTTCCGGTCATGTGGTTAAATTCAATAATGATGATATTTTGAAAAGGCACAACTACACAACTAGTGGCACCAGAACAAACAGCAGTTGATTTTTGTTAGGACACAATGAACCAGTTAGTTAACTCACTTTGAAAAGATGACTTCTTGTAGAGCATCAACAACGCTCAATGGAACCTATCGGGTAGCTCAACTGGTCAGACTTTAGTTCTTGATAACTATTTGTGTTTGTTATAACAGGTGATTGCAATTGGGTTCTGTTTTTCTTTTGTTCATCATCCACAAAAACCCAACTCCTTTATAGAAAATTCTCCCTATGAGGTAAGTCGTAAGCGGAAGATCTTAGAGATTATTCTTCAAATTTGCTTCTTGTTATGTTATATCTGCAGATTCTTACCCAAATTATCCGTTGCAGTTCCAATTATGCGAGTGCCACAGATGTGCAATATCGTCTGTCTCATAACACTTTAATGAGAAACCAGCCACAGGATCCAAGGAGAAAATAGACGATAGGCATCGAGTCAACATGTGAGACACTAATTCCAGGAAATATCTATAAAATTACTTCATGGGTTATCACATTTCATTCATTTTCGAGCAATTTTTTACAGGATTTTGGACAATCTGCCTTTGGTCATTCCTATAGCAGGACTCTCATGTTCTATATCAGTATGGATATCTTGTGGGTCACAGAGTTTTGTTGTCTGCCTCTTAATAACTCAAACCGTTAGGATATGCAGAACCACGTTTAGGTGATCTATGATATATTTATTGTTGTTTTTGCTTTAAGAAATGCACGAAAACAATGTTTAGGCAATCTATGTTTATGTTTTGTTACTCGGGGTTTTGGTTTATGTCCCTAGTTGTATTATATACTTTTATTTAATAAAAATCGGCATGGGATGAGCCGCCTAGCTCTACTAGGTTCCAAACCTCTTAAAATTAGGTGGTTAGCACAATGGTCGACGACCAATAAAATCACGAGATGAGCTTATGTTTTGTCTTAATTATGAAGTTTGAGTTTAAGATTTGTTTCGTTAAAGCTCGATTTATCTTAAATCGGTGATAGTTGGCAATATTCGGATCAAAGAAAACCTGAAAGAGGTCTATTTTGCTTTTACGGATCAATTGCATAACGATTTCATAAGTGGACTTATGAAGCTATCATTTCAAGAATGGACTTGGGAAGTGCAAGATTACAATGGTGGAGTCGAATACTATTCAAAGGTACTTTTTTTTTACATTATTCATGATTTCATATAAATTGAACCTTAAATGCATATCTTTATGGCACTAAATAATTTAGTTCTAGGAAGAAACCATAGGTCCACAATGACTTAAACATCTTGATTTGGGTCTACAAAATGAATTGAATGTTGCATATTGTTGCTCACTGTCTTCTATTAAGTTATATTTTTATGTTATTTACAATTGTCAGGCGAATCTTCCATGGGGAGATGGAGAATACTCATTGTCCAACACTCTGGAGTTCCGTTGCATCCCAACACTCTGATTTTCCAGAGGATTATATACAATAGATATCAAAACGCCTTTATGCCTGCAGAATGCATTGGCTGTGAACAACGGAGCCACAGAATCCTTGAGGCAAATGCAGGATGTTCATTAATCTTGCATGGCCTATGTTTCTCATTAAAACTAGATCTCTTCTATTCCTATCATTAACAAATGGACCTTGGATCTTTCAGCTTGTAACAGAAATGTTGATATGTTCTGCTCTATGAGGAATTACATTGATTTTCCGTTATCAACTTATAATAAATTTTTACATCTTGTTTCATCGTGTGGGTATACAACTAGTATTGAAGAATACAAGTAACTAGAGTTGTTCTATGTTCATCGTTTGCTAGTCTTTGGTCTTTTTACATGTCTAATCACACTGTCCGGGGTCTCAATGGAAACAACTGTTCAACTTGTTGTTGTATAGGTTGGGTCTGTGTACATCTCACCCTCTCCGAACCCTACTTTCGAGTGGGACATATTGGGTCCATTTGGTTTGGTTTGAAGAGATGGCTTCCGGTGATAGCATCCACAACATTGAATGGTTCATTGAATAGATAGATATCAACATCCTGCTTCAGAGCTAGTGACTGCAATCTGTATTATCTATTTCTGGCCTCTGCTCAAATTGATTCCCTTCTCACCTACAACTGTTTGATCACCAAAACGAGAGAACTTCAAGGTCTTTCTTCAAAGCACATGCTTCAGGTACCGTATTGTACATTTCTCTGTCCATCTCCTTACGAAACAATATATTCTCTTTCAATCTTTACACTTTGTATCCATGGTGATCGACCAACATAAACCTTTGGCTTGTTTTTTTGTTCTATTGGTGTGTATGGAGTATGTATAAATTTTGATGGGGTTTGGTTTAGGGGTGGTTTTTGTATATTTATATTTTATTTTGAGAATCAAAAGATTTTATTAAAATGGGAAGAATGTTGTTGATTTTCGTGTCATCAATTATTTTAATGTGATTGTGATTTATGTTAGATAATACAGCTATGCTATAATTTTTCTAAAATAGAGTATAAAAAATTGAAATCTCTAAAAAAATTACAACCAACTCCAACAGCTATTCTATTTTAGCAATTCTATCATTAATTATATTAATAAAATATAATTTATCTCCCTAAATACACAACTTCAATGTCTCCTATTGGTGAAAAAAAATTAAATATTATTTCTCTTTCTTTAATATGAGGTTTTAGAGATTTCTCCAAATTTGGAGATTTTTATCTTTTCTCTCATTTTTTCTCTATTTTAACATATGATATAGCATTGTTTGGAGCAAAAAAATTGCTAAAATCTCACTTTTTTCTATTTTAGCATAAGAGCATCTCCAACAGTTATGCTAAAATAGAAAAAGGTAAGATTTTAGCAATTTTGTTGCTCCAACAGCTATGTTAAATCATATGCTAAAATAGAATAAAGAAGAGAGAGAAGATAAAAATCTCCAAATTTGGAGAAATCTCTAAAACTCTATTTCTAAGGGAGAGAAATAATATTTAATTATTTCCACCAATAGGAGAAATTGAAGTTGTGTGTTTAGGAGAGAGAAATAATATTATATTAAATGTAATGAATATTTTAATAATAGAATTGATAATAGAATTGCTAAAATAGAATAGCTGTTGGAGTTGGATGTAATTTCTTTTAGAGATTATAACTTTCTATACTCTATTTTAGAAAAATTATAGCATAGTTGTTGGAGATGCTCTAAGTGAGTTGGTGTATGTTTTCAAAATTCTCTTATTTTGGTAACTATTCTTGTATGAACTTGTTCTTGTAGAACGTCATGCGATTTTATTGTAAAATCACATGCGATTCACTCTAAAATCATGCGATTTTATTGTAAAATCACATGTCATTCACGCGCCTTTGCCTGAGATTCCGGGCAACGTGCCCGCACACTTTGCGTGAGATTTGGTCATGACTACGAGTTTCATGACGTATTATATGATTTGAACTTATATATACATATATATATATATACACACACACAAACATACCTGACACTCTTACGTCGTGTTCTCGAATTTTGAAGGGAAAGAAAAGAAAAGACAAGAAAGGGAAAGAAAAGAAAGAAATAGTTTTATTTGTGTTCTTGAGATTGAAGGGAAAGAAAAGAAAGGGAAGAAAATAAAACAAAATTTCATGTTTTTGTGTAGGAGAGAAAGGAAAGATGTCACTTTTACATATATATATATATATATATATAGAGAGAGAGAGAGAGAGAGAGAGAAAGGGATGATCAAACGAGAACGGTATCTATTTAAAAGAACACGAGAACGACAAATCACATACAAAATCATAAGTGATTTTACATGTGATTCCCGCGATCTTAAGTTGCGGTAAAAATCGCCCGTGTACTGTGATTTTGCACAATTGCACTACTTCCCCACTATCCTCTTCTCAATTGCTCCACTTCTCTCCGTCCTACCCAAGCCGTAGGAATCCTCTACAAGTTGTGCCTCCTCTATAGCCTCTCGAAGGGTAGAGGCCTTGGACACCCGAACCATATTCATCATTTCTGTAGGCAAACCTTTGATGTACGCCTTGATTTTCTCTCTTTCGGTGGGGACCAGATGTCCCACCAAGCCTAGCTTGTCCATAAATAGCTTGTTGTAATCCTTCACCAACAAATTCCCCTTTTTCAAACTTCGGAACTCATCGACGATCCGGTCCATAGCCCGTTCGTTGCAAAACTCTTCCATAACCTTCTTCTTGAAAGTCTCCCAACTTAGTTGAGCCAATACAGTGGCTTCAATAGAAGCGGAATATACATTCCACCATGTGAGGGCCGCCCCTCTAAGCATTTGAGATCCAAATACATCTTTTTGGTTCTCCCCACACCCGCTCGATCGGAAGGCTTGCTCCAATTCCCTAATCCAGTTCATGCATTCTACTGGATTGTCAGTGCCCTTGAACTCCGGCGGTCGACATCCGAGAAATGCCTTGAATGTACAAGACTTTGCCTCAGGTCTTACGGCCGGGATTGCCGTCTCATTGGTGGGGATACGGGGTCCCGAACCTCCAGATCCTGCCACAATCACATTCTCCTCCACCGTCTCTGGTCTACGGTGGTTAGCATCCCTGTCATCCAATAGTTTCAGGAAGGCCTCTTGCTGCTGAGCCATAACTGCATTCATTGCTTGCATCATCCGCTCCATCATTCTAGTTTCCGGAGTTACCTCTTCCATAATTGGGTGAGTTGTAGAGATGTTGCGTCGAGGTACATGCTCCGATCCTCCACCCAACTCATCCAAAAACGGTGGGGGCAAATCGTTATTCGTTACCCTCGGTTGATCAGCCGTAGCCGCGGCCGTATCCTGTCCTTCCGGTCGATTACGCGTATTAACCATAGTCTGCCACACACATGCGAGAATATAGATGAGATGAGACTACACGGTTATAAACAAGGAAATGTACCACTACATTCATCAATTATCATAACAACGGAAAACAAGCATAATCACGTAAAACATCTTTATAATAGCGTTAGCTAGGCGAAATTATGAACATGCAATACATAAAAATTTTCATTTTCATTTCCATTACCATAACTCTTAACTTGTGTAGCTTCCACCGACTCCAGAACTACCTTATCTTGACAGTTCTACCCCATCTCACAAGATCATTGCCTAGTTTCACAACTTAAGTCTAGGTACCCTACACTTATACCTAGTTCACTTAAACTAAAGCTCTGATACCAACTTGTAACACTCTAAAAAATTAGCGGAATAAAATTCGAAATTTCTGCAATATGACTGCTATAAATAGATAAAAACCTGAATATAAAACCTGCTAAAATCAATCCCAAAGTATCATCCCAATAGGACGGGGAAACAGTACTAACATCATTACAACGAATCAAATGAAGGATAAACTAACAACCTAATAATCTAACTTAGGTAAGAAAGATTAACATCGGGTGTTGCTATTCTTCCAAAAGGTATGATCGCTATTTCCAAATGCCGGTCTATACATCTCCCAAAAAGACCGCTCTTAGTCCAAAGCTATCCGCTCAGTCCCGACGAACCCCACCGGAGACCTGACCTGTCACACATGTCATTTTAAGAAAAAGTGTTAGACTAAAGCCTAGTGAGATCAGACATTTGTAATTAAAGAGATTTAATATAAATTAAGTAAAAGGTTTCCGTTTGTACAACAACAATAATAAAATAGAAATGATAATGCTCTTTGAAATAAACCAATACCTCTTGGGTTAACGGGGGAGACCCGCCTACTAACCCGAATGACGGAACACAAAAGTAAGCCATTCGATGGGTCAGTAAAGCCAATAAACACATAAAGTACACGCAAGGGATGTCAGGCTCAGTGGCTTTAAACGTACACCCACGGAAACTCGAGTTCAACCCCGTCGGGTTCCTATGTCGAGCTCCTCATCCAATATCGTAATACTTGAGCACGAAGGACTTATACCGCACCCGGTACCTAACGTGCAGCAAGAAGGACTTATACCGCACCCGGTACCTAACGTGCCTCGACGTGGAAAACTAGTCGTCCCAACGCCGGAACAATAATAATCAAATACGGGGTCATGACTCCCAAATGCATCACTTAAACCAAATAATGCACATAAGTTCCAACGATTAATCTCAAAAGTGGTTAATATGCAATAATTGATATGGAGGGTGTTTTCCACCAAAATCCCTCCCTTTGTTTATCAAAAGCCCGTTAGTGAAAGTACCGACGATTCATCTTTATTTCAAATCCTCAAAATATGAAATGAGTTTGATACGCAAACTTATCAGCAGTTAACCAAAATACCAATATTTCCAAGACCATAAGTTTTGCATAGTAAGGCCATTCACTTAAAAGTATAACCCAAGTAGAAATTAGTTAAGGAACATCAATAAAGTTCATAAATCGTCATTCCCCAAAAATCATTCAAAACACTAATATCCCCAAAAGTTAGGTTTAACACAATGTTCTACAAACCAAGTATATGAAAGGGGAGATATTAGGTATTCCAAAACCCACCTTTTGACATGTATAAAGTTTGATAAAATGTGTAAGAACTCACCTTGGTAGCTTCCTTAAGAAGGAAACCAAACCCTAGAAATAGAGGAGATGAAATCACTTGAGAGCTCACCAATCACCACTTCCTAAATGTATTAAGGACCACCATTAATGACCTAGATTCATCATAAATGAAGAGAGAAGACTAGAGAGAAAGTGCTTACCGAAGTCAGCTGCCAAAATCGCTCCCAAACCCTAGAACTCGGATAAAAATGACTGAAAATCGCGACTTGTCTTTTTATACCCGAAACGCTAGCCGGCGATAGTGACACGGCGAGAGTGACACTTGTCACTCTCGCGGGCACAATCGCGCCAACACCACCACCCGCGGTACAATCCGGGCGATAGTGCCCGGCGATTGTGACCCTGTCACTCTCGCTTGGCACTATCGCGAGAGACGTACCGAGAGTCCTTGACCCCCGGCGATTATGCCTCTGCGATTGTGACATCCTGTCACTATCGCAGGCACTGTCGCGAGCCATCCTACACTTCACAATTTTTGACACTTTTTAGCCCACGATGCTTAACTCCAATAGGTTCAATATAAAACTGATAAATCCTTATAGTTAAGAGGTTTCCAAAATGAGAGCGATAATACATAGGCTCTCAGAATTCGGGGTGTTACAATCCTCCCCAACTTGGAAATGATTTCGTTCCCGAAATCCTACTAACTAAACAAGAGAGGGTATCTACGCCTCATGTCTTCTTCCGCTTCCCAAGTCACATTGGTGCCGCGATGGTGCTTCCACTGAACCTTTACCATCGCCAACTCTTTATGTCTGAGCTTCTTAATCATCTTTTCCAAAATTGCCTCGGGCTCTTCGATACAACGATTACCATCCACTCGAATTTCGGACAAAGGTATGACGCTTTCTTCTTCCGCTAGGCACTTCCGTAAATAGCACACGTGGAAAGTGGGATGAATCCCGTCCATCTCCGGCGACAAGTCTAACTTGTAAGCTTGGAGTCCGATACGTTCCAGAATGGTAAACGGCCCAAGGAAACGGGACTTAGCTTCCTACGCTTCCCAAACCGAATCAATCCCTTCCAAGGGGACACCTTTAGCATCACGCGATCTCCCACTTGAAACTCTACCGGTCTCCTCTTTTTGTCGGCGTAACTCTTCTGACGATCTTGCGCCGCTTTCAACCGTTCCCGAATAGATTTAACTTTGTCGGCTGTCTCTTGCACCATTTCCGGGCCGGCGAGCTGCTTCTCTCCCGCCTCTAGCCAACACACGGGGGTTCTGCACTTCCGCCCGTACAAAGCTTCAAATGGCGCCATTCCGATGCTAGAATGGTGACTGTTGTTGTACGCAAATTCCACCAAAGGTAGATGGGTGTCCCAACTACCGCCAAAATCGATCACGCATGATCTAAGCATGTCTTCAAGCGTTTGAATCGTTCTTTCACTTTGTCCGTCTGTTTGTGGGTGATATGCTGTGCTCAAATGTACCCGTGTGCCCAACTCTTGATGCAAGGCTCCCCAAAATTTCGACGTGAACCGACTATCACGATCGGACACTATCGACAAAGGTATGCCGTGTCTAGAGACTACCTCGTCTATGTAGAGTTTTGCCAACTTATCCATCGTCAAGGTTTCCCGCATTGCTAGAAAGTGAGCACTCTTAGTCAAACGATCGGCAATAACCCAAATAGTGTCGTTCCCTCTCAAGGTCTTCGGTAGTTTGGTCACGAAATCCATGGTAATCTTGTCCCATTTCCATTCGGGTATTTCTAGCGATTGAAGGCTTCCATAGGGTCGTTGATGCTCGGCCTTCACTTGTGAACAAGTTACGCATCGCTCCACATAATGTGCTACATCCAATTTCATAACTGGCCACTAAAAATGTAGCTTCAAATCTCGATACATCTTGGTGCTTCCCGGGTGGATAGAATACTTGGATTTGTGTGCGTCTTCCAAAAGTAGCTCTCGGCAACCACCAAACTTTGGTACCCACACTCGCCCGTTGAAACACTTGATCCCTCGGCTATCTTCGGTCAACAAAATTTGTTGCTTGGTCATCACCTCATCCTTAAGGTTTTCTTCCTTTAGTGCTTCGGTTTGCGCCTCTTTAATCCTTTCCATGAGACTTGACACCAACTCAATCCTGGTAAGTTTGGCTTGAAGTCTCCCGCTATACTCCTTCCGACTCAAGGCGTCAGCTACCACGTTTGCTTTACCCGGGTGGTAGAGTAATTCACAGTCGTAATCCTTAAGTAGCTCCAACCACCTTCGTTGCCTCATGTTGAGTTCTTTCTGATCAAAAACATACTTCAGACTCTTGTGATCCGTGTATAAGGTGCACTTTGTGCCGTAAAGGTAATGTCGCCATAACTTTAGCGCAAACACTACCGCTGCCAACTCCAGATCATGAGTGGGGTAGTTCTTCTCGTGCACCTTCAATTGCCTAGACGCGTACGCGATCACCTTCCCTCTTTGCATTAGTACACATCCAAGCCCCATTTTGGATGCATCGCTGAAGACCACAAAATCCTCCGACTCCTCTGGCAAAGATAAGATCCGAGCTTCGCACAACTTCTTTTGCAAAGTCCTAAATGCCTTCTCTTGATCTTCGGTCCATACAAACTTTACATTCTTCTTGGTCAACATTGTCAACGAAGAAGCAATCTTGGAGAAGTCTTGTATGAACCTTCGGTAATATCCCGCCAAGCCCAGAAAACTTCGAATTTCGGATGGACTTTTGGGAGGTTCCCAACTCATCATCGCTTCAATCTTGGCCGGGTCCACCTTCACTCCGTCCTTCGAAACTATGTGCCCCAAAAACTGCACTTCCTTCAACCAAAACTCACACCTGGAAAACTTTGCATAAAGTTTCTCTCTCCTCAAGATCTCTAAAACATCCCGAAGGTGTCGAGCATGATCGACTTCGTCCCTTGAGTAGATAAGGATGTCATCGATGAACACGATAACCGACTTATCTAAGAAGGGTCGGCACACGCGATTCATTAAATCCATAAACACCGCTGGGGCGTTCGTCAAGCCGAATGGCATTACTAGAAACTCATAGTGGCCATAACGCGTCCTAAAAGCAGTTTTAGGAATGTCTTCCTCTTTGACCTTCACTTGGTGGTAACCCGAACGGAGGTCTATCTTCGAAAAGCAACCCGCTCCTTGCAGTTGGTCGAATAGATCATCGATTCTAGGGAGTGGGTATTTGTTCTTCACGGTCACCTTATTCAACTCCCTATAGTCGATGCACATTCGCATAGTACCATCCTTCTTCTTCACGAATAAGACCGGGGCTCCCCAAGGCGAGGAACTCGGTCTTACAAATCCCTTTTCCAAAAGATCTTGCAATTGGCTCATCATTTCCTTCATTTCTGACGGAGCCAAACGATATGGAGCTCGGGCTATCGGAGCCGCTCCCGGTGTCAGATCAATCTTAAACTCCACTTGACGATCGGGAGGTAAACCAGGCAAGTCGTTCGGAAATACGTCGGAAAACTCCCTTACCACTTCGACATCTTCTAGCGTCTTCTTCTCCAGTTTGGCATCTATTACGTATGCCAAAAAGGATGGGCATCCCTTCACCAAACATTTCCGTGCCTTTACCATACTGATGATTGCGACTTCACCCTTTCGTCTTTCACCATACGCGGTCACCGCACGACCATCCGAATCCGGAATTCGGATCAACTTCTTTGCGCAAAGGATTTCAGCATGATTAGTTGACAACCAATCCATACCGACTACAACATCGAATCCCCCGATGACCATAGGCATAAGATCGATCGGGAATTCTCTTCCTTCAATTTCAAGCTTGCAATTCCTTAGCATACTCCGAACCACTACTTGGTCGCCATCGGCCAGCTCTACTACTAACGCCTCGTCTAAACTAGTAGTGGGCATGGATAGTTTTGGGCAAAACAAACTGGACACAAACGAGAAACTAGCTCCCGAATCAAATAGTACACGCGTAGGCACGGAGTTTAGGAGAAACGTACCCGACACTACATCCGTTGACGCTTTCGCCTCTTCCGTGGTCATCTGGAAAGCTCTCCCTGTTGCCTTGGGAGTGTCCACTTTCTTGCCTCCACTATAGTTTGCTATTGCCTTCGGACATTCACTTCTAACATGGCCCGACTTTTTACACCCGAAACAAATACGTTCTTTAATTGGGCAGTCAGGGTAACGGTGGCCCGGCTTACCACATTTGTAGCACGGTTCTGACTTCGAGTTGCAAGGACCGGTGTGTTTACTTCGGCATCTTGAACACCACGGGGAATCCCGTCTCGGACCACCTCCCCGTTGGCTGTTGTTGAAGGGGCTCGGCCTCCTCGAAAACGTGTGGCCTCCTTCCCATTTCCTCTTCTCAATTGCTCCACTTCTCTCCATCCTACCCAAGCCGTAGGAATCCTCTACAAGTTGTGCCTCTTCTATAGCCTCTCGAAGGGTAGAGGCCTTGGACACCCGAACCATATTCATCATTTCTGTAGGCAAACCTTTGATGTACGCCTTGATTTTCTCTCTTTCGGTGGGGACCAGATGTCCCACCAAGCCTAGCTTGTCCATAAATAGCTTGTTGTAATCCTTCACCAACAAATTCCCCTTTTTCAAACTTCGGAACTCATCGACGATCCGGTCCATAGCCCGTTCGTTGCAAAACTCTTCCATAACCTTCTTCTTGAAAGTCTCCCAGCTTAGTTGAGCCAATACAGTGGCTTCAATAGAAGCGGAATATACATTCCACCATGTGAGGGCCGCCCCTCTAAGCATTTGAGATCCAAATACATCTTTTTGGTTCTCCCCACACCCGCTCGATCGGAAGGCTTGCTCCAATTCCCTAATCCAGTTCATGCATTCTACTGGATTGTCAGTGCCCTTGAACTCCGGCGGTCGACATCCGAGAAATGCCTTGAATGTACAAGACTTTGCCTCAGGTCTTACGGCCGGGATTGCCGTCTCATTGGTGGGGATACGGGGTCCCGAACCTCCAGATCCTGCCACAATCACATTCTTCTCCACCATCTCTGGTCTACGGTGGTTAGCATCCCTGTCATCCAATAGTTTCAGGAAGGCCTCTTGCTGCTGAGCCATAGCTGCATTCATTGCTTGCATCATCCGCTCCATCATTCTAGTTTCCGGAGTTACCTCTTCCATAATTGGGTGAGTTGTAGCGATTTGCGTCGAGGTACATGCTCCGGTCCTCCACCCAACGCATCCAAAAACGGTGGGGGCAAATCGTTATTCGTTACCCTCGGTTGATCAGCCGTAGCCGCGGCCGTATCCTGTCCTTCCGGTCGATTACGCGTATTAACCATAGTCTGCCACACACATGCGAGAATATAGATGAGATGAGACTACACGGTTATAAACAAGGAAATGTACCACTACATTCATCAATTATCATAACAACGGAAAACAAGCATAATCACGTAAAACATCTTTATAATAGCGTTAGCTAGGCGAAATTATGAACATGCAATACATAAAAATTTTCATTTTCATTTCCATTACCATAACTCTTAACTTGTGTAGCTTCCACCGACTCCAGAACTACCTTATCTTGACAGTTCTACCCCATCTCACAAGATCATTGCCTAGTTTCACAGCTTAAGTCTAGGTACCCTACACTTATACCTAGTTCACTTAAACTAAAGCTCTGATACCAACTTGTAACACTCTAAAAATTAGCGGAATAAAATTCGAAATTTCTGCAATATGACTGCTATAAATAGATAAAAACCTGAATATAAAACCTGCTAAAATCAATCCCAAAGTATCATCCCAATAGGACGGGGAAACAGTACTAACATCATTACAACGAATCAAATGAAGGATAAACTAACAACCTAATAATCTAACTTAGGTAAGAAAGATTAACATCGGGTGTTGCTATTCTTCCAAAAGGTATGATCGCTATTTCCAAATGCCGGTCTATACATCTCCCAAAAAGACCGCTCTTAGTCCAAAGCTATCCGCTCAGTCCCGACGAACCCCACCGGAGACCTGACCTGTCACACATGTCATTTTAAGAAAAAGTGTTAGACTAAAGCCTAGTGAGATCAGACATTTGTAATTAAAGAGATTTAATATAAATTAAGTAAAAGGTTTCCGTTTGTACAACAACAATAATAAAATAGAAATGATAATGCTCTTTGAAATAAACCAATACCTCTTGGGTTAACGGGGGAGACCCGCCTACTAACCCGAATGACGGAACACAAAAGTAAGCCATTCGATGGGTCAGTAAAGCCAATAAACACATAAAGTACACGCAAGGGATGTCAGGCTCAGTGGCTTTAAACGTACACCCACGGAAACTCGAGTTCAACCCCGTCGGGTTCCTATGTCGAGCTCCTCATCCAATATCGTAATACTTGAGCACGAAGGACTTATACCGCACCCGGTACCTAACGTGCAGCAAGAAGGACTTATACCGCACCCGGTACCTAACGTGCCTCGACGTGGAAAACTAGTCGTCCCAACGCCGGAACAATAATAATCAAATACGGGGTCATGACTCCCAAATGCATCACTTAAACCAAATAATGCACATAAGTTCCAACGATTAATCTCAAAAGTGGTTAATATGCAATAATTGATATGGAGGGTGTTTTCCACCAAAATCCCTCCCTTTGTTTATCAAAAGCCCGTTAGTGAAAGTACCGACGATTCATCTTTATTTCAAATCCTCAAAATATGAAATGAGTTTGATACGCAAACTTATCAGCAGTTAACCAAAATACCAATATTTCCAAGACCATAAGTTTTGCATAGTAAGGCCATTCACTTAAAAGTATAACCCAAGTAGAAATTAGTTAAGGAACATCAATAAAGTTCATAAATCGTCATTTCCCCAAAAATCATTCAAAACACTAATATCCCCAAAAGTTAGGTTTAACACAATGTTCTACAAACCAAGTATATGAAAGGGGAGATATTAGGTATTCCAAAACCCACCTTTTGACATGTATAAAGTTTGATAAAATGTGTAAGAACTCACCATGGTAGCTTCCTTAAGAAGGAAACCAAACCCTAGAAATAGAGGAGATGAAATCACTTGAGAGCTCACCAATCACCACTTCCTAAATGTATTAAGGACCACCATTAATGACCTAGATTCATCATAAATGAAGAGAGAAGACTAGAGAGAAAGTGCTTACCGAAGTCAGCTGCCAAAATCGCTCCCAAACCCTAGAACTCGGATAAAAATGACTGAAAATCGCGACTTGTCTTTTTATACCCGAAACGCTAGCCGGCGATAGTGACACGGCGAGAGTGACACTTGTCACTCTCGCGGGCACAATCACGCCAACACCACCACCCGCGGTACAATCCAGGCGATAGTGCCCGGCGATTGTGACCCTGTCACTCTCGCATGGCACTATCGCGAGAGACGTACCGAGAGTCCTTGACCCCCGGCGATTATGCCTCTGCGATTGTGACATCCTGTCACTATCGTGGGCACTGTCGCGAGCCATCCCACACTTCACAATTTTTGACATTTTTTAGCCCACGATGCTTAACTCCAATAGGTTCAATATAAAACTGATAAATCCTTATAGTTAAGAGGTTTCCAAAATGAGAGCGATAATACATAGGCTCTCAGAATTCGGGGTGTTACAGTTTAGCACGAGAAGTGGGAAGAGACTCCAATGACACGCGCGGCTTAGCCTGCGGCCTCAAAGCCGCGGCTAAAGCCGCATAACCCACTGTGGTGTGCAGCTTTGTAGCACGCGCGACTTGCCCCGCGACTTCAAGGTCGCGGCCAAGGCTACGGGAGTCATCTGGTCGATTTTAAACCCAAAGTTCTAGGGTTTTTCTCATTAGCCACCATCTCTATTTCTCTCCTCTCCACTTGGCGATTTTGAGAGTTTTAATCTTAGTTTGGGAAACATCCATGGTAGATTCTTGATAAAGGAGTATGCAAGTTCGATGTTTGGGGAGCTCGGGTTGAAGAGTTGGAGTGGGTGTTCTCGGAAGTCTCTTTGTCTTTAAGGGTAAGTTTTCTTGTAATAAGGTCATAAATGCTCCATTGATGGTTTCTTAGGGGGCGTTTGGTTCGCTGGATTCCGCTGGAATCTGATGGAATTGGAATGGTCAATTCCATTGACCAAATTCCATCCTGCTGTTTGGTTACCAATGGAATGGAATTGAATTCCATGAATTCCTTTAATCATGGATTTGGTAATTCCTTCTTAAAATGGATGGAATTGAATTCCATTCCATCAGATTTTCTCAAAATGACACAAATACCCTCCTTACCTTTTCTAAAAACCCTAGTCGCTTCTAAAAACCTCTCTCCTCTCTCTCCTCTTTCCCCTCTCTCTCTCCTCTCTCTCCTCTCTCTCTCTTTTCTCTCTTCTCTCTCCTCTCTCTCTCTATCCTCTCTCTCTCCTCTCCTCTCTCTCATCTCTCTCCTCTCTCTCTCTCTCCTCTCCTTCCTCTCTCTCTCCTTTCTCTTTCCTCTCTCTCTCATCTCCTCTCCTCTCCCCTCTCTCTATCTCTCTCCTCTCTCTCTCTCTCTCCTCTCTCTCCCTCTATCTCTACCCGCTCCCTCTCTCACAATCTCTCTCTCCTCTCTCTCTCTCGGCATTTAAAAAAATAAAAATAAAAGAAAGGGTATTTTTGTCATTTTTCAGAATTTCATTCCAATTCCTTTGCAAACCAAACAGACAGATTCCAATTCATTTGACTGATTACATTCCATTCCTGCCAACCAAACACTTGGTCAAACAAACCTGATAACATTCAATTCCAATTCATTCAAGATTCCAATTCCTTAGACAGATTCCATTACTTCAGAAATCATTCTGTGAACCAAACGCCCCCTTAGTGTTTGGTTTCTCAAATCTCGGATTTGGTAAGTTTTGGAGAAAACTAGGGTTTTGATCTCGTTTGGGGTTTTGGTATATTGTTTAGGGGAAATACTTCTAAATGGTTGAGTATGGGTATTTATGGTTTGAAATGTTTGGATATAGGTTTTGGAAGTTTCCGGCTTGAGGATTCGAGTGGTCTTCAAAAGAGCTCGTTGGGTGAAACCTAGATTTAGCCTAAATCTAGCAAGGTGAGTTCAAGTTGATTTGTGAAAACGGTGTACATGCCAAAATGGTTATTTTAAAGTGTTTTATACGAAATAGTTAACTGTTGATAAGTTTGGAATATTTTGAAGTAAATTATGTTTTACTTGGTTATTTGTCAAAGGGTGAGTATTTTGATAAGTTTTCATATTTGGTGAACTTGGGTGGTGTTAACCTCATAAAATGCTCATATTTGGGTTTTGAATGTTCTAACGAGTAAATAGCATGGTTTTCACATTCATGGTGATTTTGTACAAATGAAGTACTCTATTTCATGTTATACGTATTTCGGGTACATTTGCATTCATAAACCTTTTGGAAAACCTTTGGTCCCATTATGTGTTGAGTTTTGGGTTAATCATGTCTTTGAGGTATGTGTCTTCATAAACGTTGTTTAAAGACATTTCATTATTTGGGAAACCGTTAATGGTTGGTCAAATGGATTTTGGGTGTTTTAGCTCGGTGTTGACGTAAAAGGGTAATGAGGACATTTGTCCGGGTTTTTATAACTCGATTTAGAGTTTAAATTGGGATTTACGTCTTAATGCATTTTATTGCATATTTATAATTACAGACTCGAGTGCGTTGTCATTCCTGGGTAGTCGTGTAATCTTAGACCGTGTTGCATTGGATCCATAGGCACATGAGTCAGTCTTATTTGATGGTCATTTGAGTGGTACGGGGTTGGACTCCGGGACACATGTTTTATGAGCTTGTCCGTTCAATGAGTACACTAGGAGGACTGAGTCCGGGTGGTGCTATCGTGGCGTGGAGTAGCCATTGGATGGGCGTTTTGGACCTCCGCCAGGTGGGGCAATGCCTTGGTTGTATCCCCCTTGGGCCGGGCCTTGGAGCGGTATTCTCGTTGTTATATCGCTAAGGTCAGTTGACTCTTTGGTGTAGCTTGAAGGGAGTCGTAGGGACACTTGGGCTTGTGTGTCGTGAAGTGTCGTACGATTAACGTTGTATGAGTGACATACTTTTGTGTTCCTCCACTCTCAACGGATACGGTAAGCCCCCGTCGTCGGCCCGTTGTATTTTGTATATTTAATTGTCCATGTTTTAATATTGGGATTTCATTCTACTTTATGGTCGCGTGAGTATTAAATTGGGTTACATGTTCCAACGACGTACCATATTATTTAAGAATCGTTTTCCTTTATTTAAGGGTCGAGTATTATGTTCCGCCCGTGTTTTAGGTGTTTTGGGATATAAGGTATTATTTACATTTCCATGAATTGGAATGTCGAACTATGACCCCATCTTGGGTGAGTTCCGGATTGCATCATTTTATATGAAACGTGTGTTTGGGAGCATTGTCTCTAAAGGTGCATATTTTGGGAAAATGTGTCGTTTCCATTTTAAAGTATATTATTTCGAAGGATCTCGCTTTAAACTGGTTTCGTGTCTTTCAAAGATATTTTCATTTATGTTAAAACTCTTCAGCTCACTAGGCGTTAAGCCTAACCTTTTTATTTGTCGGCATGTGCATCAGGTTCCTGTTGGGGGTTCGGTTCTAGCAAGTGCTATGAGGATTGAGCCTTAGCTTTATTCAAGAGTAAGTAGCTGGTGAAGTCTTCCGCAGATTGGAGATAGTGATTGTTATTGGGTTTAGTAACACCCGTCCTTTTCCTAGAATGTATGTATAGGATGAATGTGAGCTTTGGGGTTAATTCCCAATTTATGTTTGTAGTTTGAAGTATTTATTGATGTATTTAGAAAATTTTTAATAAGTTGCTATCTTCAGACTTGAGGGTGTTACATCAGCTACCAGCTAGCTTATAAGCTAGTTTGCCAAACAATGCCTTAGTAGTCCCGAGCTTTTCTGGTCCAGACCCTGGTCCAGACCTAGACCTGGACCCGGGTCCAAAACCTGAGTTTTTTTTGTGCATTTCTAATAATAACAGTAGTGGTGTTGCCCCAAGAGTATATCAGAAAGACACCTACCATCACCATCATTTAATGCTTTCACTACATACCAAATCATTGCCATCATTCTTCCTTTTGTTCTCTTCCAAAATTAATCAATGCAGGCAACCACGTAAACTCACGGACCTCCACCTAATTACCCAATCGAACCCTTACCCTCCATTTTTATCACCCATTTTTTCTAGCCACCTTCTTCCCCATGCTAACACCCCACACCAGACCACTCACTCCCACTACTCGATCCGGTGCACCCACCGCTAGCGGTCCGATTACGAGCCACAACCGCAAAATCCATGCACGCGTTGTGGGCTTTGTTGAGAGGGAAGGTGCATTGCGGAGGCAAGCGAACAGATGTGATTCTGGGCGGGGAAAGACCCGTTGTCATGCGTAGGACCTGCATTCGTCGAAGAAACTCGGAAGAACTCGACCGATGTCACGGGAACTGGTTTTACGGTAAGCTAGACGGGTTTCTAGCGTTTGTAGTTGTATAGTTTTGTTGCGTACTGATTATTGTACTTGCTAAAGTTACAAAAGGATATGAAAGTAGGCCATAACAAGTGATTTTAGACGTTTTTCGAATAGTTAGTATGCAACAAAACTTTTTTATTTTGTTCGTAACAAACTTATAAGTATGACTAGAAGTGTACTCACGTGTTGCACCATGCTACATCTCGGTTCTGAAGCTGATAACTCGAACCTTAATTATAATTCAGGCTTTTTTTTTCTATTTTTTCTAACCTCGTGGTTTTATTTTATGGGTTTGCATGTGTGGTTTTGAAAGAGTTTCGGCTGATTATGAGTTTTATAGAGCACTACAATAAAATTAGGCTCACATGATTTTTGTAACACCCGTGATTTTCGATAAGTTTTACTATGGGATTATCGAGGATTGAATCAGGCGAGAAACGAGAATTTTGGGCCATCGCGAGTTGTGACGCGACTTGGGGTCGCGGCACAAGTCGCGAAACTCACTGGATGTGAGTCTCAGGGAAACGGGCGACTTATGCCGCGAGTGGAGGTCGCGGCATAACCCGTGTAATCGTTTGTCTAGATTAAAACCGATTTTTCAGCCACCAAACCTCATTCTCTTAACCCAAACCCTAAAACCTTCTTCCCTTTTCTCTCCCAAACCCAAATGTCGAACCCTAACCCATTTTGAAGGGTTTTCTCCTTAAACCAAACGATTCTCCATCATCTAGCTAGTTGGGAGCTTGAACCACTGAACCTTCATCTTCATCTTCTTCATCAAGTTCAACGGTTGGGAGCTCGGGTTGAAGTGTTGGATTGGGTGTCCTCGGAAGTCTCTTTGTCTTCAAGGGTAAGTTTTCTTGTGATAAGGTTATAAATGCTGCTTTGGTGATTTCTTAGTATTTGGTATCTCAAATCTCGGATTTGATGGTTTTGGAGAAATTAGGGTTTTAATCTTATTTAGGGATTTTTGGTGTTTAATGCTTGGGGAATGTTTCTAAATGGTTTGGATTGTTTGGATCTAGGTTTTGGAAGTGCTCGGCTTGAGGGTTCAAGCGGCCTTCAAAAGAGCTCGTTGGGTGAGATTCTAGATTTAGCCTAAATCTAGCAAGGTGAGTTCAAGTTGATTTGTGAAAACGGTGTACATGCCAATTTGTCGGCATGTGCATTAGGTTCCAGGTGGGGGTTGGTTCTAGCAATTCTATGAAGAGATGTGCTTAGTCTTTCGCGAGTGTAAGTATTGGTGAAGTCTTCCGCAGTTTGGAGATAGCGACTTCTATTGGGTTTTAGTAGCACCCGTCTGTATCATAGACTTTATGTATAGAATGATTGTGTGTATTGAGGTTAAATCTTAGATTGTGATTGCAGACGAATCAATTAATGATGTATTTAGAAAATTTTAATATGTTGCTATTTCCATATTTGAGGGTGTTACAATTTTAAAATGTTTAAGCATCCTAAAAGCATATTTTATAGGATTTAAGTTTATATTACCAAACTATAAAGTGTCATATCTAAAAGTGTTACAATAGGTTTATAAAATGCTTTTAGGCGTTTTAACAAGTTTTTAAGACGCTTCTAAAATAAAGTATCATATTACCTATTTTATACTATTTGAAAAAATGTCATACAAAAACAAGTGTCGTAACAAAAGATGGGGTTACAGAACGGTTCTCAAAAGTGTTCTATAAAATAGCGACAATGTATTTTAAAAGCTTCCTAAAAATCTTGTTAAAACGCCTAAAAATGTTATATAAACCTATTGTAACGCTTTTAAATATGACACTTTATAATTTGGTCCTATAAACTTGAGTCCTATAAAATATACTATTGGGACGTTTAAACATTTTAAGCTCCTATTAATGCAACTAAAAACGTGACACATGTCCCCCATTCATCATGAATAATTGACATGATATTTAAAAAAAAAAATTATAATGTGTCCTGTAAATGTCCCGGACACGTGGCGTGTTATCGTTGGTCTCCCGTTTTCGTGACGGAAATCAGGTTCTCAACCGAACCCGCCCCTAAGATGATCACTTGCAACATTTTAAGATATTTGCATTAGTAAATGGTACCTGATGACGATGACGATGACGATGACGATGACGACGGCGACGACGATGACGATGATGATGATCCAAGCATCTCTAACAGTGACGATTCAGGAAATACATTATTAGAGATCGGTGACCCGTCAAGAAACGTCATCGAGATGATCTTCAAAGCGACAACCACCGACACCAAAAGGGGTTCGATAACTATAAAACAAGTTCTTAAACTTAAGAATTCATCAAAAACTGTAGAAAGATTCGAAAAGTTCAGAGAAGACATCAAGAACCGATCTTTAAAGCATTCTAACAAGAATCCAAGAAACACGGTGGATGGTAACGAACAGTTACTGTTCTACGACATAAACCTCACCTGTTGCAAGCGATCCGAACCATCCGATTTCTGTAAAAACTCGAATTGCAGCATCTGCAGAATAATTCAATCAGGTTCCAACACTGCAAGAAAGAAAACTGGAATATGGTTGAGCACAAGTTGTCAAGATCTTATCAACATGAATGTGAATTCACATGTGAATAATGCGAAGATGGCGATTACGGTTTGTAGAGTGATTGCTGGAAGAGTTGTGAATATGTTCGATAAGAGCTATGAAGGTGATTATGATTCTATCGCCGCAGTGAAACCATATCGAGTGTTTGTAAAAAACCCGAGTGCCGTATTACCTTGCTTTGTGATTGTTTTGAACTGCAGGTACTTCGGGTGATAATCCGAGTGAAAATTTTCGATCTTGATAGATACGGGCTCCTGAAATACCGTATAAAGATTAAATTGTAGAGTACTAATAAATTTCCATCATGATATTGATTTGAAGGTTATTGAATAAGTTTGTGATATGATGTCTTAAGGGCTGTTTGTTTACCTCTTAATAGTTTAATTAAGAGTCAACATCTGAATCACTAAGAGGTGAATCTTGTTTGGTAAAAACAAAGTCTTCCTCTTAATAGTTCTAAAACCCTCTTAATGATTTTGTATCATGGGACTCCTTAACCATTCAGCACCCTGATTTCATTCTATGTTAGGGATCTGGGGAAAAATAGTCGGTCGGTTGACCAGATTTATTGAGAATCGTGTAAGTCACTTTCCGAATTGGTATTTCGACCCTATGCCTGGGTTGCACGAAATCCAATATGGGATAAGACTCAAGAACACTCTCGTTTTTAGGCACAAAAGCGAGAGCAAATTTTCTGGAGAGTATATGATGATTGTTTAAAATCGTGAGTCTAAAACATAAGTATATACGGTATATATACTAGTCCCATTCATAAAATAGGAAATAACGGAAAATAGCAATGATTGTAAATCACTATCAATTATAGTCGATTACAATCAATTTAGCTAAAAAATGGCAATGATTGTAAATCACTATCATTATAGTCGATTACAATAAATTTAGCTAAAATTAAGGGCATAAAATAACTGACTATTAAATGTTCAGTAAACGCAGATTTAGTCCAAAAATAGACACCAAGAGCTTCTGGTCCAGAGACGCCCATCAGAGGCTCTGATGTGCCTTAAGAGGCTCTGACGTGCCAAAGAAGCTCAGAGGCTCTGCCGTGCCTTAAGAGACTCTGTCGTGCCTTAAGAAGCTCAGAGGCTCTGTCGTGCCAACAAGGCTCAGAGGCTCTGACGTGCCTTCAGAGGCTCTTCCATGCCTTCAGAGGCTCTGCCATGCCTTCAGAGGCTCTGCCACTTGGATCACCGCTAGAGGCGTTGCCCCTTGACCCCCCCGCCATTTCATCGTGTCCGGGATCAAACTCGTCTTATAAAAAGTGTGCACTCCGCACCACCTAACTTGTATTAGATCATAGTTTGAAACCCATTAGTACTCGTGTTATAACCAATTACACTTAAATGCCTGGTGACACTAAAATCACCAACATTTTAAACAATTATCAAACAACCATATTTCATTTTCAACTATATCATAAGAGTCTCTTAATCATTCTGACCACTTAATCATTCTGTACCAAACCATTCAACAACAGTCAAACAACCCCTTACTGTAGATTGTCATTGCCTATCTTCTTATCTTGTTGCACACTTCTTACAAGTCGAGGGTTTTCATGAAACCATCTGCTTTACTTTTTGAAGGTAGAGCTCAGGTCTGCGTACATCTAACCCCCTACACGCCAGCTTCGGGTGGGATATACTGGGTTCGTTTCGTCTTGATAACTTTCTATCATCATGTTATCATAGGTTTTCACGAAAACAAACTATCTCTTCTCTGGGTTGAAGGACAAGTTCGCATACATCCCACGATCCATCCCAGTTCACGATGGATTATACTGGGCTCATTCGGTTTGGTTCCATCTAGAGATGCACAAGCCCATTTTCAGTAAACGAAAATAAAAATTTCGAGCTTTACCGGTCCAGGCTCTGGGCTGAAAGAAGGCTAGAACGAGCTTTAACAGGGCCTTCAAAAAATTTGGCCTTCAAAAAATTTGGCCCGATCTAGCTTTAAGACCAGGTCTGGGCCTTGAAAGAAGGCCAAACTGAATCTTGTTTAGGCTTTTTTGTACATCTCCGGTTCTATCGAGTTCGGGAAAAAAATAGGCAATCACCCAACAATCCAAGAGAAGCGAATGTGGTTTGAAAGTTAGTTCAAAACACTTTTGTATCAAGGTCTCATAAAGCATTTGCAATGGTTTATCGTGACGGCTAGTTGTTGCAATGCAACACGACAAGTCTTGCCATCGGGAGTTTAAGGTAACCATGGTGGCCTAGAAGCCCGAGCCTACGCCCAGCCCTAACTTCAAAGCCCGATCAAACCAATTTTTTTTTTCAAGAACAGAAAAAACCCAGTTAAACTTGTAAAAGTATGCAAAAGAACCCAATCAGGCCCTCTTTCAACC
Source organism: Arctium minus (assembly GCA_954870635.1). Taxonomy (NCBI): domain Eukaryota; kingdom Viridiplantae; phylum Streptophyta; class Magnoliopsida; order Asterales; family Asteraceae; genus Arctium; species Arctium minus. Next base: position 98,212,568 of record OX941087.1, read on the forward strand.
ACGAATTTTGTCCCCAAAAAAGGGTAAACATTCTCTTTGTTTACTGAAAATAGACTTGGAAGGTTCGGACATTGCGGCATCGTGCATCTCTCAATTGCCAAGACTAAACAAACACTGTTGATTTAATAACAGATATAATGGATAACATGTACAAAGAAAAAAAACTAATTAGATACATTTTAATTTATACAACAGATAATAACAATGTAATTTTTGATGTGCTTATTGTATCATATTAACACCATATAATGTGTTTGATCTTGAAATCTAGACTGAGAGATATGGTAGAATTTAACCAGAAAAGAATCTTTTCCAGGATTGCCATGGCAGAAATCCACCTACAAAACTTACAAAAATCACAAATTTGTCAAAAGAAACAAGAAACTTGTTATTTGGACAAAACATTGACTACCGGTAACATCAACCCAAGGGCAGACCCACATGAAATGATACGGTGACATAGGCTATTGCTTAATGGTTCCGTCATAAAGGGAAAAATTACGTTTCTGAAGGGTGCCACCATATAATTTTAGAAAATATGACATTTTGACATAAGACTTTTAATGGCTAAGATGGGAAAGGCTCTTGCCTTTGTATAAAAGTCCTAGGTCCAAGTCCCATTGTTGTCAAATTTGTTGTTTGTTAGCTTAAATTTTGCTGTCTTTTTATATAATTGTTATGTTTTTAAAAATATATGTAGACATGACTCGAACATAGGTCTCTTATGTAAGAACAAGGACCCAACCAACAAATCTATAATACTACGATTTAAAAAAAATAGATATCTTTTATAGTCAAATTATGCTACCACTTGAAATCAAATTGTGCTATCACTTGAAAAAACTTTCTAGTCAGCCTATGCATCAACCAACCCCACGTGGAACCCGCCCCTAGGCACCAATAGGAGGGAATCAAGTCCGTATCCAATAAGATTCGAACTTGAGTCTGTTGTGTATTTGAACAAAATCATACCACACTTTTACCAACTGAGCTACTCGCCATTAATTTAGAAAAATTCACTAATCACTTTCTATATTTTGTTGAAAAAAAAAGATCAAATATTGTTTCCTGTTTACCACAATTAGGGCAGCGTATGTACTCCTTTTCCATCAAAACAAGCCTTGAACCTCCATACTGCACGCATTGTTTTTGAGCCACCTGCAATGGCGGGCAAAGTTTATAACCAAAGTTTTAATCCAATTTAGAAGAACAAAAACGACGATTAGCTTACAATTCGCTTGCTAAATTCGATCCCTGCAACCACAAAAGGTGTAACTCCAGCTGCAATTTCAAAATCAAATCCCGAATTATCCCTAAATTATCGAATACTATAAAAAAATCGCAACGAGTAATTTCAGACAAGTGATTCATCGATTTTTCTGAGAAATCGGTGATTGTTAGATGAGAAAATTACGAGATACCGACCGATGGATCCGACGACGATTTTCCAGGTGATCTGTGACTGAATCGGATCGGAAGTAATGGCGGAAACTTCACCGATTGTAGAGATCCGATTCCTGAATCGATGGCGGTTTCTGATGTTAGATCTATCATTGCTTCGTGATAAGCTTTTGAAACCTCGAGGAGGAACGTTTGGCAACATCAATGTCGCATCCATGGCTGTTCTCCGCCGGAATTCACCAAAAATTTCAAAGCAAAAATCAGTTGTTGGAGGAAGCAGGAGAGCAGAGAGACTGATCGGAACCACCGCGTTTGAAGTTTAAGCATCAAACGACGCTGATAAATGACCACGTCGACCACCGCCAATCTCCGCCGTCGATCACCGGAAACATCCAGGTCCAATTAATTTTGAATAAGATATTTGTTTTCAGCCCACGTTGAAAATAAATTAACTTTACATAGTTTAATGAAAAATCTAATTTAAATACTCGTAATTTTATATTTTGTTCACTTATCACCTAAGCTAGCTTTTAGTACGCAGATATGATTGGACGAGACTGGACATGACAAGAGGCTAGGACATGACTGAACATGACAAGACAAATGTTTGTTTTGTGTTTGGTAGATTAGGACTGAATATGATAGAACTGGACAAATTTCCCTAAAAGTTGTTTGATGATTTTATATGTCATATAATATTTACAAATAACACAAATAAAGTATATCTTTAAATAATTTAATTAAAAAATATTTTTATTTTTTACACGATTTTCATACATATAAATACATACAAAAACAATGGTAGAAAATTTAAATGAAGAATCTGAAATAATTGATGGTAGTACGAAAATATCTGATTCATATAAAGAAAATATAATATTTGATTCAATTTGAAAAATCTTAATGAATTGATGGATGCATAGTTGCAGCGACAGGTAAAGATAAAGGCGATGGGTGGTCGGTGAAGGATGGTAGTTGTGAAGAATGTGAAAGATAGTAGATAGTGGTGGTGCAAGAGGTTGTTGTGGTTGATGTGGTGGAGGTATAGGTGGTTGACGATGGTAGTGGTGGTGGCGATGGACAATGGTAATAGAGGTTATTGTAATGGAGGAAGAGGCGGACGTCACGGACGGTGGTTGGCGGTGAGCGTTGGTGGTGGCGGCGGCAATGGGTGGTGGTAATTGGTGGAGGTGGCGATAGGCGTGGTGGTTGTGGATGTGGTGGAGGAAGTTGTTGTAGTAGTGGAGGAAGAGGTGGAATTGGTCGACGATGGTTGGTGGTGGCCAAAAGTGGCCGTTGATAGTGGTGGCGGCCATAGGTGGTGGTGATCGGTGTTAGTGGTGGTGGTCGACGATGGTAGTGGTGGTGGCGATAGACGATGGTTGTAGAGGTGGTGGAGGAGGTTGTTATGGTGGAAAAATAAGTAGAGGTGGCCGACGGTGGTTGGCAGTGGCTACTGGTGGCCGATGGTAGTGGTGATTGTTGGTCCCGAAGGTGCTTAACAAGTTTGTAGAAGGGGGGGGGGTTGAATACAAACACAGAAATTAAAGTTTAATAAATTGTTTATTGATAAATCAAAATACAATTTACAAGTTTGTTGCGGAATAAGATTAAGACATACTCAATCTAAACAAACTTAAGAAACACTAAGATGATTGCACAAGAAATTCAGAGAATGGGGGATTAAGAGATATAGAAAACAAGGGTTTCTATATTGGGTTCAAGTATTGAGCACACCCACAGATGGATGGGTGAACTTCCTATTTATACCCTATGCATTAAATGCATGGCAGGGCACTTTACACGTGGCGTTCACAGATTGGCTTTGGGAGTCTGACTTTTGGGAGACATGCTTTCGGCCGGGTCATGAACAGTGTAGTTGACAGAGTTGTTGTACGTATGGTGGCAGAGACATGTCCGTTCTGACACATAGTACTAGTTTGTGCAAGGATAGACAAAAGGAAACTTGAAACATAAGCTTTGTGATCTTTTGATCGTTGAATATCTCTTCGTTCAGAGATAAAGAGGTTCAGCTATCGCTGAAGCTTTTCCTCATGTTCCTTCGCGTATAAGTAGAGTTGTCTTTGCTTCACTGATATCCGCATCAGATCACTAGTAGACTTCTCTTTGTTCAGCAGCTTCGTCTTCGATTCAGCTATGAACATCTGTTGACGCGAAACTTGTCTTCAGGGATTACGTTACTGTTTACATCAGAAACTATCAGCGATACTGAACAGGATCAGTTTGATCACTGATAGTGAAACACTAATACATACTAGATGTTTATAAGAAGACTATCAGTGATAACTGAACAGACTCAGTCTGATCGCTGATGGTGAAACACTAATACATATTAAAACGTAATTTTCACTAAGTATAGAAGAGGGTCGTTATCAAATCACTGAGAGAGTTTGGATCAACAATCTCCCCCTATTTGATAATGACAAAGTAACTGAAGAAAATTACTTTATAATTCAAAATGATGGAATAATCAGGACTCGTAACATACATGTCCCAATTACTATTTTGAGGGATTTTTTACAGCACTGATGGAGTTAAGTACTTCACTGAAATTTTTCATTAATCCAAGAAAAGAATTACAAGGAATGAAAATTACAAGTACAAGTGATGTACTAACTACTGTAAGTTAAACTAATAGATTACAAGTAAGAAAACTAATCTATCAGCTATCTAAAGAGGGTTTAGGAGGATTAATCAAATACTCAGGTATTTCTTCTCCTTTTTGCCTTCGCTCTAAAGATTCTTTGCAGATAATCGCTATGATTGGCTCAGCAGCAGGAGAGAGAGTACACCATAGGCACATGAGATCCTTGACAAGAGCGAGGGGACAGATAGGGATTTCAGAGACCCTTTGAAATCTGATTTGTTCCTCGTCATCTCTGAAGAAGATTCCAAAAGGTTCTTCAAGAACTTGTCCTGCAGCATATGGTCCGCCAGGAGGCAGAGAGAGATCCAGAACTGAAAGATCAGGAGAAGGACCGAACAGAGCTTCTCTGGAGAATTTGATGGAGGTTTCATTCCTTATCACTGCGACATTATCAAACGAGGAGGAGACGGGCTTTCTCTTGACTTGCATGGATTTTGAGGGAAGAGTAGATGGCACCTTTAGTATTGCAGCGACTTTGTTGATGAGAGCATCATTCACCCTTTCAACGTAGCCTTTGTATGTTGTCTTTGATTTCTTCAGCGCATCTTTGAACTCAAGCCACTCCATGTAGCCGAAGTCTTCCAGCTTTGAAATGAACATAGCCTTGCAGCTTCCATCCTCTCTGGTAATTTCCATGGTGACAGAGAGCTTATCCTTCTTCTTTCTTCCAGAGATAGCAACCGCTACGATCTTCAGTGGGTCAGAGCAATAGTCGATTTTGTGTTTGCACCATTCGACTGTATTATCGCTGACCGCTTTTTCTTTGGAGCGTTCCTCTTCAATATCTTTCAACAGAGCTGCCTGGACTTCAACTGGTTTTCGTTTCAGCTTCTTGTCTTTGACTTGAGAAGACTGAATTTTGAGAGCCAGAGATGCATCTCTTTGACATTCAGCAATCAGCTTCTCAGCCCTGACGGATTCTTTAATTTCAGCGTTAGTCAGGAATTGCAGTTCTGATGATTGAGAAGGGACCTTTCGTCGTTGACTCTCCAGATGAGAGATCATCTCTGTTCTTTTCTTTCTCTCTTCCTCAGACCAGTGAGATGGTCTAGAGGGCCTTCCATGATGTTGCAGGGACTCTTCTTCTTCTTCTTCATCCTCTTCATCAATCTCTCTGACAGAGACTGGGATTATTTGGTCATCAGCTTCAACAGCTGGGATTATCTGGAGTTCTTTACCCTTAAGCAGGGGAGAGAACTATCTGGTCAGAAAATGAAAAAGGTTAGATTATATTTAGGGAAAGAAGAGAGATAAAGGCTAGAAAGAAACAGGGGTAGGATTTTTATAGAAAGATAAGGGAACAAGAGTAAGGCATACCTGAGAAGGATTCTCCTCAGGTAGTGAGATCATCTTCAGGGTTCCCTCAGCAGATGCACCTTTGCTTTGGGAAGGGGTTCCTGAAGATGTCTCTTGTCTCCCCCCTACTTTGATAACTTCTTTCGAAGCTATCGCTGATGATGTGGCGGCTGAAGAACACCAGAGAGATTGATCTTCTTCATCGTCATCATCATCATCTTGATGAGGATGTTCCACTTGATCTTCAAGATCAAGGTCTTCATCTTCATCTTCCTCTTCATCATCTACTAGATCAGCGATGGAAGGAGGGACTTTTTCAGCAGCTTTCTCCCCCTCAACATGAGAGGGAGTTTCCTTCAGTTGTTCAGCATCGACTTCAACCTCCGTATTTTCTTCAGCGGTCTTCTCCCTCTCTTTGTCATTATCAACAAGGGAGAGATCTCTGGAAGGAGATGAAGTTTTTGCGGCAGCCAACTTCTGGACTTCAGCCTCCAGTCCTGTGAGACGTTCTTCAAGTGCAGGGATGTCGGACGTAGCTAGATGAATGAATTCCACAGCTATTGTCAGAGCTGAACGATCATCTTCTGTAAATGATGGAGCAGGAACTGGAGTTGGTGCCTTTAGCTTGTCGAGGACTTGCTGAAGAGTAGCAGTGCAGGCGTCGATCTTTGCAGACAGGTCATCATACTGCTGCTTGGATTCTTCCCTGACTTTGAGAATCGCTTCCTGAAGAGTAGCGATTTGAGAGATGTCAGCTTTGGAGGCGCAGGTGGCAGTCAGCGTCTTCAGCGCATCACCAGATGTTTGAACAACGCTGGTGTTGTTGTTGAGAGAAGCAGTCCACCTTTGTACTCAAACTGTTGACATTGGTGTCAACCGTCGCCAGACTAGGACCTGAAATATAAGTTAGTTTTTCAGAACCAGGCTTATATGGTGAGTTGGGAGAAGTGTTTAAGGTTATAGGATTACCTGAATTATCAAACATTTTGTAGAATTGCATGGATTTCTCAAAAGAATGATGTTCAGGTCCTATGGGTCCAAACTGAGGATGAGTAGAAGTAGATGGTGGGTTAGAGACCAAAGAAATAGAAGGATGAGAGATGGGGATAGAAGAAAGGATAGGGGTAGTTACCGTAAGGTTCACCTCTGGAGGAGGAGGGACCGAGACGATTGGCGATGTCACTGTTGTTGTGACAGCGACCGAGATCGCTGGCACGGTTGAAGTGGTTGTCGCTGAGGATGTGTAGGAGAGACCCATGAAAGCATCCAAGGAAGTTTGTAGAGAAACATCCTTAGGTATAGAGCTAAAAGTAGCTTTCTCCTTGGTCACCTTGGCCTTCTTCGAAGGACCAGGGGAACCAGCTGATGGTCGTTTTGAAGGGGTAGCGGCAGGGATAGCAGAAGAAGGAACCTCCTGCGTGGCTGCTGAAGACGAAGAAGTGAGGAGAGAGAGTCGAGAGCGAAGTTCAGAAATACTTACCTCGTTGGGGAGCGGCTTGACTTCCAAGGATCGCTGACCCACTTTCGGAAAAGATGCATCCGAGTTGGTGGGGTAAGTGGTAGGGAAGAGAAACTTCAGGTACGCGCATATAAAGCGTACGTAGGGAATTTTGGGATCCCTCTAAGTCTTCTCTATCTTTGACTTCAGATCGTCAAAGATAGCTGTGGAGTAATCGAAGTTGCGTCCAGCGATCACTGAGTAAGCCATCTGGACCTGAACCTTGCTGGCTTGGTCCAGTGACCCACTCTTCCCACTCATACACTGAATGATGTGTGAGAAGAAGTAGTTGAGCTGGGAAGGCATCAGTGCCTTCTTCACAAGAGTCAGCTTCTTGTTGGGAATCGTAGTCCTTGGTTTGGGTTCCCAAGCGTATTCCATAGCATCCAGGAATTGGATGAGTTCAACGTCAGTTGGCAATGCGTCATATCCATTCCTGGTCTTGTCAGGAAATCGAAGAGCTTTCCTTAGTCCTATAGCAGTCATCATCCCTGAGCCTAGTTGAGTGCTGAAGGAGATGGCAGGAACCAGTTCACCCTTCTTGTTGGTGAGAGAGGTTTCTTCAGCGGTGAACCAGAATTGCTGGAGTAGAGCTTTAGAAGGTGTGGGGTCCACAGTGATAGCGTAGGCAATGCAGGATTGCCTTAGAAACTGTGCAGCTTCCTTCAGATGAGGGTACTTGACACCATCAAAGTCGAGGCGAGCAAGATGGTTGTTCTTTGGAAGCTCAGAATCGGAGATGGCGAACTTGACGTTCTTTGAGGCGACGAGTGCAGATTGAGCCATTCTGAATGATGAGTAGATAAACGAGTAGAAGAAAAGGTTTTAGTCTTAAAATAAAGAAGATTTGCTAGTTTCTATTTGAAGAAAGAAACGTAGGAAATCAACATATTTGTAGAGGAAAACAGTTTATCTTAGAACAAGATTTAAGAACAAGAAGAAGAACCAAAGATTTTGAATAGAGAAAATCAAAGCAAAATGATTTTTAAAGAATAAAATCAAAAAACAAAAATGATTTTATGAATGAGATTTGAGAAAAGAATAAGATGAAGAAGATCAAGAATAACCTGTTGATCTTTGAGGTTGAAGATGCAAATGCTTGAAAATTGCTAGAATGCTTGAGAGAGTATTCTTGCTTTGAAAGTATTTGCAGAAGGCGTAAAAATGATAAGAATGGAAAAACATTCTTTTTATACGTGAGAGAGAGAGAGAGTGAGTGGAGAGAGTGTGAGAGAAGCAGGAAAACAAATGCTCATCATGACATGGACACGTCCCACGATGTTGATTGGATAGAAGAGCAACGGACAAACGTGTCAGAAAAGGCATGTCGTGGATTGTCGGTTCAAATGACGTCATAGAATAGAAAGACTGTTCATTTGTCCGTTTTGAAATTATCGCTAAAGAAAAGTCAGCAATAGATTTTTCTTTTTGAAAGTATCCCTGATGGAAAAGATAGGGATAGATTTTCTTTTAAAAGGATCACTGAATAGAAATATCAGTGGTTAATGTATTTTTCAAAAAGCTTTTAATCATTTGAAGAAAGTTCAGTGATTAAAGTTTATATTTTGAAAGATATCTTAACTGAGTTAAGATGCAGTTGAGGGATGGAGAGAACATACCTGAGAGTCAGAATGTTTATCAGAGAGAATGATGAAAGGGGAACTTTTGATTACTGACACAATACATGAACGCTGAAGAATTATTCTTCAAGGTTCAGCATTCCAAGCTTACTGATGAGAAAGTTGAACCTTGTCTCATCAAGAGGTTTGGTGAATAAATCAGCAAGCTGAAAGTCAGTTGGGATAAAGTGAAGTTCAATATCACCATTCATCACATGATCTCTGATAAAGTGATATCTGATCTCTATGTGTTTTGTCTTTGAATGTAGTACTGGATTATTTGCTATGGCGATAGCACTAGTGCTGTCGCAATAAATGGGAATTTTTGACATCTGAAGGTCATAATCTAATAGTTGATTTCTCATCCACAAGATTTGAGAACAGCAGCTTCCAACGGCCACGTATTCAGCTTCAACTGTGGAAATGGACACATAATTTTGCTTCTTGCTTGTCCATCTTACCAGCTTTCCTCCCAGGAGTTGACATCCATCAGTGGTACTCTTTCTGTCGAGTTTACAGCCTGCAAAATCACTATCAGAATAACCAGTTAGATCGAACCCCGAGTCTTTGGGATACCAAAGACCGAGGTTAGGAGTTCCTTTCAGATATCTGAAAATTCGCTTTACAGCGATCAGATGGGATTCCTTGGGTTCAGATTGATAGCGTGCACATAAACAAGTAGAGTACATGATGTCAGGTCGGCTCGCTGTTAGATACAGCAGGGAGCCTATCATTCCTCTATAGGCAGTGACATTAACAGGTTTACCAGAAGGATCTTTGTTAAGTGTCAGGGGTGGTGCCATAGGAGTTTTCATCGCTGAAGTTTGTGTGAGATCAAACTTCTTCAGCATATCTTTAACATACTTACCTTGGCAGATAAAAGTACCTTTGTCAGATTGTTTAATCTGAAGACCAAGAAAATATGTCAGCTCACCCATCATACTCATTTTATATTCTTTCTTCATTCTTTCAGCGAAGCGAGTACACAGAGATGGGTTAGTAGAACCAAATATTATGTCATCAACATATATTTGTACAAGAATTATATGACCTTTTATCTTTCTGAAAAATAACGTATTATCAATTTTGCCACGTTCAAAATTTTCAGAGATAAGAAAAGATGAGAGAGTGTCATACCAAACACGAGGGGATTGTTTTAGAACATAGAGAGCCTTATCCAATTTATAAACATAATTTGGATGCTTAGGGTCATAGAACCCTGGTGGTTGTTCTACACAGACTTCTTCATTCAGCTTTCCATTTAGAAACGCTGATTTTACGTCCATTTGATAAACGATGAAGTCTTTATAGACTGCATAAGCTAAGAATAGTCGAATTGCTTTAAGCCTGGCCACAGGGGCAAAGGTTTCATCATAGTCTATGCCTTCCTCTTGTCTGTATCCCTGAGCAACAAGTCGAGCCTTGTTGCGGGTTACAGTTCCATGTTCATCTAACTTGTTTCTAAACACCCATTTGGTGCCTATTACAATTTTATCAGATGGTCTAGGAACGAGATTCCAAACTTTGTTTCGAGAAAATTCAGTCAGCTCTTCTTGCATAGCGCTGACCCAGTTTGGATCTCTCAGGGCATCATCAGTCTTCTTTGGTTCTATTAAAGAGAGAAAGTTTACAAAGAGACAGATATTACCTGAGCTTCGTCGTGTCTAAATACCTGCTTCGAGATCACCAAGAATTTGATCTATTGGGTGATCTTTGGTCCATCGCTGAGCAGGAGAATGACTGCTTAACTCAGAGGTTGGATCAACAATTGGAATGTTTACTGATGAGGACGTTTGAGGTTCATCAGCGATTAACTGTTGAGTAGATTCACTAGAAAGGTTTTCAGACGAAGGCATATTTGATGGTAGTAATGTGTTTAGAGGTTCTGCTGAAACCCATGAGGTGGATTCAGCGGTAAGATGTATAATGTTCGGATCATCATCAGCGGTTGGAGGATCAGAATGCTGATGGTTTGAGAAAAAAGGTTCTGTTTCTCTGTAGTGAGAAAGCATCCAAGCATTTAACTCTTCATTGTCAGCGATTGGTTTAGAGTTCGCTGAGCGAGTTTCATCAAAAGTGACGTGAATTGTTTCTTCTACGGTTTGTCTTCTCTTGTTGAAAACTCTGTAGGTTTTGGAGATGGATGAATATCCTAGAAATATTCCATCATCAGCTTTTGGGTCGAATTTTCCAAGTTGATCTCTGTTGTTTAAGATAAAGCACTGACAACCAAAGATATGAAGAAAGCTGATAGAAGGCTTCCTTCCAAGAAAAAGTTCATAAGTTGTCTTCCCAAATCGCTTTATTATCAGCGATCTGTTTTGAGTAAAACATGCAGTGTTTACAGCTTCTGCCCAAAATTGAGTAGGGAGATGAGAATCGCTGAGCATTGATCTAACAGCTTCTATGATCGTTCTGTTTCTTCTTTCAGCGACTCCGTTTTGCTGAGGTGTTCTTACTGAAGAGAAGTTGTGAGAGATTCCCTTGTTCTCAAAGAAATTGTTCAGGGAACTGTTTTTGAATTCAGTTCCATGATCACTTCTTATTGAACGAACAGTAAGATTGTTCAGCACTTCCATCTTTTTAACAAAATATATTAGTTCTTCTGGAGTATCACTCTTACAGCGAAGAAAGATAACCCAGGTGTAGCGAGAATATTCATCTACAATGACAAGCGTATATTTCTTTCCAGCTATTGATTGGATGTTGACAGGGCCAAACAGATCCATATGCAAGAGCTGAAGAGGACTTGTCACTGAGGAAATTTGTTTCGACTTGAAACTTGCTTTTGTTTGTTTTCCTTTTTCACATGCTGAGCAGAGAGATTCTTTAGCATATGAGTGCTGAGGAAGACCAGAAACCAGTTCCTTAGATGAGAAAGAATTCAGGGTTTTGAAATTTAGATGAGAGAGCCTTTTATGCCATAGCCAATTGACATCAGAAGAGGCCTTAGAGAGAAAACATAAGTTTTCAGAGATAGTAGAGTCCATATCTATTACATAGACATTTTCTCTGCGATAACCACTGAGAGCAAGTTTTCCTTTTTCATCTACCACTGAACATGCTTTCTTAGAAAAGCGAACTTCGTAGTCTTTGTCACATAGCTGACTGATGCTTAGAAGGTTGTGCTTCAGTCCATCTACATAAGCGACTCTTCGAAAGGTAGTTGTCCCATTGCTGAGGACACCAAACCCTCGGGTAAATCCTTTTCCATTTCCACCAAAGGTCACAGAGGGACCTTTCTCTTCCTTGTATTCAGTGAGCAGGTTTCTTTGTCCAGTCATATGACGAGAACATCCACTATCAAGATACCAGATGCCCTTTGATCCCTGCACACATAAGGAAGATTAAGCGTTGTTTGGTACCCACTTTTCAATGGGTCCTTCAGAGTTAGTGGATAAGGAAGGTTCAGCAGTCTTCACAGCTGATGAAGATTCAGCTTCAGTGGTAATCTTCACTTTTGTTAATTTCTTAACCTTAGTGGTATTTTTCACATTGGTTGATTTTTCAACTTTGGTGACTTTCTTAGCCTTAGAGGCATTTTTCTTCACTTTAGCTGTTTTATCAGCTTTGGTGGCATTTGGACATTTACTTGCAATATGATCAGTAAAACCACAGTGATAACATTTTCTGTATTTGAAAACGGTTTTAGGACCAGTAGAAAGTTTTGCAAGTTTAAGAAGAGCAGGACCAGGTCCGAGAAGGATTTTCTCATGAGATATGGGAAGGATTTTCATTTCTTCAGATCTCGTTGGTCTAAGGTCAATCTTTAGCTTTGGAGGACAGAGATCAAAAATTTCTATCACAGAGCTAGAGGATTGCTTAGCTGAAGGTTTAGAAGGAACTTTCAGCTTTGCTTTCCTGGTTGCCTTCTGAGGAAGGAGAATGGACTTTCCTTTATCCGTAGACTTAGTGTCTTTGGATTTTTCCTCAGAAATGGGATTTGAAGAAGAACAGGGATATAATTTATTATAAGAAGTGTCAAAGAAAGATGTGACAAAAGTTCCAAACTTAAGCGAGGAACTTTCTTCTTTAGGATCATCCTGTGGTGTCCAAAAACCATAACCAGTTCTATCACTTTCAGGAGTTTGAGCATTTATTATCTCAGAGATCTTTGTTGATGATTTGCACCATTTTTCAACATGAGCCTTTTCTGCTTTTAGAGCAGCGATGGCTTGTTCGCGTTCAATGCTGATGATTTCATTTATAATGACTTGATCTTTCAACTTTTCTTCTAAAAGATTTAGTTCACTGATCTTTTCATGACATTTCTCTAGCTCTTGAGTTAAATATACATTTTTATTCTCAGCTTGAGTTTTATCGTTTAGAGCATTATAAAGGTCAATCGTCAGCACATCAACAGCGCGACTTCTCTCAGCTTCAGGAAGAGAGGGATTTGTAGAGATAGATACCTGAGATGATATGTAGCTCATAGAAGGTTCAGATGATTCTTCCACTTCTTCTTTAATCTCAGCCATGAGGCAAAGATTAGCGACTTCTTCTTCATCAGAACTTGATTTATCTGATTCAGCCCAGTCATGTTCTTCAGCGATGAGACCTTTACCTTTTCGCTGATAGCTTTTCAGCTTTTGATATTTGTTCTTCAGCTTATGGTATTTGTCATCACTGGATCTTCTTGAGGTAGAAGGTTTGAAGACCTTTTTTGACCTGCACTCACTAGCAAAATGTCCAATTTTTTCGCAGTTATAGCAAGTGGCAGTAGCCTTATCAACCGGAGTTGATTTTGGCTTTTCAGTAATAGAGAGAGGTTTACTTCTTCGAAAGTTACTCTTTCTTGCAAATCTCTTAAAAGAGTTTGTCAAGAGTGCTAAGGACTCATCAAACTCTGAAAGATCAGGGTCTGATAGATCCTCAGATTCAGAATCTAACTCAGTGATGGTGAGAGTAGATCGCTGAGATGGAATTATCTCTGAAGAGACTAAAGCAACAGGAGTGCTTTTGGAGTCTTTAGAATCTTTTACAAGATTTTTCTTCAGGAGATTAGATTGCTCATAGTTGAGCAATATTCCATACAGAGTGCTTAGAGAGAGAGAGTATGTAAGTCTTTTGTCAGCTTAAGACATATTGAATAACTGTCCCAGCTTTCAGGAAGACTTTCCAAGAATTTTGTTAGGACCTCAGAATTAGAATAGGTCCTACCAACAGTTCTTAGGTCAATGATTAGGCAGTTAAACCGCTGATGAATGTCAGAAAGAGATTCATTCTTACCAGCGATAAAACTTTCATACTGTCTTACCAAGTTAATCTTTCGAGTCTCTTGGATTTCAGTGGTGCCCTAATATTGAACACATATGGTTTCCCACATTTCTTTAGAAGTTTTCAGATACATGATGGAATGGAAAACTTCATCAGGCAGAGCCATTGAGATAATGGTCTTTGCTCTTGCATCTATGCCTACCTTCTTTTTATCTTCATCACTCCACTGTCTTATTTCCTTAACGACATATCGTTCAGGGACAGCTTCAGTGGTGGCAGTAGCGGGAACCGCAACTATAATTCTAACAGGTTCATAGGGTCCGTTTTCTATATATTCAGGTATAGTAGGATCCGCACCTTCAAGAAATAGCATCATTCGATTTTTCCATAGAGAAAAGTTATCTCTGCTAAATCGAGGAGGTTTAGAAAGTGAACCATTATCATAGTAGTTTGTGTTTGTGTTTAGTGCCATTTTAGAATAGCAAGGAAGAGTATACAGCAAGATCTTGTTTATTAGATTTAAACAAACTGTTCTGATACCACTTGTTGGTCCCGAAGGTGCTTAGCAAGTTTGTAGAAGGGGGGGGGGTTGAATACAAACACAGAAATTAAAGTTTAATAAATTGTTTATTGATAAATCAAAATACAATTTACAAGTTTGTTGCGGAATAAGATTAAGACATACTCAATCTAAACAAACTTAAGAAACACTAAGATGATTGCACAAGAAATTCAGAGAATGGGGGATTAAGAGATATAGAAAACAAGGGTTTCTATATTGGGTTCAAGGATTGAGCACACCCACAGATGGAGGGGTGAACTTCCTATTTATACCCTATGCATTAAATGCATGGCAGGGCACTTTACACGTGGCGTTCACAGATTGGCTTTGGGAGTCTGACTTTTGGGAGACATGCTTTCGGCCGGGTCATGAACAGTGTAGTTGACAGAGTTGTTGTACGTATGGTGGCAGAGACATGTCCGTTCTGACACATAGTACTAGTTTGTGCAAGGATAGACAAAAGGAAACTTGAAACATAAGCTTTGTGATCTTTTGATCGCTGAATATCTCTTCGTTCAGAGATAAAGAGGTTCAGCTATCGCTGAAGCTTTTCCTCATGTTCCTTCGCGTATAAGTAGAGTTGTCTTTGCTTCACTGATATCCGCATCAGATCACTAGTAGACTTCTCTTTGTTCAGCAGCTTCGTCTTCGATTCAGCTATGAACATCTGTTGACGCGAAACTTGTCTTCAGGGATTACGTTACTTTTTACATCAGAAACTATCAGCGATACTGAACAGGATCAGTTTGATTACTGATAGTGAAACACTAATACATACTAGATGTTTATAAGAAGACTATCAGTGATAACTGAACAGACTCAGTCTGATCGCTGATGGTGAAACACTAATACATATTAAAACGTAATTTTCACTAAGTATAGAAGAGGGTCGTTATCAAATCACTGAGAGAGTTTGGATCAACAGTGATGATGGGTAGTGGTGACCATTATGACTAATACCATATTAGGATTATATATCAAATGGCGGTAGATCAGTGATTTTTATTTTTTGTCTCACTTTTGTCCCATGTTGTTCCACCTATTTTGGTGGAACAAGAAAATATCCTTTTTTTTTTCATTTGTCCCATCTTGTCCCGTCTTTGTCCCTGTTCCATGTCGCGCCAAATGTGGGACAGTGAATTTTTGTTCTGTCCCATGTCACGCCAAACGTGGGATAGTGAGTTTTGTCCCATCCCGTCCCATCCAGTTTGCAAACCAAACGCACCATTAACTAACAAATTAAATTTGAAATTAAAGTATTTTAATCAATATCTATACTATATTATAAAGCAT
Organism: Arctium minus; assembly: GCA_954870635.1. NCBI lineage: Eukaryota > Viridiplantae > Streptophyta > Magnoliopsida > Asterales > Asteraceae > Arctium > Arctium minus. The sequence continues at coordinate 98,228,122 of OX941087.1, forward strand.
TTGAGAAAAATTCTTAAAAACAATTTTTTATGCACGTATTGTTCATTAATTGATATTATTTAAAATTCAATATTACAAGTATATGATACATGAACACAACTTTTTAAAGCTGAATGTTTGAATTTATAACTAACTTATAAACGTAATCAAATACAGAATAAATATCTCATTTTAAATATAAATAATCTAAAAGATAATTAGGATAATCATGAATTCTAACATAATACTTAATTATTATTTTATAGAAAACATTAGATTATTAAACCTAAAATAAATTACATCGTTATTAAACCTAAATTTTAAGTTTCTAATAAAAAATAAATTAAAAAAATTTATAAAAAAACATTATCGCTTTCTAAAACACACACAAAACCGTATTATAAAAGGATAAAAATAAAGCGAAACATTAAAATCGAGATATATTGCGCTGCATTGCGCGAGTACACCTCTAGTATTATAAAATATTTGGTTCAAAGTCTTAAAAACAACTTTTAAGCATTATGTACTACTATTTAATTTCTAAATTACTTAATTTTCAACTTTACAAATACATGGTGCATGTGTACAGCTTTTTAAAGCTGCATGAATTTGAATTCATAACTAAATAATAAACACAATTAATACAGGATAAACATCACATTTTAAATATAAAAAATCTAAAATATAATTAGCATAATCATTGAATTTTAACAGAATCTTAATTATCTTTTTTAGCAGAGGTGGTCGGGGAGATCACGGCAGGGGAGTTTCATGATGAGGAGTGTATCTGTGATTGAGAAAGGGTGGAACAGTTCATGATTGAGGAGACAAGGTTTGTGAGATTATGAAATTGAGTGGATCTGTGACCACGACTGCTGTTAGAGCTTTACAAAAGCCTATGATCGGCGAGACCAAATTGAAACCTACTAAGTAACTGATCCCATAGCTTAATATAAGTATTGATAAATTTGTTAGTGATTGCAATAAATCAGATCGTGTTGTTTCAGATGCCGAAAGTGTTTCCTCTGTTAGTACTCCGGGTACCATCCGAGGTGGGACACCTCGTCGTGTTATGGTGCCAGCTAGATTTAGGCAACTAGGAGGAAGCTTCGTGATTGAGAAACGGTGGAACAGTTCATGATCGAGGATACAGGGACGATCGATGGAAGTTCACCGATCTTCAAGTCACGTTCAAGTCGCATTTAATTGTGTTAAATAAAGGAATTGATTTGTTTTTCTAAAAAGACTTATTTGTCCTTCCATTTAACGGATGAAATAAACGGTGTTAAGTAGGAGGGACTATGAGTGAAAGAAAATTATAAAGTTAGGGACCACTGACGTAGATAGTTTATTTTAGGAACCAAATCCAAAATTTAGGCAAACCACAGGGACGATCCCGGTGTAATTCACTCTAAAAAAATATGAGGAAGTCATATGTACAGTTGTACACCACTAGGTTATTTTTATATATATCTAGGTAGCTTAAGATTTTTATTAATTAAAAGAATACAATATTTAGATGGGAAGGTCTAGAAAAACACAATGGACTTTAGTATTTGGAGTGATTAAGTTCCTAGATAATTTTTTGGAACAAATAAGTCCTTAGACAATTTAAAATACACTAAATAAATCCTTGGACTTTTGGAAACCTGTTAAATACATTCTTATTAATTAAAAATGTAACTTGCAACCTAAATAACATGTAAAACTACAAATTAAAAAAAAAGATATCATAGACTTTATCATCCTACAAATAAAAAAATAGAGAAATTAACTAAAATAACTAATCTCATCAACCAAATACATTTTTTAAGCATTTTTCAAAGTATCTTCTTAAAATAGTCAAAGTTTAGGCATAATTTTTTTTTTTTTGCCTTAAGAATTGTTTTTGACAAAAAAAAAAAAATATATATATATATATATATATATATATATAAAGTATCTTTATATTTTGTATTTAATTTACTTTATATCTTCTATTTTTTTCTTTTTAACTCTTTTATTATATTAATACATTTAAAATGAGCCTATTATTAATTTTTTTTATTCAATCTCATATTATTAAATATCATATATACGTACGAATTATATTTAATACTTACAGTTGCTATCCTTTAGAGTTATTTATTTAATAATATAAGATTAATCTGTAACTATAAAAGTATAAAGTGTAAGTATTAAAAATAATTCATATATATTTAGGATATTGAATAGTATAAGATTAAATTCAAAAACATTCTTGAGTTCAATTTGAACGTATTAACGAAACGATTATTTTAATTTGTAAGAAAAAAAACTAATTTTTTTTGATATATTTTAGTTAATATATGATTATGTGTTAATATAATAAAATATAAAATGAAAAAATATTGGATATAAAATAAATTAAATAACTAATTATAATTTTATAAGGATGCAAAGTGTAAATTTGTAGGTGACATTTTTTTTAATTTGTAGTTTTATCTGATATGTAGGTTGCAAGTTACATTTTTAAGTAATAAAAATGTATTCAACAAGTTACCAAAAGTCCAAGAATTTATTTAACATGTTTTGAATTGTTCAATGACTTATTTGTTCGAAAAAATTGTTCAAGAACTTAATCACAAAAAACATTAAAGTCCATTGGTTTTTTTTGAACTTTTCCCTATTTAGATCTAACTGCGAATTGTCATTATAATAATTAATATTGAAAATAAAACAATTTCAATTATTGAGTGCACGTTCAAACACTACTACATCATAAACTAATGATATTAATTGGTTAATTATTAATTTATAATATAAAAATCAAACAATATTAAAGTAAATAAATTAAAATTATTAATTATGTTTATGTAATTTTATCAATTACGACCGTGTTCGAAACCCATGAAATGAGGACTGATTTGGGTATGATTGACCAATAAAAATATAAAATCACGTGATGAGCTTGTGTTTTGTTTGACATGTGAAGTTTGAGTTTAAGATTTGTTTCATTAAAGCTCGTTTTTTTTAAAATCGGTGATAGTTGGTGTTCAGATCGAAGAAAACCTTAAAAAGGCCGATTTTGCTTATAAAGATCGATTGCATGATGATTTCATATGTTTAAGGCGTCGGACCTTTTTTAGTTCAAAACTGGGTCAAGAAGATGACACAAGAAAAAACAATATGAATGTGTTATTGAAGTTATGATTTTTACATGTTGGCTACAAAATTCAAAACAAAAAGTTCATTTCTTTGTACTTTGGTCTCTCGGTTATTAAATATGTTTTCAAAAATTGAGCTGTCAGTTAGAAATTACGCATGTAGCCCCTTGACTAGTTTAATAGTTTGTTTTTATTCATTGTCCTTTTGAGATTAACGATTTTAAACCATTGTCTGAAAATTTATTACATTACGATTTAGCAACGTAAAATTAGAAGAAAATATGTAATTTATGAAGGAGTAAATGACGAATATACCCCTAATCAAGTGAACATAACTTGTGAAAATTATGAATGTAATTTATGAGTGAGTGGTGCGTATTTTAATTTGGGGATCAATTATATATGAGTTGAGGTTTTTTGTCTAATTCAAATAAGGAATTCTATGTTCTTTGACCAAATAAGAGGCTCTTGACAATTTAATATACATTCCACAATTTAATCTTCCAAACAAACACATCATGTTCACATTACCAATAGTACTACAACCGTTGACTTCTTAATATACATTCATCTTGTTCAAGTTTCTTTGCAATCATTTTGTATAATTTTCCCCAATTAACCAAGTTCTGATTTTAAAGGATCCCTCAAGCATACCTTCAATGGCATCTTCTTCAACTTCATCGGTTCACAAAAGCTTTAAGTATGAGGTTTTTTTGAGTTTTAGAGGTGAAGACACTCGTAAGACATTCGTTGATCATCTTTATCATGCTCTTCAAAACAAAAGCATTCATACGTACAAGGATGACGAAAAGATCAAGAAAGGGGAGAGGATTAATGATGAACTCATCAAATCCATTGAAGACTCAAAGTTCTATATAATCGTTTTTTCCAAGAACTATGCATCCTCATCTTGGTGCTTGGATGAGCTTGTAAAGATTATCGAGTGCCAGAAGACGACCGAGCATACTGCTTACCCTGTGTTTTATGATGTGGAACCCACTGAAGTCCGCAAACAAAGTGGGGAATTCGGAAAGGCCTTTGCGAAACAAGAAAAGAAAGAGACTGCTGAGAAATGGAGAGAGGCACTAAAAGAAGCAAGCGATTTAGCTGGGTGGGAGTTGAAGAACACACTTGATGGGTAATTCCTCCATATATAATAGATCTGCCATATTATTTCATTTTGATTCTTTCTAATCTACCTTTACCCTATGATGTGTTTAAACGGTCATCCATGGCATATCATGTTGACACAGTAGGAAAACGTGGAAGGGATCGACAAACGTATAAATCCAAAATGATAACGAGCCTACGAGAACCCCAAAAATAAAAGAAAACTCTTATAAAATTAGAGATAAAACTCTAAAATATAATTGTAATGATAAATAATCTGAATACTAATGAAAACAGTGAATCCTATTTATAGGCTAAACTAAAATAAGTGATAGCTATGAAATTGAATTATAGTCTATTCTAATTCTAAGCTAACCCTAAAACTTAATAAGATAATTAACTAAAAGTAAAGATAAGTTTTAAAGATAAATTAGAATAACATAGGTCGATCTGCTTTAGGAAACCATCAACCATGGCTGGCGACTTTCTACGTGAAGTCGCGTTAGACACCGTTGAATCGATTGTCGGTGGGCTAGGCGACTTTCCTGGCGACTTGGGTAGCGTGTGGGAAGTCGCGGGTGACTTTTGTTTTGGTCCTTTGGCCCGGTTCATCTGTTCCTCAATTCGAGTGCTAGCTGCTCTACATCACATGTTGTGATGTCAGATTCTAACTCAAACTTGAGTCCTGTTGAAAGAGCAAACATGAAATACGATTACATGACTATCTTAATTACTTCATATTCATATGTATGTTATAGATCTCAAAATAAATGAATTGTTCAAGTGGGATTAATTTTGAGCAAGCTAATTTTGTCTTTTTTTAATATACAGCCATGAAGCTAAATTTATCCAAAAAATTGTTGAAGAGATCTCACTGGAGTTGCGATACATCAATCTCAGCGTTGATGAAAAATTAATAGGCATGGAGGATCGAACAAGAGATGTTGTTTCATCTTTAGAAATGGGTTTTGATGATGTTCGGATGATAGGGATCAAGGGTATGGGAGGTGCTGGGAAGACAACTTTGGCCAAAGCGATTTTTGATCATATATCCTTTCAGTTCGAAGGTAGCAGTTTTGTTGAGAATGTGAGGGAAAATTCAAATTCCAATTTCTCTGGTTTGAAGAAGTTACAAAAACAAGTCCTTAAAGACGTGTTAAATGATCAAGGCATCAACATAAGTAATGTTCATGATGGGAAAAAGAAGATGAAAAAGATGATGCATTGTAGAAAGGTTCTTATTGTCCTAGATGATGTGGATCATACAAAACAGCTTGAAGCGTTAGCCGGTGAGCTTAATTGGTTTAATAAAGGAAGTAGAATCATCATTACAACAAGAGATGAGCAAGTGTTGGTAGCGCATCGAGTGAACTTGATACGTGATGTCAATCTTTTATCTCCTAAGGAAGCACTTTGCCTTTTCAGTAGGTATGCATTTGGGAGAGAGATTCCAATTCAAGGGTACGAAGAGCTATCAAGACAAGTTGTACTTTATGCTGCTGGTCTTCCCTTAACAGTCTCAGTTTTGGGTTCGTTTCTCTGTGGTAAAGTTGAGGTCGAATGGGAAAGTGCCATTCAAAGACTTAAAACAATTCCGTCGAAGGATACTTTGGACATATTGGAAATAAGCTATATCGGTCTAGAGGAAGAGCACAAGGAAATATTTCTAGATATTGCATGCATACTAAAAGGTTGCAAAAAAAAGGATGCAATAAGAGCTCTTGAAAGTTGTGGATTTTATGCTACAATCGGTTTAAAAGTTCTTGAGCAAAAATCTCTCATAACTATTTCTGAATATGGGGAGTTGGACATGCATGACAGAATTGAAGAAATGGGCCAGTATATTGTTCGTCGTCTGCACCCCGATGAGCCTAACAAACACAGCCGGTTATGGATCGAAGAGGAAGTTAGAGATATATTGGTTAGTGATCAGGTAAGGATGAAGTAAAGTTATTTGTAAGGTTGAGAAAACTAACACATTTTCATTTGTTATGACATAATTTTCATTGTTATTGCCTTTTGATTATAGGGCACTAATGAAGCAGTAAGATGTATAGAATTGAGCTCATCAGAACTCAATCCAGAAATTTTTATGAAAGGCCTTGGAAACCTGAAGAAACTTAGATTTCTTCAAGTGCATCATTACTTTCCATATCCTTCAAACAATTGGGAATTTGATGAAGTTCGCCGGTACTTTCCAAATACTTTACGATGTTTGAGGTGGGAGAGGTACCCTTTTGGGTCTTTACCAAAATCATTCCAAGCAAATAATCTTGTTCAACTTGAAATGCCTTATAGCAGAATTGTACAACTTTGGGAAGGGGGAGATAAAAAGGTAGAATATTAATAGTTGATTGGTTATTATGCATTATTCATTATAATACTCACTTTTTGGTTTGGTTTGTTATATATATTACTCACTTTTATTTTTGTTTACAATAGGCTCTTAACAAGCTTAGATTCCTTGATCTCAGTTGGTCAAACTTGAAGTACCTTGATCTTGGTCTGACTCCAAATCTGGAGACATTAGATCTTACAGACTGTCCTGATTTGGTAGAACTTCACATGCCCGCTGAATGGCGAAAGCTCATATCCCTCAAACTCAGCCATTCTAAGTTGACGACACTTGTCTTTCCAACGACGCCAAATCTTGAGACGTTAGGGGTTGAAGAATGTGTTGATTTGGTAGAACTTCACATTCCCGTTGGATGTCTAAAGCTCAAATCCATCAACATCAACAATTCAAAGTTGAGGACACTTGACCTTAAAGGGACTCCGAATCTCGAGACATTAAAACTTAAAGAATGTGTTGATTTGGAAGAACTTCACATTCCCGTTGGATGTCTAAAGCTCAGATCCTTCGACATCAACAATTCAAAGTTGAGGACACTTGACCTTCAAGGGATTCTGAATCTCGAGACATTAAAACTTAAAGAATGTGTTGATTTGGAAGAACTTCACATTCCCGTTGGATGTCTAAAGCTCAGATCCATCGACATCAACAATTCAAAGTTGAGGACACTTGACCTTCAAGGGATTCCGAATCTCGAGACATTAAAACTTAAAGAATGTGTTGATTTGGAAGAACTTCACATTCCCGTTGGATGTCTAAAGCTCAAATCCATCGACATCAAGAATTCAAAGTTGAGGACACTTGACCTTCAAGGGACTCCGAATCTCGAGACATTAAAACTTAAAGAATGTGTTGATTTGGTAGAACTTCACATTCCCGTTGAATGTCTAAAGCTTGCCTACACAAACTTGAGTGGTTGTTTGAGGTTTAAATCTTTTGAATTCAACAAAAGGTCTGAATCACTTGAAGTTGGTTCTTTTTCCGAGTTACATCTGATTGCAGAGTCCCTAGATATGTGCCCGTGGCACTCCGACAATAATTTGCCAAAGTTTCGATTTGCATGTTTTTATGAAGAAGATGCAGCCTCATCGCTTGGAAATCTAGAGAAGCTTATCTCTATAGGTCTCTGTGTTTGCACAAACCTTGAGAACTTTTCTCGAAACATTTGTGGTTTACACTGTTTAACAAAGCTTACACTCCAAGGTAGTATTGAAGAGGCACCCAGGGACCTTGATCAGTTGGAATGTCTACTGGATCTAAGATTGTGGTCGACAAAGATTACACATCTTCCGGATAGCATTTGTAAGTTGAAACATCTGAAACGTCTCGAACTTAAATTTTGCTATCTTCTTGAGAAGTTACCAGAACATCTTGGCCTATTAGAATGTCTAGAGGTGCTAATCCTATGTGAATGTACAATTTTACGGGATATTCCAAACAGCATCTGTGACATGAAACATCTAGAATGTTTTCTTCTCCCCGGCTGTACAGGTGTTGAGAAATTGCCAGAGGATATTGGACGTTTAATTTGCTTAAAAGAGTTAGATATAGAAGGTACAAACATAAGACGTCTTCCGGATAGCATTTTTGAGTTGAAACGTTTGCGGGTTTTTGGGTCTAAATTTCTTCTTGAATTGTGTGGTTTTACATCTGAGATACAAGAATATGAAACATCAGACGAAACTAATTCGGAGAGTTCATCCGAGATACAAGAATATGTACAACTATGAATAACATTCAGGAAACCACATCAGGAGTCTCCATGGATTATTCGGAGAGTTCCAAAGGCCCAACGAAGGTAATTCAGAAACAACGAAGCTAATTGTAACAGGTACTTTCTCCATTTTCTATTTATCATCCTACTTTGATTTGAATTTTCAAATGGATATATAATAATAACTAATTTTTGGAAAAAGTTCTGCATTTGAAATTATATGTATCTTACTATCGATTCTAACATTTGAACCATTTCTTGCAATTAGAAGTACTTTTGATGACCAGGAAGCAATATAACACACAAGGTAATTTTTTTTACAATTTGGTTTGTTTTATGTTTTATTCTCGACATTCAAACTTAAAATGATCATACGTATTATGTATCTTTTCCTTACTAAATGTTTCATCGTCGTAACATGTTTTTGTTTTGTCTTGTGTGAATTTTAGCAATTCATTGAAAAGAAGGATCATCTCCTCTTCAGATGCCGTGATGAACTCGATGTTTAATATCTGACCTCAACGGTCCTGGTATCGGCTCTATCAATTTTGAAGCCCTGTTTGTTCTGCATCGGGTATAAACTCCACCTGTTCGTTCCATGTCATTTGCTTAAATTCAATTCAAAAGTACCCAACAACAGTTGATTTTTGTTAGGACACAATGAACCAGTTAGTTAACTCACTTTGAAAAGATGACTTCTTGTAGAGCATCAACAACGCTCAATGGAACCTATCGGGTAGCTCAACTGGTCAGACTTTAGTTCTTGATAACTATTTGTGTTTGTTGTAACAGGTGATTGCAATTGGGTTCTGTTTTTCTTTTTTTCATAATCCACAAAAACCCAACTCCTGTATAGAAAATTCTCCCTATGAGGTAAGTCGTAAGCGGAAGATCTTAGAGATTATTCTTCAAATTTGCTTCTTGTTATGTTATATCTGCAGATTCTTACCCAAATTATCCGTTGCAGTTCCAATTATGCGCGTGCCACGGATGTGCAATATCGTGTGTCTCGTAACACTTTAATGAGAAATCAGCCACAGGATTCTAGGAGAAAATAGACGATGAGCATCGAGTCAACATGTAATAAGACACTTATTCCAGGAAATTTCTATAAAAATTACTTCATGGGTTATCACATTTCATTCATTTTCGAGCAATTTTTTACATGATTTTGGACAATCTGCCTTCGGTCATTCCTCTCATGTTTCTATATCAGCATGTGGATATCTTGTGGGTGACAGAGAGTTTTGCTGTTTGTTTCTTAATAACTCAAACCGTTAGGATATGCGGAACCAGGTTTAGGTGATCTATGATATATTTATTGTTGTTTTTGCTTCAAGAAATGCACGAAAACAATGTTTAGGGTACCTATGTTTATCTTTTGTATTATATACTTTTATTTAATAAAAATCGGCGTGGAGGTGAGCCGCCTAGCTCACTGTTGGAGATATCCGTGCTGGCGTGCTTTGACCGATATGAAAGGGTCAAACCTGTGTGGCAACTAGGTCATTGCGATATCGTTTCTACTTGTTTAAACTTTAATTTCTTGGTTTTTTTTTGATCAAATTGAAATGAACCTTTAAATTGCTCTTGAATTCATGGCCATACAAAGAGACAATCTACCAAATATATTTGTGTGTATAAAAATATTGTTTTATTTTTTATAGGAAAAAGATAAAGTAATAGACAAAAAGGCTAAGATGCTATTTGATTTAACGAAGTTAACGAAAGCGTTAGTCAGAGATACCATGACTAAGACAAATTGAATAACACAAAAGTCAAATCCACAATAAACATATCATAAAGACCCGTCAAAAAATCTATCAAAACAGAGGGACCAAATTCACAATTCACTCCATATAACTATACTCCAAGAAACAAAAAAACAAATAACTACATTAAAAACTATCATAAATATTTAAATGACCACGTAAGTGCTCAAGGAATCTTTTACGCCTTTTTGACCAAATAGTGGGTCTTTCTTTATTTTCCAACCCAGTTTCAATGTGTTGACATTGTTTGGCAAAACTAACCTATCTTATTTTTTGGGTACATGTTTGGAGGACCATAAACTAGCTTTTTGATAAGCTACTTGAAGTAACTTATGAGGAGTTTTTTTTGTGATTATTCCAATTATGCCCCTCATTAATATTCATAATTATATATTAACTTTTAATTGTAAATAAATAATTAATGTTCTTTTTGGTAATTTAAATGCTTATAAGTTAGTTTTTGTCAAACGTGACTTTTTCATCAGCTAGCTTATCGGCTAATTTGACAAACATAGCCGTAATACAAACATATACTTTTGTTCACACTGTTGATGCTAGTTTGTAAAGTTACTTATTCAAAATTTTAATAATGACATAATTAAAATAAATGAGTAAAGGGATTTTGAATCATCATATTTGGTTTATTATTCCAAAATAGTCTCTATTTTAAAGGATTCAAAATAACGTTATAGGGGGGTGTTTGAGTTTGCTTATTTAAAACAACTTATTCCTTTTATTAAAGTGTTTATCAAATTATGTGGTGACAAAAAGAAGTCCTATTAAAAATGTTTGAATTAATTTATTGTAGTACCAAAACGTAATAAACCAATAAGTTTTTATTTAGGAGTGTTTAAAATTGTTTATACATATAAAATAAGTTAAAAAGTTATAAGCACTTTTCATATAAGTTTACAAGTTAAAATCAATTGAGTGAATAAAGTTGTCATCAAATAATGACTATTAACATTCTCTTTAATAAATAATTAGAGTGAATTATATATTTTTTTAATAGTTTGGTGCTTCTACAAATTCCCTCCCATATATTAAAAACTTACAGGAGCACACTTTGTTAAATTTTCATAATAGGGATGAAAAATGTCATTCAGTCCAATAATTATGAAGAAGAATTGGTACAGCCCAAAACTGTCATCTTTGCTTATATGTGTCGGTATTCTTTTTTCAATATTTTTGAAAATAATATCAACTATTTTAATTTTAAAAATAATATATTTTTTTAAACGGCAGATAATGCACACACGTTCTCGGGGTATCCGGGCTCCCACTACTTTCTTTTAATTATAAGAAGTAAATTTACTTAGGGCGCGTTTGGTTTGCGGGATTGGAATGGATTTGGAGGGATTTGGATTTCAAATCCATTCCAATCCTGCGTTTGGTTTGCAGGAAAGGATTTCGTTGACCGGATTTCAAATTCGTTGACCATTTTAAAATCCCTCATATGATGGATTTGGAAATCCTTGGCTTTGGGTCTGGATTTGAAATCCAAAGTCGATGGATTCTAAAGCGTGATCTAGACCAATGTTTTAAAAACCGGTTTTTTGATTGATCCGGTGTGGTAACCGGGTCACGGTTCAACCCGGTTTCAAGAATTTATTTGTATTTTTTATTTTCATGCATATATATATATATATATATATATATAACCAAAATATTGATGTCCACAAGTTAAAACATTAAAAAAACACATAACAACAAGTTTTACATCAATCCAAAAACATTAAATAAACACACATAAGCATAATTTTTCATCAATTCAAATATATCCAAACGAAATATAACGATCAAACCTAATCATGGATCTTGAGACATTGGAGTGTTGGTTTTTAACGCTAATACGTATTGTCTATTGGACTATTCGTTTTTAACTTTTGTTACCGGTTCGATACCGGTTCGTTATGACCGGTTCAACCGGTTTTTTAATAGAACCGACCAGTTCAATCTGGGTCATAAAATGGCATAAACCCGGTCTCTTCACCGGTTCCCGGTTCAACCGGCCGGGTCGACCCGGTTTTTAAAACATTGATCCATACGTCAAATTGTATCAATCCAAATCCGACGTTTACCAATAAAAATAAATTCTTTATAAAACAAAAAAATAATTAAAAAAAACTCAATCCAAATCCAAATTCTACAAAGACTTGTAGGAATTGATTTGAAATTCATTCCAAATCCTACAAACCAAACACATGAAGGGATTTCAAATCCCCCCAAATCCAAATCCCTCCAAATCCAAATCCGTCCTTGAAATCCAATCCATTCCATTCCAATCCCGCAAACCAAACGCGTCCTTATTGTATTTCCATTATAATTAGTAACTTTAACTATTATGATTGTTATTATAGCAGTTTTTTAGTATATATTATGGATTGGTCTATAATTGTGAATGAAAGTCCACTGTGGCCCCCCTCCACTATCTACACTCCAATCTCCATAACTTCAAGTCCAGTGATATGAATTTCAATGTTATTATATATACTATATTTATTTATTTATGTGGGTTTCAAAACATCTCCTATTTTTATTTGTTATATTCATTTTGGTTTTCTTGAATATGTGAATAGGAGTCAGGGATTGAGCCATATATATATATATATATATATATAGGGTGCGTTTCTTTTGTAAATCAAGCAATTTGTACAAACTATGCAAACCACTATTTTAAAAAACAATAGATATATTTATGGATAATGATTATGATTCATTAATAATGATTGTGATATATATGGAAAATGTTAAGTTTATTCATTATAATCATGATTTTAAATTAGGAAATGTTAAGTTTATTTATTATAATCATGATTTTAAATTAGGAAACATAATAAAATCATATATTCATTATACTTGATGAACGACTAAGATTGGTTCACAAAGTTTGCACAATCTGACTGGTTTGCAAAAGATACGTCCCCTATATATTTAGGGGCTGATTTCTTGAATTTTATTGTTATATTCATTTTGAGGCTGATTTAGGTATCTTATATTTTACATGATCTTATTTAATTATATATATATATATATATGTTTTCTGGTATGTGATTTGTAAGTCTAATACACTTTTTACAGGATGATCAATTTGAAAAAGATAGTTGGCTTTTTTTGCTTTGTTTTTTTTCATTGAATTGTTAAAAATACTCACTTGACAATCGCTCTACATTTTGCTTTTAAGGATCAATTGCATAACGATTTCATATGTTTACGAAGTCGGATCTCAAAACCGGGTCAAGAAGATGACACAAGAAAAAAACATGTGAATGTGTTATTGAAGTTATGATTTTTACAAGATGGCCACAAAGTTCAAAACAAAAGGTTCATTTATTTGTAGTCTCTCTCTCTCAGTCATTAAATATGTTTTCAAAATTGAGCTGTCAATTAGAAATTACATATGTAGCCCCATAACTAGTTTAATAGTCGGTTCTTGTTCACTCCACTTTCAAGATTGACAATTTTAGACCATTGTCTGGAAATTTATTACATTACCATTTAGCAATTAATGTAAAATTAGAAGAAAATCTGTAAATTATGGAGTAAATGAGGAAATATAATACCCCTATTCAGGTGATGGCTATATACTTACAGGCATAGTGAGTGGTGTGTGTTTTAATTCAGGTGTCTGAAGTTTATTTTCTAATTCAAATAAGGAATCCTATGACCAAATAAGAGGCTCTTGTTTCTCCACATCATTCCACAATTTAATCCTCCAAACAAACACATCATGTTCACATTACCAGTACGTAGTACTACAACCATTGCCTTCTTATATACATTCATCTCAATTATTCAAGTTTCTTTGCAATTACTTTGTATAATTTTTCCACAATTAACCAAGCTTTGAATACCTTCAATGGCATCTTCTTCAACTTCATCAGTTCAAAAGAGCTTTATGTATGACGTTTTTTTGAGTTTTAGAGGTGAAGACACTCGTAAAACATTCGTTGATCATCTTTATCATGCTCTTCAAAACAAAAGCATTCATACGTACAAGGACGACGAAAAGATCAAGAAAGGGGAGAGGATTAATGATGAACTCATCAAATCCATTGAAGACTCAAAGTTCTATATAATCGTCTTTTCCAAGAACTATACATCCTCATCTTGGTGCTTGGATGAGCTTGTAAAGATTATCGAGTGCCAGAAGACGACCGAGCATACTGCTTACCCTGTATTCTATGATGTAGAACCCACTGAAGTCCGCAAACAAAGTGGGGAATTCGGAAAGGCCTTTGGGAAACAAGAAAAGAAAGAGACGGCTGAGAAATGGAGAGAGGCTCTAAAAGAAGCAAGCGATCTAGCTGGGTGGGAGTTGAAGAACACACTTGATGGGTAATTCCTCCATATATAATAGATCTGCCATATTATTTCATTTTGATTATTTCTAATCTACCTTTACCCTATGATGTGAAACGGTTATCCATGGAATATCGTGTTGACACAACATGAAAACGTGGAAGGGATAGCAAAACGTATAAATCCAAAATGATAACGAGCCTACCAGCGTAGAACCCCGAAAATAAACGAAAACTCTTATAAAATTAGAGATAAAACTCTAAAATATAGTTTTAATGATCAATAATCTGAATACTAATGAAAACAATGAATCGCTAAACTAAAATAAGTGATACCTAAAACTTAATAAGATAATCAACTAAAAGTAAAGATAAGTTTTAAATATAAATTAAAATAACATAGGAAATCGATCAGCATTAGGAAACCATCAACCACGGCTGGCGACTTTCTACATGAAGTCGCGTTAGACACTATTGAATCGATTTCCGGTGGGCTATGAGACTTTCCCGGTGACTTGGGTCGTGTGGGAAGTCTCCTGATTGCTCTTTTGGCCCGGTTCATATATTCTCGATTCGAGTTGCTAGCCGCTCTACATCACATGTTGTGTTGTCAAATTCTAACTCAAACCTGAGTCCTGTTGAAAGATTAAACATGATTACATGACTATCTTAATTACTTCATATTCATATGTATGTTATAGATCTGAAATTAAATGAATTTTTCACGTGGGATTAATTTTGAGCAAGCTAATTTTGTATTTTTTTAATAAACAGCCATGAAGCTAAATTTATCCAAAAAATTGTTGAAGAGATCTCACTGGAGTTGCGATCTATGAATTTCAGCGTTGATGAAAATTTAATAGGCATGGAGGATCGAATGGGAGATATTGTCTCAGCTTTAGAAATTGGTCTCAGTGACGTTCGAATGATAGGAATTAAGGGGATGGGAGGTGCTGGGAAGACAACTTTGGCCAGAGCTGTTTTTGATCACATATCCTTTCAGTTCGATGGTAGCAGTTTTGTTGAGAATGTAAGGGAAAATTCAAATCCCAATTTCTCTGGTTTGAAGAAGTTACAAGAACAAGTCCTTAAAGATGTGTTAAATGATTGGGGCATCAACATAAGTAGTGTTCATGATGGGAAAAGGATAATGAAAAAGATGATGCACTGTAGAAAGGTTCTCATTGTCCTAGATGATGTGGATCATATAGACCAACTTAAGGCATTAGCAGGTGAGCTTAATTGGTTTGATAATGGAAGTAGAATTATCATTACAACAAGAGATGAGCAAGTGTTGGTAGCACGTCGAGTGAACTTGATACGCGATGTCAATCTTTTATCTGATGAGGAAGCACTTTGCCTCTTCAGTAGGTATACATTTGGGAGAGAGATTCCAATTCAAGGGTACGAAGAGCTATCAAGCCAAGTTGTATTTTATGCTGCTGGTCTTCCCTTAACCATCACAGTTTTGGGTTCGTTTCTTTGTGGTAAAGATGAGGTTGAATGGAAAGATGCTATAAAAAGACTAAAAACAATTCCGTTGAAGGAAACTCTAGAAAAATTGGAATTAAGCTATATCGGTTTAGAGGAGGATTACAAGGAAATATTTCTTGACGTTGTATGCATAATGAAAGGTTGGAAGAAAGAGAATGCAATCAGAGCGCTTGAAAGCTGTGGATTTTGTGCTAAAAATGGTTTAAAAGTTCTTGAGCAAAAATCTCTCATAACTATTTCTAAAGATGGGGAGTTGGACATGCATGACAGAATTGAAGAAATGGGCCAGTATATTGTTCGTCGTCTGCACCCTGAGGAGCCTAACAAACACAGCCGGTTATGGATCCAACAGGAAATTGAAGATATATTGGTTAGTGATCAGGTAAGGATGAAGTAAAGTTATTTGTAAGGTTGAGAAAACTAACACATTTTCATTTGTTATGACATAATTTTCATGGTTATTGCTTTTTGATTATAGGGCACTAATGAAGCAGTAAGATGTATAAAATTGAAGACATCGAAACTCAATCCAGAAATTGTTATGAAAGGCCTTGGAAACATGAAGAAACTTAGATTTCTTCAAGTGTATATTGACCGTATGGATTGTAGCAATTGGGCATTTGATGAAGTTCGCCAGTACTTTCCAAATGCTTTACGATGTTTGAGGTGGGACTGCTACCCTTTTGGGTCTTTACCAAAATCATTCCAAGCAAATAATCTTGTTCAACTTCAAATGCCTTATAGCAGTATCGTACAACTTTGGGAAGGGGGAGATAAAAAGGTAGAATATTAATAGTTGATTGGTTATTTTGCATTATTCATTATATATATTACTCACTTTTATTTTTGTTTATGTATAATAGGTTCTTAACAACCTCAGATTCCTTGATCTCAGTTTCTCAAAAAAATTGAAGAACTTTGATCTTGGTCTGACTCCAAATCTGGAGACATTAGATCTTGAAGGATGTAGTGATCTGGTAGAACTTCACATGCCCGCTGAATGTCCAAAGCTCATATCCCTCAAACACAGTGGTTCTAAGTTCTCGACACTTGACCTTCGAAAGACTCCAAATCTGGAGACATTAGATCTTAGAGACTGTCCTGATTTTGTAGAACTTCACATTCCCGTTGAATGTCTAAAGCTCAGATACATCAACATCTATTTTCTACAGTTGAGGATCCTTGACCTTGGCTTGACTCCGAATCTCGAGACATTAAGTGTTGTTGGATGTGATGATTTGGAAGAACTTCACATTTCCATTGAATGTCTAAAGCTCAAATCCATCAACATCTACGGTTCAAAGTTGAGGACACTTGACCTTCGAGGGGCTCGAAATCTTGAGACATTACGTGTTGAAAATTGTGTTGATTTGGAAGAACTTCACATTCCCGTTGAATGTCTAAAGCTCAAATCCATCAACACCTACAATTCAAAGTTGAGGACCCTTGACCTTCGAGGGGCTCGAAATCTCGAGACATTACGTGTTGGAAAAAAAAAGGTTTATTGGCGGGGACCCAAGGCCCCGTGGCATACTTTTGTGGACCCTAGAAGCCATCCCTTTACAAGCTTGCACCGGAAGAGACATCCTGTGGGGATTCGAACCCTAGTACGGGAACCCCAGGTAGAAGCGTTTACGGAAGAGAGGTGGCCACTAGGCCAAAGGCCTAGTGGTTTGGAAGAACTTCACATTCCCGTTGAATGTCTAAAGCTCGAATCCATCTACATCGAAGGTTCAAAGTTGAGGACACTTGACCTTCGAGGGGCTCGAAATCTCGAGACATTACGTGTTGAAGAATGTGTTGATTTGGAAGAACTTCACATTCCCGTTGAATGTCTAAAGCTCGAATCCATCTACATCGACGGTTCAAAGTTGAGGACACTTGACCTTCGAGGGGCTCGAAATCTCAAGACATTACGTGTTGAAAAATGCGTTGATTTGGAAGAACTTCACATTCCTGTTGAATGTCTAAAGCTCAAATCCATCAACATCTACAATTCAAAGTTGAGGACCCTTGACCTTCGAGGGGCTCGAAATCTCGAGACATTACGTGTTGAAAATTGTGTTGATTTGGAAGAACTTCACATTCCCGTTGAATGTCTAAAGCTCGAATCCATCTACATCGACGGTTCAAAGTTGAGGACACTTGACCTTCGAGGGGCTCGAAATCTCAAGACATTATGTGTTGAAAAATGCGTTGATTTGGAAGAACTTCACATTCCCGTTGAATGTCTAAAGCTCAAATCCATCAACATCTACAATTCAAAGTTGAGGACCCTTGACCTTCGAGGGGCTCGAAATATCGAGACATTACGTGTTGAAAATTGTGTTGATTTGGAAGAACTTCACATTCCCGTTGAATGTCTAAAGCTCGAATCCATCTACATCGACGGTTCAAAGTTGAGGACACTTGACCTTCGAGGGGCTCGAAATCTCGAGACATTACGTGTTGAAAAATGTGTTGATTTGGAAGAACTTCACATTCCCGTTGAATGTCTAAAGCTCGAATCCATCGACATCGCCGGTTCAAAGTTGAGGACCCTTGACCTTCAAGGTACTCGAAATCTCGAGACGTTATGGGTTGCAAAATGTGTTGATTTGGAAGAACTTCACATTCCCGTTGAATGTCTAAAGCTCGAATCCATCAGCATCGTCGACGGTTCAAAGTTGAGGACACTTGACCTTCAAGGGGCTCGAAATCTCGAGACATTACGTGTTGAAAATTGTGTTGATTTGGAAGAACTTCACATTCCCGTTGAATGTCTAAAGCTCAAATCCATCAACATCTACAATTCAAAGTTGAGGACCCTTGACCTTCGAGGGGATCGAAATCTCGAGACATTACGTGTTGAAGAATGTGTTGATTTGGAAGAACTTCACATTCCCGTTGAATGTCTAAAGCTCGAATCCATCTACATCGACGGTTCAAAGTTGAGGACACTTGACCTTCGAGGGGCTCGAAATCTCGAGACATTACGTGTTGAAAAATGTGTTGATTTGGAAGAACTTCACATTCCCGTTGAATGTCTAAAGCTCAGATACATCAAGACTGACGGTTCAAAGTTGAGGACCCTTGACCTTCGAGGGACTCCGAATCTCGTGCAGTTAAGTCTTACGGAATCATGTTATCATTTGGTAGAAGTTTACGCACCTGTTGGGTGTCTAAAGAAGCTTGCCCGCTTAGACTTGAGTGGTTGTTTGAGGTTTAAATCCTTTGAATTCATGAAAAGGTCTGAATCACTTGAAGTTGGTTCTTTATCCGAGTTACATCTGATTGCAGAGTCCCTAGATATGTGCCCGTTGCACTCCAACAATAATTTGCCAAAGTTTCAATTTACATGTTCTTATAAAGAAGATGCTCCCTCATTGCTCGGAAATCTAGAGAAGCTTCTCTCTATAGGTCTATGTGCTTGCACAAACCTTGAGAACTTTTCTCGAAACATTTGTGGTTTACATTGTTTAACAAAGCTTACACTCGAAGGTAGCATTGAAGAGGCACCCAAGGACCTTGATCAGTTGGAATGTCTACTGGATCTAAGATTGTGGTCGACAAAGATTACACATCTTCCGGATAGCATTTGTAAGTTGAAACATCTGAAACGTCTCGAAGTTAAATCTTGCTATCTTCTTGAGAAGTTGCCAGAAGATCTTGGCCTATTAGAATGTCTGGAGGAGCTAATCCTATGGAAATGTACAGTTTTACAAGATATTCCGAACAGCATCTGTGACATGAAACATCTAGAATATTTTGATCTCTTGGGCTGTATTGGTGTTGAGAAATTGCCAGAGGAAATTGGACGTTTAATTTGCTTAAAAGGGTTACTTATAGAAGGTACAGACATAAGACGTCTTCCGGATAGCATTTTTGAGTTGAAAGGTCTGCGGGTTGTTTGGTCTAAATTTCTTCTTGAGTTTTGTGGTTTTACATCCGAGATACAAACAATAGAAGACAGAACTTTCTACTACGTAGATCTGTGAATAACATTCAGGAAACCACAACAGAAGTCTCCAAGGATGATTCGGAGAGCTCCGAAGGCCCAAAGAAGCTAATTCAGAAACAACGATTGTAACAGGTACTTTCTTCATTTCTATTTATCATCCTAATTTGATTTGAATTTTCAATTGGATGTATAACAATAACTAATTTTTAGAAAAAAGTTCTGCATTTGAAATTGTATGTATCTTTAGGGGTGTAAATAGGTCAGGTTGGGTTGGGTTGGGTTCGGGTTCAACCCATTTATTAATTGGGTTGAAAATCTCAACCCAACCCAACCTGTTTAATTAAATGGGTTGAGATTTTCAACCCAACCCAACCTGTTGGGTTGATGGGTTGGTAGCGGGTTGACCTGTTTATGACTATATCAACCCAACATGTTAAATAAATGGGTTGAACCTAGGTTGACCCATTTAAATTTAAAATTGTAAATGAAATAAAATGCTTAAACTACTTCATTCTACGACAAATACACAACGACAAAGTCAAATAAATTGTTCGAAGTTTAATAAAACACAACTAAAAAGTAAAATAAATAGTTCAAAGTTTCCCACAACCACAAAGTTAAATAAATCATAGTTCCAAAAGGGCCGCCGGCCACCGTGAAGCGTGAACAGTACAGAGCCGAAGAGGGAGGAGACTCGAGAGGAAATGAGGAAGAAAGTGACGCCTATTTCCTTTAGTGATTTAGGGTTTCAACTTTAACTTTCAAATTTTAATATTGAAATTATATTATATTTATTAATAACTAAAAAAAATTATTAGGTAATATTATAAATGGGTTAGAAACAGGTTGTAAATGGGTTAGTAACAGGTTGTAAATGGATTGAAATCAGGTTGTAAATGGGTCGAAATCAGGTTGAAAACAGGTTGAAAATTTCAACCCAACCTAAACCCAATTAATAAATGGGTTAGACGGGTTGACCCATTTAACTTAAATGGGTTGAAATTCTCAACCCAACCTGCTACTATTGGATTGGGTTCAAGTTGGATTGGCGGGTTGGGTCACTTTTTGCCACCCCTATGTATCTTACTATTGATCCTAAGATTTGAACCATTTCTTGCAATTAGAAGTACTTTTGATGACCAGGAAGCAATATAACACACAAGGTAATTTTTTTTACCATTTGGTTTGTTTTATGTTTTATTCTCGACATTCAAACTTAAAATGATCATACGTATTATGTATCTTTTCCTTACTAAATGTTTCATCGTCGTAACATGTTTTTGTTTTGTTTTGTGTGAATTTTAGCAATTCATTGAAAAGAAGGATCATGTCCTCTTCAGATGTCGTGATGAAATCGATGTTTAATTAATATCTGACCTCAACGGTCCTGGTATCGGCTCTATCAATTTTGAAGCCCTGTTTGTTCTGCATCAGGTATAAACTCCACCTGATGCATTATAAATTAGTGTTTTCGATTCAAATAATTCCAACTTACATTCGTTCCGGTCATTTGCTTAAATTCAATAATGATGATATTTTGAAAAAGCATAAGTACCCAACAACAGTTGATTTTTGTTGGGACACAATGAGCCAGTTAGTTAACTCACTTTGAAAAGATGCCTTCTTGTAGAGCATCAACAACGCTCAATGGAACCTATCGGGTAGCTCAACTGGTCAGACTTTAGTTCTTGATAACTATTTGTGTTTGTTATAACAGGTGATTGCAATTGGGTTCTGTTTTTCTTTTGTTCATCATCCACAAAAACCCAACTCCTTTATAGAAAATTCTCCCTGTGAGGTAAGTCGTAAGCGGAATATCTTAGAGTTCATTCTTCAAATTTGCTTCTTTTTATGTTATATCTGCAGATTCTTACCCAAATTATCCGTTGCAGTTCCAATTATGCGAGTGCCACGGATGTGCAATATTGTGTGTCTCGTAACACTTTAATGAGAAATTAGCCAACAGGATTCAAGGAGAGAATAGACGATGAGCATCGAGTCAACATGTAATAAGACACTTATTCCAAGGACTTTCTATAAAAATTACTTCATGGGTTATCACATTTCATTCATTTTCGAGCAATTTTTTACAGGATTTTGGACAATCTGCCTTTGGTCATTCAGGACTCTCATGTTCTATATTAGTATGGATATCTTGTGGGTCAGAGAGTTTTGTTGTTTGCATCTTAATAACTCAAACCGTTAGGATATGCGGATCCAGGTTTAGGTGATCTATGATATATTTATTGTTGTTTTTGCTTCAAGAAATGCACGAAAACAATGTTTAGGTTACCTATGTTTATCTTTTGTGTTATATAATTTTATTTAATAAAAATCGGCGTGGAGATGAGCCGACTAGTTTGACTAGGTTCCAAACCCCATTTGTTTGTTTTTCTTATATTGGGGGCTCTTTAATTTAGCTTCTCGGCCTTGGGCATGAAACGCCTCATGACTGCCTAATTTGAGAATAGATATCGTCATATTTTCCAGCTTGTGTAATTCTTCCGTCCTTCAAGACCCGATCAGATGACAATTATATCTTAAATCGCTAAGGGGTTGTTTGGCTCAGGCAGAGGAATGAAAATGAAAATGACATTTTCATTCCACCTGGTTTAACCTAGAATGAAACTTTGGGCTTTACGCGGATTGAACCCATTATATTATATAAAACCAAACAGTTTCATTTATTATCATTTCCATTGGTATTATCACTGTTCGAGATATCCGTGTTGGCGTGCTTTGACCGATATGAAAGGGTCAAACCTGTGTGGCAACTAGATCATTGCGATATCGTTTCTACCTTTTTAAACTTTAATTTCTTGGTTTTTTTTTGATCAAATTGAAATGAACCTTTTAAATTGCTCTTGAATTCATGGCCATACAAAGAGACAATCTACCAAATATATTTGTGTGTATAAAAATATTGTTTTATTTTTTATTGGAAAAAGACAAAATAATAGACAAAAAGGCTAAGATGGTCCTTGATTTAACGAAGTTAACGAAAACTTTAGTCAGAGATACTATGACTAAGACAAATTGAATAACAAAAGTCAAATCCACAATAAACATATCATAAAGACCCGTCAAAAAATTCACAATTCACTCCATATAACTATACTCCAATAAACAAAAAAACAAATAACTACATTAAAAACTATTATAAATATTTAAATGTAAAAACAACAACAACTCGTT
The DNA here is from genome assembly GCA_954870635.1 of Arctium minus. Classification (NCBI taxonomy): domain Eukaryota; kingdom Viridiplantae; phylum Streptophyta; class Magnoliopsida; order Asterales; family Asteraceae; genus Arctium; species Arctium minus. The sequence goes on from OX941087.1 coordinate 98,251,105, forward strand.
AGTGCTCAAGGAATCTTTTACGCCTTTTTAGGCATGGAAATGGGGCGGGGCGGGGATGGGGGGACCTCAATCCCCAGCCCCGTCCCCGATCCTCATCTCTATCTCCGTCCCCATCCCCGTCGGGGAATATGATCCCATCCCCATCCCCAACGGAGAACGGGGATCCCCAACGGAGAACGGGGATCCCCAACGGGGAATCGGGGATTTTTTCCCATTTATAGAAACTATTTTAAATCAAATATGTGAGAAACAACATATCTTTAAATTTCACAAATTTCCAATAAACCTAAAATCAAAAGGAATTTAATTTTATACAAACAATCACATCATATGATACTTAATTAGCTAAAACCAATATAAATCCAGTTTAATAAAAAAAAAACTTAACGCCACACGTCCAAAACATATCGAGTAATATCCAAAACACAGCGACTACTTGTATTTTGATTTGATATCCAAAAGATTACATACTAACATCCACAAAATGACAATTTTTTATTCTAAACCTAGTTAGAAAATACAAAATTATGAATTACCGATTTAGTTGAAATAAATAATATATTTAATTTACAAATTAATATATAACGGGTACGGGGAAGGGTGGGGCGGGGAGTACGATACCCGTCCCCGTCCCCATCCCCAGTTTGAGACAAACGGGGATCCCCGTCCCCGTCCCCATCCCCGGCTTAGCGGGGAATCCCCGTCCCCGATCGGGGCGGATGAACCGGGTTCCCCAACGGGGCAGGGGCCATTTCCATGCCTACGCCTTTTTGACCAAATAATGGGTCTTTCTTTATTTTCCAACCCAGTTTCACACTTTATCCAATCATATACCCTTGTTCACACTGTTGATGCTAGTTTGTAAAGTTACTTATTCAAAATTTTAATAACGACATAATTAAATAAATGAGTTAAAAGGGATTTTGAATCATCATTTTTGGTTTATTTATTCCAAAATAGTCTCTATTTTAAAGGATCCAAAATAACTATAGGGGTGTTTGGGATTTCTTATTTAAAACAACTTATGCTTTTTATTAAAAGTGTTTATCAACTTTTGTGGTAACAAAAAGAAGTCATATTAAAAGTGTTTAGATTAGTTTATCGTAGTACCAAAACGTAATAAACTAATAAGTTTTTATTTAGAGTGTTTAAGATTGCTTATACATATAAAATAAACAAAAAAGTTATAAGCATTTTTCAAATAAGTTGATAAGTTAAAACCAAATGACTTTATGAAAAACTTATTTTCACCGGTTTAGCACCGCTATAAGCACTTTTATTTTTTCTCCATCCGAACATTAAAAAGTGCTTATCCACGATACCATATCAGAAGAAACTAAAAAACTCTTTAAATAAGCAATCCCAAACACCCCCATAGTTTACAAGAAAAAACAATTACGCAGAAAGCGCTATAAATGAAAACCAAATAAATGTAATATTATATATTCCTACAAACTTTAAAAAAACCCTCTGTCCCAAAATAATAAATGTACCAGCTGACTAAATTATTAAAATTTCATTTTAATCATACACTATATAATCTATACTATATTATAAAGATGACATAAAAAACTCTTAAAAACAAGTCTTAAAACTTAATGTACAGCTATTTAATGCTAATTACTTAAAAAACAACCATTAAAGTTGTATGTACTACACTTAATACTATTTATTAATTTTCAATCATTATCTCTAACTATTTTAACTCTCCTAAAATCATTTCCCACTTTAACTCCCCTAAAATAACTCTCAGCATAATTAAATATAGAATAAAAATCAAAATTTAAATATAAAAATATAAAATATAATTAAAAAAATCTAACAGAATATTTTATAAAAAAAATTATATTATTAAACCAAAATAAATTACATTATATTATTAAGTCTAAATTAAACAAATTTATATAAAAAAATCATTATCAATCTCTCACAACCAACCAAAATCGTAATGTAAATAGACAAAAAATAGAAAATAAAATGAAACATTAAAATCGTAATGTATCTAGCAGCATTGCACGAGTACACTTCTAGTTATTTTAAAAAATATCATCATATTTTTATACTTTTTATAATTGAATGTTAAATGTGTTCCAATACTATCGATTGAGTCAATAAAGTTGTCATCAAATAATGATTATTAACATTCTCTTTAATAAATAATTAGAGTGAATTATATATATATTTTTTAAATGGTTATTAAAAACTTAATGAGTTAGGTGCTTGTTGTTAAATTTTATTAATGTGTTGGATCTATAATATAATCTTTTTAATTTATCCAGTGATCCGGTTTGTAAAAAAATTGAAAACACAAAGACTCGACTTGTTGGAAAAATGTAACCACACTGATACAATTCGTTAAAAAAATACAATCAATTTACAGGAGCACACTTTGTAAAATTTTCTGTCCAATCATTGTGAAAAAAAATACAACCATTCTATCCAATAATTGTGAAAAACTATTGGTACAGCCAAAATCCAATAATTATGAAGAAGAATTGGTACAACCAAAATATGTCGTCATATATCTCCAATAATTTAAACTTATATGTGTCAATATTCTTTTTTCAATACTTTTAAAAATAATATCAACTATTTTAATTTTAAAAATAATACATGCGGGTCTCGACCGATTGGCATGCGGGCCTCAGCCACACGGGTATCCATGTCCCCACTGAGCAGCGCCGAGTCCCTCGTAAGGTCCGGGTGGGGTGAAAGGCTCTCGAACCTAGCGATTTTGGGTTCTTGCATGAGCCGCTACCCATCAAACTTTCCAAGAATTCCAAATTAACCAATCTAAAACTTGGTATTTAAGAACAATATGTTTTTTTTTGTAAAGTGTATCCCAGGCCTTTGGCCTGGACTATTCACTTGGCAATTTAGGCCCGAAAGCCCAGCTATTAAAGCGTGTAGCCCTGAGTTAATCCTCAGTGGCCACAAACGCTGTGAGTGAGGCTCGAACTCGGGTTACACTCTATGAATGCCCCAAGCCTTACCACCACACCACAACCCTTGTGGTTTTAAGAACAATATGTTAATTTCTACACTCCAGATTAATACAGAACCCTTGATGATTTATTTCCCAAAATGAATCCATCTAATCTCTTATTCTTGAGCAGACCCAAGAAACCACAAAAACTCAGACTAAAATTGTCCCAACAAATCTCAAATCCATAAACAAATATTGACCAGAATTAGGGGTTGTTTGGTTGGTTTTCAAGTAAGTTCTTTATGGATAAAGATGTTTTGTGTGGATTAATCTGTCTGTATAGATTTAGAAGATTTTTATTTGAGAAAGTTTTTTTATAGATGGAAGGATATTGTTTTTTAATGAGAGGGATTGGTTTGGAATAAACTTGGCTTTCTGCATAAAGCTCCCCGTTGAAATCTTACTGAATAAGTCATTTTCTATATCATTAAGCCACTACCAAACAATCATATATAGCTGACTGAATAAACTGTGAGTCTAATAACTAATTAAGCTCATTAAGCTGCAAACAAAAAGGCCCTTAGACTAATAGCCGAAGATTTCAATATAAATGAGGGGTTTTACCTTGGATGATAAGCTAAGCTTCTCCTCTTTTTGGCTCAAAAATCGTCTTTTCTCTATAATCCAAGAGTATAATTTCAAAGGAAACACACCCTAGGCCCTTGAAGTTCTTATTTTTCACCTAAAGGTCCACAAACTTTCAATTAAAGGAAATTTTTACAAATCTCGCCTTTACATTTAATATACATGTTTATAACTTTGGATAGTTTATTTTAAAAACTTCCTAAAAACTTGTTTTTTTAAAGCACTCTAAAAAACTTGTTAAAACGCCTAAAAACGTTATATAAACCTATTGTAACACTTTTAGATATGACACTTTATAATTTGGTTCTATAAACTTAAGTCCTTTAAAACATACTATTGGGACATTTAAACATTTTAAGCATCCTATAAATGCAACTGAGAACGTGACACATGTCCCCCATTCATCGTAAATAATTGACATGATATTTTTACAACATTTATAATGAATGTCCTGTGAATGTCCTGGACACGTGGCATGTTCTCGTTGGTTTCCTAGTTCGTAACGAAAATCATGTTCTCACCCGTACCGCCCCTAAGATGATCACTTACAAAATTTTAAGATATTTGCATTAGTAAACAGTACCTAACGACGACGACGATGATGCATGCATCTCTAACAGTGACGATTCAGGAAACACAGTACTAGAGATCGGGGACCCGTCAAGAAACATCATCGAGATGATCTTCAAAGCGACAACAACCGACACCAAAAGGGGTTCGATAACAATAAAACAAGTTCTCAAACTTAAGAATTCATCGGAAACTCTAGAAAGATTCGAAAAGTTCAAAGAAGACGTCAAGAACCGAGCTTTAAAGCATTGTAACAAGAATCCAAGAAACACGGTAGACGGTAACAAACAGTTACTGTTCTACGGCATAAACCTCACCTGTTGCAAGCCATCCGAACTATCCGATTTATGTAAAAACTCGAATTGCAGCATCTGCAGAATAATTCAATCAGGTTCCAACACTGCAAGAAAGAAAACTGGAATATGGTTGAGCACAAGTTGTCAAGATCTTATCAACATGAATGGGCTTGAAAGGTTTGGGCATAGTGCATCTCTCTATTGCCAACACTAAGCAAACACATATCTTGGTTTAATAAGAGATATAATGGATAACATGTACAAAAAGGAAAAAAACTAATAGATACAATTTAATTTATACAACATATAATATTTTTGATGTGCATATTGTATCATATTAACACCATATAATGTATTTCATCTTGAAATCTAGACTGAGAGATATGGTAGAATTTAACCAGAAAAGAATCTTTTCCAGGATTGCCAAGGCAGAAATCCACCTACAAAACCCACAAAAATCGCAAATTTGTCAAAAGAAATAACAAACTAGTTACTTGGACAAAACATTGATTACCGGTAACATCAAACCCAACATGGAATGATATGGTGACATAGGCCACCGCTTAATGGTTGCGTCATAAGGGGAAAATTTATGTTTTCAAAGGGTGTCACCGAATTGTTTTGTTAGGTCCACCATATAGATTTTGAAACCGACATATTAACACAAGACTTTAACGGTTAAGATAGGAAAGCTCCCGCCTTTATACAAAAAACCTAGGTTCGAGTCCCGTTGTTGTCAAATTTGTTGTTTGTTAGCTTAAAATATACCTTTTGTGTTTTAAAAAATATATATAAACATGACTAAAACATGGGTCTCTTCTACGTAAGGAAAAAGAACCAACCAACAGATCTATACTAATACTCTGAAAAAATAGATATTTTTTATAGTCAAATTGTGCCGCGGCTTAAATTTTTTTTTGACCAGACTCATACAAACCCGCCCCTTAATTAATTTGATTATGATGTTTGTTTTCGGCCCACTTTGAAAATAAAATTAATTTACATAGGTTAATGAAAAATATAATTTAAATTCTCGTAATTTTATTTCAAAAAAAAAATTTCTCATAATTTTATATTTTGTTCTCTTATCACCTAAACTAACAAATTAAATTTGAAACTAAAGTATTTTAATCTATATTTATACTATACTAGAAGCGTACTCGCGTAATGCAGCGAGATACATCACGATTTTAATGTTTTATTTTATTTTTTATTTTTTCGTCGATTTACAGTACGATTTTGGATGATTTTGAGAAAGTGATAATGTTTTTTTTATAAATTTGTTTAATTTAGGCTTAATAATATAATGTTTTTTTATACAAAAAATTAAGTATTTTGTTATAATTCAATAATTATCTTATATATTTTAATGTCATCTAGAAAAAAAAAATAACCAAACAAATTTATAGTAATATAATATATTAATTAATAGTGATACATGGAAAGGTCTACATAAAAGGAAGACCCTGCATATACCAAATTAGTGGGTGTTAGAAGCCTGAAGTAGTAATATATATCTTGTGCTTTGATGCTTGTAAATTAAGAAAATTTTAAAATCTTACATAAAATGATGGTATCTTGTGCCAAATAATTTGTATTTAAGAGTTTTTAATTTCTGCTTTATAATATAGTATAGGTTATAAAACATTTGGTTCAAAGTTTTAAAAACAACCTTTTAAGCATTATTTCTACTTATGTCTAGCTCGAATTATGCAAGCAGTCAAAACATTTTTTGATTATGAGTTTAAATATTATTTTTGACATGTCATGTATTTATATAACTTTTTTCTTTCTTGAATTAGATGATAAATGTTTAGTCCGGACCAAATTGAAATAAACTTTTTAAATTGTTGTTGAATCCATGGATATGCATATTAAAAAATCTTAGTAGCCAAAGGATTAATTAAATATATTTTAAAACTGTTAAAAAATATATAATTTCATATTGCATTTTGGTGCTACAGCATAATTTATTGGATTAATAATATAGACATGCATAATTAATACATATTTTTGTTACCAAATGACATATTTAACCTTTTTTAATTTCTTTTTTTTCACAATTTATGCATTAATGAAAGGTAAACGTGAGACATAAATATAAATTAAAATATTATTTTTGGACAGTAAGAATATTATGAGAAGGCAAAGGACAAAACTTTTCTTTCTTTTTTAAGCATCCCCCCCCCCCCCCCCTCCTTTCTATTTGGGCATGATTCACCAATAAAATAAGTGGATAAACTTGTGTTTGTTTGTTCTTACATGTCAAGTTTGAGTTTAAAATTTGTTTTATCCAATCGAGTTCCTTTTATCTTACATTCTTACTGATCAAAAAACCTTAAACAAGATCAATTTTTCTGATAATGGGTAGTGTAAATGATGGTTAAGCATGTGAGGTTATATTGCGTATCGATATTATTGAAGTCTTGACTTTGATACTTTTACATTATGAGTTAAGAAATGGTGGTTGAAGTTTAAATTTTATATTGTAATTAAAATTTATTATGTTTAAATTTTACAGGAATGAAATTAATTATTAGAACAAATAAATACATGAAATAAGAATTAAAATGCAAAGAAAAAGAAAAGATTATGTTATAATGGTCAAGGGGTCTTTGTTCCTACACCCTATTTCACACTTTTCTAAAGCAAACAAAATCACTTTTCACATGGTTGGTGTTAGTTTATGATATAGGGAGAATTCAAGAGTTAATAAGAATTCAGGTTCACATCATTTTTTTTTGGATGTGTGTCCTAGGTCATGCCTAGACTAATCTCTGGCAAATTATGACTGTAAGACGTCAGCCCTGGTTAAACCCTAGTGACCACAATGTTGCGTACGCCTGGATTCGAAACCTGGACAGATAGGATATTCAACCACATCCCCCAAGGCCTTAACCAGTACGTCACAACCCTTCTGGTTCAGGTTCACATCATTACCAGTCAACAAGTTGATATACACATACTCTTGAGGATTATTCCACTCATCAAGTTTTTTTTGCAATCTTTTAGTTTTAATACCCTCCATCAAAGTTTTGATTTAATTAATAGGACCTTTTGTGACACCCCAAAATAGGGTAAATATTTATTTATAAAAAAAAAGGGGGTGAAAAGAAAAATAAAAGAAAAAAAAACGCGTTTTATTTTATTGGACCAAAAATGTGGAAAAAAACGTGAAAATGGCTACAATTATGTTGTTTAATGAAAGTAAGAAGTGAATAAAAATGTTTATAGCAATCGGACTAAATTGGAAAAAAAAAATCTTTAGCTTGAGGGTTAAAAGCGTAAAGTTGGCCAAAGTGTGGAAGTCAGGGGGCCGAATGTTATTTCCTGAAAGTCCAGGGGTGTTGTTGGATGTGAACATGTCCAAACCAGAGGGACCTGTTTTATAAAATTTTCAGATCTGCAAGTTTCTGATTCGAAAACGACGGGTGATCTTTGAAGACTCCTATTGGCTTGTAGAGTCAACGGAAAAGCCAAAAAATTTACATGGTTAAGTAGCTAAGGCTCTCCTTTACATTTTTCGTTCAAATAGGTCGAGGTTTTCCTGAGAATCGAAAGTAAAAATCGGAGCTCAAAGTTACCGTTCGAAATCTTTGTTTATTGACGATTTGAGGTAAAATACTTAACCAAATTCCAAGTTCTTTATATGGTTAGCTTCGTTTTTAAGTCCTTTATCGAACCTTAGTAGCCTTATGTCTCAGATTTTAGTTTAAGATGTCCGATTTTGAGTTTTTACAAATTTTCGAGTTTGTTGAAAATCAAAACTTTAAATTAAGAAATGAGACTCAATAGTTGATGGTTTTGGTAGATTTTTGTTCCTATGGTTGGATAAAATGATTTTCTAGAGTTTTGCAAAAAGAATTGATGAAAACGGTTAGAAAACGAGGTCGAACGGTTGTTTACGATTTCCCGGCGAGTTGTCGTCGAAATGCAGTCACCGGCGAGGATCTAGTCTGTTACGTGGGGGACGAGTTACGAGATTTTGATTTTTGACAGTTCCAACCCTTTTACTTTTAAATATTATGTTTAAATTCTTTCAAGGCAAGGGGCGGCCTGATTCGACATTGTTGTTTACTCTGATCCGGTCGAGGTGGTTTTCACCAGCGCGTAGGTGGTCTAAGTTCCTATGACCGAGTCTTTCTGGCCCTGTGAACATCTTTTCTTAATGTATTAAAGAGGGCCTCTCTAACCGGTGAAGGTGGGTGTCCACTAACGGCCATTCCTGGCTCGACTCCGATAACGCAATTCCGGGAGGTCAAAACTTTGAGTTGCAAATTAGCCCCTCAATTTTAGATTGTTTTGGATTGACCTCAAATTATTAATTTTAAAAGTTCCATTTTTTAGATTAAGCATTTATATTGGGTATTTTATGTAATCTATTTTGGGTTTAAGTTGATAAAGGTTTAATCATTTGGATTATGTTAAATATTTAATTTAACTTCTAAGACGTTTTATTAAAACGTTCTATTAAGACGTTTTAATGCGAAGCAAATGATTTCTTTATTTATTAAAAGGATAGATCGACGTTGTGAGTCGCTATTGAGCGCAACACTTATTGACTTATTAAATTATTTGGATGATTTAATAATAGCATTAAAGCGTCGTAATTCGAGTTTAAATATTTTTGGGACGCTTTAATTTGGAGAGACGTATTTATAAGTTTATAAAACAATTGTTTGGATGTTTTAGGACATTATCGAGTTTTATACTTGGGGTTTGACTAAAGTTAGTCGAGGTTGACCGTATTGACTTTTACCTCGTTTGACCCACAAGGATTTTAACGATAAGGTCAAATGGAGATATTTGAGTTATTAAAAGAGGTTATGGAGTTTGACTTTAGGTCGAGTCGGGGTGACCATAGTTGACTTTTGGAGAAAATAAGTCATTAATTATATATGGTGGTATGAAATGTGTAGGAGTAGCCGATCTACACGCGATCAGGTGAGTCTTCATGAGACTTACACTAGGATGCATACTTACGTACAAATTTAATTTCAGCATTATATTATTTATATGGTGATGTTTGCGTATGCATGATGTTTCAGTTTTCATACATGATACATTATATTTCTCATGTATGTTATTTATGATCAGTTGCATGCTATGTGTTTATTTTGTTTTCAATAACTCTAGCATGTTGTTTCATATAGAAGTTTTATGGGCGGTTTCAAAGGGTGGGCATTTGACCAGTAAGTCACATGACAAGTGGCACGACCCCGTAATGGGTATCGAGACAGGTGTAGGTCAGATAACCCAGGGAAAGCCAGTGACAAAATGACCCTTACCCGAAGAGACAGTTTATGAGATATCTTTTATTTCAGCGTTGCATGTTTTCAGAAAATGCATACTATTTGATACAATGTTTTGAAGTTGATATGTATTATATGAAATGATTTTACTCACGCAAATCATGAACTCACTGAGCTTTATAAGCTGACTATAGTATGCATCTCAGGGACAGAAGGTTTCAAGTTGGATAAAGGAAAATGGCACACATAGAGGCTTTCCACTACCATTTAAGTTCAGTATTTTTGTTCAGGCATCTATTATGAATAAATATTGTAACGCAACTCGGTATGGGACGGGTTAGCATTTAAGTTACATATTTATTGTTAAAGTCTTCCGCTGTAAATGGTTTGAAGTTTTAATTTAGTCGAAATTTTGGAGTAGTTTTAAAGGAATGATTCAGATTACGTAACACTTATCAAGGCAAAAATATGGGTGTTACAAGTTGGTATCAGAGCAGTAGTTCAAGAGAAATAGGTTATGATCTTTAGCCTAAGCTTGAACTTTTATGTTTAAGAATAAGGCATCAAAGTTAGATACAAATCACTATCAGTATCGTGCCTAGATCACTATCAGTATAACATATGTTAGATGCAATATAACTTAACGTAAGTACATAATAACATTGTGCGTTGCAATGCAGTAAGTTTAAATGAAGTTATAAATTGATCTAATTTTCTTCTTTTAGATATGATCGATGTTAATAATGCACGTTAGGTGCCTGGAAGTAAGTAGTGCATATATGTCAGAATAGCTAGTATGGGCTTAAGTCCGTGAATAAAACATGTAATGTTCAGATTTAGAAATGTCAAGGCAAGTCTAATTGTAATAACACCCGTTGCCTTAGTCAAAACTTGAGTTATTCAATATGTCTATTTGCAGGGGACAATCCCAGTCTCCATTAGCTTTCAGATATGCATTTTAAGCTGGGAATGTGTATTAAAGGTCATGTACCGGGATACCGGTGGTCGAGACAGGGGTATTGTAAGGATGCATAAATGGTACATGTACCGCGAGGGTGCATCTGAGCACATGTCTATTAAGTTCAGTTAAGTAACCTGTACATATTGTGGTCAGTGTACATAGATGGTTCAGATAGATAGACGACCCGCATACTATGCCAAGAGAATCAAGATCTTGAAAATGTCTAGCCTCATATTTTGTTTAAATACAAATTCAGAGTTTTCAGACACCGGAATGTTATTTCAGATCAACTTAAATGTTACATGCTTTGAAGTAACATTTACTCATATAATTTTGAGTTTACAATCATAGGCTTTTAGTAACGCCATATGGGTTGAGAAACGCGACAGTAGTGTTATAAACCTAGTGAGCGTAATATATGGACCATACTCAGAGAGGTGCTTATATTTGTTATTTGTAGTGTGCCCGGTTATTCGAGAAATAAGGCTAAGCATATATAACGACAATCTCACAACCATTAAAGCTAAGTTGAAAAAAAAAAAGGAGGTGTGAGTTGTAGATGCAAAGTTCCGTTTTCTTGATCACTTAGTTGACATGATGGACATCTAAGCAAAATGCAATAGACTGAAAGGTTCTACATATTTAAATCTGCCAAGATTAGTAATCGAGGAAAAAAAACTATATTAGTTACTAGATAATTGTTAAGGATTCATCCAGAGTTCTCTAAATTGCAAATTTTGCGTGTGCATTGACATATAAGCACAATAAATTAGACTGGGGTCAGAAACATCAGATCTTTTAGTATTGAAAGCAAAGGTGAAGTTATGTGTAAATTTGATGGTTGCTATAAGTACTAGAAAACCTTGTAGTTTTCAAGTGATACCTCGAAGTCCGAGTTAGACTTAATATTGATGCAACGAGACAAAACAAGTTCATATGCATAAAAGTGCAATAGTCAAGCATGTTACCAGTAATGACTAAAGTAACGACATGGGTATATTCGGAATACATGTTACATGAAAAGTCATGGTAATAAGTGATGTAGACCACTAAAGTTTCAGGCAAGGGCCAGAACGATGTTAAAGTCATCACTTTGAAAGTACATAGTCATATGTGGGAAGTAAGAAAAATAAAGTTCAAAGATGTTGGACTGAAGAATTAGTTGTAATAGTTGATAGAGTAGTCTATCATCCAAGTGGGCCAGTGAAGTTGTAATTTGTGTTCTCGTCACTCTTCAAGCATTGATTCGATGAAATGTTTAGTTGATGAGTTAACTAGAGTAAATTTGGAAGTTATCGAGCTTTAGCGACGACCTCGCTTATGTAAAGGAGGCCATTGAGATGTTGAGTAGGATAGCGAAAGGTTTAAAGTGTAATATATGACTCTTGCTAGTCCGACGAAAGTTTATTTAAGGTTCAGAAATGACATGGGAGCTGAAGAGTGGATGATGACTAAAAGTTCGCAACTTTTCATTCAGATAATTCCGAGGACGTAATTCCTTAAAGGAGGGGAGATTTGTGACACCCCAAAATAGGGTAAATATTTATTTATAAAAAAAAGGGGGTGAAAAGAAAAATAAAAGAAAAAAAACGCGTTTTATTTTATTGGACCAAAAATGTGGAAAAAAACGTGAAAATGGCTACAATTATGTCGTTTAATGAAAGTAAGAAGTGAATAAAAATGTTTATAGCAATCAGACTAAATTGGAAAAAAAAATCTTTAGCTTGAGGGTTAAAAGCGTAAAGTTGGCCAAAGTGTGGAAGTTAGGGGGGCGAATGTTATTTCCTGAAAGTCCAGGGGTGTTGTCAGATGTGAACAGGTCCAAACCAGAGGGACCTGTTTTGTAAAATTTTCAGATCTGCAAGTTTCTGATTCGAAAACGACGGGTGATCTTTAAAGACTCCTATTGGCTTGTAGAGTAAACGGAAAAGCCAAAAAATTTACATGGTTAAGTAGCTAAGGCTCTCCTTTACATTTTTCGTTCAAAGAGGTCGAGGTTTTCTTGAGAATCGAAAGAGAAAATCGGAGCTCAAAGTTACCGTTCGAAATCTTTGTTTATTGACGATTTGAGGTAAAATACGTAACCAAATTCCAAGTTCTTTATATGGTTAGCTTCGTTTTTAAGTCCTTTATCGAACCTTAGTAGCCTTATGTCTCATATTTGAGTTTAAGATGTCCGATTTTGAGTTTTTACAAATTTTCGAGTTTGTTGAAAATCAAAACTTTAAATTAAGAAATGGGACTCAATAGTTGATGGTTTTGGTTGATTTTTGTTCCTATGGTTAGGTAAAATGATTTTCTAGAGTTTTGCAAAAAGAATTGATGAAAACGGTTAGAAAACGAGGTCGAACGGTTGTTTACGATTTTCCGGCGAGTTGTCGTCGAAATGCAATCACCGGCAAGGATCTAGTCTGTTACGTGGGGGACGAGTTACAAGATTTTGATTTTTGACAGTTCCAACCCTTTTACTCTTAAATATTATGTTTAGGTCAAAACTTTGAGTTGCAAATTAGCCCCTCAATTTTAGATTGTTTTGGATTGACCTCAAATTATTAATTTTAAAAGTTCCATTTTTGAGATTAAGCATTTATATTGGGTATTTTATGTAATCTATTTTGGGTTTAAGTTGATAAAGGTTTAATCATTTGGATTATGTTAAATAATTAATTTAACTTCTAAGGCGTTTTATTAAAACGTTCTATTAAGACGTTTTAATGCGAAGCAAATGATTTCTTTATTTATTAAAAGGATAGATCGACGTTGTGAGTCGCTATTGAGCGCAACACTTATTGACTTATTAAATTATTTGGATGATTTAATAATAGCATTAAAGCGTCGTAATTCGAGTTTAAATATTTTTGGGACGCTTTAATTTGGAGAGACGTATTTATAAGTTTATAAAACAATTGTTTTGATGTTTTAGGACATTATCGAGTTTTATACTTGGGGTTTGACTAAAGTTAGTCGAGGTTGACCGTATTGACTTTTACCTCGTTTGACCCACAAGGATTTTAACGATAAGGTCAAATGGAGATATTTGAGTTATTAAAAGAGGTTATGGAGTTTGACTTTAGGTCGAGTCGGGGTGACCATAGTTGACTTTTGGAGAAAATAAGTCATTAATTAGATATCGTGGTATGAAATGTATAGGTTTTCGATCAAGAGCTACCAGTAGCCGATCTACACGCGATCAGGTGAGTCTTCATGAGACTTACACTAGGATGCATACTTACGTACAAATTTAATTTCAACATTATATTATTTATATGGTGATGTTTGCGTATGCATGATGTTTCAGTTTTCATACATGATACATTATATTTCTCATGTATGTTATTTATGATCAGTTGCATGCTATGTGTTTATTTTGTTTTCAATAACTCTAGCATGTTGTTTCATATAGAAGTTTTATGGGCGGTTTCAAAGGGTGGGCATTTGACCAGTAAGTCACACGACAAGTGGCACGACCCTGTAATGGGTATCGAGACAGGTGTATGTCAGATAACCCAGGGAAAGCCAGTGACAAAATGACCCTTACCCGAAGAGACAGTTTATGAGATCTCTTTTATTTCAGCGTTGCATGTTTTGAGAAAATGCATACTATTTGATACAATGTTTTGAAGTTGATATGTATTATATGAAATGATTTTATTCACGCAAACCATGAACTCACTGAGCTTTATAAGTTGACTATAGTATGCATCTCATGGACAGAAGGTTTCAAGTTGGATAAAGGAAAATGGCACACATAGAGGCTTGCCACTACCATTTAAGTTCAGTATTTTTGTTCAGGCATCTATTATGAATAAATATTGTAACGTAACTCGGTATGAGATGGGTTAGCATTTAAGTTACATATTTATTGTTAAAGTCTTCCGCTGTAAATAGTTTGAATTTTTAATTTAGTCGAAATTTTGGAGTAGTTTTAAAGGAATGATTCAGATTACGTAACACTTATCAAGGCAAAAATATGGGTGTTACACCTTTCAAATAAGCGGTTTCTTTTTCCTTAGTCAACAACATTTGGGATGTTAGGAATTTGCATCTTTCGAAGATAAGGGCACCACGTTTATTAGAAAGAGTCCCTTAGTTGCGTACTCATATATACATTTAATAGTGAAGTTTTTAATTTCATAAAACATGTTGTCAACGAAGATCATGATGCATCAAAGCTTAATAGGAGTGTCATAAGGTCTAAGAACAAGATCTCAAGGCTTTAGAAGCATCAATACATGTAACACCCATAATTTCAGGATGTACCCTCGACGGTGTTACGAGAGTCTTTTGACTCTTGGGTCGTAAAGTATCGGAAAATCAGGTAAGTTTCATAATGGAATCATCGGGAATCGAATCAGGTGCGAAAGTCTTAAGAAACTGAGTTTTGGGGCTGCCGCGGGTTGTGGCGCGACTTGGAGTCGCGGCATAAGCCGCGTAACTCACTGGATGTGAGTTTCCAGGACACGGGCAACTTGCGCCGCGACTTGCAAGTCGCGGAAGCCATCTGATGGGTTTTAATCGCGATTTTAGGGCTTCAACCTCATTTTTCTCATATCTTCTCCTTCCCAAAGCCGTTTGGAGCGATTATTGAGCCTAGGGTTCGTCTTTTGGAGCTTTTCAAGTAGAGAAGGAGGTAGATTGAAGTATTGGGTGAATCCCAGAGTTTATAACCAAGGTAACCTACCCATCTTTCCATCTACAAAGTTAGGATTGGTGTTCTTCACCTTGTTGTGCATTTCTAGGGTTTAATATACCTTGGTGGATGTTTGTGTTAGTGGATCTATAGAAAGCTTGGAGCTAGTGGAAGGATTCAAGATCTTCTCTTCTAAGGAGCTCAAGTTGTGGGTAAAACCTAGATTTAGTCTAAATCTAACAAGGTGAGTTCTAGTTGTTTTGAAAAACTATATACATGTCAAAATGCACACATTTTGGGTTTTAAAGGTACATCCATGAGTTACTTCATTTTGATAAGATTTTGTGAATATTCGTACACTACACTTATTTGGGGATATAAATCTTGGAAAAAAAGATTACGTTATTTTATAAGGTGTTTGAGTCACCAAAAAGGATATTTTGACCCACCACACTTGTTTCTTGGTTATTTGAAGTATTTGGGTATTTGGTTACTTGAGTCGCTATCATGGGAATATTAGGAGTACAAATGGTTTGAAATGGAAATATAGTGTGGGTTGGAGATTTTAAAGAGCAGCCATAGAAATATGGCCATTTGGGGTTTTACTCAACCTACGGGTTTGTATTTGAAACTTTAATCCCTTTGACTTTAAAAGTATGAGTTGTTGAATGTCTACTTTTTAAATTGAGAATACTTGGAAGGGTTGTACATCGGCTTGTATAGCCATTTTTGCTCTATTTGAGTATCAAAAGTATTATGAAGCCTTTTGGCTTGAATTGGTACCCTAATGAGTTTTGGGGTGTTGTCCGGTTTAAACTGCTCCTTATGGAGTGTTTCATGGAAAAACAACTATTAGACAAATGTCGGTTAATTACATGTTTTGGATGTGTCAATTCATTCATACGGATTCATGTAATGTTTAGACTGTAATGCATTGGATCCATAGGCATATGAGTCGTTATGTTCATCATGGAGTTTTAATGTCCATGTTTGAGTCTAGTGAGTGGCCCCCAAGTCATGTTGTTTATATAAGCTTGCGGTGGGAGCTCTGGGAGAGCCGTATACGGAGCTAAGTCTTGCGGTGGGAGTTCCGATGAGCCAGATACGGGGACTTGTGACTTTGTGGTGAGACTCATCTAGAGGTCGAGTAGACACTATGATCAGTGGTGTCTTGCGGTGGGAGCTCAGATGAGCCGAATACGGGGAACCATAGTCTTAAGTGAAACTTGTGAACGTCGATACGTGGCTTAACTTTGTGTGCCCGTCACATACGATGGAATCGGGTATCCCCCGTCACTGAAAGGTGTTATCTTGGGTATTCCCATATCCATGCCTTCGGTGTTAGAATGTACCATTTTAATTACACAATGAGTCTTTTGGAGAAATACCGTGTGGGTGCGTTTTGGGGAATTTGGGCGTCAGTTGGTTATTTAAAATGGGTGTTTGGAAATGAGAAGGAACGTGTTATGTGATAAAGCCACTTTACAATCAACATTTCTAAAATGGCCTATTCTGAGTAAAATGTTTATTTTATATGTTTTATGATTTATATGATGGAAACTGCTTTAACTCACTAGGCGTTAAGCCTAACACTTTTTCTTTCGACATGTATATCAGGTCTTAGATGGATCTGAGTGGCGAGTGGAGCTTGGTAGAAGTTCCGGTAGGATGGCTCTAGCGACGTCATCCGGTTTGGTGAAGATAGCAGATTGGTGGTTTTAGTAGCACCCGACTAATGTTGTCCCTAGTTGTGGGACTAGAAAGTTCCGTTAGAACTCTGATACATTGTTGTAGAGAGTCTCCTTTGTAACTTTTGATTCTTGTCGTTTCAAAGCTTTGTATTTAAGAGTTTTGGAAGTTTTATTTGTTTGCTATTTTTGAATTTTAGGGCTGTTACAATACATCTCTATTTAAGAATATGACATGAGGTAGAAATAACTGGGAGATGTAAAAAGTTTTGTTCTTTCTAAACGATACCCACAAGATTACTGTTTGGCACATGCAAGTCATATGAACAAACTCAAAAGTTTAAACGAGGGGGATAATTGTTTCAAGGGTCATAAGTAAGTAAGAGGACACCAATATGAGGGAGAATTTTTCTGCTAGCCTCAGTCGTGGCTCACTCAGCGGCTGAAGTTGGCCCGGTTAGGGGGGTCTGGGATCAAACAAAGACTTGTCTTGTATTTGGACAAAGTCATATCACCCATTTGCCAACTGAGCTACACACCTGAACATTTTTTTAACATACCTACATATAGATATATATACATATACACAAACCTGACACCCTTAAAGGAGTAAAACAAATGATTATATAAACAACTAATTATAGTTAGTATTAAAATATATAAAAATGTTTTTTGAAACCATTAAAATATTGAATGGTTATGCTATAAAGCATGCGTAATCAATAATTTTCAAAGCACGTTTTAGGTAACAAGTGTAGACAAGAAATTTATTATTTTAAGGAATCTTATGGTCTTTGCCATATTTTTAAAGCAAATAGGAGTCTTTACATATTTATATTTTATTTTGTGAATCAAAAGATTTTATTAAAATGGAAAATGTTGTTGATTTTATTGTCATCAATTATTTTGATGTGATTGTGATTTACGTTAGATAAGTGAGTTAGGAGGTTTTTCTGTTGTTGAAATTCTCTTATTTGGTAAATGTTCTTGTATGAACTTGTTTCTCTCTCTCTCTCTATATATATATATAGAGAGAGAGAGACAGAGAGAGAGAGAGTGTCATGCGATTCACACTAAAATCACGCGATTTTATTGTAAAATCACATGTGATTCACGTGACTTTACCTGTGATTGTGGACCACGTCGCCCACACACTTTGCTTGAGATTTGGTCGCGACTGCGAGTTTCATGACGTATTATATTATTTGAACTTATATATACACATATATACACATATATACATACACACACAAACACACCTGACACTTTTACGCAATGTTCTCGAATTTTGGAAGGAAAGGAAAGAAAAGAAAAGAAAGGGAAAGAATGGAAAAAAATATTTTTATTTGTGGTCTTGATATTGAAGGAAAAAATAAGAAATTAAAGGAAAGAAAATAAAATATAATTTCAAAAGAAAGGAAAGATGTCACTTTTATAAATATACTCTTATTTATTTTATAGTGGAATACAATTGATGAGTATATATGAAATTATAAAATTTTTAATTGTTTTAAATTATTTTATTTTATTTCTTTCCCTTTCCTTCCACATTTGGGAGAAAACTTAACATTATTTTCATTCATTTTCCTTTTCTTTCCCTGCATAAAAAAACTCAAAAAACAACATTTTTTTCCTCCCATTTTCCTTCTCTTTTCCTTCATTTCCTTCGTAAAAAACAAGAAGCCTCGAGTAAATCAAGAAAAAACCAATAGTTATATAGATTAAGTTATAGCAAGTATTAAAATAGTCCTTCATGTTGTAGCCCAGTGGTAAGGTAACATCCTGGGGGGTCAGTGGATGGTATCCCTGACTACCCGGGTTCGAACCCCGTGGTGAGCATCTTATGACATCCATGATCATAGGCCTGCCACATAGTGGTACCCTTAATTGGGCTGGGTCGTGGTCGACAGAGATTAGTCGGGTGGCACCCTTAAGTGGGAGCCAGGATACCCCGGGAACGTGTGCGTGTGTTAACTTGTCGTTCAAAAAAAAACATTAATTAACAATGGTAAATGGTAATAGCTGCAGTGATTGCTTGATTATTTCTAAAATTCTATGAGATCAATAACATCATCTCCAACAGTTATGCTAATTTTTTTATAAAATAAAGTAAAAGAAATTAAAATCTCTAAACATTTTTGCATCCAAAACCAACAGTTATGCTATTTTAGCAACTCTAGTATTAATTATCTTATTAAAATATTTAATTTATTTAATTATATTATTAAAATATTCAATATATAGAAAGTTGAGAGATGAAAAGTTTGTTTTTTGAGGGTAATAATTACTTTTGGGGAAAAACTATCTATTTAGAGATTTCTCTAAATTTAGAGAGTTTTACAATCTCTCTCCTTTTTTTTCTATTTTAACATAGAGGATAACATAGCTGTTTAAACAACAAAAATGCTAAAATTACAATTTTTCTCATTTTAGCATGTTGAAGATGCCAAATGTTTTTAAAAGGCAAGCAGACAAATGAAAATAAGACAATGTTTCACAGTCCCAGCTTTTTCTTCTTCTTTTGATAAAGCTAATAATAATGTCAATTGTGTATCCCCACCCACACCACTTTCCAAATGCACATATCACGTTCACATTTATCAGTACCAAAACCATATTATCTTCTTCATTAAATTCACTATTGAGCATTTATTCATCTCATCCAGGTTTCTTTGCAATCATATATATCGCTTATATTTCCCACAACAAAGTTTTGATTCGATTAATAGGCATAACTTCAATGGCGGCTTCTTCTTCTAGCTTCAACTTCATCCGTTCAGAAGAGCTTTAAGTATGATGTATTTTTGAGTTTTAGAGGTGAAGACACTCGTAAGACATCAACGGCCAACCTTCAATCGTCGACCAGTCGACCACCACCAGCAGTCGACCACCACCAGTCGACCAGTGCGGGTAAGTCTCTTTCATCGGCCGTGAAGCCACTGTTTTGGCTACCTGTTTTGGTGTTCAATTTGGCTATTTTTTTTGGTGATTTGGCTACTGTTTTGGTTTCAATTTGGCTACTGTTTTGGTTTCAATTTAGCTACTGATTTTAGTGTTTTGGTTTCAATTTAGCTACTGTTTTGATTTACTTTTCATTTAAATTTAGCTACCGAAGGAATTTGATTAATTTAGCTACTGTTTTCAATTTACTTTTCATTACCAGCTTTGTTTAATTGTTTGATGGAATTTGATTAATTGTTGAATTTGTTTAGTAAATTTTTTTTCCAAATAGTATCACCATGTGATTTTTTTAGAACAATTAACTTAATAGATTTTTTCCCCAGAAATCGTTACAGATATTTTGATTGGTTCATTATTTCTGCAATTGGAGCGGGGCATAGTTCCATAGGAGCTTTTGGAGGCCAAGCCCTCCGTTTTTCTTCTCCTAAGTAGGTGTTAAATTTAAAGCATCTACAAAGATGAAGGGAAAGAGGTTCATGAACCCTCTCTTAGAAATGAAATGTTTGAGGTTTATACATATCCTCCCTTTAAATTGTGGGTCCCACTACTTCCTTTTAATTATAATAAGTTAATTTTAATTATCTATACTATCTATTATAAAGACGAAATAAAAAACTCTTAATTACTACTTATAAAACATAAGGTACTACCATTTTATGCATACATTTCAAAAATCTCTTAATCACAACTTAGTATGCATAAGGTACAACTCATTTGAAAAAAAATTCAAACTTTACTTTTTCATTACCTTCCATATTCAAGTTTTTCCCTTCCATTTGGGGTTTCTCTAAAAGAAGAAAAGTTATTTACTTGCTCAAATTAACATATTTCTTTAATTATGATAGTACATGTATTTTATTCATGTATACAAGTTTTTAAAACATTTTGATTATATAAAACTAACTAATAATGAACCTATATATACGTTTAGATACAAAATAATACTATCCAACATTATATTCGTTATTTTTACCTATTCTATATTTCAGTATTTTGAAAAAAATATTATCATTCGTTAGATATCGCTGATTAATACATGTTTTTAAAATTCAAATATACATTTAACGATTACTTTAATATAATTTCTTAATGTTTCATGATTGAAAAAACACAAGTTATGCGTTTATCACTACTAATGCTACATAAATTATAAATATATGATTTACTCCATATATATCTTTTTTTCTTTTTTTTTCTGATAAGCTATTACATTAATTTTATATTTCCATTTACAATTGCTCACCCCGATGCATTGCACGGGTACACTGCTAGTATATTATAAAGCAGAGATAAAAAACTCTTAAATAAAAATTATTAGGCATAAGGTACTATCATTTTATGCAAGATTTTAAAAATATCTTAGTTTACAAGTACCAAAGCACAAGATACATATTAATACTATAGGCTTCTAACACCACCAATTTGGTATGTGCAGGGTCTTCCTTTTATGCAGATCTTTTCATATACCACTATTAATTAATATATTATATTATTATAAATTTGTTTTAATTATATTATTAAATATGTAATTGGTTATTTTTTTCTTGATATCATTAAAATATATAACATAATCATTGAATTATAACAAAATACTTAATTTTTTTATATAAAAAATATTATATTATTAAGCCTAAATTAAACAAATTTATAAAAAAATGATAACTTTCTCAAAACAATCCAAAATCGTACTGACAAAAAAACAAAAAATAAAATGCAACATTAAAATCGTGATGTATCTCACTGCATTGCGTGAATACGATTCTAGTAATTAGTAATTTTTAACTATTAAGATTTTTATTATAGTATTGGTGAGAATGAAAGGTTTATAAAATGAAAGAAAAACTTGATGTGACAAAAGAAAATCTAATACGACAAATAGAGGTTCATCAATACATATTCTCTTAGTCCACTGTGGCCCCCTCCACTGTCTACACTCCAATCTCCATAGATCTCCATAACTTCAAGTCCAGTTATTTTCCCTCCAATACCATAATGGGGAGACTAATTGCACATTTGACTTTGCTAAATGCACCTTCATCATTAATTTTCTTCTCACACACATCAATATCAAACTCTGTTTTTTACCTTCTCAATGCATGAATTACATTCCCAATGCATAATGCATGAAATGACCTGATTTTGACATAATTATTGGTGCAATTAGCACTCCCTCAGGCTCACAAGTCACAACTCCCAGGTGCATAATATTTCATTTTCCTAACTTCAAGATATGAATTTCAATGTTATTATATATACTATATTTATTTATGTGGGTTTCAAAACATCTGCTATTTTTATTTGTTCATCATTTGGTTTTCTTGAATATGTGAATAGGAGTCAGGGATTGAGCCATATATATTTAGGGGTTGATTTCTTGAATTTTATTGTTATATTCATTTTGAGGCTGATTTAGGTATCTTTTGTTTTACATCTTATTTAATTATATATATGCTTTCTGGCATGTGATTTGTAAGTCTACACTTTTTTATAGGGGTGATCAATTTGAAAAAAGATAGTTGGTTTTTTCCATTGAATTGTTAAAAATACTCACTTGACAATCGCTTTACATTTTGCTCCTCATTGGTGGGAATCAAGAACATCAAATGCTTGCATTTATTTTTGTTTGTGATTGATTTTTATATGTGTAAAAACATGATTATTTGTTTATGGAGTTAGGTTTCTCTTATAAGGCATAGTGAGTTGGGGACAACGTACGGATGCATTCCCTGACCCGTTCCCATCCCACTTCAAAGTCACTAGAGATCAACGAGTTTCACTTTGATGGTTGAAGTTTGACGTTTTAGCATATTTAGGTTTTAATTGTTATTGGTTATATATTAAATCATTTTTGTAGTATTATCTCCATTACATTATTAAAAAAATAGTAATCCAAATTAATGTCTTTGAGGTTCAAAAGGAACAAAGATTTAGTTGTAGTAGAAGCATAGGGGTTTTCTCAGGTTTATGTGGGAATGCTACCCTCATTAGCTGCATCTTGTTAATTTTTGATTTACTCTTTTTAGTTTTCTGTTCATCTGTATCTTGTCAAAAGTACATTGGTATTGAATTAATATATAATTATCGTAAATGTAAGATCGATATCATCTTTTAACAGATTCTTTAAAATAGAGAAAATAGATATTTTGGGTTTTTTTCCAATGGATTTTCTATCTTTCTCCAAAAAAGAGAATGTAAGAGAGAAATAGTAAAAAATTCGAATTTGGAAAACCACCTAAAAATATTGCTTAGGAGGGAAATGAGTTTTTATTTACTTTAACAATAAGAATCTATGGAATTAAATGTTTAGGATAAAGAAGTAAATAAATATATTAATAATACAATTAATGTTATGATCTCGAAAAGAAAAAAAAAAATTCGTTGAAGTTAAATGTATATTTTTTAGAAAATATTATTTTTTCAATCTCCGGAGAAATTTTGGAGAATGGTTTACAATAAAAACCTCTACCATTATGTTCCTCATAAAACTGTTATTGCTTATCTCCTTTGCATTATGTGTTATTGTTGCTGTGTGTATGTATGCAGGGTAAATAAAGAGACAAATTTCATAAAAAACACAGAAGGTACAAAAGGGACCTGAGTACTCTATCCATACTTTTTATTAGGGGTGTTCGTGGTGCAGTTTGGGGCAAATCGCACCGCATATGCGGTTTGAACATTTTTCCAAACCGCACCGCAAAATGCAGTGTGGTGCGGTGCGGTTTATGCGGTTTGTATCCTACGCATTTTACACCTACAATTCAATAATTATAAGATTAAAACTTCATTTTAAAATCAACGATAACGTGATCGTAATCCCTAAAAATAAAAATATTCAATAAAACCAATTCTAAAATACATATTATATAAATATTACAATTATTCTATATATACATATATGTGTGTTTAATATATAAAATTAAAAATATATACATATATCTACGGGGACTAAGTCTGTAATTTACTCTTGAAAGGATAATCCTATCTATTGTTTCTCTTGTCCCAAAATCCCATCTCCCATTAGTGTCCGACCAATGAAATTAAAACACATCACATTTTATATATATTTTTATTTTATTTAATTCAAGTTTATATTCTTTCTCCGATTACGTGTATTCATGTGATTGGTGGATATGAATGAAACATAAGATTTTTATTCGCCTTCTTGAGGGTTATATATCTCATCCTCTCATCCAGTTTTCATTGCAATGAATCCTCATACATTTTTTGATTTGATTAATAGGATCCTTCAATCATACTACCTCTAATGGCGTCTTCTTCAACTTCATCCATTGCCAAGACCAACTTTAAATATGATGTATTTTTAAGTTTTAGGGGTGAAGACACTCGTACCAACTTTGTTGATCATCTTTATGACGCTCTTAAGCGACAAAACATTGAAACTTACAAGGATGACAAGAACCTCGAGAAAGGGAAAAAAATCAGTAAGGAGCTCATTGAAGCCATCCAAGACTCAAGATTCCATATCATTGTTTTCTCTAAGAACTACGCATCTTAATCTTGGTGCTTGGACGAACTTGTCACGATTATCGAGTGCCAAAAGAGGCAGACTGAGCAGACTCTTTACCCTATCTTCTATGACGTGGAACCCACTGAAGTCCGTAAACAAAGTGGGGCATTTGGAGAAGCCTTTGCCAAATGTAAGAAAGAAGAGTATGAAGGTAAATGGAGAAAGGCTCTAGAGGATGCAGCATCTTTCAGTGGGTGGGACTTGAGGACCACTGCAGATGGGTAATTCTTTCATTTTGTTTCTTTTCTTGTTTTATTATCAAAATTTCACTCAAACTTGAGTACTCTTCCTGAAAGATCAAACTGAAATATGATTATATATGTAACTCCTTCATAGATTCTTATATGTTTATATTTTGTAGATATACAAGCAATTATTCATGTTGGAGTTTGCGAAAGCTAATTGATTCTTCTTTAACATACAGGCATGAAGTTGAATTTATCAAACGAGTTGTTAAGGATATTTTATCGAAGTTACCTGTTGTCAGTGCTGATGGAAATTTAATAGGCATGAGGACTCGGATAAATGGCGTGGTTTCATCTTTGAACGCTTATCCTGATGAGTTTTGCATGATAGGAATATGGGGGATGGGAGGTAGTGGGAAGACAACTTTGGCCAGAGCTGTTTTTGATCAAATACGCAATGAGTTCGAAGGTATCAGCTTCGTTGAGAATGTCCGAGAAGTTTCAAATACCCCTTTTTTAGGTTTGAAGTCGTCGCAACAACAAGTTCTTAGAGATGTGTTAAATACGCAAGACATCACTGTAACAGGTGTTCTTGACGGAAAGTGATGATGAAAAAGAAGATGTCTGGCAGAAAGGTTCTTGTTGTTCTTGATGATGTGGATCATATAGATCAGCTTAAGGCATTAGCCAATGAACCTAATTGGTTTAAGCCGGGAAGTAAAATTATCATTACAACAAGAGACAAGCAAGTACTCCTAGCACACAAAGTGAACTCGATTCATGATGTCAATCTGTTAACAAATGTGGAAGCAATTTGCCTCTTGAGCAGGTGTGCATTTCGGACAGAGTGTACAATTCCAGGGTATGAAGAGCTATCGAAAAAAGTTGTACATTATGCTGCTGGTCTTCCTTTAACAATCACCGTTTTGGGTTCGTCTCTTTGTGACACAGATGAGCATGTATGGAAAGATACCCTTAAAAAACTCAAAAATATTCCATTGAATGAAACTCTACAAAAGTTGGAGTTAAGCTATATGGGTCTAGTAGATACTGATTGCAAGGAAATATTCTTAGATGTTGCATGCATTTTGAAAGGTCGGCCGAAAGACGAAGCAATCATAGTGCTTGATAGCCGTGGATTTCATGCTATACATGGTCTGAGTGTTCTCGAGAAAAAATCTCTTGTAACTACTAGAGATGGCCACTTGGATATGCATGACCATATACAAGAAATGGGGAGGTACATTGTTCGTCGTTCACACCCTGATGAGCCTAACAAACATAGTCGATTATGGATTGAGGAGGAAATTAAAGATATATTGGCTAATAATCAGGTAAGGATAAAGTTTATTTGCAAGGTTGAGAAAACTAAAACATTTTCATTTGTCAAGACCCAAGTTAATTTCATCTTCACTTGTTTTGGATTACAGGGTACTAAAGAAACAAAATGTATAAACTTGTTCACTTCATCAAAAATCAATCAAGAAGCTGTTATGAAAGGTCTTGAAAAGATGGAGAAACTTAGACTTCTTTTTCTGTACATTCATGATTCTTATAATAATTGGAAACTTGATGAAGTTCACCAATACTTTCCAAATTCTTTGCAATACCTGGAATGGATTTATTACCCTTTTTGTTCTTTACCCAAAACATTTCAAGCAAGACATCTTGTTGGTCTTCATATGAGTCATAGCAGAATGGAGCAACTTTGGGAAGGAGGAGAAAGAAAGGTAAGAGTAATGGTTGAATTATTATTTTGCATTATTCATTATGACACTACATATCTAATGGTCTGTTATTACACCAATATTCATCTTTTCTTTTTTCTTATGATAGGTTCTTTACAAGCTCCGATTCCTTGATCTTAGTTATTCAAAGTTGCGGTCCTTTGACCTTGGTCTAGCTCCAAATCTTGAGATATTAAATCTTGAAAGTTTTCTTGATTTGGTAGAACTTCAGATACTTGTTGGATGTCCAAAATTCAAATCCCTCAACCTCAATTATTCAAAGTTGAGTAACCTTGACCTTAGGTTGGTTCCGAATATCGAGACATTGAATCTTAATAGATGTTGGGAGTTGGTAAAACTTGACATGCCATGTGAATGTCCGCAACTCAAATCCCTCAACCTGAGTGGGTCAAAGTTGAGGTCCCTTAACCTTGGGCTGATTCCGAATATCGAGACATTGAATCTTGAAGATTTGGAAAAACTTGACATGCCCCGCGAATGTCCACAACTCAAATCCCTCAACTTGAGATGTCCAAATTTGAGGTACTTTAACCGTGGGCCGGATCCAGATATCGAGGCATTGAAACGTGAAGAATGTGATTATATGGTAGAACTTGACATGTTCCTTGAATGTCCACAACTCGAATCCCTTGACCTCTGGATTTCAATGTTGAGGACCCTTGACCTTGGGTCGACTCTGAATCTCAAGACATTGAAGCTTCAATCATCTTATAATATGGTGAAACTTCACATGCATGATGTACCTTGCAAACTAAAAACTCTCAGCCTTAGATGTCCACAGTTAAGGAGGACCTTTGACTTAGGGCTCACTCAAAATCGTGAGGCTTTGACTCTTGAAGGAAACGATGATTTGGTAGAACTTTTCGTTCCCGTCAGATGTCCACAACTCGAATACCTTGAACTCATTGAATCAAAGTTGAGTACCCTTGAGCTGACCCTTAATCTCAAGACGTTGATTCTTGAAGATTGTGATTTGGAAGAACTTCACATCCCTGATGGAAATGTAAAGCTCAAATCTGTAGACATCAAAAGATGTTCAAAGTTGAAGACCCTTGACCTTGGGCGAACTCCAAATCTCGAGAGTTTATGTCTTGAAGAATGTTCTAGTTTGGCAAAACTTCATGCTCCGGTTGGAGATGTAAAAATGCTCATCAACTTGAAAGGACGTCTGACTAAGGAGTCGGTAGATATGACTACGGAGTCGGTAAATATATTACCATTGCATCTGGATAGTAGATTTCCCAAATTTCAGTTTGAATGTTCATATAAGGAAGATCTACCCTCATCCATTGGAAATATGGAGAAGCTTATTTCAGATGGTTTCTTTTGTGCTTGCAAAGACATGGAGAGTTTTTTTGGAAGAATTTGTGGTTGACAACATTTAACAAAGCTTACACTCGAAGGCAACATTTCAGAGTTGCCCAAGGACCTTGACCGATTAAAATGTCTAGAGGAGCTAACTTTGGAATTTACAAAGATTAAACATCTTCCAGATAGCATTTGTATGTTGAAACATCTGAAATCTCTCACACTTTTTTCTTGTAAGCTTCTTGAGAAGTTACCTGAGGATCTTGGTCGATTAGAATGTTTAGAGACGCTAGAGGTAGAATGGTGTATGGTTTTACGAGATATTCCGAATAGCATATGTAGGATGAAAAGTCTAAGGTATTTCAGTCTCTACGACTGTAAGAGGGTTGAGGAATTGCCTGAGGAACTTGGATGTTTGGAAAGTTTAGTATCCTTAGATATATCAGGTACATGCATAAATAATCTTCCGCAGAGCATTTTATTGTTAAAAGAGCAAGGTCGGCTTAGTATTTGGTCAGAAGACATAACACGTCCAACTGCAACTACAGTAGGCTGCTGTTGTACTGTGCTCTAAGGAAAATTTTGAGGAAGGCTCAAAGAAACCAATTCACAAGAAGAGGTACTTTCTCTCTTTCTATTAATCATCTTACTTTGATTATTTAAAGCATGGAAATTAATATGACATGATTAATTTTTGGCCAAAAATCAATAATTATCTTTATCATTTAGGTAATAACTCTTAAATGCAAGTATACAACCTACTAAGCATTAAGTTGGTTATTTTTGCTTCATTAGCTAATTGACCTTAGGATTTGCGACTCTTTTTGTAAGATTTATAAACATCATTTGGCATCAGTCTATCACATTAAGAGTTTATCATCCGTGTGTTGGATATCATTGAAAGTGATGTGTAGGGGTAGTTCAAATGAAATATTAATATTGTTTATGTTGTATGTTAATGTGTTTGTGAATCGATAGATGGCATTGGATTGAGACACAACCTCACTGTCCACTATTCATTCATGCTATTTCAAGGAATTCAGAACCACTTGCTGCTACAGCCAAGGTGATGAATGAAGAAAGCTAGGGAGAGGTTAATCCAAATATAGGACTGTGTTCCCTACGCGTTAATAAATTTGGAAGCAGAGAAAACTTCACTCTGATACCCATTAATTATTAATGCTTCCATGTCTAAAGTTTATGAACTGATTTGACCAAAAAGGCCAAGTCATTTTGCCCAGGTGTACCTGCAGCCCATGTTATATGTTGTTTTTCACTACACTTTTAATATTATCGTCGATTGTAAAAGCTTTATATTCATCTTGTTCAAGTTCTCTGTTTTGAAATGCATACAGAATTGAGCACCGCAAAGCAAAGGAGGAATAAAGAAAGTTAGGGAGAGGTAGTTTTAACATCTTATATACTTCAATTCCAATTTTCAAATTGATATATAACCTTGATTTTTCCTTACAGATCTTCCAGAAGAATAAATAGACCCCTGAAGAAAATTGGCCAATCTTGGTAGATATTTGCAAGATTTTAGTATGTTGATATAATATTGCTTGTTTTTCGGTCTTAATTGATTAGCAACTTGTATGTAAATTAGTGTCGGGGTGAAGAGGTGGACTTTAAAGGTGTTGCTCCACGGTGATGACCGACAGCTCTGTTCTCTGTGTCACTTGAAGGTCATACTCTAATTATGTATTTTTAATTTCTTATAAAATGTTATATTCTCATAACATGTGTTTTTGGTTTTGTTGTTAATTTGTTTTTGTGTTCTTAGGCTCTGCATTTCGGTATTTGACTGAACCAAAGGATGACGCCCTCTTCACATACCATAATGAACTCGATGTTTGATCTCCGACCTCGATGGTTTGGTTCGGCTCGATCAATTTTTCTCCTCTCCAAAATCATTCGTAAAATGTTGGATGCATAATTGTGTATTTGTGTTCTTTCTCTTCGGGACTTCAATCTCAACATCACTGCTGTTGTACGTCTCATGGGTCGATTTCAGATACAGTGCTGCCATTGTTCCTAAATGAATAAAAGAAACCAAGCTATTTTGAACCGTTGCGAGTCTGGGTGTCAGCGAAAAGTTGCTACCATCATCTGTTATATTGGTGGTGGTTGGTGTTCGGAAACCTCAGATGATGATACGTTTTGTTACATATATTCGTGAATAATAGAAACACACACAACAGGAGTCTCCTCTACCATAAGATCAGGTGAAAACCTCTCAAAATACAACATACTAAGCATATAGTACAAATTATTTCTAAAATCTCTTGATTACAATTTATTAAGCATGATATACAAATTATTATTGCATAAACTCTTACAAATGTTCCTTTATGTTCTCGAGGGTTTCAGGTTCTATTCCCAACTCTCAAGGTCGCGATTTAGCTTATTAACAGGTAATGCTTGCAAATTAGCAAAACTTTTCATGTGTTTTTTGGTTGTGAGAAAGTTCGAGATTACCTGCAAACTGAGTGAAGGTCTAAAATGAGATACACTTTTATCTTGGAATATCAAATTGGTTACTTTTTTTTTCTTAACAAATTAATATGAAATGTTTAGCTGCACGTTTTATTGCGAATCAACGAGGCATGGGTTTGCAGCTTAGCCAAGATGCATCTGCAACAGTAAGTAGCTCACAAGAATCTCAGTTGTTAAACTTTTTCTATATATTAAGATCACTTTGCATCTTTAGTTTGTTTAATTGCTTTGTTGTATTATATGTATAAGGGTGCATCACAGCGGTTAATAACACAGAAAGAAAAGTAAGTAGCTAATCAAGGGAATCTGTTGTTCAACCTTATTTTCTTCTCTTGGCACAAATGAATCTTACTGCAATGCGTTACATTTTGCTAAACATGGGTTATGGACATGACGAGGGGGCTGAAACTGAGGTGTGCGTAACTCTTTTGTCCTATCTTCTTCTCTAGTTTCTAGGAATACTTGAATTAGAATGCGTCTAAAAAGATAGACTTATGTGATGTGTTTTCATATTCTCGACATGACTCAAGTGGACTTATGAAGCTATCATTTCAAGAATGGACTTGGCAAGTGCAAGATTACAATGGTGCAGTTGAATACTATTCAAAGGTATTTTTTTTACATTACTCATGATTTCATATAAATTGAACCTTAAGTGCATATCTTACAAGCACTAATTGAGGTCTAGGAAGAAACCATAGGTTCACCATGACTTAAACTTGCAAATATTTTGCTAGATTTGGGTCTACGAAATGCATTGAACGTTGCATATTGTTGCTCACTGTCTTCTATTAAGTTATTTTTTTTATGTTATTTACAATTGCCAGGCGAATCTTCCATGGCGAGATGGAGAATACTCATTGTCCAACAATCTGGAGTTTCGTTGCATCCCAACAGTCTGATTTTTCCTGAGGATTATATACAATAGATATCAAAATGCCTTTATACTTGCATAATGCATCGGCTGCGAACAACGGAGCCACATAATCCTTGAGGCAAATGTAGGATGTTCATTAAAACTAGATCTCTTCAGTTCCTGTCATTAACAAATGGCCCTTGGATCTTTCAGCTTGTAACAGATATGTTGATATGATTCAAGTACCATATTGTACCTTTCTCTGTCCATCTTCTTACGAAACAAGATATTCTCTTTCAATTTTTACACTTTGTATCCATGGTGTTTGACCAACATAAACCTTTGGCTTGTTTTTTTGTTCCGTTGGTGTGTATGGAGTATGTATAATTTTGGTGGGGTTTGGTTTAGGGGTGGTTTTTCCACCAGATTTGATACAACAGGGGATGATTTTCTGTTTTCTTGATGTCGATTTGCTGTTACGGAAGCTGTTGGTGTAATCATTTGCCTCAATTAGGCTATTAGCTTCAGCTGCATCATTCTTGCAAACCCAACTATTGTTTTGATTGTGAAAACTGGGGCTGCTCTTTTATACCTTTTTTTACTAGAAACTGATACATTTTAACTACAAGATTACAATACAATTATAGTGACATGGTCAGCATTTTGTGGATTAATCCTACATCTTTTTTTTGTTTTTTTATATCTCAAACAATGATTGGATTATTTTGACTTCCATTGGTTTGCAAGGCCGGTCCCGAATAGAACTAAGCAGCTATATTATATTCTGTTAAGCGGTTTCTATTTCCTTAGCCAACATCATTTGGGATGTTAGGAATTAGCAGCTTTCGAAGATTAGGTCACCAGGTTGATTAGAAACAGTCCCTTAGTTGCATACTCATACATTTAATAGTGACGTTTTTAATTTCATAAAGCATGTTGTCAATGAAGATCATGATGCAGCAAAAGTGAAGAGGAATGTCACAAGGTCAAAGAACATGATCTCAAGGCTTTGGTTAAGGCCCTGGGGGATGTGGTGGAATATCCTATCTGCCCAGGGTTTGAATCCAGGCATACGCAACATTGTGGTCACTCGGGTTTGACCAAGGTTGACGTCTTACGGTCATAATTTGTCAGTGATTAGTCTAGGCATAGCCTAGGACACCCTTAAAAAAAAAAAAGATCTCAAGGCTTTAGAAGCATCAATACATCTTTATTTAAGAATATGGTATGAGGTAGAAATAAATGGAAGATATAAAAAAGTTTTGTTCTTTCAAATCGATACCCACAATATTGTTTGGCACATACAAGTCATATATATGAACAAACTCAAAGTTTAAATTAGAGATAGAATTGTTTCAAAGGGTCATAAGTAAATAAAATGACACCAATATGAGGGGCAACTTTTTTTGGCTCATTTAGCGAGGCTAGTCTGGGGGATAGGGCTGGGATCCAACAGATGACCAGATTTGTGTTTGGCCAAAGTCACCCCACCCTTTGCCAACTAAGCTACAGACGTGAACATTTTCCTTTATTTATTTTTTTGGAAAAAGGGTACGGAATGCCGGAAAACTTTATTCAAAGAAAAAGAGAAAAAACAAATTACTAGGGGCATACCCAAGATTACAATGAAGGCTTAAAACATGTTTAGGAAAAAACCAAAAAAGGAACCAAGTCCCAAATCTATACCAAAGATTATAAAATCCACTATACAGACTATCAACAATCACAACATAACCCAAAAAATGAAGGTCTGCCTTTGAAATATCCTCCATCTTGATATCATTCATACCAATGTTAATTGAGACCCACATGGCAACAAATAAATGGGTCAGCAGAAAAATGCAGCTAGCAGTCCAAACAACTTCATTTATAATCCAAAGAGAGTAAGGGGTTGTTTGATTGATTTTCCATTAAGTTCTGTATGGATAAAGTTGTCTGTGTGGATTAATCTGTCTGTATAGATTTAGAAGACTTTTAACTGAGAGAGTTATTTCATAGATGGAAGGAACGTGTTTTTTTAATGAGAGAGTCTGGTTTGGAAAAAACTTGCCTTTCTGCATAAAGCTCCCCCTTGATATCTTACTGAATAAACCACTTTTTATATCATTAAGCCATTACCAAACAGTCATATATAGTTGACTGAATAAGTTGTGAATTTCATTAAGCTGCAAACAAACAGGTTCTAAGAGCATATCCAAGGGACCGCTATAAAGTCAAAATTGCCGGCCTTGACACTCCAACTGGCCGGTACATTTATAATTTTTTTGCCGGCCGAAAATATTGAACGGCAAATATGCCGGGTGAATTCCTGACCGCCATTTTTGAGGGCCCACAAAAAAGGGTTTATTTTTTTTCTTTTCATTTATTTTAATGTAATATGCATTTCATTATTTGTTTATTAACAACTTATTTATTAAAAATAAAGTATAATTGTAAATAAAATATGTTATTTTAATGTAGGGTCCACAAATTTGGTGTTTTTTTAGAGGATGGTTGGAGTTGAGGTTTTTTTTTGGTGTTGATAGACCCACCATATTTAGTGTTTTTGGTGCAAAGGTTGGAGATGCTGTAAGCCAAGTCTTGGAGAAGGAAGCCTTATGAGAAAGAAGTCCATCACAAAACAAATAATCAACAAGGCCCATTTCCAAAACTCATAATAAAGACTTATCCAATTAGTCCAAATTTAGGCGATAATTTGGGCCAAATCCAACAGGATACGTAACTATGAGTGGACCTGGATGTTTCCGGTGATCGACGGCGGAGATTGGCGGTGGTCGACGTGGTCATTTCTCAGCGTCGCTTGATGCTTAAACTTCAAACGCGGTGGTTCCGATCAGTCTCTCTGCCCTCCTACTTCCTCCAACAACCGATTTTTGCTTTCAACTTTTTGGTTAATTCCGGTGGAGAACAGCCATGGATGCGACATTGATATTGCCAAACATTCCTCCTCCAGGTTTCAAAATCTTTTCACGAAGTAATGATAGTCTAGCATCAGAAACCGCCACCGATTCAGAAAGCGAATCTCTACAATCGTTGAAGTTTCCGGCGTTACTTCCGATCCGATTCTGTCACAGATCACCTGGCAAATCGTCGTCGGATCATCGGTCGGTATCTCGTAATTTCCTCATCTAACAATCACCGATTTCTCAGAAAAATCGATGAATCACTTGTCTGAAATTACTCGTTGCGATTTTTTTATAGTATTCGATAATTTAGGGATAATTCGGGATTTGATTTTGAAATTGCAGCTGGAGTTACACCTTTCATGGTTGCAGGGATCGAATTTAGCAAGCGAATTATAAGCTAATCGTTCGTTTTTGTTCTTCTAAATTGGATTAAAACTTTGGTTATGACTTTTGTCCGCCATGGCAGCTGGCTCAAAAACAATGCGTGCAGTGTGGAGGTTGAGGGCTTGTTTTGATGGAAAAGGAATACATACGCTGCCCTAATTGTGGTAAGTTGGAAAATTTTTGAATCGAAAACAGTAATTTATGTAATGCATCAGGTGGAGTTTATACCTGATGCAGAACAAGCAGGGCTTCAAACATGATAGAGCTGATACCAGACCATTGAGGTCGGAGATTAAACATCAAGTTAATCACGGCATCTGAAGAGGACATGATCCTTCTGTTCAATGAATTACCAAATAAGAGAATTTCGAAAACAGACAAACCTCCTAACTCACTTATCTAACGTAAATCACAATCACATTAAAATGATTGATGACACTAAAATTAACAACGTTCCTCCCCATTTTAATATAATCCTTTGATCATTCACAAAATAAAATATAAATATGTAAAAGACTCCTATTTGCTTTAAAAATATGGCATATAAAGACCATGAGATTCCTTAAAATAATAAATTTCTTGTCTACACTTGCTACCTAAAACGCACTTTGAAATTATTGATTACGCATCCTATAAAGCATAACCATTCACCATTTTAATCGTTTCAAAGAAGATTTTTATATATTTTAATACTAATTATAACTGTTTATATAATCGTTGTTTTTTTTTCCTTTAAGGTATCAGATTTGTGTATATGTATAACAGAGGGCAAATTTTGAAAGTTTTGCCTTTTAAATTGGGCTCACTAGCTGTGAGATATCTTGGAGTTCCTTTGTTGTCCACAAGGCTGTATCATAAAGATTGCTTGAGTTTAATTGATAAAGTCAGAAGAAGGGTCTTGGTGATCTGGTTTTTCAGGAGAAGGGTCTTGATTTGTTATCTTGTATGGTGGAATAAGGAGGTTCTATGGAGAATTTCTTTGCTAAAAACCTATCTGTGCTCCAATTGGAATTCAAGTAAGACTCATACATACCTTGGCTACTTTATTGATCTTATCTTTCCCATCCATCCTTTGGTCTTAAAAATCATTATTGGGGTTGGGTTTTGGGATGATGGTATAAGGGGGTGCAGAGTAGAGGTGCTAGGTTTCTTGTTCTTGTACTGGAGTGACAAGGAGGCTTTTTGGATGACTAGTTGGTGTTTATCAACATTTGCTTTCCCATCTATCCTTTGGTCTTAAAAATCATTATTGGGGTTGGGTTTTGGGATGTTGGTATAAGGGGGGTGCAGAGTAGAGGTGGTAGGTTTCTTGTTCTTGTACTGGAGTGACAAGGAGGCTTTTTAGTTGGTGTTTATTCAATTTGGTGTACAGGGGATATAGAGTTGTTTTACATTCCAATTCCATCATGTATCTATCAAGGGAAGGGGGTTCTTAGTTCATTTTGATATTTCCAAATTCATATTGGAACAATTTTTTTGGTTCCATGTGGATTTTGGACTTTCTTAGCTTTTTTTGTTTCTTTCCATTATTGGAATGTTTGGAGGAAATGGGTTTTGGATAAGGAAGGCTTTGGGATCCACGTTTTTATTGGAAAATTTTATGGTTTGGATTTTAAAAAGTAATAGCAAAACTGTGATTTGATGATTTGGGCTTATCCAACACGTCCACTCATCGTTACGTATCTTTAAAGGAGTTAGATATAGAAGATACACGCATAAGCCATCTTCCGCAGAGCATTTTTTTGTTGAAAGGTCTACGTATTGTTGGGTCTAGATGGTTTCTTCACTGGTGTGGTCTTGTATCCAAGATACAAACCTCAAATCACGAAACGTTCTGCTACATATAGCCATGGACACACCCACAGGGTTGGGTTCCGGTGAGAAGTTGAGTTGATTTGAGAAGTGGTTATTAACCGTTGGATTAACTTCTCATTGGCGGCCTCTGTGAAGGCCGAACTTTCTCTGTTGGTCACCGATGCAATTGCTCAAACAGTCACGGTGGTAGGTTTTTAGTTTATTGGGTTTAGTTCATAAAATCGCTTGATATTTGTTTTTTCTGTAATTCTACAAGTGTTTTATGTTTTTAATTGTTATTGAATCTATTATTGAGCGAATTTAGTTGTTGATATTTGATCATTTGGCAGTAGTCCATTATTAAGTAGTCTTCGACTTTTCTACCTTTTTTATTGAAACTTGAAAGGAATCCGTCACTATTGAGTTTTCTTTCACGGAGAGTTTGGCCTGTGGGTGTGCTTAATCATATATGATTAAACGTCTATATATATTTTTTTTGAACAACAAGATTTCATACCAACACAACAGCTAGCGAGAAGCTAGAAGTACACGAAAAGAGTACAAGGAAAGATCATACCAAGTCTAAAGGATTACAACGCCATTTATCCCAATTGAAAGCCTCCCCCCTTTTAATTCTATTTTTGACCCATATGAAGGAATTTGACATCACCTCGGACGTGATTATGCTGGTTGGGGTCCCTTTTTGTTGAAGATGAGTAAATTACGGAGTTTTCAGATGGCCCAGATATACGCGGCGATAACGGCCCCAGAATTAAGGTCTTAGCGTTGGCGTTGGTTGAATTATCAGTTCCGGTCGTGTCGAGAAGATTTGAGTTTGAACCAGCCGAGAATGGGAATTTTGGACACCAGGAAGAGATCATAGCTCTGATTTCCTTGCCAGTTGAACAGTGTAGAAAAAGATGATCTTCCGATTCCGGTGTTGAGTGACAAAGAGGGCACGAGTCTGAGTTGAGCCCGACACCTCTCCTGATTAGATTAAGTTTGGTCGATAGTCTCCCTAATCTCGCCCTCCACAACAATAAGTTGACCTTACAAGGAATCAAGCGATTCCATCTCGTGCTATGTTCCAGAATGGCCAATGATGAGTCGTCTACCGCTTTCCTAAGAGAGGACACGGAGAATTTGCCGTCACTTTCCAACTTCCAGCTCCAAGACCTGTTTTGCAAATTAAAACAAAAAAGATCATGTAACATAATATTGTAAGCAGATGTCTCTTTATCTAACTTCCTTATGGTAACCCACGAGCCGCTCGAATAACCCCTCCCCCCTCTCAAGACGAGAGCCCCGTTAGGACCGAATAGGGAAGAAATAACCTCACGCCATAACCCCTCTGAGTCGGATCTAAAACGTCACCACCACTTCCCGAGAAGGGCTAAATTAAGAGCCCTAAGACTTTTGATGCCAAGCCCTCCATGATTTTTACTATTTATGGTTGCATTCCAAGCCACCCAAGCAATTTTAGACCTGTCCGCGTCCCCCAGAAGAATCTCGCCCGAATGCTGTCGAGAATTTTGATCACCCTTTTTGGGGCTTTGTAAAGTGAGAACAAATATAACCCAAGACGGATTTACAAAGGATTAGTCTACCCCCATACGAGAGATTTTTGGCTTTCCAATTAGAGAGTTTTGATTGAAACTTATCGATGTGAGGAAGCCAACTTTCGTTCTTTGACATTTTTGCTCCCACCGGCATGCCAAGATAAGAAAACGGGAGAGAACCGTCGTTGCACTTCATTCTCCTAGCCATGGCCATCACCTCTTCCGGGTTAACTCCGACCCCCATCACTTTGCTTTTATGGAAATTGACCTTAAGACCAGCTGCTAGATGAAAACATCTTAAAATTCTTACCAGGTTTAGGATATTAGATCTCGACCAATCCCCGAGGAAGATAGCGTCATCAGCGTATTGAAGAATAGAAATAGTAGGGCCATGGTTAGGAAGAGACACACCCCGGAACAACCCCTTATGTTGCCAATATAGCATGTGTTTAATCATATATGATTAAGCTTGTGTGTTATATATGGTATCACACTTCTCGCCTTCTCGCAAAATGTTTAGCTTCTCGTTTAAACCTATATATATATATATATATATATATATATATATATATATATATTGGAAGGATATTTTGCAACCCTGAAAAAGGTTGCAACCCTTGCAACCCACATCTTAACCGTTGGATTCATGATCGACGGTTATTTTATTTTTATTTTTCTGTTTTTTTTAATTAAAAATATTGGGCCTCATATCTGTTGTAACCGCCGATCATGAGCTTTGATCCATCATAGATACACAAGCTCCCACAAATTCAACACAACAAGTCAAGGCGCATGCATGCTTCATCAGCCTTGTAGTTATTGTAGTAACTTTCACTGCATCCAGGGTGATTGACCAACATAAGTATCTGAGTTTGAAACTGAGAGTTTAAATGAGAGGGAAGATTGTTTCAAGGGTCAAAAACAAATAAAAGGAAAGCGTTGAAGGGCTTGTTATGCCATACCTATTATATATCTAGGTAGCTTAAGATTTCTTTTAATTAAAAGAATACAATATTTAGATCTAACTGCGAATTGTCATTATAATAATTAATATTGAAAATAAAACAATTTCAATTATTGAGTGCACGTTCAAACACTACTACATCATAAACTAATGATATTAATTGGTTAATTATTAATTTATAATATAAAAATCAAACAATATTAAAGTAAATAAATTAAAATTATTAATTATGTTTATGTAATTTTATCAATTACGACCGTGTTCGAAACCCATGAAATGAGGACTGATTTGGGTATGATTGACCAATAAAAATATAAAATCACGTGATGAGCTTGTGTTTTGTTTGACATGTGAAGTTTGAGTTTAAGATTTGTTTCATTAAAGCTCGTTTTTTTTTAAAATCGGTGATAGTTGGTGTTCAGATCGAAGAAAACCTTAAAAAGGCCGATTTTGCTTATAAAGATCGATTGCATGATGATTTCATATGTTTAAGGCGTCGGACCTTTTTTAGTTCAAAACTGGGTCAAGAAGATGACACAAGAAAAAACAATATGAATGTGTTATTGAAGTTATGATTTTTACATGTTGGCTACAAAATTCAAAACAAAAAGTTCATTTCTTTGTACTTTGGTCTCTCAGTTATTAAATATGTTTTCAAAAATTGAGCTGTCAGTTAGAAATTACGCATGTAGCCCCTTGACTAGTTTAATAGTTTGTTTTTATTCATTGTCCTTTTGAGATTAACGATTTTAAACCATTGTCTGAAAATTTATTACATTACGATTTAGCAACGTAAAATTAGAAGAAAATATGTAATTTATGAAGGAGTAAATGACGAATATACCCCTAATCAAGTGAACATAACTTGTGAAAATTATGAATGTAATTTATGAGTGAGTGGTGCGTATTTTAATTTGGGGATCAATTATATATGAGTTGAGGTTTTTTGTCTAATTCAAATAAGGAATTCTATGTTCTTTGACCAAATAAGAGGCTCTTGACAATTTAATATACATTCCACAATTTAATCTTCCAAACAAACACATCATGTTCACATTACCAATAGTACTACAACCGTTGACTTCTTAATATACATTCATCTTGTTCAAGTTTCTTTGCAATCATTTTGTATAATTTTCCCCAATTAACCAAGTTCTGATTTTAAAGGATCCCTCAAGCATACCTTCAATGGCATCTTCTTCAACTTCATCGGTTCACAAAAGCTTTAAGTATGAGGTTTTTTTGAGTTTTAGAGGTGAAGACACTCGTAAGACATTCGTTGATCATCTTTATCATGCTCTTCAAAACAAAAGCATTCATACGTACAAGGATGACGAAAAGATCAAGAAAGGGGAGAGGATTAATGATGAACTCATCAAATCCATTGAAGACTCAAAGTTCTATATAATCGTTTTTTCCAAGAACTATGCATCCTCATCTTGGTGCTTGGATGAGCTTGTAAAGATTATCGAGTGCCAGAAGACGACCGAGCATACTGCTTACCCTGTGTTCTATGATGTGGAACCCACTGAAGTCCGCAAACAAAGTGGGGAATTCGGAAAGGCCTTTGCGAAACAAGAAAAGAAAGAGACCGCTGAGAAATGGAGAGAGGCTCTAAAAGAAGCAAGCGATCTAGCTGGGTGGGAGTTGAAGAACACACTTGATGGGTAATTCCTCCATATATAATAGATCTGCCATATTATTTCATTTTTGATTCTTTTTAATCAAGGGGTTAGCTAAGTTCGATAGGTAACATCCTGGGGTGTGGGGTGAAAGCCACACTACCCGGGTTCGATTCTCACGAGCGACACTTTTTTGAAATATCCAGACTCTCGGTCTGGTCCTTCGGGGCCGGGTGGACCGGTTCGGGTGGGTCCAGTCTATGGGACCCTCTACCCCGCCAGTCGGGTTCAGCCAAAGGCTGGCCGGGTCGCAGCGGATTAGTTGGATTGCCCGTAATGGAGGCCCGATACCGCTGGAACGTGTGTGCCGTTAACTTGCCGTTCAAAAAAATTTTTTTGATTCTTTTTAATCTACTTTTACCCTGGGATGTAAAAGGGTCCTCCATGGCATCTCATGTTTTGTTGTCAAATTCAAAGTCGAACTTGTTGAAAGATTCTACATGAAATATAATTATATGACTATCTTAATTACTTCGAATACATATCTATGTTACAGATCTGAAATTATATGTTCATGTGGGATTTTGAGCAAGCTAGCAATTTTATCTTCTTTAATATACAGGCATGAAGCTAAGTTTATCAAGAAAATTGTTGAAGAGATCTCACTAGAGTTACGTTCCATCAATGTCAGTATTGATGAAAAATTAGTAGGCATGAAGACTCGGATTAAGGATGTTGTTTCATCTTTAGAAATGGGTTTTGATGATGTTCGGCTGATAGGGATCAAGGGGATAGGAGGTGGTGGGAAGACAACTTTGGCCAGAGCCGTTTTCGATCAAATATCCATCCAGTTCGAAGGTAAAAGCTTTGTTGAGAATGTTAGGGAAATTTCTAATGGTTCTTTGTCCGGTTTGAAGTCATTGCAAGAAAAAATCCTTGCGAATGTGTTAAATAATAAAGACATCACCGTAGATAGTGTTTATGATGGGAAAAATATGTTGAAAAGGATGATGTGTGGTCGAAAGGTTCTTCTTGTTCTTGATGATGTGGATCATATACACCAGCTTGAGGCGTTAGCCGGCGGACCTAGTTGGTTCAAGCCAGGAAGTAGAATCATCATTACAACAAGAGATGAGCAAGTGTTGGTAGCACATCAAGTGAACTTGATACGTGATGTCAATCTTTTATCTGATGAGGAAGCACTTTGCCTCTTCAGTAGGTATGCATTTGGGAGAGAGATTCCAATTCAAGGGTACGAAGACCTATCAAGACAAGTTGTACTTTATGCTGCTGGTCTTCCCTTAACAGTCTCAGTTTTGGGTTCGTTTCTCTGTGGTAAAGTTGAGGTCGAATGGGAAAGTGCCATTCAAAGACTTAAAACAATTCCGTTGAAGGATACTTTGGACATATTGGAAATAAGCTATATCGGTCTAGAGGAAGAGCACAAGGAAATATTTCTAGATGTTGCATGCATACTAAAAGGATACAAAAAAGAGTATGCAATAAGAGCACTTGAAAGTTGTGGATTTTATGCTAGAATCGGTTTAAAAATTCTTGAGCAAAAATCTCTCATAACTATTTCTAAAGATGGGGAGTTGGACATGCATGACAGAATTGAAGAAATGGGCCAGTATATTGTTCGTCGTCTGCACCCTGAGGAGCCTAACAAACACAACCGGTTATGGATCAACGAGGAAATTAAAGATATATTGGTTAGTGATCAGGTAAGGATGAAGTAAAGTTATTTGTAAGGTTGAGAAAACTAACACATTTTCATTTGTTATGACATAATTTTCATTGTTATTGCTTTTTGATTATAGGGCACTAATGAAGCAGTAAGATGTATAAAGTTGATCACATCAGAACTCGATCCAGAAATTGTTATGAAAGGCCTTGGAAACATGAAGAAACTCAGATTTCTTCAAGTACTGTATTATGATCGTAGCAAGAGCAATTGGGAATTTGATGAAGTTCGCCAGTACTTTCCAAATGCTTTACGATGTTTGAGGTGGGACTGCTACCCTTTTGGGTCTTTACCAAAATCATTCCAAGCAAATAATCTTGTTGAACTTGAAATGCGTTGTAGCAAAATTGTACAACTTTGGGAAGGGGGAGATAAAAAGGTAGAATATTAATAGTTGATTGGTTATTTTGCATTATTCATTATATATAATACTCTCTTTTTGGTTTGTTTTGTTATATATATTACACCAATTAATACTCACTTTTATTTTTGTTTACAATAGGCTCTTAACAAGCTTAGATTCCTTGATCTCAGTCGAACAAAGTTGAAGTACCTTGATCTTGGTCTGACTCCAAATCTGGAGACATTAAATCTTACATACTGTCCTGATTTTGTAGAGCTTCACATTCCCGTTGAATGTCTAAAGCTCAAATCCATCGACATCAACAATTCAAAGTTGAGGACACTTGACCTTCAAGGGACTCCGAATCTCGAGACATTAAAACTTAAAGAATGTGTTGATTTGGTAGAACTTCACATGCCCGCTGAATG
This sequence comes from Arctium minus, assembly GCA_954870635.1. NCBI lineage: Eukaryota > Viridiplantae > Streptophyta > Magnoliopsida > Asterales > Asteraceae > Arctium > Arctium minus. The sequence goes on from OX941087.1 coordinate 98,293,899, forward strand.
GCCAAAGCTCAAATCCATCAACATCAACAGTTCAAAGTTGAGGACCCTTGACCTTCGAGGGACTCCGAATCTCGAGACATTACGTGTTAAAAATTGTGTTGATTTGGAAGAACTTCACATTCCTGTTGAATGTCTAAAGCTCGAATCCATCGACATCGACGGTTCAAAGTTGAGGACACTTGACCTTCGAGGGGATCGAAATCTCGAGAAGTTATGTGTTGCAAAATGTGTTGATTTGGAAGAACTTCACATTCCCGTTGAATGTCTAAAGCTCGAATCCATCGACATCGGCGGTTCAAAGTTGAGGACACTTGATCTTCGAGGGGCTCGAAATCTCGAGACGTTATGTGTTGCAAAATGTGTTGATTTGGAAGAACTTCACATTCCCGTTGAATGTCTAAAGCTCGAATCCATCAACATCGACGGTTCAAAGTTGAGGACCCTTGACCTTCGAGGGACTCCCAATCTCGAGAGGTTAAGTCTTACGAAATCATGTTATCATTTGGTAGAAGTTTACGCACCTGTTGGGTGTCTAAAGGAGCTTGCCCACACAGACTTGAGGTTTAAATCTTTTGAATTCAACAAAAGGTCTGAATCACTTGAAGTTGGTTCTTTATCCGAGTTACATCTGATTGCAGAGTCCCTAGATATGTGCCCGTTGCACTCCGACAATAATTTGCCAAAGTTTCGATTTGCATGTTTTTATGAAGAAGATGCAGCCTCATCGCTTGGAAATCTAGAGAAGCTTATCTCTATAGGTCTATGTGCTTGCACAAATCTTGAGAACTTTTCTCGAAACATTTGTGGTTTACATTGTTTAACAAAGCTTATACTCCAAGGTAGTATTGAAGAGGTACCCAGGGACCTTGATCAGTTGGAATGTCTATTGGAGATAAGTTTGTTGTCGACAAAGATTACACATCTTCCGAATAGCATTTGTAAGTTGAAACATCTGAAACGTCTCGAACTTCAATCTTGCTATCTTCTTGAGAAGTTACCAGAAGATCTTGGCCTATTAGAATGTCTGGAGGTGCTAATCCTATGGGAATCTACACTTTTACGAGATATTCCAAACAGCATCTGTGACATGAAACATCTAGAATATTTTCATCTCCGCGGCTGTACTCGTGTTGTGAAATTGCCAGAGGAAATTGGACGTTTAATTTGCTTAAAAGAGTTAAATATAGAAGGTATGGTTTTACGATATCTTCCACAAAGCATTTTTGAGTTGAAAGGTCTGCGTATTGTTGGGTTCAGATGGCTTCTTAAGTTGTGTGGTTTTAGATCCGAGATACAAACATCAGATGACGAATCATTCTGCTACGTAGAGCTGTGAATAACATTCAGGAAACCACAGCAGGAGTCTCCAAGGATGATTCGGAGAGCTCCAAAGGCCTAAAGAAGCTAATTCAGAAACAATGATTGTAACAGGTACTTTCTCCATTTTCTATTTATCATCCTACTTTGATTTGAATTTTCAAATGGATGTATAACAATAACTAATTTTTAGAAAAAAGTTCTGCATTTGAACCATTTCTTGCGATTAGAAGTACTTTTGATGACCAGGAAGCAATATAACACACAAGGTAAAATGATCATACGTATTATGTATCTTTTCCTTACTAAATGTTTCATCGTCGTAACATGTTTTTGTTTTGTTTTGTTTTGTGTGAATTTTAGCAATTTATTGAAAAGAAGGATCATGTCCCCTTCAGATGCCGTGATGAACTCGCTGTTTAATATCTAACCTCAACGGTCCTGGTATCGGCTCTATCAATTTTGAAGCCCTGTTTGTTTCTGCATCAGGTATAAACTCCACCTGTTCGTTCCAGTCATTTGCTTAAATTCAATTCAAAAGTACCCAACAACAGTTGATTTTTGTTAGGACACAATGAACCAGTTAGTTAACTCACTTTGAAAAGATGACTTCTTGTAGAGCATCAACAACGCTCAATGGAACCTATCGGGTAGCTCAACTGGTCAGACTTTAGTTCTTGATAACTATTTGTGTTTGTTATAACAGGTGATTGCAATTGGGTTCTGTTTTTCTTTTGTTCATCATCCACAAAAACCCAACTCCTGTATAGAAAATTCTCCCTATGAGGTAAGTCGTAAGCGGAAGATCTTAGAGATTATTCTTCAAATTTGCTTCTTCTTATGTTATATCTGCAGATTCTTACCCAAATTATCCGTTGCAGTTCCAATTATGCGCGTGCCACGGATGTGCAATATCGTGTGTCTCGTAACACTTTCTCGTTTTGAATAAAAAAACAGCCGAATTTTCCCATTTTGAATGGTTAAATCCTTGCATTTTTTTTTCAATAAATTAAATCATCAAAACTTCAAAAAATTGTTTACTTGCATCATTTTAACTCAAAAAAACTAGTTGTAACTGGTTATCTTTTGATTCTTCATCTTTTGATAGATAAAAAGTAGATCAAAAAGAGGGAGAGCCATCATGTTGTTAGGCGATATAGAGAACGGACAACATTCGGGCAACGGGGAGTGGTGAGGCGGAGCGCTACGATTGTTTGTGAGGGGTTTTAATGGCGTAGAGTTTGAGAACGGTAAAACTGATTTAGATTTGTTTTTAACTTAAAACTTCATAGTCAGTTTCAGGTACCTTTAAAAAAAAGTAACCAATTTTTCGAAGTTCGATGGTTTATTTATTCAAACAAAAATGTTTAGAAACTTAATCATTCAAAATTAGAAAGTTTAATTGTTTTTTCATTCGAAAAAAATAGTTGAGGGGCTTAATTATTCAAAATGTGAAAGTTTCTTTTGCAAACCAAGCAATTTGTACAAACTATGCAAACCAATCTTAGTCGTTCATCAAATCTAATGAATATATGATTTTATTAAGTTTCCTAATTTAAAATCATGATTATAATGAATAAACTTAACATTTTTTAATTTAAAATCATGATTATAATGAATAAACTTAACATTTTCCATATATATCACAATCATTATTAATGAATCATAATCATTATCCACAAATATATCTATTGTTTCCTAATATAGTGGTTTGCATAGTTTGTACAAATTGTTTGGGTTGCAAAAGAAACGCAATCTACATATATATATATATATATATATATATATATATAGAGAGAGAGAGAGAGAGAGAGAGAGGTGGTTTCAATTGAAAACCATATTAGATTGGAAGCTTTGGATTCTGTCAATTTCATTGGTTAAATTAATGAAATTGGTTCATAAAGTTGATTAATATGATCAATTTGTTTCATATAATTCTTTTGTTAATGAAATTATTTCATATATTTGTGTTTTTTATGTAGTTTCATCTATTTTTCTCATTCTAATGAAATTGTTTCATGTATTTTCGCAGTCTGATGAAACCTTTTCATTTTTACATAAAAACACAAATATATGCAACGATTTAATCAATAAAAGAATTATATGAAACAATTTCATCAAACTAAAAAATTTCATGAAACAATTTCATTAACTTAACCAATGAAATCAAGGGTTTCCACGGTTTTCAAAATTAGAGTGATTTCCATTTGATCGCTCCCCTATATATATATATATATATATATATATATATAAATTAATGTTTGGGTTTTGTTATGAATGGTTGGTGGTCGTGATGGTCGCGATGGTGGTGGGCAGGTGATAAATGTTGTTGGCTGAGAAAGAAGGGTAAAAAGACCAAATTGCCCCTTACATGATGGACACATGACTGACTTAATGAATGTTAAGTTAACGATGTTAACTCAAGGGATGCTTTTGGCCTCTGAAACGTTACATCCAACAACAAATAAACTAACCACGAGGGTTGTGGCGTAGTAGTTAAGGCCCCGGGGGATGTGGTGGAATATCTCATCTGCCCAGGGTTCGCATCCAGACGTACACAACAATTGTGGCCACTGAGTTTATCAGTACTGATTTCTTACGATCATAATTTGCTAGGATTAGTCTAGACATAGCCTTAGGACACCCTTCCAAAAAAAACACACAAATAAACTACAACTCTTCATCTTCATCAAAACCCCCTTTATTAAAACTAAATGAAAAAACATTTAACTAGACTTAACAATGTATTAGATATGAAACAAAAGATATGATGATACGGGCTATTGCTTTTTTGAATGAAAAAACCATTAAATTTTCTCATTTTGAATGATTAAGTTATTGAACTATTTTTTTTGAATGAGAAAACCATTAAACTTTCTCATTTTGAATGATCATAATTTTTTGAAGTTTTGATGATTTAATTTATTGAAAAAAAAATGCAAGGATTTAACCATTCAAAATGGGAAAATTCGGCTGTTTTTTTATTCAAAACGAGAAAGTTTTTTTATCGAAGAATAAGCCGAGAATCGCAAACAGAACCAAAAGCGAGTACAACTGGCTAACAAGTTTCCTAAACCAATCCACAACCAATTCCATTATTAATCCCAATCCACCACCGTCGAATGATTCATCTATATTTATCCATATTTAGGTTTATTTTATTAATTTATTCCTATTGGTTTATTCCTATTCTCCCTCGTGATTAGTTTTAAGAATTTATTTAATTTTCACAATTATCTTTTCTAGTTAGATTAGATTTAGTTTAATTAATTTCGTAATTATCTTTTTTCTAGTTTAGATTATAAATAGGACAGTTAGGCTTCTTCGTTAATCAGTTCAATTATTCAATAAAAGTTTAGTTTTTTAAGAGTTTTCTCTTGAATTCCGAGTTTTACGTTTTGTAATCTCGTTATCAAAAGGGTTTAGACGCTTGTCGATCCTTCCACAAACCTACGCTGCGTCAGTTGGTATCAGAGCAGGATTCATCTGTCTTTTCACAAACAATTGCAGATCGACAGCCGACTACCAAAGCGGGTTTAGTAGAGATGAATGTGGCCTTATCCACATCACTTACTAATCTGACAGCGGCTGTTAACAGGCTTCAACCAAACATCGTCAACGACAACCGTCGGAGAAGAGACAGGTTTGAAGGACCGGATATGGCGCCATGCAATGGCAACCGTAACCGGGTCGATCTCTCGAGTTCCGAATCCGGGAAGGAGGAGGAAGAAGAAAAAATCCATATCATACTTCAACGAATACTTCTTTCGTCAAAAGAAGAAAGTCAACACGAAGATCTTTTTCGAACGCATTGTTCGGTGCACAAAAAGGTATGTAACTTAGTTATCGATAACGGAAGTTGTGAGAACCTCGTGTCCCAAAAATTGGTCGATTACTTTAATCTACCCACTCAACCCAATGAATGTCCTTATTCTCTTGGGTGGATCAAGAACGGTTTTCAAGTTAGAGTCACACAAACTTGTCGGGTACCCATCTCAATTGGAAAACACTATCGAGAAGAGGTACTATGTGATGTCCTTGATATGGATGCTTGCCACATTCTATTGGGCCGACCGTGGCAATTCGATAATAATGCTACTTACAGGGGCCGAGACAACCTCGTACTATTCCGTTGGGGCGACCAAAAGATCGCCATGACTCCGGTTAATAGCTTCGATGAAAGCACCAACAAGAAGAGCAACAACAATAACCGTACTGTGGGTTCGGTTACTTCCCTGGTCAAACAACCACCCATTCCGGAAAAGCCATCGGAACAAGACGACGAAGTCTTACCGGACAAAGTTGAAGATGAAGTCGTTACCATAGAATCACAAGAAGAAACCGATCCTAAAAAGTCGGCAACAGATTTCGGGTTAACCGTCGAAGACACCGAAAGCAAGATAGTGGAAGACATTCTCGAGCCAACGAAAGCATTGTCACAAGAAGTCAAGAACGGTGATTCCGAAGGTGATACTTCAATTATTACCGCACCCAAAACTCCGGTTCAAACCGAAACAAATCTCGGTAAAGTTAATTTAATCTCTTACGCTTTCAAATTTGATAAAATATCGCTCGTATGGAGACGATCACGACAACCTCAGTTTGGATTTGAAGACCTGTCAAAATTTTTGAATTTTGAAAATCGGGATGTGGATCCAATTATTTCGAAGAAAAGAATGTTTTACGAGTCGGAGGAAGATGTTTTTCAAGTGAACTCAAGGACGAGTTCTTTTCAAGTGAGGGTGACTGATACAGGAAGAATTCGTGAGTTAAGAAGGGTTTTCGCAGATAATTGGGAAAAGGAGAAACAAACTCGAAAAGAAAAACGAGCTCGAAAGAGGCTCGGGATTTGGCATCGAAAGAGAGGTAAAAATAAAGCACCGAATATAGAGAGAGTTGCGATAGAGATCGAAGAACAAGTCGAGAATCGCAAACAGAACCAAAAGTCTGCGTACAACTGGCTAACAAGTTTCCTAAACCAATCCACAACCAATTCCATTATTAATCCCAATCCACCACCGTCGAATGATTCATCTATATTTAGGTTTATTAACTTATGGCGCGGGTAAACCCGCGACCTAACTCGCGAAATACACTGGTTCAAAACAAAAATTCAGCAAAAACCAACCTGTGCGAGCACAAGATTTCGTGTCCGCAGGTCGCGCCCACGCACAAGTTCGCCGAATTTAGCCTACGAAGGCCGCAATCGGCACCCCCCCTGCGCGCGGGTAGGTGATGGAGTAAAACCAAACAAAGGACTTGAAAGTCCCTTTCACATTTTTGGTTATAAACCATACAATTTTGGTTCCTCCTTCCTATGTGGGACAAGTTCCCACACCCATTTGGTTTTGCCAATTTTTATCCCAAACACTCAACTTTGAGCATCGATATCTCATTCACACATATTCCGTTTTGGACACATAATATATCGTTTTGAAGCTCTCATATAGGAGAACATAAACCCACGAAGAGTTAGATATATACAATACATATACATGTATTTATTTGTGTCCAAAGTTAGTAAAAAATCACAATTTTTACTAAAATTTTCCAACAAATTGTCCCATCAAAACTCAAATCCAAAAACCAATATTGATCAGTATTGTTTGGTTGGTTTTCA